>CM059566.1:28011110-28611110 GCA_030386875.1 Morinoia aosen
CAGGGTCGTGTAGTTCGCCCTCCTTCCCGCTACAGATGATTGCAGCGGGTGGACCTTTCGGTCTGCGCCTTGGGGGGTAATGTAGCATACCGCTACATAAGCGTAAAAATTAGAAATTTGCCATTCATACTTAAATAAATTAATTAGTAGCATTAAAAATCTTACTCTAATTTATTTTTAATTATTTTCTACTTCTAATTCGTAATCATTGAAGTTTTTGTGTAAATGCATGAAATAATAAAAATAACACTTGACATTTTTCGAGAGAGGAGCCCTCTGGTGGCAACACTGCGCAGTTGCGCGTCTCTTCTTTCGAAAAGCCACTCTTACTTTGGCGTCCTACTAGCGGTGTTACAGCAAATTCTCGTGAGTTTAAAAGTGTTAGGAAATAATCGTGTTCTTTCTTCGTTCTCGTGAGTAATCAATGTTAGAATATAATCGTGTTTTTCTTCGTGTTCAGTGAGTATTAATCGTTGACAGTGCAGAGTGTTACGATACGTAGTATGCGTGGAAATTGTGATGTAGCATGTTTTTTTTCATTCAGTGCTTTGTTTGTCTTTTTCTCAACGTGACTTAGCGTAAAAATATTGCGTCAAATGTGCATTGCATTTCCGTGTCATGATTTTATTATCAAAGCATAATCATGTTCGTTCCTTTTCTTTACGATAATCTACTAATCTACGATAATCTCTGCTCGGAATGAACGCGGCAAAATTTGCCGGCGTTCGTTGTCGATAACCTTTGTGTAATGGCGGAACCTCACACCGCCGTCTCTTGTCACTACTCTGTGATTATAAATACTATAGGCATGTGTTATAGTAGCATTTATTCTTTTTTTTATAAACCGACTCGCAGTAGTCTTAAATTACGAAAAGTATTCCTGTCTATGTTTGCTGAGTTTTGGAATTTCATTTCTTAATTCCATACTTTGTTAGGAAACCTTTACGTAAACGCCCTTATTTCAATAGAGAAACATTTCAATGAACTTTAATTTAACTCATCGCATTCTTGTGACAAAACACCCACTACCATCTGCCTATCTTGATTGTGTGCAAATTGCTGGCGGCTCTGGCTGAGGCCGACGCGTAAAGCCACCGGCTAAATTGCACACGGAACTTTCATGCTTTCGTTTTTCTTTCTTCGCGTATTTTCCGCCTGTGAAATCAACGCTTAGGTTTTTTTCCTTTTTCCTTTATCATTGGGGATACATATTATTCCTTAATCCCTTTATCATTGCAATTGATCTACCAGGATTTTTCAGTAGGATTTATATCCATGAACTTTAGGATTTTTATGTGTTCTTACTGCTTTCAAAAGTGCAGTCACTTGATATCTTCATGATATTTCGTAGATCTCGTGTTTACTTGCCCGTAGTCTCTGTAAGGAATCACGATCTGTATTACCGGAAGTTCTTAAACCTAATACTCAGATTTTTTTAAAGCCAGAGGCATTAGTGAACAGTGTTGAAAGCTAAACAGTTTAAACAATTTATTTATTGTTAAAATCTGTCCAACCAAAAATCTGTTCTATCTTTTTTTGAGTTTGCCAAAAGGAGAATCCTAAAGTAGCTGGAGTCAAGCCTGTAGGAGTTTCTCGGATTTCTCCGTGTGGGAAGAGTTGTCATTATATTTTGGACTGTCAGTGGTGGAATGTTTTGATGTCTCTCCTGGAACGTTTCATCCAGCGTCTTGGACTCCTGTGCAGGATCTCTACATCATCGCCAGACACACAACACTCACAGTTTTTGAATCTCCCTGGGTTTCCTGAGTGCCATTGCTAAATGTTATTCTCACATAAGCAGTAACTTAACTTGCTCCCTTTAATGAGCTAATGTGCTAATGTGCCGACTTGCTTCTGCTCACATGAGCCGGATTTGACTTGCTCACTCACACCTCACCTTATGTTGAGTCATTAGTTCTACCTGAACTAAGTCACTGACCCTCGCTCAATTATCTCAAATTGCCTAATTCAAGTTCCCAAATACAACTCACTCACCCTGCCGACTCCATCGCGTGACGCCCTTCGTCAACGCCAGCCTGGTCCTCCGGCACGGATTGCCCACCTAGACAAGCTCTCCGAGATCAAGATCCAAGCCAGTTTTCCTGGTTTCCTCTTCCAATAAACTCCACCTGAAACGAGCTGAGTCCAAAACCGTTTTTCATTATCCCTCTCATAATTTTCCCAGATCACTATCGAGAATATATCGAGTTTTTATTCGGCCGTCAAGAATACTTACATTCAAACTACCCAACGGCCGAGTAAGCCCGACAATCTCTACATCATCGCCAGACACACAACACTCACAGTTTTTGAATCTCCCTGGGTTTCCTGAGTGCCATTGCTAAATGTTATTCTCACATAAGCAGTAACTTAACTTGCTCCCTTTAATGAGCTAATGTGCTAATGTGCCGACTTGCTTCTGCTCACATGAGCCGGATTTGACTTGCTCACTCACCCCACACCTTATGTTGAGTCATTAGTTCTACCTGAACTAAGTCACTGACCCTCGCTCAATTATCTCAAATTGCCTAATTCAAGTTCCCAAATACAACTCACTCACCCTGCTGACTCCATCGCGTGACGCCCTTCGTCAACGCCAGCCTGGTCCTCCGGCACGGATTGCCCACCTAGACAAGCTCTCCGAGATCAAGATCCAAGCCAGTTTTCCTGGTTTCCTCTTCCAATAAACTCCACCTGAAACGAGCTGAGTCCAAAACCGTTTTTCATTATCCCTCTCATAATTTTCCCAGATCACTATCGAGAATATATCGAGTTTTTATTCGGCCGTCAAGAATACTTACATTCAAACTACCCAACGGCCGAGTAAGCCCGACATGTAATAATTACCTGCAATACAGGATGAACCACCTTGTAAATTTATCCTTCTAGATCTTGTGTGTGCCCATAAAAATTTTTTATTTCTACTACAATGATACCTTCATTTTCAACATACTTCAAACAGTGAGATTATACAACTTTTTTACACTCATTAGTACTGTCACCGGCACCTGAGGAAAATTATATTTTAGCTGCACGGCCTTAGCGAAAAGAGATGTCTCTATTCTTTTCATGAAATTAAAGTGTATGCAAAATGCTATGAACATTATAGCTAAATACTCCAAACAACATGCATATATAAAATTGAGTTAGCAGCGAGACTATGAGGGAAATATTGTATTTTTTGCGCACTTCTGAAATGCGCTCTTTTTTACAGGTTATCGTATTATTTAGAAATAATTAGAAATGTAAAATATAAGTTTTGCACCTCTATATCAATCCATGCAAGTTGTTCAAATTCATTGCTTCATTTGGTAATTTCCTCAACACTCATAAATATTAACGCTTTGAATTTATACCTCCTCTGGATGATTATTATTTTAGTGATTATTCAAAGCGTATAATGGTATGCGTCTCTCAGACATTCGGACAGTCCGATCTCGAAAGTTGTGAGGTTCAAAGGCAGATACAAAAGCTCTGACGCTGTCGCCACTCCGAGTTCAAGCGATTGAGCTTGCAAGGGTTTTTCAACATTTGTGTTGTGATTCACTAGGTTTGTCACTGCTTATATTTTATGTTCATATTTTTGAGGTATAGTTATATGATGCGACAGTTTGAGAGAAGTTCTAATATTAAACTCAGAGTGAGGACATTTAAATGCTCTTTCAATGATGTAGGGTGTGTTTTACTTCGAAGGTAACGCAATTGGTTTTATCCAAAGAATATCCTTAAAAGACAAGAATGTTGAATTTTACAGAGAGCAATAGAAACTTGAAGTTGTTTAAGAACTCAAGCACTAAACTGAATTAAATTTTCGAAAAGTTTGAAATCCTCGATTATTTACTGATAAATAGTCTGAAAATTCACCAAATGACAGTGGAAACATTGATCAAATCACAATGAAAAATTTGAAACATGTAAATGACTCAAAATATTATTGATCATATGAACCTTCCATCATAAAATGAGGAGAAAAAGTGAACTATTTTTACGGTCATTCACAAAATTTTTTGAACTTTTTGCTAATTTGTGCCCTCCAATCCTCAAATTACACCCTGCTCCCCAGGGGGGGGGTTTAAGGGGACCAAAATCTTTAAGGGGACTGTCTAGTCAGAATCAAGAAAATGGCCGTCCCGTTGTTTGTATGGTATCTAGACCTATGAAATTTGGCATACGTATGTATTTCAGAAATAAATAAGGGCTGCATCTGACACTTTTTTCCATTTATGCCATAATGGCAGAGATAATGGGGAGAAAGTGGGCAGGAAAACTGAAATTTTTCAAGCCACTTCATCTCAAAAAAATGTTAACATAAAGTAATGATCTAAGTATCTCATTGGATTTACAAAGGGTTGCTGCATAAGGAGTCAGAGGATTATTTTGAAGTTCATAATAGTTTAGTTTTATGTTGTTTTAAAAATTTCCTTCAAACAGTCATTCATGTTTCCGTAGATTCTTTAATGTAACTAAAATACCACCGTGAAATTTAATGATATTCTCTGACTCTTTATGCAGCAACTCTTTGTGCATCCAATAATATCAAAAATATTGCTCTACAACAACTGGTTTCTGAGAAGAAGTAGCTTGAATATTGACATTTGAGTTCAATAAATGCATTTTTGTACAGAAAAAGTTCTTTTCATTTGCAAGCTATATTGCTCAGAGAAATCAGCCCAGTTGATGTTTTGAAAGCTATTCTGAAATATTGTCCTAATTTTGGCTATCTTTCGTCGTAGCATTTTATGGTTCCTTATCAAAATTGGTACCAGGGGCTTGGTACCAAGCATGAGGATCAGGGGTAACGCATAGCTCAGGTGCCTAGAGGTGTGCTTCAATCCTTACTAAACTAAGCAGACTACCCAGAGCTTGACCGGCTGATTCAGCTGGTTGTTTTGCAACGTATTCGCTTCAGCATTCATCTCACACTTGAGCTCCGCCCCCGGCCAGCATTCCTATTTATGTCTACAGCACAGGAGGGGGGAGAGGTCTGTGGGAGGTACCAAGATCGACATTGTCAAATTGTAAAAGTTCTTAATGAGCTGAGTGATAAATACATGTCTTTAGAAATGAACAGTTGGTGAGCAATATCTAGGTGAAATCATTTGGCACATAAGCGCTGACATCCCATGCAACCCTCCTCTGCCGCTTCTTCTTCCTCTGTTTACTCGCCTCAGGCGCTTCAGATGCTTCAAAATTTTTTACTGCTTATTAATTGTGCATTGCTCTACCAAATTAGGAAATAAAAAAAATTCTGCTAATTTTGGACTTCTGACTTGATGGTCCCTTTAACTTTGAGCCCATTTCAACCCCATATAAAAAGAGAATAAATGGGAAATGGAAAAAAAGCCCATTTGAGTTTGTTAGGACTGTTTCAAGGATTCTAAAACTGTCTTTGTTTTTGTTCTAGCATCAAAACTCAATGACAAGTAACATTTTGAAGGTTAAAGGTCAACATCGGCATCTTTGGGATGCTTTATTTCCAATCAAGCCTGATACATATGATCTTAGCATTGGTTTTTCAAATGTCTTATAACTAACCCTATATATAGGACACCATGACGGTTCCCCCGTAAAGCCGGCACCCATTTCCGACACCTGGGTTGAGTGGGGTATTGTGCTTGAGCTTTCCCTTATACCCAACGGGGAAAATCTCTGCGCCAGCGCCGGGATACGAACCCGCGACTCCAACATACGAGCCCGATCCC
This sequence comes from Morinoia aosen, assembly GCA_030386875.1. Classification (NCBI taxonomy): domain Eukaryota; kingdom Metazoa; phylum Arthropoda; class Malacostraca; order Amphipoda; family Talitridae; genus Morinoia; species Morinoia aosen. The sequence goes on from CM059566.1 coordinate 28,016,813, forward strand.
TTAACCACTCTACCACCGAGAGCAAAATGAAAAATTTGAAATATCAATATCAAGAAAATATCAAAACCTAAAAACCAAATGTCAATTTTTTTCAAAAACTAAGGCCTAAAACAAAAAAAGAATAGAATAAATTGTTTCTTTCAGAAGTTACATATCACAGTCAAATTTCATAAGAATCAAACTGAAAATAAAAAAATTCATACTTTTTGAAAAAAAATTTTTGGGGGGAGGGGAAATCACAATTCACAGTGTGAGTATGAAGTTATGTATGGAAATTATCAAAATAAAATTAAAACTGCATTCAATTGCATTTATTGTTCATTATATTACACTTCAACAAAAAATTTTGTTTTATGCTTATAACCAACACTTCTAACTTTCAACATTCAAAATGCTACTCGTCTTCAATTTTGATGCTAGAACAAAACCAAAGACAGTTTTAGAATCCTTGGAACATTCCTATTGAACTCAAATAGGCTTTTTTTCAAATACAAATTTTTCAAAAAATATATATAGCTCTAAACCCAAAAAATTACTGTTTTTGGAAATTTTAAAAAATTTTAAACATCGTAAAAATTTGAATTTGAAAAAAAAATATTCGAATGTTAGGAATGTTCCGAGAATTCTAAAACTGTCTTTGGTTTTGTTCTAGCATCAAAACTTCAAGACGAGTACCATTTTTGAAATATCCATAAAATATACCAAAAAACTAATTTAAAAAAAACTAAGCCCTAAATCGAAAAAGTGACAGGAGTAAAAAAAGGTTTACTCTCACTTGATACATATACTGGCCAATTTTCAAACGAATCGGACGAAAAAAGTTTGAAAAGTGGGACGATCTCTTTAATTTGAGTATCATTGAAGCTATGAAAGTTTTCCTGGTATGTGCCTGGAGTAAAAGACAGTGACTGGTATGAGCCAGTCATGTAAAGTGGGCTGTAATTACCCACCATGCCTGGGGATGGTGTCCTGTTGTACTGGTTATTCCAGTGATGCTGTCTAATGGCAGTTTATGACAAGGATTGGTGGATCTTGATTAGTTTATTAAACAAATCTAGTACACAGACACTGAACTCTTATGTGTGATTGTAAGAATCGAGGAGGAAATTGTAGGCCCTTATGAAGGCCCTGACACTGTTGGCCCGCTATTTCAAGTTTCGGACTTATTCGAGGTTCACATAAGGTGGCGTCGTATAGCTCGAGGATCAGCATACATTAGGAGAACTGAGAAAGATGAATTGGATATTGATAGTGATCATAAAATGCTTGTGCTTGAATATCATTGGGTGGAAAAGGGTCCATGCTGAAGGTCAGCAATGGGAAAGAAAATTTTGAGATCAAAATAGCAAATGGAACAATTTAGGAATGAATTGGATAGATGTAACTGGAACAGGTGTGAAAATGTAAATTACCTAAATGGTGAGATTGCAAGAACCTTGTATGATGTGGCAGAGCTAAAGATTGGTTGAATGAAATTAGGAAAAGTACAGGGAATGCCAGGGGGTTTACAAGTGAGGTAAAGGAAGGATGAATGAAACGTAAGACTTTTCATAAGAAACAATGCAATATCAGGAAGATGTTTGAAAGGCATAAAATTACTGAGCATGAATGACAGAGTACATAGAATAAGTACAAGGACCAGCAAAAGAAAGTTAAGAGAATGAGGCTAAAGTTAAAAAGGAGAGACACCAAGTTGAAAATCTAAGAAAAATGGTCAGGATGGAATAAAAGGTTGGTATAAGTTTATAAAAGGTGAAGAGAGAGGTAGTGAAATTCAAGTCAACAAATTAGTTGTCAACAGTTGCAATGTGCAAGATAGGGTGAAAATGGTGAAAGCAGTTGAAGACTACTGGGCATTGCTTTGATTGATATTGGTGGAAAGAATGAGTAGGTAACAGATGATGAACCCGTAAATTTTCTGATTGATGAACATGAGCTGAAAATGGAAGACAAAATCACTTGTGAATAGATTGTAAGTTTTTTGAAGAAAATGAAAAATGGAAAGGCATGTAGCCCTGATAAGATCCCATATGAGTTCTATAAATGTGGAGGAGAGAGTGCAACTAATATGTCAAAATATTCATTTGATGAGATATGGAAGAGTGAAAGTGTAGGTGTGGACCCAAATATTTTCCTTGTGTGTCTGCAATATCCAGCATGCATCAGTCTGAATTTGTTCCGTTTTCTCCAGTCCTTTTTGTATGATCTTTAATGCTAAGTATAGATTTCTAACACTGAGATTTACAGTAAAACTAGTGTAATATTATTTCTTGGCAAAGCTATTTCTTCACCTTATAAAATGAAGTGTTGATCTGGTGAGTGTTGTTTATTGTATAGTTTACTTTGCTTGTATATATTTTTTGTTGCTTTAGGGTAAGATTTACTTTATTTTAAGCATGATGTTTTTCTCTTGGCATATTGGTTCTTTCATTCCTTTTTTGTTGAAAGATCAAGTTTTTCAGTTTTGCTAGATTTCTAGACCATTTTTGTAATAATATTTTTCCTGAGTTACTCTTTTGAATTTGTTGTTGAATGATTTGATTTGAGTTTAATTTCATTCATATTCATTTCAGAGTCCATTTTTTTCAGTTGCTTTGTTTCATTTTTAGTCAGTCCAATTACTTTGTTTAGCGTGAATTCATTCTCAGCATGATTTATTTTGCTCTACTTCTTACTTTATTTTAAATTTTAATTTTGAGGAATCCTAAAGGAATGGTATGGTTTATTTTCTTTTTTTCCTGCATTTTTATTTTTGTTTTATCTCTGTTTTCAGGGCTTTTTTTATTATACTGGCTTCTGATTTATCTTCACTGTTTCTGAGCCCTGTCACCTGTTCAATCCAATCACAATAAACCATCATTTGTGTAAACCAGTTTTGTTACTCCCTCACTATGTGGTTCACAACCAGCTACGTATAATGATGGGTAAATGCTAGTACCCTTTGTCCCCCGTCCTCTTACAAAAGAGTACTGGATGACTGAAAAAATTGTTATGTAATTCTATTGCATAAGGGTGGGCATAAGAATATGAAAGAACTTGAAAATTACAGAGACCAATTGCTCTGGGTGACATTGTTTGTAAGATTTTTTGTGGTATTCTGAATGGTAGAATGAAATATTTAGTTAAAGAACTAGGAGTGCTGGGAAAACAACAGAATAGTTTTAGGCAAGGTAGATGTGTTGAGGATAATCTGTTTGTGGAAATAATTGAGCAAATGAAGAAGGATGATAAGGTATATTTAGCATTCCTCGATATTGAAAAGGCGTATGACAAAGTAGATTGATTTAGGCTGTTTAAAATTTTGAGAAAAGTTGGATTTAGTTAAAAGATAGCAAATATTCTGCAAAGTCTGTATGAGAACACAAGCGCTATCTACAGGTTGAGAAATTAGGAAACTGGGAATGTGAGGAATGTTAGAGGTGTGAGACAGGGCTGTACTCTGTCTCCACTGTTGTTTGTACACAGAAGAATTAGCAGTTCGACTGAGCATGATTGACTCAGGATTGAAAGTTGGGAATGAGAGACTGAGTTGTTTGTTGTATGCTGATGATGGGGTTGTGGTTGGTGAATCTGGGCACAAACTATAAAGAATACTTGACATTGTGAATGGATATAATACAGATTTCAAGATGAACTTTTGTGCACATGAAAGTAAGGCTATGGTTGTAAATAGTGATGAGACTGATGGAGACCGACTGGAATATTGGAGAAATCAGAATAGGTGGGATAATAAAATACAAATATCTAATGGATGTAGGTTAAGAAGACGAGACTCTTGGAGTTTGTATAATCAGTACACACAGCAGGACACACGTTTACATTACGAAGGGTAGTGGTGGAGTAGGCTCCAGCCAAGCCCGAGAACCACGAGCAGAGATCCACAAGAACCATGAGCTCAGTTCTCAACGCATAGTGCTGTCTAAATACATTCTTACACAAGAGCACTGTAACATTATCAGTATTATACACATATACATTCAAGGTGCTACATGAAAGGTTTCAACACTCCTTCTCACATTGAATGTGTGTCAGATGAGACCATTCCTAACTTCGTTCTTAGTCTAGAGAACTTTTCTATCGGCAGGTTCTTGGTGAATATGTCGGCGAGCATTTCGTCGGTAGGGCAATACACTACGTCTATATCTTTGTTACTTACAAGATCCCGTACATAGTGAAACTTAATATCGATGTGCTTGCTCCTCCCATGATATTTGGGATTGTTGGCAAGACAGATGGCTGACTGGTTGTCTTCGTTTATAACCATTGGTTCCATAGTCCCAAAATTTAGATCACTGAGTAAGTGCTTTAACCAGACAGCCTCTTGAGCCGCACCGGCAAGAGCAACGTATTCGGCTTCTGCAGTTGAGAGGGCTACACAAGTTTGTTTGTTAGATCTCCACGTAATTACCGAATTACTGAGGGTGAAACAGTAACCAGAGGTAGACTTTCGGTCATTTTTATCACCAGCCCAGTCAGCATCTGAATAACCAATGCAAGTATCAGAACATTTGCTATACAAGAGACCTAGTTTAGAGGTGCCTCTCAGGTACCTGAATATTCTCTTAACACACATCCAATGCTGTTCAAGAGGTTTGGAGCTGTATTTAGCAACATTATTCACTGCGAATGCAATGTCAGGTCGAGTTCTGGTTGACAAATACAAAAGGCTACCTACAGCACTTTGATAAGTGGCAGGGTCAAATACGACATCATTTTGGGAGCATATCGGATTTACGTTTACATCGGCGGGAGTTGCAACAGGTTTACAATTATCAAAGCCAAATTTTGACAACAGAGCCTCAGTGTAGGCAGTTTGATTCAAGAAGACATTGTTTTTAAATTGTACAACACTTACACCTAGGAAGTAACTCAGCACACCAAGGTCTTTCATTTTGTATTGGGTAGAAAGGCTCAACTTTATTTGATTTATTTCATCACCAGACTCAGAAGCAATTATTAGATCGTCTACATACACCGCCACAATACACAGTTTCTTATCTTGAACACGAGTGTATATACAAGCATCACTCTTAGATTGTACAAAACCCAGTTTCTTCAAATAGCTATCTAGTGTAGTATTCCAACACTTAGGAGCTTGTTTTAGTCCGTAGAGCGATTTTTGTAGTTTACACACCAGATTTTCTTTGCCTTTGACAATAAAACCGTCAGGTTGAACCAGATATAGTTCTTCAATCAGTTCTCCATTAAGGAAGGCTGTTGCAACGTCCATGTGATGGACTTGCATGTTGCATTTGGCAGCCAAAGCTAGTACTGTCCTGACAGACTCAAATCGAACCACGGGACTGAAGGTCTCGTCGTAGTCAATGCCATATTTTTGTGAGTAGCCCTGAGCCACAAGGCGAGCTTTGTACGAGCAAATGCTTCCGTCGGGTCCGGTTTTTCTTTTAAAGATCCACTTTGATTTGATAGGTTTTTTGTCATTAGGACACTCTACAAGGGACCATACTCTGTTTTGATTTATAGACTCCATCTCATTCTCCATAGCTGTTTCCCATAGTTTTGCTTCTGGTCCACTGAGTGCTTCTTGAACACAAGATGGTATATCAAGCTCATTTTTCATTAAATACACCCATTCACCAAACCTATCAGGAGCCCGTCGATATCTGGCTGATTGTCTAGGCTGCACTCCCTCCATCCCAGCATCTGACTGTCTATGCTCCACCCCTCCCTCAGAGTCTTCTGGTTCTGGATCCTGAGGAAGAAGAGTAAAATTACCATCATTTACTTCTGAAGGCTCCTTCTCAATTGGCATCTGCTGAGATTCATTGAACATAACGTCTCTACTCAAAAATATCCTTCTACTGTTTATGTCATACAGACGATATCCCTTGGATCCACTTCCATATCCTACAAGAACACACGGTTTAGATTTTGGATCAAGTTTTTCCCTCTCATCTTTGGGGACACGAGCGTACGCACTGCAGCCAAAGGTTTTGAGGTGCTGTACGTTGGGCTTGTGTCCATTAAGGGCCTGATAAGGGGTCATATCATTCAATGCACTAGCAGGGCTCCTATTTTTGACATACACGGCAGTTGATATAGCTTCACCCCAGAATGATTTTGGTAACTTTGAACCAGACAGCATAGCTCTGACAGAGTCAAGAAGAGTTCTATTCATTCTTTCTGCAACTCCATTTTGTTCAGGTGTCTTAGGCACAGTTTTTTTCATGGATAATTCCTTCCCTTTTTAGGAATTGTTCAAAGTCATTAGAGATGTATTCCCCACCGTTATCGGAGCGCAGAATTTTAATTTTGTGATCATAGTGATTTTCTACCAAGGATTTGAACTCCTGAAACACTTTGAAAACATCACTCTTATGTTTGATAATGTACACCCAAGTATATCTGGAGTGGTCATCTATGAAGGTTACAAAATACCTTCCACTCCCAAGTGATATGGGATTAAGCTGGCCACACACATCACTGTGGATACGTTCTAAGGGTTGGCGTTTCCTTTTGTGATTTGTTTTGGGGAACGGAAGCCTATGATTTTTACCATCACAACAGTTTTCACAAAAAATGTTATCTCCACTCACAGAACAATCAAAACCTCTAACAAGATTCTTAGTGGCTAATTTCTTAAGATTATTGAATCCTAGATGACAAAATCGTTTATGCCACAGAATTTCATCAGAGGAAACGTTCATGCATTTAGCGGCTGAATTAAGGGTGCAATTAAGTTTATACAATTTTCCTACTTTACTGCCTAAGGCAATTAATTCATCGTCTTTATTTACAATCTTACATGAGCTTTCGTCAAAGTAAACTGAGTTTCCACTTTCTGTAATCTGAGGCACGGAAAGTAAATTGTAGGCTAAGCCAGGTACATACAAGACATTTTTAACAACACAGGTATCTACTCGACCTTTAGGCAACAACACCATAACTTCAACATCACCTACACCAACACCTTGCAAGTTTCTACCATCACCAACTTCAATGTTAATTGGACTAGATAGCTCATTCATACAAGAAAAATCATTCCTATTATTACACATGTGTGCTGTTGCACCGGAATCAATTACCCAACAATTATTGATATTTATCACAGACAATGCACCGATATAATTTGTTTTACCTGCTACAAAATTGTTTTGGTTTTCTGTGTGGTTCCCATCTTCTTTCTTCAATTTTTCTTGATAGATCCAGCACTTGGTACGTAGGTGTCCCAATTTTCCGCATTCGAAGCATCGTGAGTTTTTCAATTTGGAGGTCACAAGGGATTTTTCACTGAAGTCTGAAGCACTTTGGTTTTTCAGTTTTGCTTCTTCATTCAGAAGACGCTCTGTCACAATATCCCATGACGGTAGTTTTTCATGAGCTTCCAGTGCAGTCACCAGTGTGGAGAAATGGTCGGGAAGTGACGACAGCAAGATTATTACACGACTTTCTTCATCAACAGCGTCATCAATCACACTCAAGGACTCAAATATTTCGACAAATGCTTTGAGATGAGTTTGTAAGTCTTGGTTTTCTTTTAGTTTCATGTTGTAGAGTCTTTTGCGTAGTCTGAACTTGTTAGACCAAGTTTTCTTCTGGAATGTATCTTCAATCTTATGCCATAGTTGCACAGGGTCAGTAGGATCACCCAACAAATAAAGTTGACTTGTTTCGACACCAAGCACAATTGTTGCAAGTGCACTGTCACGTCTTTCTTCAAATTTTCTTCGAGCAGTCTCGTCCGTAGTCTGTGGCATGGTTTCCGTTCCTCGAACCAAGTTCCACAGTTTTTCCTTCATCAGAATCATCTTCATTTGCAGCTTCCACGTAGGATAGTTTTTATCATTAAGAGCCGTGAGGCAGTTCTTTGCACTTTCACTTACGGAGCCTGCCATGTTTCTTTCTCTTTCACCGTTTCTGTCTCACACAGCACTAACAAATCACCAACTTCTGTTCTCGCTGTCCCGGGCTGTTTTTCGCTTCGGGACTTAAGATAACCTCACTTGATATTGCTTCATCGGAAGGTTTACTGTGCCCATAACCTAATGGATGTAGGTTAAGAAGACGAGACTCTTGGAGTTTGTATAATCAGTACACACAGCAGGACACACGTTTACATTACGAAGGGTAGTGGTGGAGTAGGCTCCAGCCAAGCCCGAGAACCACGAGCAGAGATCCACAAGAACCATGAGCTCAGTTCTCAACGCATAGTGCTGTCTAAATACATTCTTACACAAGAGCACTGTAACATTATCAGTATTATACACATATACATTCAAGGTGCTACATGAAAGGTTTCAACAATATCTAGGTTGAATGATAAGTGAAGATGGATGCCAGATATTAGTGAGTAAATAACTTAAAATTATGCTGTTTCTTTGGAATTTCTGGGATTCTAAATAGCTATATATTTCAAGATATTAGTAAGAAAATAACTTTCAATCATGCTGTTTTCCTCAAATTCACAGAATTCGAATTAGTATACCCATTTCAAGATATTAGTCAGAAAATAAATTAAAATCATGCTGTTCAACATAAGTAATCATTCAGAGCTCAAGGTAGGACTAGTGTTTTAATATTATTACAATTTACGTCACTATATAGTGTAGTCTACACTATCTCATAATATAGTTCAACTATATCAATATATTTTGTGGTTTGATTATGCAGATAATAATGAATAGACTATTATAGGTATAATGGCAATGGCCGCTGTTATAGAAACTAAAGCTGGGTTGGCACATAAAAAACCCACCCAAAAAAGCCCAAAAAAACCCACGCTAAAAAACCCACTAAATAGTGGGCTTTTTTGGGCTTTTTTGGGTTTTATTATTAAGTAAATTTTACTTGTTTTCAAGCTTTCAAGCTTATGTGCAACATCGTATTGAAAGCTTGTAGATGAAGAAACTGCAATATGGCCGGGCGCACTACGTTGGTACCTTGGGGGGTTTCAGCGTGGGTAAGGCGTCCAGCCAAAAATGGGTGGGCAGCTGAAACCCCCAACGGGGTTTGGCTGCCCAGTGTGTTCGAATGTACTATGGCATGTACACAATTTTTCAATGGGGAGACAGTTGTAATCTTGTGATGCAATTAAATCATGATCATATAATTTTTGATGTTCAAATAATGTTGAAGTCCACCCTACAAGGTAAATCGGAAAAGCTCAACATTGATTAAATTATGTGACCTTCGGTGCGATATAGTTTGAATAACTGAAGCGCTAGCAAACCTGTGTTACAACTACTGCTACTACTTTCACGCTTATAGAATCAAAATGAGCTAAATATTTATCTAGTCAAAATAAGTGTCTAAGTCATGTGCATGACTATGACAAGAAAACATTGAAAAACAAAACACCAACCCTACACAAATCAAATTAGAAAAACCTTAATCACAAAAAAACTCGAGGGACTAATATATTTTACTCAGGGTGCGTACAGGCTCTGAGGTTCAAAATTCCACTACTTTTTCATGACTTTTTATGCCAACCAAATCACATTTTCACTACCTCTCTCTGCCCAAAATAATGTCACACAAAGTTAAATTGCCGCACAATAAATGTATTTCAGTCATAAACATCACAGAACATTCATCATTACTTGCAGGTCTTGTTTTCATAAATGTGTAAATGATCATCACAACACCAAACAGTCATGCTGGACAGTTCAATAGCATCTGCTTTGCATCTGCCAGTGCATTAAGTTTGTCATTAATTTCCGCATTCAGCCCCTTGAGTTGTTCTTGCTTGTCTTTGGCTGATTTCCTCAATGCATTTGACTTTGCCAGTAGGCGCAAATCATTCTTGTCCTCTGCCTTCCGTGCAAAGCTGTCAGCATCCTCCACCAGCGCTTGCAGACTCTCCTCCATCCTCTTCCGTTTTGTCTTCAGGTTCTCCACTTCATCCAGTTCTCTCTTCCTCTTCTCTCCCTTCTTCTGCTTCTCTGCCTCTTCCTTCTTTTGATCCAGGTAGTGTTGATAGCGCTGTCTGCCCTGTGAAGCTGAAAAGAGGAGTTTCTTGGAAATGTCAACCTTGGAGATACCTCCTACATGTTTGATGTGGTCCATGACCACTCTCTGCGCCACGATGGTGTTCTCACCCATGTTGACTTCCATGAGCTGCTTGCTCACAGAAAAGCCCCTTTCCACTGAAGCCTGGCCATGTGACAGGACCAGTAGCATCTTCACAACCAGCCACAGTTTCTTGAGGGAGGATGTGGCCAGCTGGCTGCTCCAGAAGACATCTAGCCAATCAGTGTCTTGCTGAAAACTGTTGAAAGTGCTGATCTTCCTCTGTGCCTCATCAAAGAACTCTGAAAACTGGCTCATCACCTCATCGATGTCACCCTGTGGTAGCCTCTTAGCATCGCTGAGCAGCTGCAGACAGTTTTTCAGCATGGACTTGGTCTTCTCTCTCTTTGTGCGATCCACAAAGACACTTGGCACCAGCCAGCCCATGTTTCGGGCCAACCCGAACTTCAAAGGTGACTTCTCAACAATTTTCTTGATGACAGCAACAAGGAAATTCTTCACATCATCCCTGAAGGAGAAAGCAAGCCTCTCATTCACTTTCTTTGCAGCCATCTGATCTTTCAAAATACTTGCAGCAACAAAGCCAGGGTCAATCTTGCTATTTTGCAGGTAGATGGTCTTGTCATTGAAGTCAAGGGCAGCATACTTAGCTGGTGTGGTCAGTTTTTCCAGCACCTCTGCTTTCACACACCTCTCCAACAGAACCTTCAAAATCTTGATGATGTCATTGCACATGAAAGGCAGGAGTGGCGCGTCTCCTTGAAACTTTTTGAGAAAGGGGTTCAAGATCTTCGCAACTGACGTAAAGTTTTCTTGCGACAGCACTGACAGGTGCAAGTTTTGACTGATGGCGATGAAGTAGAGGTACTAGCACACTCTGGTACTGCTGGCACGGTCTCAATGCTCTCAGTCTGAGCCTCCGAACTGCCCTCAGCAGGCGTCGGAGGATCGGTCGATGGTTGGGAAGTCACGAAAAAATCCCCGATCTTCGGGTTGGCAAGTCTCGTCGTCTGAGCTTTCACGTTCTTGGCATGCTTTGTTCCTTTTGCATGACTCCTCACCGCCGCTATTCCATTGTTGGCGATGTCGAACTCCGACTCGCACGCGGTGCAAACCGCCATTGTTTTCAGTTTGGGATGCGGTGCTATCCATTGTTGAAAGTCTTTGTCTCGCAACCATAAGTTGTTGAAAGAACAACTGCCTGGCATGACGATAATTCCTCAGCTCAGTCTCGGCACCGTAACTCTAGTCACACACACACGGGATGGTCAAGACCGATGATAAAAACTCAGCTCGAAAATGTTCAACAGTGGCGACAGGTCAACAATGGTCCGAGCGAGCGCGTGTCTTCAGTCACACTGAGCGCGTTTGGTTTCACGTGACGCCTGAGAACCAATCAAAATCGCGGACACTAAAGACGTAGCTGTATCAACCAATCAGAGCCCAAGTAACACTCGAAGGTTACTGACAACGCCTCGCTCAACGCGGACCAAACGGAACGAAAATTTTCAACAGTAAAATTTTCTTTTCATGAAAATCCTAAAATTTCATGACTTTCAATGACCACTTTTAAAATTCCACTACTTTCGAGGCCTTGAATTTTATTTTCGAAATTCAACTACTTTCCATGCTTCTCCATGCCTGTACGCACCCTGTTTACTGAATTCCATTTCCAAAGTAAAAAAAACAAAAATTTAGAAACAAATGCAGTTTGACTACTTGATATAGAGACATCTGAATTTTTACTGTCTTCTAGACTAGACTGCTACTACAATACTACTGTGTTTCTCTTTCTACATCCACTGCCATTTCATCGTTGTCATCCACATCATGATCATTCGTGAGGTGGCGATATACTGAGACAATTTCTGTGCGCGTTCTGATCCTAATCTATTTTTTAATTTATTTCACACAATTCCAAATGTCGAGAAAATTCTCTCAATGGATCCTGAACTTGCGGGTCAAGAATGAAGATTGCTTATAAACTTGCAGCAACCCTCTGCCAGTGTTCTTTTCATGAATATGCATTTTCTGCTGTTTCATGTCTTGAATATCCCACCATCAACAAGAAGTCATTGTCTTAGTGATATTCTCATTGAACATGTGTTTTGGGAAGATGTTGGAGTCCTTCAATTTATAGGAGTAAAGCGCACTGATGAACTCCGGATAGTACTCAGCCAACCACTCTTCAATATCACTCTCCTATGAGAGCTTTGCCTTAAATGTTGTAAAATGAAACATCAATATTGAGTTCATTATCTTGTTGATCAGTCTAATGTGAAACTAGGCTAAGTGAATTAGGTTAAACATTATTGTACACCCTAGAATAATGTAATGGTAGGATGCCCTAGAAGTCGCTGAACTTATTCGGGCCCACAGGTAGCTATACTCAAATTTGACCATTGTATTAGACTTAAGAAACATTCTACCTCTGTATCACCTGTGGTAAATAAATTGTTTAAATTGAAATAAGTCTAACAATTATAGTCAGATGGGGCAAGACAACCGCAGCCATCATGGGGTGAGAAAGTAATGAAACTACTGGCCTATGGGGAGCATTCAAGCTGCACTGGAACAAATTTGACGATGGAATCGGTTAGAGCATTTACTTCCAATCATTTTAGTGTTTGTTGCTATCCTGTACTGCGAAAAGTGAATTTTTTGGCAAATTTAAAAAAAAATTTGGCTTGTCACTACATGTTGTAACATGTAACAGTGTGGTTGACTGACTTGACTTGCGCAGCTAAGCACTCCAGCTCACACAATACACATGTTAAGTTGTTAACAGCATGACTGTTAAGTGATGTGCAGCTGTCTTGCTTCAAGCTGCTTGTGGTGGTTACTTATGATCTGCATGGTGCTTCCCTCTCACATGACTTGCGCATGTCTGCTGCTAAAACAACCTACTATGAATTGACGAGCATAGCAATTCTCTTTGGACATCTTATATCTTTACAGACTGCAGAGCTATGTCTCCATGCATATGGTAATTGGTAAATGGTAATTGTGATGGACAAACCTAATTCATGTATTGTTCATATAATGTAATAATTCATATAATTATCGGGTTTGACGGTTTCAGGGGTTCCGCCGTCCCGATGCGTTTCAGATCATCACTGACCTGAGGGGCCAAGGTTCAAGCAATCGTTTCAGTTTCTTATGTGAAGGGGGCAATTACACACAGCTGCGAAGTCCTTTTACTGGAGTGATGTGCTGATACAATACGGATACACAATACAGTGAACACAATGGACGGGCGGGGCAGGCAGCGCCCCAGCACCGCTGTGCGACGCGCACACGCCGTAGCTCGGCGGTGGCTGCGCGACTAGCTCTAGGCCTGAATGCCTCACGCTTTAACATTACAGCGCGTTATATAGGTAGCAGTATCTAAGTCGGGCTCTCCCCATACTGATAACAATACAAGAATAGTAACATAAGAAATCCCGACAGCTCCGACTCCTACATGGCTCCCCTCCTCGAGGAAGTGGGTCCTCCCACTTCATAACCCATCTCAAAAATTACAAAAGGTTCATGATGTTGACGTGGATAATATACGTTAAATCAATTACGTTAAATGAAGGTAGAGCCGATGGGAATATACATTACGAATGGCCTCATTACAAATGGAATTTGGATAATATGGAAGATCATCATCGCTTTTTCTGAAGCAAAGCACACAATACTATAAAAGCATAAACGGCAAAACTAAAATACATCACATCACAAAATAGTGATGGACAAAGCAAAAACAATTTAAAAGACAGCAAAATAAAACAAAGCGCAGTATGTATTTATTCATTTCTTGACGGACAACATCCATCGCACGACGAAAGATCATGTGACTAACGCAAACACACATCACACATACAATCTTTCGCTGCGACTCATTCTTCACTTTCAAGCTGACATTCCCTTTTCATTCTTCACGCCTACTCTGTAACATTACCTAAATGCCTACGGAATTATTGGCTATTACCTTTTTTTTTGTCCCAGTCTTACTGAACTATGTCTAACATGTTTCGTTATGTTAAGAGGTATACTCTTTTGTTTTCCTGAAGAAAACATTATTTCCGTGATGATGGAGTGACATTTTAACTGAAGAATAAAAGAATAGAAAAGCTATTAGCTTCGAACAGAGAACGAAACATAATAGAGTCGTGAATGATGTGCATGATGAAGCGAACGCCTACCTTTAACAAAAGCGTATCAAAGCATAATAAATGGAAGCTTGATTAATAATGCATAAAGAATAAAGTTGAACAGCACGCAAAAATCAAATAAAGGTGAGATCCTTACGACATTCTATCGCAAGTACCGGAAACGAAAGGCCAGCAGCAACCTGCACGTCTGCAGCGCGACAGCTGACAGCTGATTATAAATATCAAGTGCATGGAAAAAAAATATATAAATAATTTGTAAACCACTTACGTATCGCAACATTCTTAAAGAATGAACGCAGATAAAAATAAAACACATACAAAACAAAATAAATCAACTGAATCAAGTTAAGGATAACCAAAAGATAAACCAGAAACTTAACAAGTCCCAATGTTATACTTCGAAGATGTGATCGTTAAATAAATAAGTTGTTTGAAGGTAATCTTTTCTTTTAAATATTTTCAGGAATAATAATATTTCCAAAATCTCATCAAAACAATATAGTACTGAATTAGTACAGATGTAATTTACGTGGCCAGACTAGAGTGATAATTTGTAATGGTACATTTAAACCAAGTTGGACCGAAGTTGTTGCTGGTCGAGCCTTATCTAAGTTGAACCTTAAATAGAAAGTTTTAGATGTTTTCCACCGAAAAGCTCCAGTCGTTGCTGGCTCGGTATCGACTGTATCCGCTGTTTGTCATAAACACGACGGCTTAGTACATCCTGTTTACATCGTTGGGCTCCTTGCGGGTTTCTCCACGAACGATCTAATTTTAAACTGTTGTTCTAATCTGTTGTGACAAGACTCTCTCTATCGTTAGGTTTTCCAACGTGGGGAAACACCAGAACCCGTCCGCTTCGCAGTTGAGTGTAATTCTCCTCCCCTGTCTACGTATAAGTCAGTTGAACGATCTCTAGAACCCTTGGACCCCAGCGTAAAAGACCATAAAACGGGACTCGTCATTGGCGCCCGAACAGGGACGTCATTGGCGCCCGAACGTCGGATTAAAGTGATCGTTCAACATTTTGCGCTGTGATATGAGCGCCGAGACTTTTAAAGGGGAGAGAGTGCAGTGGAGTGCTTTTCAAGTGTTCATCAGAGAAGATGGAGCCCACGGAAGCTGTTCCGCAACGCAACTAGAAGAAAATCATGCGTGATGGCGGCTCCGTGACGAAGGAATTTTTTTTTTCGCATCGAAGAAATCGTACTTTCTCATGAAGTTATTTTCGTAACGACCTTCGACGCACTCAAATGCAACCAACGAAACAGGTGCAGAAGTTGCGGACCTTTTCGACGACTGGACAACAGAAGCATCAAGAACGCGTGATCATTAGTTATCTCGCGGCAAGAAAAATACGACATCGGAAGCTGACTGAAGAAAGTTCTCAAGCGGAAGAAAACCACATGTGTTTTCCGGAATTGTGAGAACGGTTTCTTCCGGTGGCTGTTCGTGTTATTGTGTTTTTTCAACGGTGACAAACATTTTTTTTTCTCGTTGTCAGTGAGGGTTAGTCCAGTATTTCTTTTATTTCATTATGAGGACAATGGTGAGCAGAGGTCGCTGTATTTGAACGTAGGAAAATACGTTTCGCAGCGGTATTCGGTCGAGTGTTGCTAGCACTTGGAGTCAGTTCATTACTGGTATCGGATGGCCGTAAGCCCATAGTCTCTATAATGAATTAAACGCATTTTTTTTTCAAGTGTCCGAACGTGGATACAAAGATTTGTTTTGATAAGTTTTGTTTTTTCTCGTTCACGGTTGGTGAGCGAATTTTTTTGAGTTTTGCGTGATTTTTCAGGGCAACGATGCTCGATTATTACGTGAGTTCGTAAATATCATTCTCGATCAGAATTTACGATAAAGAAATTCGTTTTCGTGAAGTTAGAAGCAGTGGTGATTCCGAAGTTAATTTTTTTTGTACTATGAATGGAGGTATTTTATTATTTTTTGTAGTGTTTTTGCAGTATAGGTTGTATACTGTCACGTATTTTTTTCAGAGTATCTTGCGCAGTGTAGAGATGTCTGCTTGCAGATATCAGTTTTGCTTGCGGTTTCCGGCGATAGTGAGCCAACAATAGAGCTGTGAAGCTCGCGAGCGTTACGTTACTTTATGTTACGGTAACTGCGGTGTTACTGTTAATTCCCGGTTACGTTGCGAATTCTGTACTGAATTCTGTATTTTATTTCTGGTTTTAAAAGGGTTTCTTTGTAATGTTTTATTCGAAATTGTAGTGGTGTCATGTTTTCTAACAGGTGCAGATGATTTGCGTTGTGTTAATTTTCGACGGACAAATTTTGACGTGTCGTTTTAAATTTTTTTTTGTCATGTGGTGTAACATGTGCATATTTTTCGGGCTTAGTTTCGACACACATAATTTTTTGTTTTTGAGATGTTTGTTCAGCTTTTTGAAGTGTTTCTCTTGTTGAGTACCAGGTACAGGGTTTTTCAATTGTACTTGTCTTTTCCCGATATTGAGTTACAGGTGCAGGGTTTCCCATTGTACTGGGGTTTTCCCGAAATTATTGTTTTTCACGTGTCTCGTGACGCGTGCGTAAATCGATTGCAGGAGCAATCTTCGTGAGTGGACGGGATGGTTCGGTATAATGGTACTTATTCATGTATAATTCGATTCGATTCATTTATTTGTGCGATTTTATTGGATTGCGGTAAATGTGAGTCATATGATTTTGTATTGTATTGGAAAGTTGTAAAGGTATGCAGAGCGGACGGGTTCTGGTGTTTCCCCACGTTGGAAAACCTAACGATAGAGAGAGTCTTGTCACAACAGATTAGAACAACAGTTTAAAATTAGATCGTTCGTGGAGAAACCCGCAAGGAGCCCAACGATGTAAACAGGATGTACTAAGCCGTCGTGTTTATGACAAACAGCGGATACAGTCGATACCGAGCCAGCAACGACTGGAGCTTTTCGGTGGAAAACATCTAAAACTTTCTATTTAAGTTTCAACTAAGATAAGGCTCGACCAGCAACAACTTCGGTCCAACTTGGTTTAAATGTACCATTACAAATTATCACTCTAGTCTGGCCACGTAAATTACATCTGTACTAATTCAGTACTATATTGTTTTGATGAGATTTTGGAAATATTATTATTCCTGAAAATATTTAAAAGAAAAGATTACCTTCAAACAACTTATTTATTTAACGATAACATTTTCGAAGTATCACTCAGCGTGAGAACTTTTTAAGTTTTCTGGTATATATTTTGGTTATCCTTGACTTGATTCAATTTGATTCATTTGATTTATTTTTGTTTTGTATGTGTTGTATTTTTATCTGCGTTCATTCTTTAAGAATGTTGCGATACGTAAGTGGTTTACAAATTATTTATATATTTTTCCATGTACTTGATATTAATAATCAGCTGTCAGCTGTCGCGCTGCAGACGTGCAGTTTGCTGCTGGCCTTTCGTTTCCGGTACTTGCGATAGAATGTCGTGAGACTCTCAACTTTATTTTATTTTTGTCTGCTGTTCAACTTTATTCTTTTAGGCGTTATTATTCAAGCTTCCATTTATTCTGCTTTGATACGCTTTTGTTAAAGGTAGGCGTTCGCTTCATCATGCACATCATTCACGACTCTATTATGTTTCGTTCTCTGTTCGAAGCTAATAGCTTTTCTATTCTTTTATTCTTCAGTTAAAATGTCACTCCATCATCACGGAAATAATGTTTTCTTCAGGAAAACAAAAGAGTATACCTCTTAACATAACGAAACATGTAAGACATCGTTCAGTAAGACTGGGAAAAAAGGGGTAATGGCCAATAATTACGTAGGCAGTTAGGTGAATGTTAAAATAATAGGCGTGGAGAATGAAAAGGGAATGTCAGCCTGATGAAGTGAGCGAGGAATGAGTCGTAGCGAAAGTTATGTGTGATGTCGTGTGTTTGCGTTAGTCACATGATCTTTCGTCGTTCGATGGATGTTGTCCGTCAAGAAATAATAAATACATACTGCGCTTTGTTTTATTTTGCTGTCTTTTAAATTGTTTTTTTGCTTTGTTCATCACTATTTTATGATGTGATTTATTTTAGTTTTGCCGTTTATGCTTTTATAGTATTGTGTGCTTTGCTTCAGAAAAAGCGATGATGATCTTCCATACTATCCAAATTCCATTTGTAATGAGGCCATTCGTAATGTATATTCCCATCGGCTCTACCTTCATTTAACGTAATTGATTTAACGTAAATTATCCACATCAACATCATGAACCTTTTGTAATTTTTGATATGGGTTAAGAAGTGGGAGGACCCACTTCCTCGAGGAGGGGAGCCATGTAGGAGTCGGAGCTGTCGGGATTTCTTATGTTACTATTCTTGTATTGTTATCAGTATGGGGAGAGCCCGACTTAGATACTGCTACCTATATAAACGCGCTGTAATGTTAAAGCGTGAGGCATTAAGGATTAGGCATTCAGGCCTAGAGCTAGTCGCGCAGCCTCGCCGAGCTACGGCGTGTGCGCGTCGCACAGCGGTGCTGGGGCGCTGCCTGCCCCGCCCGTCCATTGTGTTCACTGTATTGTGTATCCGTATTGTATCAGCACATCACTCCAATAAAGGATCTTCGTGAAGCGAGTGTCACTCAACCTTCCCCCTTCCTACGTGAAAGTCATATAAACGATCTCTAGAACCCTTGGACCCCAGCGTAAAAGACCATAAAACGGGGTTCGTCATATCTTTACAACTATCCATATCTGCATATCTTTACAACTATCCAATACAATACAAAATCATATGACTCACATTTACCGCAATCCAATAAAATCGCACAAATAAATGAATCGAATCGAATTATACATGAATAAGTACCATTATACCGAACCATCCCGTCCACTCACGAAGATTGCTCCTGCAATCGATTTACGCACGCGTCACGAGACACGTGAAAAACAATAATTTCG
This sequence comes from Morinoia aosen, assembly GCA_030386875.1. Taxonomy (NCBI): domain Eukaryota; kingdom Metazoa; phylum Arthropoda; class Malacostraca; order Amphipoda; family Talitridae; genus Morinoia; species Morinoia aosen. Next base: position 28,035,889 of record CM059566.1, read on the forward strand.
GGAAAACCCCAGTACAATGGGAAACCCTGCACCTGTAACTCAATATCGGGAAAAGACAAGTACAATTGAAAAACCCTGTACCTGGTACTCAACAAGAGAAACACTTCAAAAAGCTGAACAAACATCTCAAAAACAAAAAATTATGTGTGTCGAAACTAAGCCCAAAAAATATGCACATGTTACACCACATGACAAAAAAAATTTAAAACGACACATCAAAATTTGTCCGTCGAAAATTAACACAACGCAAATCATCTGCACCTGTTAGAAAACATGACACCACTACAATTTCGAATAAAACATTACAAAGAAACCCTTTTAAAACCAGAAATAAAATACAGAATTCAGTACAGAATTCGCAACGTAACCGGGAATTAACAGTAACACCGCAGTTACCGTAACATAAAGTAACGTAACGCTCGCGAGCTTCACAGCTCTATTGTTGGCTCACTATCGCCGGAAACCGCAAGCAAAACTGATATCTGCAAGCAGACATCTCTACACTGCGCAAGATACTCTGAAAAAAATACGTGACAGTATACAACCTATACTGCAAAAACACTACAAAAAATAATAAAATACCTCCATTCATAGTACAAAAAAAATTAACTTCGGAATCACTACTGCTTCTAACTTCACGAAAACGAATTTCTTTATCGTAAATTCTGATCGAGAATGATATTTACAAACTCACGTAATAATCGAGCATCGTTGCCCTGAAAAATCACGCAAAACTCAAAAAAAATTCGCCCACCAACCGTGAACGAGAAAAAACAAAACTTATCAAAACAAATCTTTGTATCCACGTTCGGACACTTGAAAAAAAAATGCGTTTAATTCATTATAGAGACTATGGGCTTACGGCCATCCGATACCAGTAATGAACTGACTCCAAGTGCTAGCAACACTCGACCGAATACCGCTGCGAAACGTATTTTCCTACGTTCAAATACAGCGACCTCTGCTCACCATTGTCCTCATAATGAAATAAAAGAAATACTGGACTAACCCTCACTGACAACGAGAAAAAAAATGTTTGTCACCGTTGAAAAAACACAATAACACGAACAGCCACCGGAAGAAACCGTTCTCACAATTCCGGAAAACACATGTGGTTTTCTTCCGCTTGAGAACTTTCTTCAGTCAGCTTCCGATGTCGTATTTTTCTTGCCGCGAGATAACTAATGATCACGCGTTCTTGATGCTTCTGTTGTCCAGTCGTCGAAAAGGTCCGCAACTTCTGCACCTGTTACGTTGGTTGCATTTGAGTGCGTCGAAGGTCGTTACGAAAATAACTTCATGAGAAAGTACGATTTCTTCGATGCGAAAAAAAAAATTCCTTCGTCACGGAGCCGCCATCACGCATGATTTTCTTCTAGTTGCGTTGCGGAACAGCTTCCGTGGGCTCCATCTTCTCTGATGAACACTTGAAAAGCACTCCACTGCACTCTCTCCCCTTTAAAAGTCTCGGCGCTCATATCACAGCGCAAAATGTTGAACGATCACTTTAATCCGACGTTCGGGCGCCAATGACGTTCAAATACAGCCAAATGACGGGTGGGGCAGGCAGCGCCCCAGCACCGCTGTGCGACGCGCACACGCCGTAGCTCGGCGGTGGCTGCGCGACTAGCTCTAGGCCTGAATGCCTAATCCTTAATGCCTCACGCTCTAACATTACAGCGCGTTATATAGGTAGCAGTATCTAAGTCGGGCTCTCCCCATACTGATAACAATACAAGAATAGTAACATAAGAAATCCCGACAGCTCCGACTCCTACATAATAATGTAATATAATGTTGGAAATAAAGTAATCAAATAACAATATTTACTCAATAAGTGTATGTATATAAATCTGAAATAGGGCCGGGCAACGGGAGTTGTGTGAATAACTCTTTTACAAAACAGGTATTACAAAAAAACCAATAAAGCCCAAAAAAAACCAATAAAACCCAATTTAACCCAAAAAAACCCAGGTGGGTTGGGTTTTTTTAAAAAACCCTGGGTTTTTTCCATCCCTGAACTAAAGCCTTTGTATTGCAATACTATATTAAAGATGTGACTGGAGAATGTGTGAAATGTATAAAGTGCATCTAGAGTTTACTTTGCAAAGGCTGGTCTACCAGTGGTTTGTTATATCTCCTAAAGAGTGAACACAACGTAGTGCAGCCTGAAACTGTATTCCCTTTTGCATCAACTAGTAGCTGAGAAAAAAATTTGTATTGGAAAAATGTGCCCTCATGCAAGGATGAGCAGTAGTGAAAGCACTAACCCTATACTAACAACAATAACGAGCTTTGTAATTTTTAATAGTACATTAAAGTACTCTGGAAGGACAAGTGACCAAGCTTGTACCAGTTGATGGCATGTCAGTAAATACAGTTACAAAGAGTGAATTCGTTAGAGAACCCTTCTCAGATAGGCTTTTTGCTTCCTAAATTGCTGAGTACTGTGATGGGCATGGGTAATAAATATCAATAGCATAATGTAGTAAAGATAGAAAATCCCGGGATTGTCTTCCTGAAATCTCGGAATTCCGTGATTTTTATTTTATCTTAGGATTGCAAACCCTATTCTCTTTATTGAACTAGATTGCAAAATCATTTTTTATAAGTTACATAGCACTTTTAGCCAAAAATTTTAAGTAGTCTTGTTGGATTTCCATGTTAGTATTGCCTTTATTAGGTGTGAGGGTTTTTCTGAATAATTACTAATGTGGCAAGTAATAATACTGCTGTGATTGCAGTTTTTATATTAATTTGCATCCAATTCACTGCTAATAGATATTATATATATTTCAAAAATTTATTTCTAGAGATTTGAATTGTTCTAAAGACTTATACTTCAGAAACTTTATTGCCCGCTGCTTTGTTTTTCTTGATGTACGTAACAACTATGCTCGTCTGCTAAAATTTTTGATCTTCATTGTAAAAATCTTGTTTTCATTCAAATTTGGTTCTCGTGCAAGCTTGGAAAGATTTAACTTGCCCGTGCAATGGCCTTACAGCGGCGTCTGGCATTGAGTCTTTCATCTTTGCCTCGGCCTTCATTTCCAGAGCGTCTTAAAGGAGGTCGACTTGAAAGATGGGGTATGTTATATGCTAAACTCTATTGCATGTCCATGATTGTTTGTTTGAAGATCAAATTATTTTCTTACTGACAAAAAATATCACAATAACATGCAAAATATTTTTAATGCATATATATTCATACATTATATTCATACATGCTCTATGTATAATAATGTAATATAGATTATAACAATATCACATAAAATATTGCTCAATATGTGCATTAAGGGGAGCATTCCCCATAGGGATCCATGGTTTGAGGATATGGGGATTTTTGCTGCTATAGGAAGTGTAAGGGGTCAGGTGCATCCTGTAAAAAAACGAGACTCGTACGTTCTCTCGTTTGCCCGCTACGGGGGTTTGAAGAATGGGGGGAAGGGGAGGGGGAAGTGGAATTTTATCATGTTACACCTCCCCCATGGCGCATTCTTTACGGCGTGACGTTGCTATGTCATCTCCTATGTCTCTGGATTACTCTATAATGATTTCAGGGGTCTAACCTGAACCAAAAATTTTAATTAAAATTGTTTGTTTCTTTGTTTACCTAATCCTGAGAAATTCGGATTTTGGGTTTCAAAATGCATCTCCTCCTACAGTTTTCAAGCTACTGTGATAATTTTGGTATCATTGGATTTGAAAAAGTGTGTAGATTATGGTGAATAAAAATTTTTTTCTACATTTGTCATGATAAAAAGTTGTGACGTGATAAATGAAAATTTTTGCCAAAAAAAGTTTGCATCTCAAAAAAAATTTCATTGAACTTTTAATTATGCCTTTCAAGATTTTCTGTTTACTCCCAATAATTTACACAATATTCCGCATCTAATGATACTAAAATCATCACTGTAGCTCTAAAACTGTGGGAGGAGATGCATTTTGAAAACCCCCCCTTAAAACTCTGTTTTCTACAAATATCTCGTTTTCTTTGAAGAAAATTGCATTTTATCACGAGAACCAAACGATTTCAAATTGCATTTCCTATCAGTACACTAAATTTCATAGCTCTAGCTTCAAAAACCAAAAAAAAAGTCCTTATGGGGAACGCTCTCCTTGAGAAGGTTAGCCTCTAAAACAAAAGATTCAGAACACTAGATTGTTCTAAATTATTCCTTATGATCTTCAGGAATATTGATGGTTTATATAGGGTTGATGAATTTTAGCTCTCTTTATCTATATTAGAAGAAATGTTTAGTTTAGGTAATTTTTCCCCATTATGTATGGATACTCTGGCCCCCCAACTTACAAACATCAGAGTTATATGAACATTTGGAGGTTCCAATGCAAGCTTACTGGTGTTCTATATGTGTTTGAAAATTGTCATTTTTTATTAGATATCCTCATTATTCTCTTCAATATTACATTTTACGTGTCTTATTCTTCTTTGTTTAAATACCTTTAATTGCTAATCATAAACTCAAAATTTTCTTATTTGAAATCAATTGTTTTTAAGTTGGAACCGATTGTGTATATATATTTATATTCTGGATTCTTTGTTCTATGTTCTACTTTTTCTTGTTAAGTTGAGCCCTGTCCAAATAAAGCTGCATGTTTGTTGTCTTTCTGCAATTCATGAGAGCATTGCATCTCTTAGAGTTGAGTAGCATCCTTGGCAATGCATTTAAGATTTGCTGCAAGTGTCCTTGTATGTGTGTTTGGATCTAACAATCATTTGCAATACCAGCATTAGCCTCAGAAAATTAAACTTGTTTCTGAATTTTTTATGGGTTTTGGTTTATGGTTATAAATACCTTGACACAGCAACACTAGTTGCAGGAGTCTGTCCTGAACTTAGATTTGTAATTAGGTAGGCTTTATTTTTCATTGGTTGCTTCTCTGTCATTCCTTGCAACTGACTCCTGCAACATTGCCTTTACCTTTTATTCTTATTAAACCATTTTGTTCAAGAGAAATGGTTAAGCCTTGATTTGCCCAAAGCTGTGACACAAAGATATCCAAATCTTGTGTTGCTGCATGTCTCTTTAATTCAAGCCTTGCTAGGTTACCCCTAACTGAACAGAAAATGAGCAATTGAAATTACAATTGCTTAACTGAACAGAAAATGAAGAAATAATTGCTTAATTCCAGAAAAAAGGAAATAAAAATAGCCATAACATTAATTTGTGTTGTACAGCTGACTACTGGGTGCAGTTGGGTCGAGACTACCGAGAGTCGCTGACCACCATAGCTCAGCAGGCCCAGGACCGTCCCTTGAAGGCTTCATTTTACACCTCCCTCGTTGCTGCGTGTGCCGTGCTCACGTAAGCAGGGAGAGGCAAGCATCTCCTGTAATTTAAATCTAATAATTGATTTTATGTAAGACTCTAACTCCTGTATTCTGGTAGAAACATGAGTGGGTCTGAGCAGGGATTGTTTGTTATCTGTAAATTAATCAGCATCTACAAAAATCAGCACTTTTTCATTCATAAATACAAAAATAGGGAAATTAATAAATTCTGTCTGCATATTTAGGTGTTCATTTTTATCTATGAAAATATCTATATTGATGCAGCCTGAAAATTGTTTGAGAAGAACAATATCGGCTGAGTCAGAGTATTACATGTCCGTATGGAACATCAACTGATTTTTAAGTTGAAAATTTTTTCTTTTTACTAAACAGAATGATGAATGAACATTTTACAAACTACTGCTCATTCATAACAATAGATAATCAAGATCTCAAATTGTTTACTACAAATTATGTATATTGAACAGATTATGTTGGTGAGATATGATTGCATCATTCCGTCTTAATTGTGCATTAGGGCAGGCAAAAGAAAATACTGAGTATATTGATGTTATGTGCTTTAGAAAACAAGTTAACCCTTCAACGCCCAACTGGATTATTTGGTCCTCTTTCAAAAATAACAATAATATATTATATTTCTTATTCAATTTGTTCACTAATGGGCCCTTTGAACTTCACTGCCAAGTGGCAGTTCCTTCCCCATCTTGATAACAATGACTACCTAATGCCAGTGTTGGTTTAGTGATAGTGGTTGCCATAACGGTAATATGAGTATAAAAATGTGGGTGTTGAAGGGTTAAATAATATTCTGAGCAAATATAAGATTACAATTATAATAAATGGTTCATGTGTAAGATTACAACTACGATAAACACACAAATTTGTACAAATGAGTTAACTATGCTTAATTTTAAAGTAAATAATATTGTTGTCTACAGTTATTATTTTTAAAGCTAGTTTGAGTGTGTACAAGTAGTATTTGGTAGCTTGGGCAGTCACAGTCACAAACTAAGTTTCACAGAGTGTAGGCATGTATAGATTATAAAGGTAATGTGATAAAATAACTTCAGTGATGCATAAATTCTAATGAACTTCATATATTTTGCTTTCACTTATCAATCAAATCATTAAAATAAAAGTTGTAGCCTCTAATTTTTAAAATTAGTTAAGTAGAGAAAATTTCTGAATTATGATGAATTGGTATCAACAAAAACATTTTTATATCATCATTGTAGCTGGGGCCAGTTGGCATAGGCAGAGGAGTACAAATAGAGATGCATTTGTCATTTCTGCAGTTTACATGTCACATTTCCTTAACTCCAAACTTTGGTGCATAGATCTTTCCTTGCTGTGGAGCACTTTGTTGTGGCAAGGGAAGTTCAAATTAATGTACAGTCTATGATCTTTCTGCTTGTATTTTGGATTTAATAAAGGTATTTAATTTTATTTCTTAGGATGGTAGTAACTTTTTATATTTTTTATAGTTTGGCCTTATGTATAGATGAAGTGTTACAAGTATACAATTTTGAATTGGATATTATTTTAGATGGTAATTTTTTGTGTGATTGTGCTCATAATTCTTCTGAAACTGCCTATAACTTTTTCCTGTATAAATTGAGTCACCAAAAATAGATATCATTCACACGTACATTAGCCTCTCAAATGCTACAATTGAACTTAATGTACTTGATAAGCTAAATTATTTCAAGTTGTATGCTAGTGGAGAATAATAAGAAATTAAATACTTGCTTCATTCATTTTTTTCTTGAATCATTTGATACTCTAATAGTGAACTGAACAAAATTGATAACTTTGGAAAGAAAGATATTTTGCTTCAGTCAAAATCATATATTAAATCATGTGTTAATTCTCAAAATCCATCGTAATTGGTGCTGCTATGCAATGATAGATTTTAAAAGTTATGTCAGTACCCATTTCATACGTACAGGGAGAGTGAGCATTGTGGCTGACGTCTTTAGTTTTTTTTTATCTAACATGCCAAGCCTGCTGCATTGGACCCAGGTAGTCATTATTTGACTCAAAAGTGCTAGCACACTTGCAACTAAACCATTGTCACCCCTGGAACTGATTGTGTGGTTATCTTCAGTCCCATGTCTAATTCAATAAGTTTTTGATGTATATGACAGTATATCCTCATCAATTAACCATTAGTTAGTGTAAAAACCACAAGTTTCTAAACTGCATAGGATGTGGGTTAAGGAGCAAATGACTAAGAAAATGTATATTGTGGAATGATTCTAATGTGTTTGAAAATGGATTGCATTGTGTGGTTTGAAGTTAGATTGCAGGATATGTTAGAACTGAACTTTTAAAATCACCAACAAACCACAGTGCAAGTTTAATTTCTGCAGGAAGCAGTGGCAAGTAGTGTTCTTGGACATCTTTCACGATTTCTTTCATCCATCTTGAAAAGTGTTTTTTGGCATCTAGATGCCACTTGCAGCATTGGATTTGCTCTGATCAGTTTTGTATTAGAGCTGTTTTAAGTGAGCCCATACAGAGGCCTCCCTGCAAGTTGAGGCTGTAAGGATGAGTTGGTAGAGCAGCATTCAAGAGTGAAATTTAGCATTTTTAATTTTATTCCAAGGCTTAGTGTTATAAATGTTCATCAATGTCCATTGGAAGCAGTGCAAGAGCCATAGCTGGATATTACGCCTCAACAACGCATAGTGCCACTCATCTCTGCTTTTTTGTTCATTTTTGAATCAGAATTGCATAGCCGTCCTCCACCCTCACCGGATTAGGCCCTTGTTAACTTTTTCTTCTTTCCCATGTGCATAATTTCCAAAATGAACATTGTTTTTTATCACAAATTGTAGTGGAAAGGAATTTAATGAAAATTATTAATACAGCTTCAAGCAATCACAAAAAAGTTTCTAAAGACCATGTGAGCAATGGAAAAAGCAATGGAGATGTTATGTTGCCAGCAATGGCAAGAATTTTGAAGAAGCTAAATATTGAATGGTTAAAAGCACAGGAATGATTACTATGTGGCAAAAGTTCAGGTTTTTTAACAGGCCTTGTTAAATGTATGGATTTAGGTAGGAGTACATTAAGATAGAACACAATGTGGGTCCAGGCACCAATGGAGTGAAATAAGATGATAATGGAAGCTTAAATCAGTGCTTCAATACTGAATTTCTTCATGGTTAGAATGGGTCTGGGGGAGATTCATTGACTTTTTAACTTAGTATTTCTGGTGGCGTTTCTGTGTGTAATTTAGTTATGTGTGTGTGTCCCTTCAAGGGGATACAACTATTGTATCTATATAGAAATTAGTGCACACGTGAACCAAATTTTGGATATGTGTGCAGGAAAACAAACCCTACAGAACTGGACCTGCGGAGCCGCCTGGTGGAGCACCAGAACAGCTCCGCTCTGCTGGGGGAGACCATCAGGAACAGGGACGTCCAGCGCAGGATGATGCACCTCGAGGAGTGCTTCACTAATGGCACTCTCAGGTACTGTGCTCTCTTCATCTTGAAATGAACTACGTTCCAAGTTTCGGGTGAAGCAACTCGGACTAGGTGATTTCTTCTGACCTCCAGCTGTCCAACCCTAGGCATAGCTATTTTGGCAATTTATTTTGGGGTGTCAAGTGAGGATCAAATTATTGCCGTGAGACGTTTTTAGAACCGAATTTTTGCATCAGATCCATTGATCATTTTTATTGAAAACATTTCTGTCACTATTCCTTGTTTATGTTGAATAGTAAATGACAACAGAAGCAAACCGTGTAGTCCATTCTCGACCCAAATCTTCATTGTCTTATTCATTGTTGTGCTCAGTCTTGCCAAAATTACTTTACTCTTTACTGTACTGGCGTTTTTTGAGTGTAACTTCTCTTCACAGTATTTTCCTCAAGATGTTAATAGGGACATGTACAATAATTGGTGTTCAATGTATCTTGTAAAACTTGCTGTCCTCTGACTAACAATTACGATTAGTTTGCCATTGACACGATTTGGTGCTCGTCACTTCAGCGCTTAGCGTTCCTCATAGATGCATTTGATCTACCTGGTGCCACTTCTGCTCAGCTGATGCTAAGAGACAGTGGTATTATTGACTGATTCCGCTCAGCTGATGCCGAGAGACAGTGGTCTTATAGAGTAACACAATTGTAACAGCTGTCACTTTCCACTTAAGTAGTGTTGTTCTCTTTCGATTATTGTCAAAAATCATCTGCTGTCCTCTTGAATCAAAACTTTTACTTCTATGTCAAAGTTTGGGTTAAAAATATTGTTTCTAGCCTGTCTCTGAGTTGTGGGACTATTCTGCTTTTTTTTAGCTTGGGTTTAATTTTTTGTTTGTGTTTGTGTAATTATGCAATAATGCATTTGAAGTTCGAAGTACGTCTTCTCCTACGTGTAGGTTTCTGATTGTGTCATCTTTTGTTTTGGTGTAAAACTATCATTCTTTTGTACTTCGTGAAACGTCAAATTTGGCATATTGTAGGTCTATTGAAAAATTGTGATCCACCTCAAACTCAGAAGGTAGTAACATCAGTAGTTATTCAACAGATGTTTAGAGAGAACCTTAAACCAGTGCGTTACTACTGAATTTTTTGTCAAAATTATCTGGCAGAGACCCATGTTTGGTTCTAACTTCGTATTTCTGGTGGCATTTCTGTGCACAATTTCGATATGTGCCCCCTCAGGAGGGGTACAACTATTGTATATCTGGAAATTAGTGCACCCAAAGCAAGGAGGGAGAAGGTCCCGAGCTGAGGAATAGTGGTTTTGTTAGAATAGAACAGGGTTTTTATTATGTTAATTGCTAATTCTTTTCGATTCTGTGCTGTCCTTTTTTCAGCACCTATTACTTTCTTCTTTGCCTTTTATCTTGTTTCATAAACTTTGTCCTTAACTAAATGTTTCTATGCGCTGGGGATCTTGTGTGAGAACGCACCCTGTGCACAGATTCCCTGTTGTTTGAACTCCATACCAAATTGTACCTTCATTTTTCCTCTCTTTGAACATCTTGTGGTAAAAACGGCTGAAACTAACTTATCAATCAATTGTGATTAGGGACGGTTAGACTGACTCATGACGTAATGTAATCTGAGGCATGTGTGTGGGTACACAGACGCTGGATTAGAATGACTCATGACGTAATGTAAACTGAGGCATGTGTGGGGGTGCACAGACGCTGGACAAGACAGACTTTTGACCTAATGTAATTTGAGGCATGTGTGTGGGTGTACAGACACTCGATTGGACTGACTTATGACGTAATGTAATCTGAGGCATGTGTGTGGGTGCACATACGCTGGATTAGACAGACTTATGACGTAATGTAATCTGAGGCATGTGTGTGGGTGCACAGACGCTGGATTAGACAGACTTATGACGTAATGTAATCTGAGGCATGTGTGTGGGTGCACATACGCTGGATTAGACAGACTTATGACGTAATGTAACCTGAGGCATGTGTGTGGGTGTACAGACGCTGGATTAGACGGACTTCTGACCTAATGTAATCTTACATGTATGTGTATATGTGTGCAGGCGCTGGAATTTGGTGCTGTTTTCCATATTCTGGGAAGACAACTACCACTCTGGATGTGCGCTGTACAAAGCGACCACCCCGCACCTCAAACCGCGATACGCCACCTTCTTCCAGGAGCGCGTGTTGGACGTGGGCGCGTGCGGCCGGTTCTGGGGCACCGAGTGGCTCGTGCGGAACTTTGATGTTAATGATGACGAGTGGGACGAGCACGGCGCGCAGAGGGAGGAATTTCGGCCTAAGAACAGGGGAGCCATGGGCATGATTTAGGTCTCGTGTTGTGTAGATTTTATATCTATGGGCGTGATTTAGGTTTTGCATTTCCTATTGTTGTGTAGATTTTACAGCCATGGGCATGATTTAGATCTCGATATTGCTGTGTAAATTTTACAGCCATGGGCATGATTTAGGTCTCGTGTTGCTGTGTAGATTTTACATCCATGGGCATGATTTAGGTCTCGTGTTGCTGTGTAGAGTTTACATTTGGCATTGCTGTACACATTTTTTTGTTTGTGTTGTTAGGTAATGAATATTATAGCTTGTATATTTTCCCTATGATTAGGGTGTGATAAAATTAAAACCTATCTTGTTAGATATTTTCAAAAACCCGACCCGCAGGCAAAATTTTTTCTTTGTGCTGCTATTTTTCTCAAGTGTTACTCTTTTACAGCGTTAATAGAAAAGATCAAGTTTTCAAAGAATCGAATTTAAGCACACCTGCCACATTCTTAATGTATATATGTACATATGTTGTATTAAGTAATTTTTAACAGGTTATCTGTGATACAACTCGCTCCAAAAAATTTGAGTACAGTGTCACAAGTGCTAGAAATCAAGCATCGCATTAACAGTGGTCTAGTCTAGTGAGCTATTTCCTGTGTTTCGACCTCTGTGTTCTCTCAAATTTGATCTAAACTGACAAAAAAAAATCTTTTTTGTGTGTGATGCCTTGAGTTATTTTCTACATTCTAAGTTTGATTTGTGACTTCGGTGATTTTACGACTTTACTTTTCCTCTCATAACCTAGCAAAGGATATTACCATTCTAATTAACACGTCTTAGGCAAACTGAACGCGTTAAGCCATCGAATGTTCCTTGTTTTACATTTACTGCGTCAATTAAATTTCTCAGGGTGCCTTCCATCTCTTGTTTGCTACTTGGCGCCTCATAATTCAAAGTTTGAAAAAATATTTCCTGACACCGATTGCGTGACAATTTTCTGAAATCTTGGAAAATTTGCATCATTTTGAGGCTTACGGTTTGTTTAATTTATTTGGCCATTAGGGTTACCCATCTCGTGTATGTTCGATTATGCCCATTTTCACAGCAGTGTGCTTCGTTACGATCATACTTCATCTTGACGCTGCTTCACCTCCAAGCCAACATGTTTTCAGAACCTATTTAATACCTTGCTTAATTTAAACATTCAATTGAATTTCGTAAAATTTGTAACTGGAAATCAGTGTATGAAATATAGCATGACTTAGCCGTACAGAACAGCTGCCATCTTGTATGTCATGTAGCATACTGCCGTCATGTGTGTCGTGTGACGTGGTGCCGTGTCGTGTGACGTGCTGCTCTCGGTTCACGTTTAGCGTTGAAGACCAAAATCTTTCCGTCCCGTGGAAGATATTGAAAATTAAATTTTCTAAAAATTGTATTTAACTTGACTAAAAATTAATTCTTCTATTTTCATAACCACCTTGAACTGATTTGAATGGGTTGTCGCGATTACTTTATATTCGCATTAAAACTCAATAATAATAAATTTAGGGTTGAGTTTCCACCAGGGTCACGAAAATTCAAAAATTGTAAGATAAGTGGAGTACTCCTGCAATTTAAAAAGGGTTTACATTTCACTTCATCTAAAAATTTTCTAAAGTGATAATGAACTTCAGTCTTGAAGTACTTAACGAAATTGATGAAATTCGTTTGAAATTGTTGTATCGGCTGCGCACAACGCAAGCCTCCACGCATGGGAAGAATTAGCCGAGTGGGGCTCTACGACTGTGAGCTCTCGTAACCAGCGGGGCCAGGAAGGGTTGCAGACTCCACCGTCAGCTATTCACGCATCCCGTCAACTGAGCTCTACCAAAGCGGACTGACGAGTACAGACCCTTGAAACCTAGATTATCGCGTGAGGCCATTCACGCAATGTGTATATTTATGAGCTCTGTGGGGTGCATGTTCTCTACATTCAAGAGATATTATGTAATAATTCTGCACTCATCATAAAATAAAATTTAATTCATATTTCAAGCTCAGACAGAATCGGTTTAACAACGGAAATACTTCATTCGTCCACGGACGAGCGCTCCATCCGAGACAAGTGCTGACGGATTCCCTCAAGAGGAAATGATATTTTCGGGAGTCGAGACACAACAAGAACTTTCTGTGGCATCAAGTGAGGGAGACCAGCGAGGCGGTCTCCGGTAAACAGATTAAAAAGAAATTACCGGATTGGCTCCACAAAATATTTTCCAACTTGACTTTTTTCAAGTAAAATTCAGGAATAAAAATCATTCAACTTTGAAAGATGAGATTATCGAACGTAGATTGAGCCTCTCTCCAACTCCCCACGAAGATGTTCCCAAAAAAGAAAGGAGGCTTGCACTATTTCTACAGAAATTAAGATAAATTAATTTGAAAATTATGTTTAATTTAATTTTATGTTCTCACAGCCTCCGCTTCGAAACGGCAAGATTGAAAGTGGTTTATTCAGCAAGATAAAATTTAAAGAGTAATAAGTGCTGAAAATATGGACAGTAGTCAACTGAGAAAGCTGAACTGCGGCTTAAATAGAAACAAATTAATCTACTTCCAAAATATTCTCACTGGGAGCACTAATTCCTATAGATGCAATATTGTAACCTCTTGAACCACCCTAAAGGATTATTATCGTGAAAATAGTTTGCTCAAAAGCCTCCAGACAACGAAGGCTATCTCAGACGGACAATGGTAAACGAACAATTCGCCCATAAAGTATGTTCTAACACAAGATGCCCAAACAAACGGAAAGAAGAAGAAAAGAAAAAAAATATATAAGTACCTTAAAAATTGACAGATGCAAAAAAGGGCACGAAAGACAGCTTTCGATGGCCTGGCTGTAGCCGAGATAATCTAACAGTATCCCCCTCGGGCGCCAGTCCCTGTAGCATAGACATAGACGAGCCTCAACATCCTAAACCTGTTGCCTGTTATTTGCTCCCGAGGGAGCCACTCTGTGGGGTCGCTGAATGATTTCCATGACGTTCTGAACCTTGCTAGAAAAAAGTCCAATTTGAAAATTTTGGCCACAAGAATAAATTCAACAACCTCGAGCCGATGCTCGACGCAGAGCCGACACCTAACGTCAGGTGGTGAAATCCTGATCAGAGCTGCTGACCTTCCCGAAGAAAACTAGGAGCTTCACTTGGTGTATGTCAATGAAAACGAAATACACAGATATTCGAGATTCTAAAGCAATAAATAGAAAGGAGATTCTAGAATTATTTTCGTAGCACTCGGCGTTAGCAAACCCAAAATTATTCGTCTTTAACTCATCGCAATCGAGTAAATAGGAGTTTTTAAATATTCTTGAACCTTGAAAAGGACTTCTAATACCCAAAGTATAAAAAAGTCTGCATACCTGTACCTCACATTTTTAACAACGTGGCTGTGCTGAAAATAATATACATTAGACGCCGTTGTTCTCTAACTTTCACTTCGAAATGCACAATCGCAGATAAAATTCCCGGTACATTGAATAGCACTAACATCTCATGCATGATATGAACACTTAATCTTGAAAAATAGAGACGAAGCAGTCGACAATATCACAGAAGAACGTAAAGAGGGAGTCGAACCATCAGGCAGGCTCGGTGCTGGTCTTAAAATGACACGCTCTGATCATGAGCATCTGCAGCATGATGAAGATCGGCGCCAGCACGGCAGAGAACTCGAGCCCTCCTGGATCCTCCAGCCTCCGGCACAGCAGGAACTTGAAGATGAAGCTGAGTGCGATCATGCCGGTGCTCCACATGGTGCGGAGTATGCCGGGCCGAAGCATGGAGTACAGGTACATGCGTATGAGCACGATGATGCAAAAGTAAGCGTTGAGCGCGTCGCTCACGAACATCGGCGACAGGATGGCCAGCCAAGACAGGTCCGAGAAGAGGGCGCCCGTGAGACGGAGCATCACCAGCACTGACGTGATTGTCCCGCACACCAGGAACAGCAGCAACTGCACATCATTACCGCATACTTCATTATGTTACACTCATAGACCATTACCATAGAGTTCATTATGCTCCACTCATTATAAAACCAATCGAATTATTATTGTAATTGCTTAACCAAAGGGCATATAAACAGTAAGATGAGAAAGAAGTTCATGAAACAAGATCAAAGTTGAAGAAGAAAGTAGTAGGTGCTGAAAAAACAGGACAGCAGTGAACCGAAAAAGATGGTCCGTAACAAAACAAAAACCTATTCTATTTTAACAAAAAAAGCCTACCTAACCTTTAGGTCGGGCCCTCGCATTTTACCCCTGGGAGCGCTAATTCCCATAGATACAATAGTTGTATCCCTCCTGAGGGGCCTAACATCAAGAGGATGCGCAGAAAAGCAACCTGACCTTCCTGAAATGTTAGCGTGTTCTTCGTAGAGATAAAAGCACAAATATAGAAGAGACCTGCAGACTCGCGAATGGAGACATTTCTTCATTGACAGGCTTCATCACGATTATAGACATAACAAACAATACAATCGGGCAGTACCAGAATTAAGATAAGTAATATAACCTGTAAACGCACTAAGCTTAGAATATGGAGGTCTATGAACAAACATCTGCAAACATCACTAAGGAATTTACTGATGTAATGAAGTGCACTACTGTGCCAATAAACAACGTTCACTCATACTTCGTTACTGGTTCAAGGTATAAACCCCAAAAAGGGGAGCCACAAACCGTTGATTTAACACGTTGACTACGTTTGTGCGGTTGCTACGGTTGGTTGGTTCGGTTAGATAGTGAGCAGTAAAACTGAACAACCGACTGCACTGTTCAAATCCATTCTTATCTTTTCTAAAAAAAGTGTGAAAAATATAACTGCGCGATAACATTTTACCTCATAAGGTGAAATCAATTTGGAAAAAAGTAGTGAAATAATTGAAGTATTAATTTATGCCGGTGCGCAAATGAGCAATTTACTTAGTGGTACACATGCATCCCAATACAAAGACATCGTGTTAAACAATACCGAAATAAGAAAAAGTGAAAGGCTTTCAGGAAGGAGAATGTAAGTTACAAGTTAAGAGACATTTTTAGCAACACCGCGGAGTTGCGGGAACCCACTAGCCAGTTAATCTTAAGAGTATACTTGGCAGCGTCAACAGTTCATGACGACCAAGTGTGTCCGTAATTTTTATTTTAAGGTTGTGGCTAAGTACTGACATCCTTTCTGACTCCCGTACTTGTTCTATCTATCCTGACTTTACTTTCCATAATGCCAACTCCTCCCTTCTCTTTCTTGGCCTAAACCTTGATTAAGAGTTACATCGAGCTAGGATAATACAGTAGAGGTGAGTGGTATTGTCAACCAGGCGTCTATTTAGGGTATTACTAATATCCTATAACTACTGGTTCTATTTACCATGACTACTATATTCATTTGCTATTGATGTGCTAAATTGTGATAGGCTACTATTGCAGTTAACTAGAATTAACATACCTGCTGTGCTAGACTAGGTTTGTATAATTTTTTACACCAAGTACAATTTTCCGTCAATTGTAATCATGTTGATTTATGACAAAAGTCTTCTAATTCTATTGATAAAAGATCGAGACTGTCTTCAGATTACTCACTTCGAGAAGGGAGAGGCCAAACCACAGCGTCAGCTCATTGGACGAGAACAACATGATCACGTGACGCGTGCTGGGGTCACGTGTCACGTGTATCGTGAGGGTTGCCCACGTGGGGTTGATCCCCCTTTAGGGAGGTGGGGTGATGGAATTCAAGAGTGTGTAAATTTCATCTCACCAAAAAACGAGTGCCCTTACAGCGAAAGGAAATAAAGCTGAGGTAGCGCCCTTGACCACTTTGCTTGTTTATGGTGACCCCAATACGCAGAATCGACACTTGAAAAGTTATCTAAACTTTATATCAAGTAGTAAACTAAGAACAATGCTGGCAAATAAGCATACAAGTTTTTACGATTCCTTATAATTTCGCATATGAAGAATTTAGTGTCAGTTACGTTAGAGGATTCACACCCCAGTTGCTGTTCTATTGCAGGAAAAATTGATAGAGCGTTAATCCAAATGCGGTACACCATGGCAGTGAAAACTTCAGCATTGTTATGGTATAGCCCAACACTAATGAAAATAGGCAATGCAAGCAAAACCGAAAGACGATTACATTAGATAATATAGTTCAAGCTGCCCTAGCACAAGAGTGTTCTAAAGAGAGGAAGGATAAAGGCATCTAGACCAAGGTATGTTCCTACACAAGATTCCTTGCGCATAAAAACAGGAGGTAGGCTTCTATAACCAAAAAAAATTGAGGAAAGTAGTAGGTCCTGAAAAACAAGATAGCAGTGAACCAAAAAAAAGACCTGAACAAAACAAAGAGCCTAGAATATTTCCTCTAACCAACTTTTAGCTCGGAACCTCACCTTTTCGCTCCGAGAGCGCTAATTCCCCACAAATACAATTTGCGTATCTTATTGGGGAGGGCATGAAACCTACCATTCACTTCTGAGCGAAACTGGTCCACGTCCGTAGTACGGAATGTTCACCACTGCTTAGGAAAATTATAAATGATTTGTTAAGCATGTCAAGCACAGCAAAAATGTTCCCAAGAGAGGAGGAAGGAAAGTACCAGTTAGAATTGAATTAAGGGAGCAGGGAATTAGTACACAAGATGTATCGCCTCATCCTGCGCATAGAAAGGCCGGCAGAAATACTTGAATAAAGTTGATGGAACAGAATAAAAATTAGAGAAAAAAAGATGCGCGCTTGAAAAAACAGTAGTTAACCGAAACAAATTTTCCATACCAACAGAAAAACTTGTTCAGTTCCAATAGAGAAAGCTACGTAACCTTCCGCTCGGGATCTTGCATCTTCCTTTGGCAGCGCCAATTCGCATAGATACAACAGTTATAACACCCTGAAGATTACCCATTCCTACGAAATCGCAATTACTAGCAGTGAACGTGACCAGCATAAAGGCCTATTTACATGATCATTGAGTGCGCGCGTGAGCAGTGATGAGAGGCGCAAGCCCCACCCACTTTTTTTCGCTTCAGGCTCATTTACAGCTCAATGACAATGCGGACCATGCTCGTTTACATGGCGGTGGCCAGAGCTTGTCAGTATCATTGCAGCCACACTGTCTTTGAGCAAGCAAATGCTCCTGAAGCAAAAACAAGTGGGCGGGCTTGGGCCTCTCATCACTGTTCACGCGCGCACTCAATGATCGTGTAAGCAGGCCTTAAGGGAGACAACCCACTGATTTATTATTTTTGGACAGATTGTTCTGAAATTTGCCCAGGATTGGTAGTTTTTAAAAAGAAACCCATATTTGCTTCTGTAACCTTTTCGATTTTGGCCTTAGTTTTTGAGAAAATGAGAAATATTTTTTATATATAATTTTCTTGGACATTTGAAAAGAATAGAAGTAAATGAGTTCTCGTGCTACAAAAAAAGCAAAGACAGTTTTGGAATCCTTGTAACATTTTTAACAAACTAAAGTTGCCCTTTTTCTAACATCCCTGCCATACATCTCAACAGGGACACCTTGAAAAAAAGAATACCATATTTCAATGAAGACATGTCCTCTTGTGCATTGGTGTTGTAGAATGGCCGGTGAGGGGCACTCCCAGAGGACGCTCAGCACCCGGGGGAGCGCGTCACCGTCCCCTGCAGACGGTGCCTGCTGCTGCGGGTCTCCCTACCAACCCACGCTAAGTCTCTTGTCTAAAGGCCTGTTTACACGATCATCGAGTGCGCGCGTGAGAAGTAAAGAGAGGCGCACGCCCCGCCCACTTGCTCTAGCTTCAGGCTCATTTACTTGCTCAATGACAGTGCGTCTTTAATGACACCAAGCTCTAGTCAGCGCCATAAAAATGAGCATAGTCCGCATTGTCATTGAGCAAGAAAATGCGCCTAAAGCGAGTGCAAGTGAGCGGGGCGTGCGCCTCTCTTCACTGCTCATGTGCGCACTCAATGATCGTGTAAACAGGCCTTAATGGCGATCACTGGAAGGTTCACGCTTATTCAAACACTGCTCAGGGAGTCCAACTTTGACACTCATGCTAGCTTTGCCGTGTCGTTAAATCAACAGAAAGATACGCTAAGGAGGAGGAAATACGTGAGCTCAACATATTCCCAGCTGGCTCAGGTCCCCTACAGCTGGTATCTTGAGCTCATAAAACACAACGAGTTTGGCTTAAGTTTACTGTTCATGTTGACGAGGGGAAACACTGAGTCAATCTACACGTCTCTCCCCCTTTGTCCCCACCTGGTCTTTCTGCAAGAGGGAAATGCATGCAAAGGATTGCATATTTCAGGTTTTAAAAAAATTTATTGAATATCAACCAACGACATATAGAAGCTGCGGATACATCGATGTTATTAGATTAAATGTTAGTATAAGCCTCCCTAACCGTAACAAAGGCGTTCCAGAGAAAGAAAAGCACCATTTAGTACGGAGTTAAGAGAATGCGGAATCTATGCACAAAGTCATAGAAATAGTCAGTTGAGAAAGTTTATGAAACCAGTTCAAAGTCAAAGAAGAACAAAGTAGGTGCTGAAAAACAAGACAGCAGTGAACCGTAAAAGGATGGTGCGTAGTATAACAAACACAGATTATATTTCAACAAAAGGCTCCCTAACCTTTAGCTCGAGACCTCGACTTATTCCTCCTGGGAGCGCTAATTCCCGCAGATACAATAGTTGCACCCCCCATGAGGAGGTTATAGATGTCATAAGAATATTGAATCATTTACTTCAAACAGCAAAGAATAAAATAATTTCAGTAAGATCGAGAAGACTTCTCCACACGCCTGCAAGCGTGTCTATTTCTAAAATGGAACTCAACGCGGCAAGTTTTTGGGCGCGTGTAAGTGGTGTGAATCAAGTTGTATTTGTACCACCCTATGCAGGATGATGTGGGGTGGGGTTGGTGAAACAACTGGACAAGTTGCTTCACCAACCCCACCAACAAGTTCTTCACGGAGTGAAGAACTTGCCCCTAAAGCTCCTTAGCAAGAAACGATACAAGAAGGTTCCCGCACAATCATGCCAAACGCTCCTTGGTAAGAAATTGATGACACCAGCAACAGTATCAAATTTTGCACCGCATTCACAAGACAAAAGAATAGCAAGACTCAAAGAGCGTGTCAGGCCCAGCAACGTGCGCTAAAGTAACTGAAACACTAGGCTAGTCAAGCACCGCCTTCGTGTGCTCTAGCACAAAGCTGATATTCAATTCTTTTTGAATTTCACAAACCTTCGACAATACTACACAGCATGAGCTAAGCGGCCCTGTGTACAGGACAGATGGAGACAGAATACAAAAAAGGTCTTTGATAAATAAATAATGCTCACTGATTGATTACAACAAAGTTTTAGCCTCCCTTTATCACGACAAAGATGTTCTGCGAGAGAAAGGAGGAAGGCACATTTTAGTATAGAATTAAGGGAACGCAGAATCTATGTAACAAGGTGCATAGAAACAGTAAGCTAAGACAGAAGTTCATGAAACAAGAAAACAGCTGAAGAAGTGGTAGGTGCTGAAAAACAGGACAGCAGTAAACCGAAAAAAGATGGTCCGTGACAAATCAAAATTATTTTTTATCAACAAAAAGAAGACCTACCTACCACACACATATTTCCCCCGGGAGTGATAATTCTCATTGGTGCAATAGATGTCTCCCCCTGAGGGGAATACTGCTCTTTTAACATTCTCTCGCACTCAATCATCAGGCCACAACCAGCGTTGCTGAGTAAGCTGTAATGATGCTCAAGGTAAGCAGAGTTGAGAGCTTTTAAAGATTAGATTAGATTATAAGTTAGTTTAAGCCTCCCTAACCGCTGCAAAAATAGAGCGTATCGAAGAGAGGAAGGAGGAAGGCACCATTTAGTATGGAGATAAGAAAATGAGGAATCTATGCAGAAGGGGCATAGAAACAGTAACATGGGAAAGAAGTTCATGAAATAAGAATAAAAGTTGAAGAAGAAAGTCAGAGGTGCTGAAAAACAGGACAGTAGTGAACCGAAAAAAGTTGGTCCCTAACATAAAAAAAATTTTATTTCAACAAAAAGAAGGCCTACCTAACTCTCAGCTCGGGCCCTCACATTTTTCCCCTGGGAGCGCTAATTCCCATAGATACAATAGTTGTATCCCCCTGAGGGGTGAGAGCTTTTAAAATTTAGGCCAAAACCCACTAGTGTGAGAGTGCGAATTTATAGATTTCGGCTAGAGAAAATACAACTCGGCAACCCTCCACAGAATGGAACTGAATTCGGAACGGAGCAACACTGGAGTTCTCGCAAAGCTACAGGATAATAACCCCCCAGTCCAGCAGCTGCTCCAGTAACGACACTATAAGAAATGAATGAATACTTTTGCTGTACTTGTCCAGGTCATGTCATTAATGCTATTCATATGGCCAAACCACCATGTAATTCTGGTCACATACTCCGACGTTGACCTGGCTCCTGCTTACGAGCTCCAACCACACAACACCACAAATAAGAAAACTACTCGCTAATAATTCTCTTTACCATTCAAGTAAGACGAAGACTAGCAAACACTGGCTCTGATTAAAGATGGCGGCGGGTCTCGCCAGCTCCGCTCCTAAGCACGCCGCTCAGCAATAGCTTCATTCCAATGATGCAACACTAAATTATTTTCTGATGCGTCCACCAGTCCCATTTAATGGCAACACGTGCGAAAACGTGAACGTAATGAGAGTAGCCGTAACGCGGGAATATTGACATAAGCCAATCGAGCCTTCACAACACAAAACCAGACTTGGGAGTCTTGGACAAAACTCTTCAACTCAGGCATGACGTTTCTGCTCACTTCCTATGAGAGCTCAATTCCAACCAGGAAAAGAAAAAGAAATTAAAGAATGAAAAGTGCCAAGCCAGGGAAGAATACCCAGCGAGGGCAGACCAGGAGAAACACGTCTGCAGAGAAACACACAAATCAAACAAGTTAAAATCAACGATAAAAATGGCAAGATATGATTTAATGAATTAATAAGCATACTTAACACTAATGCTTTGATTTTTTCTACGAAAATAAAAATAAGCCGGAAGAATCAATACTGGCGAACGTGAACACGAAGAAGGGGTACTTGACCTATAAACTATTTGATTATATAAAATATAATATACCACATACTGAATACCTACAGAGACACACACACATAACGCTGAGTGAGAACGTATCTCGAGCTCCACACAGAAACTCCCTCTCACTTTTGATGTCATCGAGTGCTTCTTATCGACAGAGGGAATCACATCTGGAGTACGAGGTGCACAATATGAGCGTCTCGCCCACTGCCTGACTGCCATGCGCCGCACAATACAAACGCAATGCCAGCTACATGAAAAAAAAAACTTTGAAAACACTTCACATTGTCGTGATGTTAATAATTCTGAAATCATCAGAATTGAAGTTTAACATCGATTGTTCACGCTTCAAATCTCGACACGGAAAGCGCGGTTAATTGTGAAGTAAAAGTTGCGAGAGTCATGGTATGAAACAAGAAATATAGATCAGGAGCTTAAACTAGGCCTACCCATTTGGAGCAACACAATTCTGTAAATTCGATTAAATAAGGAGCAGGGCAAGAAGTAAATACAGCGTGGAACACAAGGCCACGAGAGAGCTATCATGAAGCAACCAACAACTCCGAGACACTGACCATATAATGTGAACATAACGTAACACACACAATAATAATTTGCAAGAAGGCATATTCAGTAACATCAAAAGTAGAGATTTAGTCCAGAAAAGTACACAGCTCGCCAGAGAAGATGTGCCCATCAGCAACCCCTGGTCAAATTAGCGTTTGCGTTTCATAGCTCAACCCTCATGAGCTGAAATGTGTCTCAGCACACGTTCCTGCTCCCACATCAACCTATTAATTCGTCAAGGCTCAGGCACGAAGTGTTGGTGATATTGAGACCCACGTCCTCCTAATGACACTCGAGCCATCTGAGTGCCATGAGGGCCATGGCGGTCCCCCACTAGGGGCCCCCAAAGTGTCTTGCCATTGGTAATGCTCTCAATGCACTCTTGTGTACAGGAGCATGCTGCTCCTGTACACTTTTTCTACAGTGAGGACTTGCAGGTATATTGCACCAAAACAATTATAAAAGAACTTTGCAGACAATTCAGGGTGCGTACAGGCTCTGAGGTTCAAAATTCCACTACTTTTTCATGACTTTTTATGCCAACCAAATCACATTTTCACTACCTCTCTCTGCCCAAAATAATGTCACACAAAGTTAAATTGCAGCACAATAAATGTATTTCAGTCATAAACTTCACAGAACATTCATCATTTCTTGCAGGTCTTGTTTTCATAAATGTGTAAATGATCATCACAACACCAAACAGTCATGCTGGACAGTTCAATAGCATCTGCTATGCATTTGCCAGTGCATTAAGTTTGTCATTAATTTCCGCATTCAGCCCCTTGAGTTGTTCTTGCTTGTCTTTGGCTGATTTCCTCAATGCATTTGACTTTGCCAGTAGGCGCAAATCATTCTTGTCCTCTGCCTTCCGTGCAAAGCTGTCAGCATCCTCCACCAGCGCTTGCAGACTCTCCTCCATCCTCTTCCGTTTTGTCTTCAGGTTCTCCACTTCATCCAGTTCTCTCTTCCTCTTCTCTCCCTTCTTCTGCTTCTCTGCCTCTTCCTTCTTTTGATCCAGGTAGTGTTGATAGCGCTGTCTGCCCTGTGAAGCTGAAAAGAGGAGTTTCTTGGAAATGTCAACCTTGGAGATACCTCCTACATGTTTGATGTGGTCCATGACCACTCTCTGCGCCACGATGGTGTTCTCACCCATGTTGACTTCCATGAGCTGCTTGCTCACAGAAAAGCCCCTTTCCACTGAAGCCTGGCCATGTGACAGGACCAGTAGCATCTTCACAACCAGCCACAGTTTCTTGAGGGAGGATGTGGCCAGCTGGCTGCTCCAGAAGACATCTAGCCAATCAGTGTCTTGCTGAAAACTGTTGAAAGTGCTGATCTTCCTCTGTGCCTCATCAAAGAACTCTGAAAACTGGCTCATCACCTCATCGATGTCACCCTGTGGTAGCCTCTTAGCATCGCTGAGCAGCTGCAGACAGTTTTTCAGCATGGACTTGGTCTTCTCTCTCTTTGTGTAAAGACACTTGGCACCAGCCAGCCCATGTTTCGGGCCAACCCGAACTTCAAAGGTGACTTCTCAACAATCTTCTTGATGACAGCAACAAGGAAATTCTTCACATCATCCCTGAAGGAGAAAGCAAGCCTCTCATTCACTTTCTTTGCAGCCATCTGATCTTTCAAAATACTTGCAGCAACAAAGCCAGGGTCAATCTTGCTATTTTACTCCTCACCGCCGCTATTCCATTGTTGGCGATGTCGAACTCCGACTCGCACGCGGTGCAAACCGCCATTGTTTTCAGTTTGGGATGCGGTGCTATCCATTGTTGAAAGTCTTTGTCTCGCAACCACAAGTTGTTGAAAGAACAACTGCCTGGCATGACGATAATTCCTCAGCTCAGTCTCGGCACCGTAACTCTAGTCACACACACACGGGATGGTCAAGACCGATGATAAAAACTCAGCTCGAAAATGTTCAACAGTGGCGACAGGTCAACAATGGTCCGAGCGAGCGCGTGTCTTCAGTCACACTGAGCGCGTTTGGTGAACTTGAACTTGAACTTGAACTTGAGGGCCGACAGTGTCGGGGCCTTTGTAACGGCCTACAATTCCCTCCACAATTTTCACACAAAGAGTTCAGCGCCTGGTACCAGACTTGTCCACTAAACTACTCAGGATCTACGATCCTTGTCACAAGCCTCCATTGGAAGGCATCACCGGGACAGCCAGTGTGTCAAAACACCTGCAGACACGTGGTTTCACGTGACGCCTGAGAACCAATCAAAATCGCGGACACTAAAGACGTAGCTGTATCAACCAATCAGAGCCCAAGTAACACTCGAAGGTTACTGACAACGCCTCGCTTAACGCGGACCAAACGGAACGAAAATTTTCAACAGTAAAATTTTCTTTTCACGCAAATCCTAAAATTTCATGACTTTCAATGACCATTTGCAAAATTCCACTACTTTCGAAGCGTTGAATTTTATTTTCGAAATTCAACTACTTCCCATGCTTCTCCATGCCTGTACGCACCCTGCAGACTTTTCTCATTGAAGTTAGGAACCTATCTAGCAATCACACAAACTCTGGAAACAAATTTTCACACACACACACACACACACACTCAACAAATGAACTTGCACACATTTATACATAAGGGATAAAGCTGCTCATATGTTAACGCTATCGTCATTTCAGATGAAAACGATGCCTGAAAATGGTACAACGACCACGATGGAAATGGCAAGAGTGCTGCTAAAATACTCATTAATTCAAATGCATAGCTACACCCTATTACTCTTTATTTATGTTTTTTTTTGTAATGCAAATGCTGCTTTGCGCAGCAGTAGCCTCAGACTAGACAAAGACAATTTCTATGAAATAGCTCTAAAGGTGATTATGATTATAAGTTAATTTAAGCCTCCCTAACCGCTACAAAAATAGAGCGTATCGAAGAGAGGAAGGAGGAAGGAGCCATTTAGTTTGGAGATAAGAAAATGAGGAATCTATGCAGAAAGGGCATAGAAACAGTAAGATGGGAATGAAGTTCATGAAATAAGATAAAAGTTGAAGAAGAAAGTAGTAGGTGCTGAAAAACAGGACAGCAGTGAACAGAAAAAGGTGGTCCTTAACAAAGCAAAAAATATTTTATTTCAACAAAAAGAAGACCTACCTAACTCTCAGCTCGGGCCCTCACATCTTCCCCCTGGGAGCGCTAATTCCCATAGATACAAAGTTGCATCCCCCTGAGGGGATAGCTCTAAAGGGAACAAAACTTTAAATTATCTCATAGAGCAAAGTAACGCGCAGAGCAATGAGCGGGACGCGCTCAAATAATAAATGCCATTCTAATCACATAAATCTCTTTATATTCATTCTTAGCTATTAAAATTAAAACTCCACCATCCATATCTGCTTAGTATTGTATGGAGAATATGATTTCTACGATATACCAACTTCTATTGATTGTTCTCCTGTGGTTTTGTCTACATTCCTGGAATGGCAATGAATTATGCATATTTATTCATTTATTTATTCATTTCCTGACGGACTCGCAAGCAAGGCAGACGATGCAAGACTTTCCATAATGGTGAACACACGTACCGACACCAGCCTACATACAATTTCAGGACTAGCGGTGTCATTCAAATCTAATACAAGTACACATTACAACTTGGTAATATTTTGAAATTTGTTCATTTTTATTAACACAAAAATGGAAGTACAATAATAGTGTTGGCGGAAACGGGCAATTGTATTTGAAGGCTGAAGTTTGATGTCAAAAATACCAGGATAAACAGTCTAGAAAACTCGCTGCTATCTTTGACCCACACCTACTGTACGTCCCAAACTGTGAGCGGCAACAGCTCGTTGCTTGCCACTCGAGGAAATTTTGCAAGCTATACCCGGCCTCAGAAAACTTCTGCTATATTTCTTTTTGCAACTTCAATAAAGACGTGAATTAAAAAATATGATAGAATCACTTTCCTTTATTCATTTTTTTCATCACTCGTAGATGTGTAACTGACTCCGTATGGTAGAATGGTCGCCCTCAAGTCAGTGGGTCGACGCATTGGTGGGTCGCGTATTTGAGGCGCGTTATCCAGAGCAGAACAATTGCGGTCACTTTCAATGGTATTGCATTTGCATGCCCCAATGTTATTACAGCTCTTATTGAAATAATGAATGAATGTGAACACCGTAACCACTCAAAGAATGTTTAAATAGCCGTGGAGCACAAAATAACAGTCTCTTCACATGCACCGGAAAACGAGGCAAGAGACACAGAGTAGAAAAGAATTACTAACATCAAAATAAGGCTTACTATTTACGAAATTAAACTCGAATCTTCTACAACAATTGCCCACTCTATGGAGTGAAGTTAGGGTAACTACGGAGGGGCGATCATTCAACAACGTACACTGACAAAGACAGACACAACCTGCACACCTCCGCACGTGCGCAGCAGTCCTGAATGTCTCCCACGATGTTCTGGGTGCTCAGCTCAAGGACCACCAGCAAGCAACACCTCCGCACGTGCGCAGCAGTCCTGAATGTCTCCCACAATGTTCTGGGTGCTCAGCTCAAGGACCACCAGCAAGCAAAGCATCAATACTCAACAAAAGACACACATACAAAACAGCCCAACCTTCAGGCATCGACCGCGGCCAGAAGCTGGACAACACGTAGCTCAGGAGAGCTGCTTTCTTCATACAGCGCTAACAATTTATTTTTGTCGAAAAAGGTTATTTAAATAATCAAAGTCTACAGTTGATATGCACAACATAAAATTTTTTACTAGCCTTTTGTACTTTGGCTTGAATTTATATTTTTCAGCTTTTTTCCCCTCTGAGATTTTAGCAAAGTAGAGAAACTTTCGAGCTTCTTCTGCAAAAAGCTTAGAATTGGTTTCTAGTTTAGAGTGGAAAATGCTCCTTAATACTAGCGCGCAATGAGCCAAGCTTCCTCGTACTTCATTCAACCCATTCAATAGAAAATGTTATACAATTTACTAACAAAAATTCTGAACTAAAGAAACTACAAACATCACAACAAAGTTTGTCGGTCTTTACTACCAATATTTCGCTCAACAGAGAGATAAAGTAGAGAAGATAAGAAGTAGAGGTTATCTATGACTTCCCCAGCTGGAAACACTACAATTGTGAAAACTTTACTCGTAATGCGAGCGTCAATTGGAAGGCGAGGTACGAAGCTGATGCACGGGCGTGTCGTCAAAGAGACCACGCATGTCCTCCAGCGCCTGCGAGATGCACTTGGCAAATCGCTCCGAGTTGGTGGCGTCGCACGACCGCTTGCTGGACACGTGGAAGAAGATGTTGTAGTCTGTGGGCAGCATGTAGGACACACCGTAGCCCATGTCGGACACGGGGCCAAAGCCGCCCCCGGGGGAGCACATCTTTCTGAAGGGCTCGAAGTTGATGTCAGGGAGGTTGGAGTCCATGACCTGCTGCTGGGGCGTCTGTGAGGTGCTCAGTGTCCATGGCCTCTTGATGATGTTTTCTAGCAGCTCGCTCTCGTACCCGAGCCCTCGCGACACCACATACAGAGCAAAGAGGTGTCTGTCAATGCCTTCGCCGTTCATGGCGCTTTTGTAGAGGCTTTGGTGCTTCTCTCCGGCCACTCTGAGGAGCGATAAACGATCGGTGCGGCTCACAGAGTCGTCACACATTGCCCTCACAAAGGCAGAGCTCTCGCGCGTGCACGATCGCACTGTCTCCGTGCGTCCGTGCTGATACAAGCGAGTTGCTGAGGCTTCGTACGTCTGCACGAAATGACCGTTGGAGTCTTTGTAGTACGCGAGCTGCAGGGCAATCTGCACGAAGGCGTCCGGGCTGATGAGGGCCTTCTTCAGGACACCTTTACCGAACGCGTCGTGGTGCTGAATGTAGAGCTCCAAGTCGTCAGCCTGCTTTGTGTTGGCTTCGACGGCTTGCGCGATGTTGTCTGCCAGAGCGTCCGTCATATCCCAAATGATACGCCGGGGTGGGTTGTGAGGTCCCTGTCGGAACTCCCTGGGAGGGGGCATCACCTCCCCGTTGTCGAGGTAGCGCTTCTCCAGCACCTCGTTGGTCATGGCGTACTCCCACACGTGCCCGAGCGCGGGCGCGTCGGCCATCGAGTGCTCAGCGTTGAAGCCGCACTGACCATCTGGGAAGAAGCAAACGTTCAAGCTTTTGTCAAACCACAGAGTGCGACCGTCAGCATGCAGCAAGGCCTTGCCCTTATCGTGCATATCTTTGGGAGGCTTGTCAGCAAGGATGACCATGAACGCAGCGCGGTGGATGATGTCCAGGTTGTCTTTGTTGATGCCCTTGGAGAAATGTTGCGCAGTGAGCTGCGCCCACTGGGTTCTGGGGAGACCCGTCAGAGCGGGCACATTACGCTCACTCTCACTCACACTTCCCTTGTGCTTGGCAGCATCCTCCACAATGTCTTTGAAGAGCTTCTGGAGCAGGGCCTGGGACAAGATTTGGTTGTGCTGGTCGATCACATCCAGGGCATACAACAAACCCTGGCACCAGACCACCACGTGCCTTGAGTCGTGCGGCTCGTAGTGTACCAGAGAGTCAAGCTCGAGGCCGGGGGCGCGCACGGTCGAGAATAGCCGCTCGTACTGCGCCATGCAAATAGGGATGGTGTTCCTCAAGAAGAGAGGTGGCAGCTGCTCCCTGTCGATGAGCCGCCGCACCACACATAGCGAGTAGACGACGTTGGCGGCCCTGGACACCTGCTTGTCGGTGGGCGACCAGCAGAAGTGGTCGAGGCAGTAGTAGTTGCTGTTGATGGCGAGCGGCTGGCGGTTCATGAGGTAGGCGTACTTCTCCCACCAGTCCGTGACGTAGTTGGGGCTCCACCAGGCCTTGAGGCAGAGCAGGCGCTGCAGCCTGCGGCCGATGGTGCGCTCGAAGTGCTCAGCCTGCCGCCGCAGCTGGGCGAGCTCCTCTGGGGTACAGAGGGGCACGAGGCTCTCCAGCAGCCGCTGCAGCGTGCAGTGCAGGGGCGGCACCGGCATGCGCGGCAGCGAGCGCTGACACGAGTACAGCGTCGGCTGGTAGCCCGACACCAGCTTCACGCACACGCCCCACGCCCGCGTTTTCAGGGACATCTCACGGGGCTTCTCGTCTGCAACACACGGTCCTTGTTAGCTCGTCTCCTCCCAATATTTGTGTCTTCGCTTTGAAGAGATTTAGCATGGGAGTGATTGGATTAAGAAATAACATGCGCCCGACATCTCCCGGTCTCGTCTGCAACACATGCCTTTCGTTCAGAAACTTAAAAACGATGAAAATTCCGATAAAATTCATCATCTATACTAAGAAAATGTTTCGGAGTCCCACTCCATCATCAGTTCAAACAAAAAAAAAGAATTACGTCTGAATTAAAAAATCAAAGTACAAAGAAATGTAGGTACTAAAAAGTATATCATGAGAGTAAAAATACAAAGTATGACACGGACAAAAGCAAAGAATAAAACACAGAAGCACCAAAAAAATACATGTGACACATAAGTGTGAAATGAAATTAGGCTGGTACTGACGATGAATCTACCTATTCACTATTTGCAAAGAACAAAATTGACAGTTTGTGCCCTTACATTAGGATTATTGAGTCACACATACATTATGATTAATGTTGCATTAACTAACGCTACACAGTGCGCTCACACATCCAGCCGCGGTAGGCGAGCAGGGTACGCAGGAGGTACTGCCGCACGCGCATCAGCACCACGAAGAAGCCTACGCTGATGCCGCACGACACCACAGCGTTGCGCAGCCACGTCGGCGAGCCTGACACACACATATAAGACCTGTAGAACACGCGCAACAAGCGTTACGAAGCCTATACAACACGCACCCCAAATGTCGCAAAACCTGAACACACACGCCCCAAATGTCACCAAACCTGTATAACACGCGCCCAAAATGTCACGAAACCTGTACAACACGCGTCCCAAATGTCACTAAACCTGTACAACACGCGCCCCAAATGTTACAAAACCTGTACAACACGCGCCCCAAATGTCACAAAACCTGTTCAACACGCACCACAAATGTAACAAAACCTGTACAACACGCGCCCCAAATGTCACAAAACCTGTACAGCACGCGCCCCTAATGTCGCAAAACCTGTACAACACGCACCCCAAATGTCGCAAAACCTGTACAACACGCACCCCAAATGTCGCAAAACCTGTACAACACGCGCCCCAAATGCTACAAAACATGTACAACACGCGCCCCAAATGTCACAAAACCTGTACAACACGCGCCCCAAATGTTACAAAACCTGTACAACACGCGCCCCAAATGTTAAAAAAACTATACAACACGCGCCCCTAATGTCGCAAAACCTGTATAACACGCACCTCAAATATCACAAAACCCGTACAAAACGCGCCTCAAATGTTACAAAACCTGTACAACACGCGCTCCAAATGTTACAAAACCTGTACAACACGCACCCCAAATGTTACAAAACCTGTACAACACGCGCCCAAAATGTTACAAAGCCTGTACAACACGCACCCCAAATGTCGCAAAACCTGTAGAACACGCGCTTCAAATGTCACAAAACCTGTACAAAACGCGCCCCAAATGTCACAAAACCTGTACAACACGCGCCTCAAATGTCACAAAACCTGTACAACACGCGCCCCAAATGTTAAAAAAACTGTACAACACGCGCCCCAAATGTTGAAACAGCGCCCGAGAATCGCACTCCTCACGTAGAGTGATTTTTTTTGTTGGATGACGATAGAAGGAATGCGAACGTTACACGACAGGCGACTTAGCTATGCCAAATTGAATTAAATAGCTTGAGCTATACGAGAGCACTGTTTAAACCTGTGCAAAAAACGATTAAATTATAGATAAGTTTAATCACTCCTAATCATAAAAGAAGTGTTAAAAGGAGAAAGAGGATGAAGTCATCATTTAGTATGGAGATTATGGAACGTAGAATCCATGCACAAAATGTTTTCACGCACAAAATCCTCTGCACATAGAAACAGTAATTTAGGAAGGAAGTTTATTAATAAAATGTTTTTTTCTGTGTCTGTCTCACGCTGGCAGGAGGCTTATATTGGGTGTATCTAATAGGAATTAGGTGTGTCTAATGGCCGTGGAAACAATTAGATCTGAGCTGGGTGTACGTTTACGAGCAAGAGCCAAAAGATGGATCAAATTTTACGACGCTGCCATAAAGCCGAAACCGCTGGCTCGGTTCTCGCTTTGAACAGGCCGCGCAAAGAGGCTAGACAGATATGGTCCTCGATCATTAAGTTATTGGAGAGAAAACCAACTCTCGTTCCTGGTCGACCTTATGCCCTTCGTGGTAGTGGCCCTGTTCCGGCTGACTCTCACGAGAACAATAAGGAGTCACTTAGGGCCGAGAGGCGAGAGGAAGCGGACGGAGCCAGTTGGCGGGAAGTCACTTACGTTCTGGTCACAGGTTGGGACTCGGTCAATGATAAGACTCAGGCGGTTAGCTGGGCAAGTGAGACTCTGATTTGAGGGCGTGGTTTCGAGAAACTCTGAGCCAAAGGCTTTGTCAATTTGTTTGAGGGCTTTGTTTTCCAGTTCTGTTGTTGCGGGCTTTTGACTTCAGTTCCGTTTGAGGGCTTCGTTTTCGAGTTCCGTATCGGAGGGCTAATCGTCCTGAGGTTGGGTTTCAACATTGTAGTGGTCAAGCGCGAGTCAGATAGCGGGTTCTCAATACCGTAACGCGTTGCGAAAGTCGCTGTCTTTTGTTGCAACTGTTCTCGGGGTTCAGTGTCCAGTTCCGCGAGTGCTCTTTCCATTTCCGTACTTGCCACTCACACCAACAAACCTTAATGATTTGTTCTGTGTCATTTCTATCCTCATAACTCGCACGAACCACACAGAAACACGCGCCTAGAAAACTCGGTCACAGCTACCCAATCTTGTCTACTTCGTAGCCGGATGTAGGCCATTGAAGAGGTTAACGTTACCCTGCTGTTAACATCCCTTAAAAAATAAAATTCTGCTCTTAAATTTTGAGACAAAAGTCTGTGGTGGCAGCGACCCTTTTTAATTAGTTTAAATTACTTCACTTCAAAGAACCTCACCAATAAAAAGAGAACCACTTTATTCATTTTTGAAGCAAGATAAATTTTGAAGAAGAAAGTCAGAGGTGCTGAAAAAAGTACACCAGTGAACTAAAAAAATGGTTCTTAACAAAACAACCCATTCTACTTCAACAAAAATAAGACCTAGGTAACTCCGAGCTCGGGACCTATCATTTTATCCTGAGAGCGCTAATTCCCATAGATACACTAGTTCTATCCCTATGAGAGAGCAGAGAAGCGAAATTCGAGTATCCAGGCAAGAAAAAAGGCTGATTTATGTAGACGAGCTACACAAGACAAAAGTCCGCTCCGGCCGGTGTTTTGACGATCGAGACGCAGCTCTACTATGCGCATGTTGGGCTGAGCAGCATCAACGCTGTCTTCAGCCATTCTCGTCATTCTGGAATCAATTTACGAGTGCCGAACTTAGGTGCCTCGTGCAGTGCGCCTAAGAGAGTTCAGTGTAATAGACACACTTCCTGCTCGACATAACCGACCCTCGCTGTCGAGGTGCGGTGAGTTGCAGTAACATCTTGCGTCACCTGAGCCGTGTGGGCCGACAGGTCTTATCTGTGTTATCTCACCACACACACAAACAAGGTGGCCCAATCGATATCTACACAGTGGCCTGAGAGGCTGAGACTGCCCTAATTCCGCAGCTCAGCAGGCGCTTGCAAAAAAATTATTCCAACAATAAGAAGGTCTACTTAACTCGAGCTCGGGACCTCACACTGTCCCTCTGGGAGTGCAGCCCTGCACTAACTGGGCAGTACTCACGCGTCACCCCCAGTTTTAACGGCTCGTGAGACTCGTAACTCTAGAGCAAATTTATAGTTCATTTATTGATTTATTTTATTTTGAAATAAATTTTACTCGGAGCGAGATCGTCTGGCAGAAGAAATTAATGTTACTCGGAGCGAGGTTGTCAGTTTCGTCTGGCAGAAGCAATTAATGTTACTGATTTTATCCCAAGGATTAAAAGTCAACAATTCTCTTCAGATGATTACTTGGAACAATTATGTTTCTTAGAAAATGAATTCAAAGATTTTGTGAATTAAAATCGTTGAGTATTGTTTCATGTGCGCGCGACAATTGCATTGCAGCGACCTCTTCAAATTATAAAAATTTCAAGTCTGGAAATGTAAATACACATTGAATGAGCAAATAGAGCAGCCTTTCATGAAGTTTACGATAACCGCGCAAAATGAAGCATAAGTTTTGTTTGCAATTAAGGTTATTAATATCAACTAGCAAGACCCATGAAAAAATTCGCAGTTGTTTTGAAAAATAAAAGAACTTATTCTAAACCAATCTATTCTATCCTAACCTAACCGAACCCATCCTAAACCAATCTATTCTATCCTAACCTAACCAAGCTCATCCCAAACCAATCTATTCTATCCTAACCTAACCGAACTCATCCTAGACCAATCTATTCTATCCTAACCTAACCGAACTCATCCTAAACCAATCTATTCTATCCTAACCTAACCAAGCTCATCCCAAACCAATCTATTCTATCCTAACCTAACCGAACTCATCCCAAACCAATCTTTTCTATCCTAACCAAACTCATCCCAAACCAATCTATTCTATCCTAACCTAACCGAACTCATCCCAAACCAATCTATTCTATCCTAACCTGACCAAACTCATCCTAAATTAATTCATTCTATCCTAATCCAACCAAACTCATCCTAATCTAACCGAACTTATCCTAATCCAACCGAACTCGTCCTAAACCAATCTACTCTATCTTGATCTACTCTATATTAGTGGCAATCCTCATTTATCCGAACCTAACCCTAATTCTATACATATTCATGTGACGCCATTATGTAGCTGATACCGTTTCAGGTGTATGTGGTCCCTAATTCTTCCCTAGCAATAAGTGAAGGCGTACCGTACGCAGAAGCAACGCTACCTAATTAAGGGGATCTCCTACCTTAAAATCCACCTAATTGACCCAATTGTTCAAACTTCGCTTTTCATACTTCTATCGCAGCTAACGTAACAAAAATGCATACAGATTTGTTAAATTGAACACCAAACACATTTGTTTCCATAAAAATGTTCGATTTTTGCAATAAAAAAAGTTATTGTGCGAATAAATAAAATTATTCATATATTTGCACAAATCCCTACTCCTTCCACAATTTTCTATGTAAAAGCTTGATTCTGGTCTCATTCGATACGGAAAAACTGTGGAAACTGGAAAATGCAGAATTATTTTGGATATCGAATTAGAAAAAAAAAATTATTGATGTATCTAAAATTTTCTTTTTTTTCAAAACTGTCCCAGATTTTTCATCATAGAAAACTAATATGAAGTTCAAACGAAATTCAGCTTCCCTACGTTGTTCCCATCATTTTATTGCATCAAATGAGACCAAAATCACACTTCAAAGTTGAAAATTGTAGAAGGGGTAGAGTTTTGTGCAAATGTATGCAATTATGAAATATATGTATGTTTGCACAACAGCTTTTTTCTATTGCAAAAATAAAAAAATTTTAAAGAAGTAAATATGTTCAGAATTCAATTTTATGTATCTGTATGCAT
Organism: Morinoia aosen; assembly: GCA_030386875.1. Taxonomy (NCBI): domain Eukaryota; kingdom Metazoa; phylum Arthropoda; class Malacostraca; order Amphipoda; family Talitridae; genus Morinoia; species Morinoia aosen. Next base: position 28,071,269 of record CM059566.1, read on the forward strand.
TTTTGTACCCCTAGTTTCAATAGAAATGCAGATACAAAAGTTAGAAAAATTAAGTAAAATTTGAAAAATTCAGAAATTTTTTGGATAAATGCATGAATAAGTTTTTACTGTATTCAAAAATTCAGAATAATCCTGCATTTTCGAGTTGCCACAGTCTATCGTCATCAAATGAGATCAAAACCAAGCTTCTACATTGAAAATTGTAGGAGTAGGGTTTTGCGCAGACAAAAATAATTTCATATGTTCACACAATAACTTTTTCTATAGCAAAAATCGAAAAATTTTATAGAAGCCCATGTGTTTGGAATTCAATTTTACATATCTTTGTACAGTTTCGTTCCCCTAGTTGCAATAGGAATGCAGAGAGGGAAATTCGAAAAAATAAGTAAGGTCCAGGGTAGGAGATCCCCTTAATAACACAGATTTTGACATTTTTCCCTAACAAAGAAGCGGAGCAACTTGTTTCTCTCGGATTGAGAAGTACAACATGTGTAACTGTGTGTCAGAGCTAGAGTGCTAGCGTGAATGAGGCACAGCTCTCGCCCTTATCTCGAAACTGGAGATCGCGACGATTGAATGTTGTTTAATTATGTCAAAATCCCAGCAACGCTGTATGAAATGAATGGTAGCCGCCAGAAGCAGCAATGGACATCGTGCTCAACGTTAAGATAGAGTTTTTGAGGCACTCATTTTGTACAGCGTTTGATAATGTTTCCAAAATCATAAGGAAAGAAATCCTTGAACAATATTTGGGCGTGGAGAAGAGAAGTAATTGAAAGATAAAATCCGTGGTCCGACCTCCGGCAAGGGAGATGCAACTTGACCCTTGGAAACAGGACATTTATCACTGAGAGATAAGTGCTCTAATCTGACAGGCGATGTGGCCGCCACTAGCAAGGCTACAAGGCTCATGTGACCTCTATTGCTCGCTTTCTCCAGCTGCTGCTCTTGCTGCCATCACACAAATGCTAAACAATGATTTCCAATCAGGACAACACTGGCAGATATCACACAAACTTGAGATATGCACTTAGAAGATAAGATACAACCTTAGAGTGCACTTGGTAGACAAGTTTTTAATTTTAGTGTGCACTTGGGAGACAATTTTCAATTTGAGTGTGCACTTGGTAGTTTAGTTCTTAATATGAGCGTGCACAGTATGAAAAATTATCCATATTAGAGTACACTTGCTGGGCAAGTCCTTAATTTAAGTGAGCACTAGGTAGACAAGATTTAGACTCGTGTGTGCTCTTGGCAAAGAAGATACAAACTTGAGGCATGCACAATCTGACTCACTCCAAAGAAATGAGAGATCTATGCTAAATTACTCAACAGAATAAGGTTGTTAATACAAATATAAATTAGATAAGATTATTAGTTAGTTTAGGCCTCACTATCCACAACAAAGGCTATCCAAGGAGAGGAAGGAAGAAGGCACCATTTAGTATGGAGTTAAGGAAACGCGGAATCTATGCAAAACGGGCACAGAAACAGAAAGCTAAGAAAGAAGATCATGAAACAAGAAAAAGTTGAAGAAGAAAGTAGTAGGTGCTGAAAAACAGGACAGCAGTGAACCGAAAAAAGATGGTCCATAACAAAACAAAAACCTATTCTATTTCAACAAAAAGAAAGCTTACCTAACTTTTAGCTCAGGCGCTTACATAATCCTTCTGGGAGCGCTAATACCCACGGACACAATAGTTGTGTCCCCCTGAGGGGTGTTAATACAAAGCAACTCAATCATCCAGATAAAATGGCAACCCAATGCTCACATTATGTTAGGCCCTGTGGACCTGAGTAGGAGCCACTATGCAGATCAAACCTCACTTATTTTCCCGCACATTATGTGTTTCCATCCTCCAACGCTCATGAGATCGATACTAGGAGCATCTATTTTGTGAATTCATTCTGACCATGATTTTTTAAACTTCTCATTTAAAATTTTATCTTGAAAAATTCCAAGTAGACTTCTTGGGAATAATTGTTTTCTGCATTTTTATTCTTAGTTGTTCTTGTTTCCTTGGATTTACTTGTAGTTGACTAATCCTGATTCAAGTTTTCATTAATCTAAATCTATGTCACTTATTTCTGCATCACCAAACAAATATTCTGCAATAAACAAACATTTTCCAAAATATGTTTTATTGTTTCATAACTTCATGTAGTGATGGGCAGATGCTAGTGCCCAAAATCTAGTCTAAAGAGAACAGTATTCTGTTTATTTACACACACTTAGTCCCCAAGGACACTTTCCTCTGCAACTTTAAACGTAGCAAATATATTTTTGTTTGGGGCTCAGAGCTGGGTGTGATGGAAACAGTGAGTTGTATTTTGAATTTAAGTCAAGGCAATACAGTGCTAGTGAAATCATTTTTGAGTGAAGATAGCAATCTTTCAACAAACTGTGGAGTAGGGTAATTTCTTTCTTTCCTAACAAATAAAAAATATATTTGCATAACTATTCTCACTTTTATAATGAAGGTTTAACCTCTGTTCCTGCTCTGCTGAGCATTTATTATGCAGAAACCTACTCAAGTTTACATCCTAATGGCACCACATAGGATTAAAATTTAGGTGTCTATGTTGGCCCAGCCTGCTATGCCGGCAATAGAAAGGGTATGCAACTTGTTAAGGCAAGAAATGAAATGAAACAGAAGAACTGAAATGAGAAGACGAGCAGGAGGCGAGCCACAGTAAGTTGGTCTCCCCAACTGGCAAAAAAAGTGTAGGACAGAAGGCAGTTCCTAACTAACTGCACATCTGAGCCAACAGACTCCTGCAGCAAGTGTTCCTGATTCTGTGGTGGGTTGCTGGGATTTGTTTGTCAAAATTATAACCAATGAAATGTAGATCGTTCATGACAGGACATGACCTGATACCTAATACATTGAACTTCAGTTGACTTGAACTTCATTCTTAAACATGAAATTTTTTTCACACCTCAGATTCTGAGGGATTGAAAAAAATAAATCAAGTACATGAATTAAAATAAAAGCTCTAACAAACTCCTCAATGAGCTCACTTCTAAACCCCTTATTAAATTATGCACAGTTTGTAGCTTGCTTTAAGTGTCTGTTGCTACTCCTGCCCGGTGAACTGGAAACCTGAAAACTCCATAATAGCCACCAATTTTTTAAAAATATATTCTTCAATTTATTCATATGTTTCAACACTAAGCAAGAAGAACTAAAAGAAAAATGAATCCACAAAGATAATTTGGAAAGAATATTAAGAAATGAATTTCAAATTGAAAAATACTATCATTATGGATGCCGAGTGCTCCCACACTGTGCAGTAAAATGAGGATGGCTCAGTGAGAGAGAGCAGGGACTGACTAGCAGGCAGCGGCAGAGCCTGAGCCATGGTGTTGAGGTGTGTGGTGATGCAGTGCAGGGAGGGGGGCTGGTAGTGCAGCAGGTACTGGGACAGCCCGCACACCACCACCAGGTTGTTGGTTGTTGTCGGCCACACGCGGTTGCGTACACTGTTCCTGTACAAACACACAAAATGGACTTTGGTTATGGGTTGGGAATCCATCCTGCAGTCACTTACTACCTGCCAGCATCCTGTAAATAGGATGCTTCTCAATTGTTTGTTTTTGAAACACCAATTGACTAACTATTTGCTCCTCATTATTCTGATATTTGAAACCATTATATAAACATTGACCAAAATAAATTTTAAGATGAATAGAATATCAATCAAATTTTTACATGATATAATTCTAGTGCCTAATGTATTTAAGGTCTAGTAACATGTTAAAAAATTAGTCTTCTTCCAAAAACCCGGTCTAGTAACAAATTAATAAATTAGTCTGCTTCCATAAACCAAATCAATGTTAACTATGCAGTCCCTCAAATTAAAGACACCACAGAGACAGACATGTCAATAGTCAGCATGGCACACAAGCCAATCAAGATCTTAAAATGAAAAAATTGATAAATTGGGCCATTTTGTGAGCACAAAAATACTTACCTAGAATAAAGTTCTTTAATAATAAATTTACAGAAGTTCCTACCAGGTTGGGGTGGATCTCTTGATGCTCAAATAAACTACATGTGCAGAAGAAATAAGAAGCAGACAAGACAAAAACTCAAGGAATAGTAATGAAGGAGAATTTAACCTGTATACTGAAACAGCATCATATTTGAGAAAAAACAATAAAATTTAGCTTCATCAAAGAAGCATCTTCACTGCAACCACTTCTTATACAGCAAACTCTGCGCACAAGTTGCCAACACTCTAAAATAAAGATAACCTAATTGTAATTTGAACTTTATTTGAGCTTCAATAGAAACTGACAACTAAACCCTATTGAAGAACTCAGCATACACCAAAAATATTGCATGAAGTTGAAGTTGAGGGCCGACAGCGTGGGGCCTTTGTAACGGCCTACAAATCCCTCTGCAATACTCACAATATTCACATATTCACACAAAGAATATCAGCCCCTATGTACCAGACTTGTCAAACAAATTACTCAGTATCCACCAATCCTTGTCACAAGCTGCCATTAGACAGCATCACTGGAATAACCAGTACGCCAAAACACCATCCCAAGGCATGGCGGGTCATTACAGTCCACTCTACATAACTGGCTCATTTCAGTCACTGTCTTTTATACTACTTGGAGTAAAAATTAGTTTAGTTGAATTGAAGCACACTACTTGGAGTAAAATTAATTCAACTCAAACCTACCTGTAACCTACAGACTAAAATTTAGCCCAAATTCAGCATTAAAAAAAAACACACAGCAAGTTATACATACACAAAACCAAAACAATTCCATAAGTGTAATGTAAACATTAGGAAGCAAATTTCACTTAGTGATATGAATGACACGAGACAAATTTCAGTCAAAGCTAACCTGAAGCGGAAGTAACCTCTAATGAAGGTTACTCTGTAGGACGAGATGAACTCCTCCCATGACAGTGTTGAGCCGTCGTCCTCCTTGGGCACGCGGGGCCGAGCCACGGCTATACGAGCATCAGCCATTGCTGCCCTCCTAACCTACACTTCACACACTTATTGATACGTATAAATGTTCAACTGGAAGGATTTTTGCAAGTGAAATCCTGAGAAATGAAGAAATTTTTTTTCAATCAAGATTGAATGATGTTCAGTCACATTTTCAAGATGATGCCCAACCTCAGGGCACTTTCACAAAGGAAGTTGAGTTTATAATCAAGTATACATTTTTACACTTGAAATATTTATGTTAGAAATACACAGAAGCATAGTAATCTTCTTTGAAATGAGTCATTTCAGTCGAACAGCCAATACATTTAGCCCATTCTTTTCAACTTAGAAGAAGCCAATTTCTGTTAATCAGAATATTCCTGTACAGAACACAATAAATCCTAATTGAAATAGATTACCAACTGGTTTCAATTTCCCTAACCACAAAATAACTATTCCCATGAGAGGAAAAAGGTTTCATTAAGGATGAAATCAAGAGCATACAAAATTTAGACATAACGTTTGTCACAACGTCCAGCACACACAATTAGCAAATTTAGTAGAAGTTAATGAAATTAGATAAAAGTTGAAAAAAGAAACCGATATTTAAAAGTTATCAGGAATTGAAAAATATGGTCTGCAACCAAACAAAAAGCATATTCTTTTTCAACAAAAAGAAGACCTACCTAATTTTCAGCTCGGGATCTCACATCTTCCCCCAGAAACATTTACTCTCACAAATGCAACAGATGCATCTCCCTGAGGAGCACCAAATCCTGTTTTCCCACACATCGTTCCCAACTACAGAGAATGGTTAATGGCTTAAAAATAAAAATAGCAAAGCAAAGCTGGAAAGTTACTGGGTTTGCCATTTCAGGATGCAAAGCATGCTATCCTAAGTAAGAAAATGAGTACTACACTCACCAATTCATTGATGAGATGGCATTCAACATGAGCCTAACACTGAAGTCATGAGCTCAGAGCAGCACTCTTCAATACATATAAAATCCCAGAACTTCTATACATGCCTATAGCTAATTTCAACATATATAATGTTTCATAGCTTTGAACATAAATTAACAAGCAAAATAATTAAATACTTGCTACTCATCAAATATTCTTCTGCAAATAACCTGTATAAGCAGGTTATTTGGAAGTTATACACTTGCAGGTGTAAGTTAGCAGGTTATACAAGTTATTACACCTGCAAGCAGGTTATTTATAGTACAAATCATATTATTTAGTTCAGTAAAAATGAAATTCTAAAATTTTGCAGCAGAATGTATATTTTTAAATTTCAGGACTTAGTTTTTATGATAATTTTAATCAGTTTAATCAAAGCTTGTACTTTTCTAATAAAGGAATTTTGAACAATCGCTCACAATAAGAATAATTAAATAGTGAATCATAAAATATTTCATCAATGTTTTTTAACATTTTGAGAAAATTGAAAAACCTATTAACTTTGATTTTAAATTAACACATTTCGTGCAAAATGACCCACCGGTGGTCACTTAGGTGATTTTCATAGTGCTGCTGACCCACCTGCAGTCCCTAACTCATTTTTTATTAATATATGATGAGAGCCAAATGAAGGCACGATCCAGTTAACCCTACATGACCGAATAAGACGAATTTGTCGGCAATTTTTAAATGGGATGTATAGGCTATAAATAAAGTTGTCTAGACGTACACAGCTAAGGACAAACTCGTCCGGTATAGAGTTCAACGGAGAAGCAAGTGGTGCTACCTATCCGTGACAGAAAAAATCAGTGTGGGGTTAATTGTCATCAGAGAAGGTGGTGTCACGGAAAGGCTGTCATCTCCTGCAATCACTGAGCCTTGGAGGAACATACAGGTAAAGTGGAACTATATTAAAATTACTGTGGCAACCTAGATACTGGAACTTCGTGCTAAAAGAAAAAAAAATTGTTTTGAGCTAAAAATTTGTATGCAGCGGCCAATGTAAATATGGAGACGAATTCGTCCTTGAAAGAATTCAATCTCTGTAAACAACACTGGACGAAATAGTCCTTTCTCTCATACAGTAGGCAAATACAATAAATCTAAAATTTGAATTGTACAAAAAATGAGTTTTATTGTAGTTCTTGAACCGATAGATCACAATTTTAATAAATGGCATACACCCGCATGTTTTAGCTCGAATTTGTCTTTCTATAGCTGCTTGCAGTGTCTGTGTACTGAATGTTTTCATTCTTCTCGCTGTTGCCAAATTCTATTTTTTATCTAGAAAACGCTGCCAAAGAATTTGTAAAAACTTTCAGAATACAATGACTATACGATGTAACTAATGCATTTTCTAAAAGAAAAATTGTATTGGAGTGTGGTATATCTATTATCATGTATTTTATTTTATGTGCTAAGTAATTTACATACGTAGATGTTGCAAAAACACTCTGCTGAATTTACTTCATGCCTGCCTGAAACTCATTCTTTATGATGAAATACATCTTCAGCCTATAACAGTTTATGCCTATAACAGTATAAAATATAAATATATATATATGTCTATGTATTATATAAAGTGTATTTTTTCGTAGTCTCGGTCTATTTTCACTTTTTTGGGGGTCTGAATTTCAGTATATTTTATGATGCCTCCCTCGGTTTCCAAATACTTCCTATGTCATCTAAATAAGCTGATTGCATAATGTTGATTTTTAAAATTATGAGTAAAAATTCAAATTATTTACAGGGTGACAGCATAAATTTTATTTTCATTTCCAAAACGGCATAACCTTCAATAAATAATAAACTTTGAATGGGTATGAAATATATTTGTCCTTTTTTTTCCAGAGATGTTAATTGCGTTGTTTTATGGTGGGAGAAATTCAAGGTTGAGGGCTACAGGCCTTGGGGGGCTACAGGGCTACGTGTCCACAGGCCTTGCCTGTGGACACGTTGGATAGTAATGACGAAACGGAAATATCTGATCTTTCTGATGATGACTCGGTACAAGAACCAGATTTCCGCTCAACAAGTCCAGATGGTAAGAATGCACATTTCAGGGTCTGCTTTAGTATGAAGTGAAACACAATTTGAGGTTCATGTTTTTCATGGTAATAACCATGTTTCAGTTTCAGTTTAGCTTCCTGTTTTTCATAGGATATTTTTATTAGATGCTTGCTCACCAGGATTTTGTAACTGAAAATCAGGTAATTATTTTGACTGATAACATTCTGTTTTGCAGACATGCCCATTGACAGAGTCGATGCCGAAAATCTGGAAGATGCCTAGATGCATCCATAGATGAAACTGAATGTGTTCTAGAAATTGATGCACCAGTTGAAGAAATTGATTCTACTTCTACGAGCAGAAGAGGGAGAGCTACCACAAGAAACTCCTCTCAACAGCAATGGGTGAAAAGTAGCGAGTTAGACGAGACAAAGTTTCCTAGTTGTGAACAAAGTTATGAATTAGATAGGACTTTGAAAGAACCAATTGAATATTTCGAATTTTTTTACTGAAGAAATATTTCAACTGTTTGTTGACCAGAGCAACTTGTATTCAACGCAAAAGAGTGTGTATAGGCCACTAATTGTAACTGTTCACGACTTTGAACAAAGGCTTGTTCTAACCATTCACTTTAATTTATCTCTGCTTAACCCTTTAACGCCCCAGAGGACACCAGTGTCCTCTTTCAAAAATACCCTCAATATATTGTATTTTTTATTCAATTAGTTCCCTAATGTGTTCTTTGAAATTCTCTGCCGAGTGGCAGTTCCTTTCTCATCCTGATATTGGTGACTGCCTGATGCCAGCGCCAGTTTAGTGACGGTGGTTGTGTTAACGGTAATATGAGTACAAAAATTCGGACGTTAAAGGGTTAAATTTGAAAGTAAACTGCTTTACAAAGTTTCATGGAGAATAGGTTGTGTTATAAGTAGTAAAATGAAGAAAGGAATTTAGTTTATTTGATTACTGAAGGGTCTTTACTTTTTTATTATACTCAGAGTCCTATCACAAAGTGACATATTATTACCAACAGGGCTTTTTGATAGTTAGGGAGGTATTCACTAGATATGTTATGCTACTATACTCATGACTAAAAATAGTTAAAAATGAATGAAAACTTCAATATTTTTTTCCTTTTGATGACGTTTGTCTTAATGCCGCATATATTGATATATTTCGCAAATGCCTATTATTTTAAACTGAAAGCGCCTATTTTACTACTGTAAAACATTCTACGTTCTTCTTTCTCCATATAGGGCTAATAAATGGGGAAAAAAGAGTTTTTTTATAAATATTAATTCATGTGAGGATATGGACGAATTCGTCCCATGTTAATTTCATATGCTGCAAGCCTGTAAGGACGAATTAGTCCACCATTGGTAAAATTTACAATAAACATTTTTTCAGAAATCTTTCGTAGTTACTATCCCTCTGATGAAACTATAACTCAAAAATGAACTTCAAAATTTTAAAAACCATCTGCATCTATATTCCGGTCATGAAGGGTTAATGTTTGCTATTTTCAAAGTTGATAACCACAATTGACTTGAATTTGAATTGAATATTGAACTTCAGTAACCCATCCCAGTTAACGTTTAAAAACATACCTAAGAAATCATAAAGGCCTTTAATAATTTTTTCAATCATGTCTTTTATAGTGGTTGATGAAATCTTATTTTTCAGATACACAACAGAAGTGGTTTGCAAGTCCTATCATATTTGTTAGCTCATTCAAAATGGATTGTAGCCAATTTATAACTTATCAAAAATTTATTATTTTGGGTTAAATCAAAAACTAAAAGATGTAAATTATTGTACCTTCATAGTTGTGACTGAGTTTTCAATTAGCTTTCTAGACTAAAACACATAACATTAGAAAAATTAAACTAAACAGGTTGGGTCGTGAGGGGAAGCCATAGTTCTTCTAGTGAGAATTATAAATAAAGGTTCAAACCCACCCATTAGGATGACGTCAACACAATTGTTGACATCCTAACGGGTGGTTTGAACATTTATTTATAATTCTCACTAGAAGAACTGTGGCTTCGTCTCACGACCCAACCTGTTTACGTTTGTAATAGGAGGTTAGCTTCCGATATTAATTAAATTCCGTTTGGCGCAGAAGCCAACTTCCAAGTTAAATAATTCGAAAATAACGCATCAGCAAGCAGAATGTCAATTCTTTAAAACATTTTTAAATGTGTTCCTTTAATGATTCTTCGGAACGGAATTATTAATTTCCGTGATTGCATTAAGGACACCGTCTGAGTAGAAAAAAAAGTCCGTTATTCCGTTATTCACGGATGGATTTGTCTGAAATTGTCACAGTAGGTGTGAAATGATGCAAAGATCATTTGTTACTTGGACAAAAATTTTGTATCTGCACTGGATTTTTTTTATTTTTGAAAAATATGATAAAATAGGTTTTTTATTCAAAATCTATCTTCTTCTACAATTTTGAAGTTACAGAACCAGTACTTCGTTTTTAGATTGCTTATGTGTCTATACAACCATAAGGGCTAGTGAATTTTGATAACTTCTTTTTGTCAATTTTGGGAATTGAAAAAAATTGACCTTTTTTCATTTTTTTTTATGTCGTGTAATTTTCAAAGTAATGGATGCATCGAACATTTGTATCCCTTATGGATACACCTTGCTAAGCCCTATTGAATGGTATATAAACCATTCTTGTACCCCTAAAATTGTGGAAGAAGATACATTAGAGAAACCAAATATCAAGTTTCCAGAAAAAACGTGTTTTTCATATAAAAAAATTGTTTTTCTTCGTATTGTTTGAACTAGGGGATTTTTACAATGAACTCTTGGGCTTTTGTAGCTCTTTTCAAGCCCTTTCGATTGAAATAATTTACATTGCTGTAGCTCTGGAACTCTGGGAAAAAATCTACATCAAAAGACAATACGTGTAATTCTTCAAAACACCCACTTTTTTGAAAAAAATTTTCAATCAACTACATTTTTTTTGTCATTATTATTATATAAGAAAGTGTTAGCCTCCCTTAACCACGACAAAGATGTTCCAAGAGAGGAAAGAGGAAGGCACCATTTAGTATGGAGTTGAGGGAACGCAGAATCTATGCACAAGGTGCACAGAAACAGTAAGCTAGGAAAGAGGTTCATGAAACAAGAAAAAAAATTGAAGAAGAACGTAGTAGGTACTGAAAAACAGGACAGCAGTGAACCAAAAAAAGATGGTCCGTAACAAAACAAAAACCTATTTTATTACAACAAAAAGGAAACCTACTTAACCTTTAGCTCAGGCGCATACATAGTCCCCCTGGGAGCGCCAATTCCCATAGATACAATAGTTGTATCCCCCTGAGGGTTTTTTTTTTGTCATTTCAATTCCTTTGTTTGGTAGCTCTGGTAAATGTGTAGCATTGGTCAGTTATCAATTTTCTACTTTTGTGCCTGAATCTAATTAATTGAATCAAAATAAACAAGTTTTCTTCTATGCACTTTCCGTCTCAAATGAGTATTTTACGATTTATAGCGGTAAGTTTAGTTTTGTCTGTGATTACAAATGCACTCGAATAAACAGCTACTCATCGATTTTTGAATTTTTGTTGCTCGAATCATGGTAATAACATCAAAATAAACAACTTTTCTTGTATAGACTTTTTTGTCAAATGAGTATTTAACGAGGTATAGCGGTAGGTTTGGTTTTGTCTTTGATGACGATCGCGCTGGAAGCGAGTGCGCATTGCAGTGTAGCTGTCCAACGTGCTCCTTGAATTACTAGCCGCTTCAAACACTGGAGTTGCGGTAAGTTATTTACCGCTATAGCTAATAAAATACTCATTTGAGACGGAAAGTGCATAGAAGAAAACTTGTTTATTTCAATCTAATTAACTACGATTAGACATCAAAAAGTGTAAAATCGATTACTGACCAACGCTACACATTTACCAGTAGCTCTTTTCAAGCCCTTTGGATTAGTATGCTTGTCTTAGCCGTAGCTATGATACTGCAGCTGCAAGCTATGAATGAAAGCTGCAGTATCATAGATATGGCAGAACAGCTGAATTCTTAAATTGTCAAAAATTATCAAAAATTTTTACTCAGCATTAGAATGTTTTGTTTGAATATGAAAACACCTTGAGTAGCCCATGAACGAATTCTATTGCCATTGCCGCAAAGAAACAGGCTCAATTGACTTCCAATAATGAGAGAGGGGGAGTGTTCAAGGTCACGCCACACCCCATCGCTTTTTCCCCCTCTGGTGGGCGTACCATTCGGAGTAGAAGCAGAAAGTACAAACGGAAGTGCAAGAAAACCCTCTATAAGATGCATATAAAAACAGAAAATCAGCACTTATCCCGATTTCTACCCAGACGGTGTCCTTAAACCTGACATTGACCCAAAACTGTGCCACTATGTTACCATTTAACTAAAAATCATTACCTTCCAGACATTTCATCAGATAAAATGTCTAAATTTTCATCAGAATAGTAAATTTTTAGAAGAACTGAACATGTTACAACTGAAATATATTTGACTTATTTCTTTTATCAGCAGAGATGTCAACATATGTATCAGTAAAAAATTTTCATAATTTTTCCTGTTTGTAACTTAATGTTACTGCATTTACATGCTTGCAAGCTCTGTGACTCTGTGACAATAACATCAATTCTTGAAATCTTTCTTTCAAAGTACATCAAATTACAGAAATAAAACTATTAGGCTAAAATTTAGTTACCATCAAAACAATGTAATACCTGAGAGTGAGGACCAGAAAAAACACACCTATAACAAATCAATTGCATCATTATGTATTACTTTTCAAACACCTTTATACTAAACTTATATAAGCCTATAAAATGAAATAGTTAGGAAAATTAATCATTATTTCATTTGCTGTTTTTAGAAGAACTGTTCAATTTTTCCCAGTTAATATCTTCAAAATAAAGCTGACTTCTGGTGCATGATGAGCATACTGAATGCGTCAAATTTTTATAAATTCAAAGTTTAAAACTTTAGCTCGCAGACGATTTAATGTTGATACAGCTGTGAAAAGACAACCTTCAGCCTTCCACTGTCCCAACACATCGATGACCCGAACGTTACCTCCATCAATCGATGGCATTACACGACTGACAAGTTGACAACAAACAACAATAGTACAAACCAGCTGACACCTGTCAGTTCGCTCCTGCGCTGACGGAACTTCGCCTCGATAAGCTTAGATTTCTCTGGGTGGAGAAAACAAAAACAAACAAACAAACATCGGCATCTTTGGGATGCTTTATTTCCAATCAAACCTGATACATATGATCTTGAGCATTGGTTTTTCAAATGTCTTATAACTAACACTATATAAAGGACACCATGACGGTTCCCCCGTAGAGCCGGTACCCATTTCCGACACCTGGGTTGAGAGGGGCATTGTGCTTGAGCTTTCCCTTATACCCAACGGGGAAAATCGCCGCGCCAGCGCCGGTTAGGTTAAAGGTTAAAGGTTAACATCGGCATCTTTGGGATGTTTTATTTCCAATCAAGCCTGATACATATGATCTTAGCATTGGTTTTTCAAATGTCTTATAACTAACCCTATATATAGGACACCATGACGGTTTCCCCGTAAAGCCGGTACCCATTTCCGACACCTGGGCCGAGTGGGGTATTGTGCTTGAGCTTTCCCTTATACCCAACGGGGAAAATCTCCGCGCCAGCGCCGGGATACGAACCCGCGACTCCAACATACGAGCCCAATCCCTTTACCACTGTACCACGGAGAGCACGCCGGGACAGAGAGGAAATTCATTGGCTATTTGGAAAGATATGAAAAAGTCCAACTCAAGACTTTGTTTGCACAATATGAATGTATCTCCCTAAATTACAGGATTTTATTTTGTACGTATTTGCTACTCGTAAGTTATATCCAACTTACACTGTATCTCCATTTTATCCCATATACCCATTTGATGTTGGAAAGAGTACCGAGAGGATGTGAAACCCCAGATGTTTATTGTTTCCGTTGTTTCTCGACTGTAACGTGAGTTTTCTTGAATTTTCAGTTAGGATATTAAAAACGAATTCATTTTTACGTTTTTAAGACTTTTTTCCATTTCATTATCTTTTTTTGTTATTTCTTACGATTACACTGAGCTTGACTGTCACTTAAGTTGTAGCAAGAGCAAGATTTTTTTTGATGTTAATTATTTTCTTACATTCAGTTTCAATACGTATCTCTATTAATATGTATCAGCGTATGCGTGTGTGTGCGCACGCGCACGTATACATGTCGTGTGTGTGTGCATATGTACATGTTCATATATATTTACGAATAAATATGCATATACCTGTTTCTATTTCTATTTTTTACGTAAAAGCAAAACCTCAAGGTATATTAAATTTGACCTAAAGCTCTGTGACCAGTTAACACTGAACCATATTTCAGAAATAAATATATTTATTGCACTTGCCTATTGCTCAAAAATAGATCTATCACTACCCCAGAGGGCGTTTCTGTGAATAGAAAAAAAAAACAAAAAACAAACAGACAAATGAATTAAAGCGCAAGTGAAAAAATTATCTTTCCGTCCGTATGTTGACCAAGTCATGAATTCCATTTTGTGTTTGTTTGTTTGTTTACGCGATTCTAGATGTGAATGTTGTGTTGCGCGAAGTTCGTTATAAATTACTTTGTGACCAAATTTTTCTCAATACTTGACACTCATTTACGACGGTGTTTCAATCTGCTTCGGTATGATGTTTTTTGTCTTTTCTTACTTCCATTCAACTAATAATTTAGGAATTCCGGAGAATTATCTAATAGTATTTAAATTATGTATATGTTGTCAGTCATCTCTTGGAATATAAAATAGCCAAGAATATATAATATCCAGCCAACTCTTGGAGTATAAAATATCCAAAAGATATTTTCGATTTGATTTGCCCTTGACAGGATTAATCTATTAGCAGGCCACGCATGGTTTGTCTATTAGTACACCTCGTATATCTTTTTTTCTTCCTTTGTTTGAAGTCTATTGGAGCTTCGAAGAGGTCGCCATGCAGCTTCACGGCTAATCGTATGTTTCTCTCATCAGAGCTGGGTCTGGTTTGACAGAAGGGAGGAAAGTCTCGCTGCAGAGCTTTCCTAATGAACTGCTTAAATGCCTTTCCATCCGACCTAGCATTCCTCAGTTTTTGGACTCGAATTACCTAGAATAAATATCAAATAATAATACTCAGAAATTAAAATGTCTATACATACTATCCGCACGCCTTTTGCTGATGTCGACTTCATAAAGCAAGAAAATTTTGCTTAAAGTGCTGCAGACAATGTCTAGTTAGAGCCTGCAGTTAGGAGTAGCTTAGGTAGACGTCACGGTAGAGGAAACAAGGTGGGTTCAAACCAGTCTTTTTTTCGTTGACGGCGTAGTTTTGCTGACGTCATGGCAACGAACCAATAGCAGTGCTCATTTTGGATCTGGTAGCACTGCTACCCCCAAATCTGGCTCCACTATTGGCCTAACGACATTGCGTTTTGGTGACGTCATAAAGTTAGTTTGAAATAAAGCCTTTCTATTGGCTAACCGAACAAGAGGAGGTGTATTTTCTCTCATACAAATGACCCCACCTTGTTTCCTCTGCCGTGGTAGACGTGCTAGTTATACCCATTTGGTGATGTTTACCACCCATTCACTGTTGGCACGAACCTCGAACTTTACTTTATCGGGCACATCTAAAAACACATCAGCTCTCTCATACCTATTCGAGGAAAAAGTATTTCGTTAAACTGTTTCCACGAACAAGAAAACATCCATAGCCATTAATAACACAAAATAAAACTTGCATGAATTCGAGCTATCGCTAAAAGCAATTAAATAGAAAAGCAGCAACGACTTTAATTTTTATTTTCTGCAGGTTGTCAATGAACACGTGAATCTAAGCTGGAGATTATTACATTAAATACCGAGGTCTGAAAGAAACATGAATATCACAAAACGCAAAGAATTTTTTAGCCACAGTACACACATACTTCGCAATACCTGGACTCACATTTCAGGACCACACAATCAGAACTTGAGCACGATGTCTCAACATGGAAACTTCTACAGAACAGAAACAGGGCGTTGGCTCAGTTTTGCTACCAGCTATGATTTCGTTTATAAATTCTATCTGTTTATTTCAATTGAAAAAAGGAACTAAAAATTTTAACTTTAAATCATAAATCTAAATCAATGCCAAGTCTTATCTTATGCGTAAGTATGCCTTAATTCAAACATCCGATAGAAAACAAATAGGAATCATTCCATACGAGACTCTCCGGCCTCAGCTGCTCAGGATTCCATGAGGATCGCAAGCAGAACACAAATTTGGCACAAGAACACAGGTCAAGAACACAAAAATTGAAAAAGAAACAAATTTGAGCCATGTCAGCTGTTTGGTACACAGGCTCCCCCTACATGCGAGGAGCAATTGATTTCCATTAATTAAATGTTAATTTGAGCCTTCCTAACCACAAAAAAGGCGCTCTAAAGTGAGGAAGGAGGGAGGCACCATTTAGTATGGACTTCCGGAAACGCAGAATCTATGCACAAGGTGCATGAAAACCAGTAAGTTGAGAAAGAAGTATTTAAAATAAGATAAAAGTTGAAGAAGAAAGTACCTAGTAGGCGCCAAAAACAGGACTACAGTCAATATGAAAAGATGGTCCTTGGCGAAACCAAAAACACATTTCATTTCAATGTCAAGAAGGCCTACAGAACTCCAGCTCGGGACCTCACATTTTTCCCCTGTGAGTGCTAATTCATACAGACACAACAGTTGTCCCCCTGAGGGAACGCACAACTGCGAGACCCACAACATACTGCTGCTACAAATATTCTAGAAGCACAGGCACCCGCAGATGTTGCGAAAGATAGCGGTTGCCAGCCTCACCGACGAGAAGAGACACGAACAGGAATGTTTCTCCATCTGTTCATAAAAAATCCTACATATCCCTAGGGATTAATTAGTATTCATTCAAAGTGCTGAAGAAATATCCATGGGTAGGATGCAAACGGAATGGTAATCATTAAGTAGAAGGACATTTCAATTTTATGAATTTGACAAAACAGGTATCACCCTATCACGCTGGAGCAAATTTCAGGTTAATGCACATTATTTATTTAGCCCGATCCCCGTGTTGTGCGCGTTCTGGTAAGCCATTTCACACTTCAGGGAGCTTCTTCAGTTCTCATTCATTATTGTTATGAACTAACTGACGCAAAGGTTGTTATCAGCAGTACTGGCTCAACACGTTGCTTGCAATACGACCCATCGGTAGGTCGTGCTTAGGTTCTCCTACTGCAAAGCGACCCACCGATGATTCGTTAGAAAAATATTAATAATCATTTAAACTTAATGGCGTTTAATGGACCGAGTTAATAATTCGTATTTATGAAACTGCTAACGACTTTTGACTTCAAATTGAAGTTGAATGTTGAACTTCAGTTTAACCCATCGCAGTCAATGTGTTAAACATAGCAACTGCCCAAAAGAAGTAACTGGAATCTCCGTCAGCGCAGACGGTAGCTAAACGTCCCCCAGCGTGTCATGAGTAGAACAATGAAGCACAAGAGAAGGGCAACTTTTTACAAGTCAAAGCACGTCATCATAATTCATTTTTTGTGCTCTTCTGTCCTTTCTTCTTCTTCTGCTTCTCTTTCTGCTCGAGCTTCCCCTGAAAAGAAAGAAACACTTCATTCTCGCACGTTCCCTGACTAACTGAGGCTAATCATGAAAGTGATGATAATAACAAATAAATAACAAGAACTAACTCACTTCATGGGTAAGGTCTCTTGAATTTAAAATGTTTTCGCAGTCATTACATCGCAGTCACTACAGACATTATAAAAAGTGTATTCATTCTACATCTCCTGGCTAGTGGTACTTAATACTGTCATTGGACAGCAGCTTCCACTCTTTTTAGTGCCAGCAAACCCCGCTATGTTTGCTTCCCTGACATCCCTGATTTGCCTCGCAGCAGCCTCTCACCTGAGGCGTGTGGAGGCCAGGGTAGACTGACCTGAGGCGTGTGGAGGCCAGGGTAGACTGATCTGAGGCGTGTGGAGGCCAGGGTACTGACCTGAGGCGTGTGGAGGCCAGGGTAGACTGACCTGAGGCGTGTGGAGGCCAGGGTAGACTGACCTGAGGCGTGTGGAGGCCACGGTAGACTGACCTGAGGCGTGTGGAGGCCACGGTAGACTGACCTGAGGCGTGTGGAGGCCAGGGTAGACTGACCTGAGGCGTGTGGAGGCCAGGGTAGACTGACCTGAGGCGTGTGGAGGCCAGGGTAGACTGACCTGAGGCGCGTGGAGGCCAGGGTAGACTGACCTGAGGCGTGTGGAGGCCGGGGTAGACTGACCTGAGGCGTGTGGAGGCCAGGGTAGACTGATCTGAGGCATTTGGAGGCCAGGGCAGACTGACCTGAGGTGTGTGGAGGCCAGGGTAGACTGACCTGAGGCGTGTGGAGGCCAGGGTAGACTTTGTTGTCTATGGTGCAGTCCTCGAGCTGCTCCTGCTGCACGAGGAAGTCCTTCGCCTCCCACGCCTGGCTGCCGTCACTGAACATGAAGATGGCGCGCTGGTCGTCCACCATGTACCTGCGCCAAACACCCACGTTTCACCTTAAATGCTATCCCAGGAATGCAGCAACATCAAGTCAGAAGGAATAGGGTTAACAGTAGACTAGATCTGAAATGGCATTTCAATGATGATCTAATGTTCAATTGAAATGATCTAAATGAGAGAGAAAGCATGCCAGTAAGAATAGCAAATTAAAACGAACAGAATACAAATGAATAAGTGATGGGGTAAATCTTGAGTTGATAAGAATACAAAAGTGCACTATGTCCTTGATATAGAGAGAAATTGCATCTTATAATTAGAGAGGAAAAGATAGAATTCAAAACCAGAGAGATAAACTGGTGTTGGCAAAAGGCAGGTGGTGCAGAGAGCACGCATCATACACACTAATGGAGACAATAGTGGCATGATCAACAAGCCAGCAAGCCTGAATTCCTTGACTTTCACAAACTAAGGTTTGAAAAAAGTTCCCTAGAAGGGCCTCCTGCACTAGAAGTTACCTCATGATATTCAGCACTAATGATTATGCTATGACATGTGATAATGTCAAATGACATTCTGCACTAATGATATTGGGTTGGCCAAAAAGTTGTTCTATTTTGAATGTCATCTTTCCTATCTCCCAAAGATTATTTTTATATTGTTTTTTTTTCTAAATTCAGTATTCAGTACAGCAAGTATGCTTACATCAGTGTGTAATAAATCCCACATAGAGAAGTTCTAGCATTTTTGCTTGCACTTGAGCCCTTGAAATGGTGGACCAAGCAGAGCACAACTGACATCTAATGATTTTTTTCTTTAAAAAGGAAGGAAAGCAACAGGAACTACTCATATACATAGCATATCCTGTGTGAGTAACTGTTGTTGAGTTCACTACTCTCCCGCTTACATTATTTATTGCGTTTGTATTTTGTTTTGAATATTATCTAAGTCATTCATCATGAATTAAAATGTAAACTAAGATACCCGAGTTACTCCAATTATATTTTGACTTTCTTGTTCATCGTTTTCTTTGATTATGATGTTCGTTTTGACGCAGTTGATGTGCTTCTGCTGGCCCTTTAAACGTTCTCTTTGTTGGACCTGATTACACGCTGTTAAGTCCGTCATGTGTGTTTTTCTCTCAAGCCTTTCTGTTAAACTTCCCTGCGCGATTGAGGTTACCCAATTCAGAGGTCAGGATGACCGATTCGGCTACACAACTGTTGTTTTCTTTCCTTTCTGAAATAAAAAGCATTAGATTTTGGTAGTGCTCTACTTGGTCCACCATTTCATGGGCTTGAATGCGAGCAAAAATGTCAGAACTTCTCTACTTGGAGGCTTCTTGCACACTGATGTACGCATGCTTGTTATGCCCATTACAGTACTTAGGAAATAAGAACATAAAATGATTTTTAGAAGTTGGAAAGATGACGTTAAAAAAAAAACTTCTTGGCCAACCTAATATAATGACAAGTGATAATAATGCTAAATACCATTGAGATCTTATAACAGTAATACATATATAAAGCTTCGCAATAGACATTTGTTAAAATTCTGTTATGTATCCAGCAGCATGGACAAAGCAAATCACAAAATCTTGTTTATTATCTTCTTTGACAGGCTGTGAAGCCATTAATACTTAAGCAAAAAATAAGAAGAAAAACTTTGCATGTGCACAAACTTTTCAGTAATATTAAAACCTATATTTGTTCAAATAATCATAATTCCCTTATTGATTAAAATAAAAATAATACCCTTAGCCTTGCTTTACTCAAAAGTAGCATAAATGTAGCATGAAATAAATTAATTTAATATTGCAATTACAATTATTACTAACTTGTAATTACTAGTATTACAAAGACCCTTAAAACTTTTCAATAATTGGACTACAGTTCTATGAAGCAGCTACTTTCTTGCATCCAAACGAATGTACTGGTTTGTACACATGCATGACCTCTGACTGCAAATGAGACTTTATTCTGCACTCCTACTCTGATACCTGTGTGGCTGGTATCTGACAGTTAAACAGTTTATATTGGACTTGGAAAGCAACAAAAGCATATTCCAATAAGCTTGTTTAGGTAGCTCACATTTTATTCTATACTTATCACAAGAACTCAAAATCGTTTCTAACACATGAAACATTTGAATGTCATGGTTCTGTACTAATGACACTAATTACCCCTAAATACCATCATGAAAAAATTAGCACATGCATCTGGAAATGTTTGCAAGCAGATTCCATGAACTCTGTCTCCCTCACAGCTCACTCTAGGCCCTGGAGAAAATAGTGATGCAATTACTACTTCTTCACAATATAATACTGATTCAATTACTATCCTACACCATAAAATACAGATTCAATTACTGTCCTACACCATAAACAACAGATTCAATTACTGTCCTACATCATGAAGTACAGATTCAATTACTGTCCTACACCACAAAATACAAATTCAATCACTGTCATACACCATAAAATACAGATTCAATTACTGTCCTACACCATAAAATACAGATTTAATTACTGTCCTACACCATAAAATACATATTCAATTACTGTCATACACCATAAAATACAGATTCAATTACTGTCCTACACCATAAAATACAGATTCAATTACTGTCCTACACCACAAAATACAGATTCAATTACTGTCCTACACCACAAAATACAGATTCAATTACTGTCATACACCATAAAATAAAGATTCAATTACTGTCATACACCATAAAATACTGATTCAATTACTGTCCTACACTATAAAATACAGATTCAATTACTGTCCTACACCATAAAATACAGATTCAATTATTGTCCTACACCATAAAATACAGATGGAATTACCACTCCCAACACCCAAAAAACAATGAAATGAATCTCAAATCTTGCCTCTCAGCCTGCACATGGTTGTTATGCAAAGACCCCTGCCACAGCTTGGTGAACTCCTCCACTTCAGTCTTGCTGTACTGGCTCTTCACTCTCACAAACATCATGAGCGTGCGGCCTTTTTTGCTGGCCTTCAGAAGCTGCTCCGGATCATTCAGAGCACTCGGGTCAAACTGAATTTGGGGCTGTGGACGTAAGTGTTCTGGGAGCTCATCTGGCTCCAGAGGCTCTTCATCTTCCTGCAAGTAAATCCCCATTAAAATTTACTCCTTCTCAGTATTTTTTAAGGAAAAACTCAATTTCTCAATATTTAGAAAAAGAGAATACATGCTATTTCAGACTTACACTGGGAAAATGAGTTTCCAACTTGACAGACTAAAAAATACCTGTTTACATTTTAGTCTTGAATCTGGAAAGAACATAAAAGTAGGGCATTTAATTTGACATGAAAAGTATTTAATGCTAAAAAAATTCTTCTGTAGATTGCCAGAATTTAGGATAATTTTTCAAAAAATGATATTTAATTTGGTATGAAAAGTATTTAATGCAAAAAATTCTGCTGTAGGTTGCCAGAATTTAGGATAATCTTTCAAAATAGCCTAAAATATTGCTATCAACATTGATGGTCAAATCCTCAACATTCAATTTAGTATGAGATGCCTTCACTATTGGCAAACAACTTCATAGGAAAGTTGCTATACTTTGTCGTGTCCCTATTATTTTATCCCACCGATGTCACAGCATTTTGTCGTGACCCTCTCATTTCCGGCATTATTCGTCGTTATTTCTTTCCTTCGCTTTCATTTCTTTTGATAACCGTCGTGACTTAAGGCCACATTATTCTATTTTGTCAATAAGATCAATTGAGACTTTTCAACGTCTCCAAAATAATTAGTAATTTACGTTATTTAATAAACGATTAATATGGTAGCGAGTTAACCTTTTCTCTACGACAGAAACGATAATTCTTTTCTTATTAAAGGGGAAATTCACGAGGCATTGACATCACTATTTATTCCCTAATCTTGACACAGAAATAATCAAAATGGATCTAACGCACCTAGTCACATTTGATAAAACATCGGATGTACGTTGAATGTTCCTATGAATTACCTATTGCACAGAGGCAAGAAATGAGGATGCATTAGAGCGGATAAGTGTTATAGGACAATATGAATGGGACTTATCTCATAATTCCAGGAAAGTAGCTGATATGCGTCCCGTGGCAACCAATAATTTATAGTTTACGTTACTGGATGATGTATGCGAATTCACTTGGATATAAATTGTTTAATAAAGACAAAGCCCTGGCCAGCCCCAAGCTGGGGACCGGCCCCGGCACGACGTGTTTTCAGCTCTTAACTCAGCGATTGCCACGGTCCGACTGACTCTTTTCAAACGTAACGCTCTTGGCGATGCGAACATTTGAGATGCTAACTAGTAATAACGGCATCACAAGATTGGTATATGAATGGAAGATATTTCCCCGATTAATTTAAATACGCTGCTACTTACTCTTGTTAACATATTTATACTAACAATCCCCGCAAATATTATTAATAAGAAGTAAACATCACATAAGAGAAATCATTGAAGTTCCTGGCATCTTCTGTGAGCTGTCGTCGTTCCACCGAAGTCCAAGCGATGAACCTTCTCGAAGGTATAAACGATTTGAAGAAATAGGCGATTTGAAGTGCTCCTTCGTCGACACTCAGACTTATCATCATTTGGTCTCTGAGAATATGAATACGTTATTGGCCAGATAACGCTCCTCCAGATTTCTTAGCGATGTTCTTTACACAGTTATGCGAAGAAGCATAACAACTTCAGCAAGATGGTAGTCATATACAAAAAAAGCATACTACAATTAGAATGAAAGATTTTTTAATTCTCTTGATATCAAGGCCTCATGGCTAATTTTATAAAAGCCTCATACATGAGTAACATGATACTTCATAAGTCATTTTATGCAGCAGTTTCAGCTTAGCATGCCAGGTTTTGCTTGGACCAACTTAAGCCATATCCTAGTTTCATGTTTGTTTTTCCATATCTAACTAGAAGGGAAAGCACAAATTTGATAGAAACTGAAAATCTCTTTATTTCAAAACTTTAGAAATAAGTAATCCCAAGTTTTTCCAAGCAGCAAGCAAGAAAGTGGGCTCATTAAGCAACTCTCCAAAATATCTTCTAATTCTCAATTAAAATGAATTAAAATGAATGGTTTATTTTTCTCTAGACAGCAATTTTATATTGAATATTGAAATCACATTCATAAAAAAAATTTCTAAAAATTTGATGACATTATATTTACTTGCACACATTAGTGACCCAGACAGTGTCATCATGATAAATTTTTTTCTATACCTTTTTAAACTTCAGATAACAAATTAGCATTTCAGATCAAATGCTGGAGACCAAGACTATAAATTTAAAGGTTTTGTTTATGTAATTCTCTATTAAATTGAAAAAATATCTGGACTGAATTTTTAATCATCAACAGCTAGAAAATTGGAAAATGATTGGTACAGGTGGGTTATCTGTCACCACTTGTTTAGGGGGACAAGTATTTTTAAAGGAAAAATTGAAAGATGTAATTGTTTTATGAATATTAAATTACTGTTCTATACAACATGAATGAATTTTTCATGAGAAGGTATCCTTGTTAAATTATATTTATTTTTATTGCAATTTATCTACTTTCCATACATATAATGAATCTCTGGGACCTCCCTCTTTAGCTCTTAAAAGGTCCCGGAGATTTATTTTTTAAAATTGAAAATAATAATAACATAATTAAGCTAATCTAACTTGACCTATCCTTAATATCAAAAGGAAACCATAATTTAAAAGTGATGATAGATAACCCAGAAGTACCAAATGATTAATAGAAATTTTTTTATTTTTCCACAAAAAAATATTCTTCCAATTTTAGCTTCATTAATGATATCGATATTCAACTAATAGCTAGACTTGACATTTCTGAAGATTGAATGAATGACCTCAAATTATGTTGAGGGTCATTATGCAATTACAGTCAACCCTTGATAAGACGGACTTTGGTAAACCGGATATCGGATAAGACGGACGTCGTCCGCGGTAAAGGGGGGTTGTCCGAGTTACTGGCGTTAGTGATGAAAGTTGCCAATAGATGGCACGCGCATCGGCCGCCACAGCTCCCGCCATAATTCAGTTTGTTTACCCCCACCATATTCAAATGATAGAGCTGTGTTGCTCTGACTTTTGAATGAATATTTCAATGCTTATGCATAATTGACCCATGTCTTCTGGAGGCCACACTAATGCTTCTCTTAGGGAAAAAGTGACATTATCTGTGACCCAGAAATTAGAAATGATAAGGTGATTAATTGTGCACATATATACAGGCATAAAGGTTATTCCAGACAATCGGATAATCCGGACCACCCTTCCCCCGTAGTAGTCCGTCTTATCGAGGGTTGACTGCATTAGGAGTGTTCAAAACTATTTCTAAAAGTACAAAGCTTATCAAAAAATATATTCAGATATGCTAAACCTAAAGTATCTTTATTGAACTATGAAAAACACATGCAGACTTTCAGATTTGCAATATTTAGGAACACCTGTTTTCAAAAACTCAAGTGGATTGAACAAATAATTTGAAACTAGGATTTGATAAAACATTAATAAGTTTGGTCAATATTGAGCTTAGGGGATCCAAGAAAATTAAGAATTTTGCTCCAAAGAATCACTAAAGGAACCCATTTAAGAACGTTTCATATGAATGACATTTTGCTCACTGATGCGTTATTTTAGAGTTATTTAACTTTCATGCTGTTCCTGTTGTACAGAGCAACATCAGTTGAAAGATGGCTGCTATTGTAGAAGTGTTTAATTTAATTAATTATAAGCTAACCCCCTATTACAAACAAAAACGGGTTGGATTGTGATGGGGAGCCACAGTTCTTCTAGTGAAAATTATAAATAAATGTTCTAACCCACCCATTAGGGTGACGTCAGTTTACATCAGCTCCAAGATGGCGGCAACCGTACCAGGTGGCCGCCATCTTGGAACTGATGTTAACACAATTGCGGGTGTCACCCTAATGGGTGGGTTAGAACCTTTATTTATTATTTTCGGTCAATATTGAATATGTTGTCAACAAATTTCATAATTTCGTAGGTATAGATAGGTAATAGAGTCGATTTTAAGACGTTTTACATGAATGACAATGTGCCCGGAAATGCTTAGTTTAGGAGATATAGGAAAAATAACGCCAGATAAGAATAGCATTAACGGCAGTTTCGATATGGCTCTTCCGGGCGTTTTGCGGACGCGGACCATACCAAGTTTTTTGGCGGGAGTCATCGGCCTCGGTATGGTTGAGTTAAATTAAGATATTTTAGGCTTACTTAGGTTAGGATACTTAACTAAATTAACTTTACCAAACCTAACCTTACCTATCGTTACGTCAGAACCGGATTTCTGCTTATTTACCTCTCCGTTTGTTCAATTTTATAAACGACATTCCTATAACTTCAAAGTTAAATATCTCCAAAAATAAGCATTTCCGGGCACATTGTCATTCGTGTAAAACGTCTTAAAATCGACTATATTACCTATCTATACCTACGAAATTATGAAATTCGTTGACAACATTATATTCAATATTGACCTTATTTTCACTAGAAGAACTGTGGCTCCCCCTCACAACCCAACCTGTTTACGTTTGTAATAGAGGGTTAGTTTCCGTTATTAATTAAATTCTGCTTGGCGCGCTTGCTTTCATTGGCACGTGAAAGCCAACTCTAAAATTGAATAAAACAAAAATAGCATACCAGCCAGCAGAATGTCATTCTTGTAAACATTCTTAAATGGGTTCCTTTAGTGATTTATTGGAATAAAATTCCTAATTTCCTTGGATCCCCAAAACTCAATATTGATCATAAGTCTAGTAGGTTGAATTAACCCTTGTTTACTTTTCAAGATGCTCAAAGCAATATCAGTTATATTGAAAATTATTGATTCAGCTATTACTCTGTATAACATAACTTACAGTACAAACAAAGAATAAAAATATTTTTCATCGCCCAATAGTAGGATAAACTACAAAATATCCTGGCATAATCTCTGAAGTCTAAAACCATTTCCATAGAAACTTGAATTCAATTTTCTCAAGTAAAGATTTATTTGAACAGAATGAAAACTGACATTTACTAGCAGGAAGTATTTAAGATAACTAGATTTGATGGATTAAAAAATAACTAAAATAGCAATACCATGAAAAATAATGCCACAACAGAGTAAAGGTAATAAATGAACTGTTTAGAAAATAAGCAAAGTAATTTATTAATTGAAATTCAAGACTAAAAACACAATAAGCTCTGAAAGTGACAATACTACATGTAGCCTAGGTGCAAGCAGTAAACTAAAGAAATGGCATATGATTGACAGAAAATTTTGTTTTGAAGTTGCATAAATCAAAAACTTAGTATTTATGGATTAATGCAAAAGAACAATGTCTAAAATACAACAACAAATGTATAAGGCTCAATAAATTTGAAGGATACTTGCCTCCCACTGGTCAAGTAAGCGTTCCAAGTCAGCTTCATTGTAGTCCCTTATGTCTTTTTTAGCCCAGTCTGGCTTATCTTCACCTTCGTGTTTCCTACAAATAGCAGAATTCAAAAAAATTATGATAAAGCATAAGGAAAAAGTTCTAAGAAGTGCCATTTTTGTAGAAAATCTAGTAATAAGCTCTGTCACACTATAACCGCCGCTTCCGGTAGGAAAGAATCATTTTATTCCTAAGATCCTCAGCGTTATCGCTAACGTAAAAATTTGTTAGGTGAAAACTAGCTATTTTTTACATTGTTTTGAATTATTTTACTCGATTTAATAGCAAATTCTCAAATATTTGAAATCATTTTTTGTGACAATTTCAAGTGGCTTTTTTTCCCTCCTATCTTTTTTATTTTTGAATCATACTTATTTTATATCTATCCTATTTTCCCTTTTCTTTCCTACATATTTTTAAAATCAGATATATATTCTTGACTTTGATTGGTGCAGATGTTCCAAGGTTCGCTAAAAATGTCTTGTTTTACTTCTTCTATCATTATTGTTTACTTATTTGAGAGTTTACTTACATTATTATTTGAGACTAGTGAACTTGCCTCCGTCCAGGCAGACCCTGGTTCGAGTCCCGGCGCTGGTGGCGATTTTCTCTGTTGGGTATAGGGGAAAAATTCCAAGCACAATACCCCACTCTACCCAGGTGTCTGAAATGGGTACCGGTCTTGACCGGGGGAAAGCGTAATGGCGTCCTGGCGTTAGTTATAAGGCATTTGAAAATCCAATGTATAAGGTGATATGTATCAGGCTTGAAATTGGAAATAAAGCATCCGTAGGTGCCTTCATTATTATTATTATTATTACTTCTATTATGTGCCGCCATAGCCATGTGGCTAGAGGGTTCTGCCGCCGTGCGGGAGACCCGGGATCGAATCTCGGCCCAGGCAGTGGCGATTTTCTCTGTTGGGTATAGGAGAAAAATTCCAAGCACAATACCCCACTTTACCCAGGTGTCTGAAATGGGTACCGGTCTCGACCGGGGGAAAGCGTCATGGCGTTCTGGCGTTAGTTATAAGGCATTTGAAAATCCAATGTACAAGGTGATATGTATCAGGCTTGATTGGAAATAAAGCCACCGTAGATGCCTTCATTATTTATTATTATTATTATTATTATTATTATTATTATTATTATTATTATTATTATTATCAGTGTTATTATTATTATTATTATTATTATTATTATTATTATTGCATTTTTGTGTGTATAACCATTTACATATTTCTAGATGTAAGTGTTGTGCTATGTTTTATAAATTATTTTTGACTAACGTCGTCTCGCTTCTTTGAAATCATTTCCAACGGTGTTTCAGTCGAATTCGGTAGAGCGTATTTATGTCTTTTCTTTTTCGTTTTTTCACCTATAGTAAAGGAATACCGTGGTAAAGGACTTCCAAGGCACTCTCTAGTAGTGTTTATGTGTTTTAAATCATAAAAAAGGCATCTACGGATGCTTTATTTCAAATTTTAAGCTTGACACATATCACCTTGTACGTTGGATTTTCAAATGCCTTATAACTAACACCAGGACGCCATGACGCTGTCCCCCGGTCAACACCGGTACCCATTTCAGACACCTGAGAGTGGGGTATTGTGCTCGGAATTTTTCCCCTAGACCCAACAGAGAAAATCGCCACCAGCGCCGAGACTCAAACCCTCGTTTCCCCGCACGGAGGCAGGTCCTCAAGCCACACGGCTATGATGAGCATCTTACCAAGCATGAAATATCCCAGAGAATATATTTTGTCTGTTTCTCTCATCGACATAATTAACCCCTCTGTTCTCCTCGTAGGGAGAGGGGAATATGAGTTTTTTTCTTTTTCATTCTCTCTCTGCACAAAATTAGCCCAGAATTTCAAATCAGGAGTACCTATAAATTTAAGTGAATAAAATTAGCACACTGGCGCACCTTTCTATTTATGTCTACATGCCAAGATTTTGTAGATATTTGCTACTCATAAGTGATATCCGGCTATCACGGATTTCTAGATGTGCGTGTTGTGTTGCGTGATGTTCTTTATAAATTACTTTGAGACCAACCTTTTCTCAATACTTGATAAACATTTCCTACAGCGTTTCAATCTGCTCAGCACAGCGTTTTTTGTCTTTTCTTACTTCAATTCAACTAATAATTTAGAAATTTCGAAGAATTCTCTAGTAGTATTTAAATCATTTTTAAGTTGTCGGCCATCTCTATGGATATAAAATATTCAAGAAATTATATTTTTGATTGAACTAGCCCTTGACAGAGTTAATCTATTTGCCACATCGCCCTTGCGCTTACCGGCCTTGGGCCTTATTGGGCCTTGGGCACAAGGAACCTCTCTTGAATAGGAGTCCAGCCGAGTTTATTAAGGAGAGGGGTTGCATGATCACTTCTTTCGAATTTACCGCTGCATACCACCATGGCTGCAAATTTCATGCATTTTTTTACTCTCCTTGAAGGTATTGAGGTACACAATCTCCCCATGCTAGGCTGCAAAAGCCAATGCGCCATAACACCAATAACTAAATGGCCAATAATGGGAATTTTTCGTCGAAAATTCTTTTTATACAATGAAAAAACATTAAAGTTTCGTAAGTTTTGGTGCAAGTTTTCTCACCCTTGAGATTTGAAGGGCATATTTCTATCGAACTAGATACCTAGATATTTAACTTTTTCTAACGGCTTAATTTCATCATTTTCTACTGTAAGAGTAAGATTTGGTGTTTTTTTAGTGCGTCTTTGGATTTGAGAATAATACATTGTGTTTTGCAAACACTTAATCTGAGACTATTTTGGTCGTACTATGATTTTTGGCTAATCAATTGGGGTGTAGCTTTAATTTACGTCTGCGGCATTTCCAATACAGAACTTGTTATTGCAATTTGATCATCATCTGCATTCGTGGAGATTCGTGTGTTAAAAGGCATTGGGGGAAAATCATTAATGAAAATAGAAAACAAAATCGGACCAAGAATGGATCCTTGGGGTACACCAAAACTGTTTTGAATGAATGGGGACAGTTTGTTATCTTAACGAAATGCATTAGATCGATTTGGTAAGTAGTTTTCAAACCATTACGTATCTAATACTAAGTTCAATATTTTTAGTAGAAGTCGATCATGTTCGATGCTATCGAACGCTTTAGAGAGATCGAGTAGCAGCTAGAGTGTTACATTCTTATGATCGATATCACTGTATATTTTTTCAGTGATATTGAGCAGAGCTTCTTGAGTGCTAGTGTTTTTCTTATGGGCGTATTGATTTCAATGAAGTAGATTTGACTCGTCCAAATGAGATGACAGTTGATTTGTTATCACTTTCTCCAATATTTTGATTAGGACAGGGAAAAGACTAATGACCCTGTAGTTTGATTCTATATTGAGGTCACCAGTTTTATGCAACGGTCTAATTATGGATTGTTTCCATTGGTTGTGGAACGTATTAGTTGCTATTGATGTATTAATTATGAAACAAATCAATGGTGTTGTAACCGGGAAGCTGTCTTTGATATATTGAAGGCTGAAACCATCATGTCCAACTGTCTTTGTGTTTTTCAATGAGTATATGCAGTGGTGGGCGTTTGGATTCTAAGTCCGATCTTCCGATCACGATCGATCTTCCACATCGGGATCGTACTTGAAGATCGGAACCTCCCGGTGGAAAAGATTGGAAGGGCGATGATCGCTCTTGCAAAATGTAAGTCCGATCCCGACCCCGGACGCTACGAAAAAAATGAAAACAAAACGAAGTCGACCAATCCTTCTTGCGTAGATATCGTTTCTTCTTGGACGCAGCTTCAAAAACAGTCACTGTCTTTGAAGCTGCGTACCAGCCGGTCTACTGCTCTGGAAGTGTCAATACGCGTGTGTGACCTCAGGAGTTTTACTACTTCTGTTGCAGTTTATCTTCAATTTTCCCACTGTTTTCAGTGATTTAATCTTATTGAATGTTTGAAGCCTTAAAAGTGAACAAAGTGATCATATATTGAGCGCAATTTGTGGCAATATTGTCTCTATACAAATAATGTATACAAATAAATAAATGTTGATCGATGGTCTAAACAATTATGAATCACTTGTATATTTTACAGGTTCAAATGAAAAGTGATACTTGAATTTCATAATATCACTTCGCTTTTCATTTCATCACACAGCTAAACTTAACCCTGAATTGCTTTAAAAACCGGGGATCGCTGTTAAATTCTTAAGATTGGAAGATCGAAAGTTCGGGATCGCTTTAATTTTTTTGGTGGCGGGATCGGAAAGTCGTATACGAAATTAGCCATTGACCGGGATCGGAAGTTTGGGATCGGACTAAATTTTTGAGGATCGATGCCCACCACTGAGTCTACTATATTTCATAACTCTGGTAAATCGACACGACGTGGTCTCCGCCTGACACCAGACCTTGAAGGTGCAGTATAGGGCGCGAATTTTGAACTGACGGTTGATTTGGATTGGTTTTACACACCTCACTGAAAACTTGAGCACCTACTTTTGAAAATAATGTGTTGAAATCCGTGGCCGTTGCCAAGGGATTCTGAAAATTACTAATGCGGTTTAAATTATTATATCGGGCTACCTCATTGATTATTTTCCATGTTCGTTTCGAGTTATTTTTAGCTGTTAATACTTCCTGTTGAAAGTGAAATTGTTTTGTTTGTGTGATTTTCTTTCGAAGAATCTTTTCATGTTCTTTGTATCGCTTGTATAAAGTACTGTTTGATCTTTGTTTTTTTACTCTCGCATTTCAGTTTTCTTTATTTTGTTCAGCTCTTTGATTCCATCAGTAATCCAAACAGCGCGTTTTCTCTTAGTTTTTTCGTGATGTAAGGTGCGCATGCATTGAGAGCTGCTGTAAAGTCCTCGCTGACGATTGGAACTTGTGTTTCAACATCGTCAGATTGTATCACACTCTGAAATTCGGAGGACTTATTTAATATTTTTTCATGAAATAGTTTCGCTGGATAGGGATTTTTCAGGCGGTAAGTCATCGAGTGATAGTTTTGTCTTTCCTTTGCAATATTAATTCTACACTAGTATAACCGGTCCGACTTGCCTAAAAAAAATAAAACAAATAAAAAAAATAAAAAAATAAAAAAAAACAAAAAAAAATAAAAAAAATAAAAAAAATAAAAAAAAAGAGAAAAAAAATGAAGAAAAAATAAATAAATAAATAAATAGTTTTCTGCAAATATAGACACCAGTGGCTTCAATTTAATACCTCACTTGACCATATAGACTCAGCCAATTTTCTAAACGGACCCGGACAAATTTTGAGTTACTGAATTAACTATATAGATTCTACAGAGGGGTGAGCGGAATCAGAGGAGGATACTACTGTACTAAGTTTTGCCGTGGGATTATTTGTGATTGCCAGGTCGAGGAGTTTTAGAGACTTTAGAAATGCGAGTCGGTTCTTTGACCATGATAGGTTTAGTTTATGCAATAGTTTACTTTGCTGATTTTTCTTATCCGTTAAGTAGACATTAAAATATCAATGACGTCAGTGTAATTATTTATGAGGTTTTGCATGTATCTGTTGCTTTTATATACAAACTTAGCGTAAGAACATTTGTTTGCTTTTCTCTCTGATTTGATTGCACTTTTTAAGGAATAGTAATTCCATTTTAATGCTTGTTGTTTCGTAAGCAGGTGAACTACTGCATGAAGGAGGCAGTGTCCATCGGCTTCAGTGGGAAACAGCTCTATTTTCCATGATCGTTTCAATTCATCCATTGTAGAATTCATGCATTCACAGATGGGAGTGGAGACATTTTTTCAGACTTTTTACATCATTAGAAGGTCCGCAGAGGTACAGGGACTTTTTCGTAATTTTCATTTTCCTGGCTCTGAATCCTGGCTAGAAATCACCGGCTGTGGTGATTTCTTGTATGAGGATCAACAGGAAAATGTGGAATGCTCTTGTCATTTCTATTTTCCCGGTGATGAAGCGCATACAGTTGGGTGGTGGATTTTCCATCGCGATTTGACTGCAATTTTGTAGCGATCTCTCTCTTTCTATTGATTTAACTGCTCCCGAGTACGTGGTTGGATGTTGATTTTTACTCGTATTTGAGAAGGGCTTGACATCCTCCTGTGTATTTTCATCGGATAACCATGAGAACTCATTTTTTGCTGGTACTCTGTAGTTGTTATGGGTAGAGGGAGGAGAGTATTGATCATATGAAGGCAAACAATGGTTTATGTTGCTGGAGATTTCAATTGAAAAGGCTGTCAACTTAGAAACATCATTCAAGTCATTTGCTGTGCCGCTTTATCGTAAAAGTATTCAATTTTGTCATTCAGGACATGTGAGTTTCTGACATAGGAGCTAAAATGTGGAGTGATTCTTAAAGGTGATCTAAACGATCACCTTCAGAATGATGAAGGAAATGATGCGTTTCTTCTCGCGTACTAGGCCAAGACATGTGGACGTTGTTGCAAGGTTCATTAACAGTAACAGTTGCTGCATTTGTTCGCAGCAGAATTAGTTCAAGACCATTTTCTTGCACAAACTCGATGCCATGTACAATTGCTGTCCCCTGAAGCCACCCACCACGCAAATATGAAAAGAAACATGCTCTGTCATGATTAGTTTCTTATCTTAGTGAGGTCATGCGACGGGGAAAATCACCGGGCGGTACTGCCCGGGATTCGAACTGCCGACACTTTCCCGTGAAGAGCACGCTCTTAACCACTCGGCCACGGTGACTGAAAGAAAGCAATTTCGATTGTTGACCGCATTGCTTAGTTGTTTGGAGAGAGTTTTCATGAGAAATCTAAAAACCCTCTTTATACACCTTTCCAATCTTTTTCAGATGATCCTGAACAGTAGACCAACGTGCATCAAGTCTTTGGAACAATGTTCTGATTGTTTGTCGAGGATCTTCTTCCTCGAGTTCATCCTCCAAAAGACAGGGTCTCCCTGTTTGAGGCTTATCAATATGATCTAAATAGCTTTCTTTAAATTTCGAAAACCATCTACGGCAGTTTCTTACACTCACACCTTCTGTATTCTGGAAACCATCTACAGTATAAGTGAGAGCAAAATTTCTAACCCAGGGATGTTCGTTTACTTGTATTCCTTGAATGTGAAATTCTCTGTGTTAACTATTAACTTGTTTACGCATCAGTTAGTTATATTGCGCTTTTCAAGCTCATACGTCATTGTCTCGGAACATGTCATAAATAAATAATCAGTTTGTGAGAGGTATACGCTACGAGTATATAATTTCCCCTCAACACTTCAACAACATTGGAAACTTTAGCAGAATCGCTATGCTGATGTGAACATAAATACAGCCTATGATCTCCAAGGCATTTTCGTCATTCATCATCGCCTTTCTTTTTGTGGAGGGTAGTTATAAGCTTTAAAATATAAAATAAGTTTTAAAGTAACCTTGGGAATACTTTTTATGTCGTTCACTCAATTTTTTATTCAATCATTGAGATGGCTATCATATATCCTCAAATGGTTTCAATACCAATTAAAAACATATTTTTCAAGATGTTACCCATAACCAATGTTTTAATAAATTTGTTGTTTTAGCTTTATTATAAATGAATTATTTTCTTTCCTTTTTTGTCAGCATTATTTGTGTAGAATGATGAATTCATGATGTGATAAAGCATACTTTTAGATGCTAATTGCTCTGGACTATTTTCACATCAATGCAAAAAAAGAGAGTCGCGAATTTTTACCATGTCGATTTTCAGTCTTGAACACGATGTTATATTTGCTTTCAACTGACCTAAGCGTTCTACGTGTCGCGTTCTACATGTCACTGCCGTTTTATTTTTTACTGGTGTACACGACCCGTCAAAATGACGGTTACGATATTTTCTTACGACAAATCTTCCAGATGTGGAGGACGAACAAATATGTCCATCCCAATAGTACCTGCTGTTAAAATATTCTTATACCTGAGCAGAGATACGGTCATTAAGCGTTCTTGGGAGCGTACCACCTAGAGACAGACCGACAAATATGATGTGTTCTGTTAATTCTCATTGTAATAACATAGGTGAAATTATGCACAAAAAATGTATTCATTTATAAATTTATGGATGACGCCTGGCTTTTTATTACATAAGCATGCTTATTACGTGTATTTTTGAGATTTATCGAAGAATAACATCACTATGGATATGAGTTGTGTTCTTCTTGCGATCTTCTATACAAACATTGACAAGACCTATTATGATGCCTATGTTCGTTTACCAACTAAGCATTTTTATGTTAAGACATTTTAAAGCCAAAAGTTTATTTATCTATAAACTTCAGTGGAAATATACTGTTTTTTCTTTATTTTCTTCCAGCATGCAATTGTTTGTTCTTATCAATTCATTGTCACACGGCCACTGCCCAAGTAGACTCACAGGGAGTCTACTTTGACACAGGGTAGACTCACAGGGAGTCCCCGACAATTTTTGTAAAGGAAATTCAAGATAAATAGTGCCAGTAATTGTGTCATTAAATTTCATCCTTTAAAACAATAAACAATAAATATCTCATAAAAAACGAGAATTTTTTTCGGAAAAATTCATGGAAGAAAAAGTGTTTATTTGGCCATTTTCTACTCGGTGTGCAAATTTTGAACCTCAAGTTTTGAAATACTCTGTATATTTCCATTATTTAATATATAAGTATATATGCATACTTATACGCAAATATTTAACAACAGTTTATGTAAAATTACTAATCAAGCCGCTTGCATTTGTCCTGTAAATACCGAATTTTTAAATTTTTATGTTCAAAATATCTTCAAAAACTATCAATTTGTCCTGTTACGTACCTCGTCACTGCCTCTCACATTATTGTGAAGCATTGAAATGAGAAATATGACAAATTTGTTGTATGATTTAAAGTATACTTCTGGAGGCGGTGAACTTTTATTTTATTGCGATCGCTGTAAAAGTTATTTTTGAATATCTGCCATTTTGGCCTGGTAGATATATTTTCTCCAGAAACACTTTCAATCTCACTCCCCGATGTCAAGAAAATGTACGATGAAACTGTCACACGTATTCTCTCCCAACTGGCTTCATCATCTTCGTATTTCTTTTATTGCATTCTTAGATAAACATTATTAAACTTCAACTAACTAGCTATGGGAAACATTTTTATGTTTCTCTCTTAGTACGTCTTTTGTACACTCATTGACATGGACCGTCATGGCACCCATCTACATATGTATATTCACTAAGGACTTTTCACATTAAAACATTTTAAAAGGCGGCTTATTTCATCTTATGTTATAACTTTATAGGATATCATTGTTTCATTTTCTTATTTTTGTCCTAAAATGTTCGTCTTAATTTTGTGTGGCAATTTATCGTTTCTTACGCTCGTGAGTATATTCAGGTAACACTACTTTAGGGTGTGTGACTTTTCGTGTTGCCCCAGCTATGTTGCAAATATGGTTAGCATTGTACAACGGTCCTTATCACGTTTTCGACTACGGAGAACTTTTTCGTGCTAGTATTATTAGCGTAGGAAATATTATAAATTTGTGTTATGGTAAAAAATTTTATTCTCTCCTAGCTCGTTATTTGGAATACTAGTTGATACGTACGAATGAAAAATTGTCCCGAATGTCGACCTCTTAGTCTTAGACGCAAAATAACTTGAATCTGCCCAATTTACTTTCAACATTAATCCCTCATATCACTAGTTCTTATATTCGTATGCTCACATTTCAATAGAAGTACACACTTACGAAAGTGTTTTCAACAATGCGTCACTAGGATTATGTTTTTTTAATTACTTGTATTTATGTGCATTGTCGAAATTAGATTAATGCCACGATTGGAATACATTTTTCCGTGCATTCCTCTCTATCACTTGTTCCAACTACTGACATGGTATTATGATACGCTTGTGTGTATATCAACTAAGGATCTTTATGTTTAGGCATTTAAAAAAAAAAACAATGATGGTTCTTGTATCATCTCTATTGGAAATAAGCTCTTTTTTTCTTACTTTTCTTCAGCAAGTAAATGAAAGTCTTCTTCGAAGCCCTATAGTAGAGCATTTCATTTCTGACAGGGACGAATGCTCTGGTTCAAGTCCAGTTCGAATTCCGCAGCCTAGGAGTGCTCATCTGAGAAAAGCAACCTCTCCGGTCATTGCAGAAAATTGAAAAGACAGGTAAAAATGCTATGAAGAAACACTTCTACTCATATTGAGCTTTCATATTTATTTTCCCCCTTTGGTTGTTTGAAAAATCATTGTGCAACGCAATTGTAGTGACGGATAGATCGATAAAGTCGTTCTTTCAAAGGAGACAAGTTCAACAACACAGCTTCACGAGAAGAAAGTACGTCCCGCGCCTTCAACCGAAATAAAGAACAGTTTATATACACATATATATACAAATTACACAAAACCATCATTGCTTTTTAAAATATCCTAGCATGAAGATTCTGAGTTGTTTCACACACACACAGGTATCTTGATACAGGTTGCACAAAAACCATCGTTTGTTTTTAAAATGTCCCACCATGAATATTCTTAGTTGTCCAACGCGCTCATATGAATCGTAATGTCAATGGTCAAACAAATGATAGAGACAAACTTTTCTTGAAATTGCAATGTACTTGACTTTAAAAATGTCCTAACACGAAGAATCTTGGTTGTTTCAACACACAAATGGGTATCGTGTCGATCGTCAAACAAATGATTGAGAGAAAATTTTTTCCTGCGGCAGCGGTAGCCAGTATACGCGAGGGTGTCCGCCACACCCGCCGCAAATATTTGCTCGGTGGTGTGGCCGATAAACAACCTCGCCACGACCTGCCTCGGCTGTGATGCCGCTGTCTCGTGGAGGACGCCCGCTACATGCCTCACGCATACCACATACTGTGTGTATGTACGAGGCCTTGCTCGCTACATGCCTCGCGCATACCACATACTGTGTGAATGTGTGTACGAGGCCTTGCTCGATACATGCCTCGCGCATACCACATACTGTGTGTATGTGTACGAGGCGTTGCTTGTAAACAGTGTAAACTTGTATAGCTTTCCTTATTTCCTTTCAATTAACACGCAAAGAATTCCGAAGGATCCTCTAGTAGTACTTACAATATTTGTAAGTTGTCAGCCATCTCTTTGTGTATAAACTATCCAAGATATAATCCTTTTGATTTTTCCTCTTAATTACATAATTAGCCCTCGACATTGTTAGTCTATTAGTACGCATCGTATGGTTTGTTTATTAGTACGTCTCGTATGGTTTATCCATCAATTAAGGGCCTTTATGTAAAGAAATTTTTAAAATCCAATGTGTTGCAATGTATCTCAAATACCATTTTTTAGGTTTTGGTTTCATTCTTTCTTACGCGGCTTGTTCATTTCAATGATGAATGTTTTCATTTTCCACCCGTTTGGAATGCAGATGGAAGTTTTGTTTAATTTTGTTCAAACCATGAAAGCGAGAACGAAATATCGCGAACAATCGAAGGGTGAAGTTGCCGACGCTCTCACATTAGGTGCATGTACATTCAATATTTGGTTCACAGCTGCCTCACAACTAACGCTAGGAAACAGTGCCGGATATCCCCGGTCGCACCGGATACCCCCGGTCGTGCCGGATACCCCCGGTTGCGCTGGATACCCCCGATCGTGCCGGATATTCTCGGTCGTGCCGACTACCCCATTTCCACACTTGGGTTATGTCGAAAATTTAGGGCTTACTTCCTTCCACAGAGCGGCCCATAGACGATCAATTTAATTGTCAATATCATTGACTCAATATATTGATGAACTTCTTTTTGCCCACTAAGTCAATTAATTGACGGTCGTCAATCAAGCCCACAGACGATTAATTAAATTGTCAATATTCATTATTGTCAATTATATTGACAATAAAATTGATCGTCTATGGGCAGCTTAAGGAAAGCGCACTGTGACGGAACAGGATTCGAACCCAGGACCTTCCAAACAGTAGAGGAGCGCTGTCACCGAGCCGGACTGTGGTAGGGGATTTATTCTGTCTTACCAATAACCACAAATTATGATGACAATGATAAAATTAATCCAACAGTTGCCGCCATACGCTATTGTGTAACTCTGCCCGCCCTGTCCGGACTGTGTTTAGCTTCACGAATTTAAGTTTAGGATTCAATGCATTTAGACTTTCATGTATGATAATATCTCGAACTCCTTGTGCTGCGTACGAGGATGTGGCAATAGACGTCACAATTGCAGAGTGTCCCGTGCTGAGCTCACCTGACCAGCCAGCGCACCTTCCCCAACTTACAATGAGATCATTCCTATTCACTTACAAGACCTCCATTGCTCCATTGCACACCGTCTACTTTCTCTATTTCTAACATTTATTCTATCTGTAACATTTATATCCGAATTAAAACATCAGAATTTGCTATAATTTAATTTGCCCTTCTCGCATTAACGTCATGAATGGTGAGAGAGGATGAAGCGTGTTATGTAGCTCGATAAAGGATTGTGCGTTGTTTATTAAAACTTCATTCCGCTAGCACAAATTATGAATGCTGTTTATGAGACACATCTACGTCTCTGACGCGATTAACGCCAGGGGAAATGATCTCATGTAAACACAAGTACTAATTAAAATTAACACTCAACAGAAAAAAACAAGGTAAAATTATAGTTGGATGTGGTGCGTAAATAATTATATAATTTTTCGATAATTCTTTCATGGTAGATTAATATCTGAATTTCCCTAAAATTACTATGGACCCTGATAAAATTGATATTTTCATGCCAAAAAGAAGCCAATTTCTTTGACGCTTCACTTTTCAATATTCATCCAAAACAAAGGCTTCGCCTTGTTGACGCGTGGAGCTATTTTCTGAATCGCAGAAAAGCTAGTTTCACCGGAAATAAACTTGTTCGTTGCTTCTCGGGCTTATTCAAGTAAGCAAGAAACTCTTAGGGATATTAAAATGTTTTTCAAACAATGTTATTATTAATGCAAAGTATTTTTTTTCTATTTCTTCCAGTTGCGATGGTCGAGCTGAAGAGTAGGGATTGCGTCGGACCGTTGATTCGCCTTGGTGGCTTCAGTCCCAAATCCGGTTGTTGCTGTTGTTCAGTCCGTTTTCAGTTCAGTGCGAGGCTAAACGTGGTGGAGTGCGGCTGTGCTGACGCCTTGCTGCAAATTAGGCAGCTGTTGTGCCCTGCGGAACTGAGCAGCGTTGCATTCAGTCCTGATGCTTTGGTTATGGCGAGTCCAAGTTCTGGTAGAGAGAGTGACATCTCTTCTTCCCCTGAGGGCAGAAAAGAAAACGATGTGTGAATTAATAACTTGCCTTAGCTCGTTGGTATTCAGTAACTACCAGACCAGTCTTCGTTGGTACGATCGCTTGTAGTTGATGACGTGAGTTGCTGTGATGAAATGAAGCGTTGTGCATTGCATGGTAAGAAGCCCTGTACTGTGTTTTATTGTCATTCGTACCATGTTGAGTGTTGAAGTCAGTATCTACCATGCGAAGTCTATACCTACCCTGCGTCTTGCATGGTATGGCTCATTTGTACCTTCGTTCTGTAGATTGGCTTACTTCGTATTGTGATTTGAACGTTTCTGCTCTAGATTGTTTACATTCATGAGTATTTGATGTACGTGTTTGCGATAAAATACTTGTATCATACAAAATGAATAACATATTCGGTGTTTGATCGTCGGTTTTCTTGAAGGATTTCGATGTTTTTTAGCGTGGTATTTTGTATGCGCATTTTTTTACGCAGGGTGTTTATGAGGTAATCCGTGTTAGGCTGGTGGGGAGGAAAGAGTAGCTCTGTTACAGAAATATGTGTGGAAATATACTTCTGTTATTCGTTGCTACTCGGACTCATTTAAGTAATTACCGATGCTCGTAGGAATGTTAAAATGTTTTTTAAACATTGCAACATATACCATAATGGTCAATGTGAAGTTTAATGCAATCACGGAAATTAATAATTATATTCCAAACAATCACTAAAGGAACCCATTTAAGAACGTTTTACAAGAATGACATTCTGCTCGCTGATGCTTAATTTTCGAATTATTGAACTTTGAAGTTGGCCTTCCCGCGCCAAAGGAAGCGAGCGTAATTCAATTATAAACGGAAGCTAACCCCCTATTACAAACGTAAAGAGGTTGGGTCGTGAAGGGGAGGCACAGTTCTTCTAGTAAAAATTATAAATAAAGCTTCTGACCCACCCATTTGGGTGACGACCGCAATCTTGTTTACATCGGGTCATTGATGGCGACCACCATGGGCGCCGCCATCTTGGACCCGATGTCAACAAGATTGCGGTCGTCGCCCTAATGGGTGGGTTAGAAGCTTTATTTATGATTTTCACTAGAAGAACTGTGCCTCCCCCTAACGACCCAACCTCTTTACGTTTGTAAAAGCTTCCGTTATTAATTAAATTCTGTTTAACGCGCTCGCTTCCTTTGGGGCAAAGGCCAACTTCAAAGTTCAATTATTCGAAAATAACGCATCAGCGAGCAGAATGTCATTCCTGTAAAACGTTCTTAAATGGGTTCCTTTAGTGATTCCTAAGATCGGAATTCTTATTTTCCGTGATTGCATTAAACTTCACATTGACCCATATAATTAATGCAAAGTCTTTTTTCAATTTTTCACAGTCACGAAAAACATCAAAACTGAAAAATTTCTTTTCTGAAACATCTCCTCAGGGGGCATGGGATAGGCTTAGGTTTGTGTACCCTACGCTGTAAGGACTGGGACAACAGGGGGAAACTGTTAGGTCCCTTCAGCTATAAAGGGTGGGGCAGAAAAACCTATCCGATTTCAAAACGTTATAAAATTAAAACGACTGAAGTTGTCGAAAAAATTTTTTTTTAGCATATCGCAAATTTTATGCCATTTTTTAATTTAAGTTTTGAGAAGCACATCACTCAAATGTCGTCCTTGGGAGCGGATACACTGATTTAGGCGCTCGCGGTAGCTTTCCATGACTTTCACCGTCATTTCCACAGGAATTTCTTCAATTGCCCGAGCAATTTCCCTTCGTAAAGCAAGAAGGGTCCTTGGTCGATGCTGGTAAACCTTCGATTTGAGGTAACCCCAAAGGAAGAAGTCACATGGAGTGAGATCCGGTGAGCGCGGCGGCCAGCCAAGATCACCTCTCAGGGAAATGAGGCGACCGGGAAGCAGTTCCCTGAGAATGTCCATTGATCGTCGCGATGTGTGGGCGGTTGCACCATCCTGTTGAAACCACACATTTTCCACGCCATTTTCTTCCATTTTGGGTCTAAGAAAATTTTCCAGCATGAAACAATAGCGCTCGCTGTTGACCGTTACGGTTTGCCCATTTTCTTCAAAAAAGTAAGGCCCCCAGACGCCTAGGCGGGAAAGAGCACACCACACAGTCACTTTTGGGCTATGGAGGGGTTCCTGATGGATTTCTAGAGGATTTTCGTCACTCCAATATCGAAAATTCTGCCTGGTAACGGCACCACAAAGGTGAAAATGGGCTTCGTCCGTGAAGAGCACAACATCGTCGTTTGGGAGTTCTCGGAGATCGCGACACAGGTTCGTACGGGTTTCAAAATCCCTTTCACTTAATTCCTGTGCAACAACCATTTTGTAGGGATGCATTTTGAGGTCCCGGTGCAAAATGCGCCGAATACTGCGGTTGGAAATCGCCAAAGCGAGCGATCGTTTTCGCGCCGAACGACGCGGGGAACGTTCAATCGCGGCTCTCACATTGGCCACGTTTTCAGGTCCTGTTGCTGTCCTGGGACGTCCAGGCGACTTCTTTTTCAATGCTGAACTCGTCTGTCTAAAATTTGACACCCACACTTTAATCGTAGCGTGATGTGGAACAGGATCATGACGCCCGAGTCCGAAATGAATTCGAAAAGCACGTTGTGTAGCAATTATCGAACCGCCGCATTCGATAAACCGCTCAATAACAAAAGCACGATGTTCACCAGACCAAGGCATGTTGACTACCGTGGAGGGAGTATATATGGAGGGAGCATAGCCGTCTGTGAAGGGATTCAAGGGAACCAGTTTTTGAGATTTCTCCTGTGTCTGTGGTAACCAATAGCCGTCTCGCAAGTGTGACGTCAGCACGGAAGCCAGTTACCTACTAACTACGCTAGGGTGCGCACATGCTCGCTGATTGCTCTTCCAGCTGTTGAGTTTATCGTAATCATTAATTTGGGATTCTAAGACTCCGAAAGATAATAAATTGTGTTTCCTCACTCGAGGACACTTAATAATATCAAAATTACTAGCAAAGATACATTAAGAGTTAAAAACTGTAAAGATTACAGGCCCTTGAATATAACAAATTAGAGAGCGACTTGCACGCACACCTCATCCTTCGATTTGTGGAGCGGTACTAATCTTGCTTTGGCAAATGAACGAGTTGTAGAGGAGGCGAGGAGGAGCCAACTTCAGCCAAGCGTCTGTGGTTGGCTCACGTGGGGGCCTTGCCAATGCCCCAGTCTCCCAACTTTTGCAGCTAATTTGAACCCGATTGGAATCGGCTATGCTCCCTCCATATATCCTAGCTCCATGTTGACTACTGACGAATGGCATAAAACCGGCTTTCTAACGGTTTT
The DNA here is from genome assembly GCA_030386875.1 of Morinoia aosen. Classification (NCBI taxonomy): domain Eukaryota; kingdom Metazoa; phylum Arthropoda; class Malacostraca; order Amphipoda; family Talitridae; genus Morinoia; species Morinoia aosen. Next base: position 28,114,832 of record CM059566.1, read on the forward strand.
TACCCCACTACTCTACCTGCTCCCTCTTCTGAGAAAAAGGGATTTGAAATCGGATAGGTTTTTCTGCCCCACCCTGTAGGTAGGCCTTGAGACGTTCATCTGCTTCCTTAGGCTTCATGTCTTCTTCGCTATTCCTTCTTTGTCTTCTCTTCCTTCCCAACTTACTGTTTGCACGAACACGGTATCCTGTGCAAGAACGCACCATGTGCATAGATTCCCCATTTTCCTCTATCGATACGAAATGGTCCCTCCTCTTCCCTCTCTTGAGATCGCTGACGTGTAGGCTAGGCGATCTTTAGCTACGAGTAATATGCGCGTGATATAACTCTGTAACAGCGTCTACAGGCAGCGTGACGCCACTGCGGCGGTTGTTGTACTCTTCCTGGTGGCCTTGTGGCTGTGTTGTGGGGTCCGTACCACACACACATGGGGGTCCGAACCACACACACATGGGATTCCGTACCACACACACACGGGTCCGTGGGAGCAAAATTTTGGAATTTTGACCATAAAGGAAGGCCGTTCGGCCACACGTGGTTGTATTGTGACGTGACAGCAGCAAGAAGCTGTGCCCTGTATTGAAACGCCGTCAAGTATTGCGCGGTGAGACGATCAATCTTCACTCGTCTCTTTATTATACCCGCGGGATTTAGGTCCCTTTAATTAACTGTAGTCGTCGCGTTGGGTTTTGTCGCGTGATGAAATGGTTCGCTGGGTGTTGTGACCGGCGGTGTGCTGGTGTGGACAGCCGTGGATTGATTAGTGACGGGCCTGCGCGGATTGGTTAATGACGGGCCTGCGTGGATTGATTAATGACGGGCCTGAGTGGATTGATTAATGACGGGCCTACGTGGATTGATTGATGACGGGCCTGCGTGGATTAACTATTTACGCGGACGGTATCGCAGTAGCAATTATCTCTGTCAGCTGGGGAACTAATAAAAGTCGAAGTATAGGTTTCGATAAATTCAGTAGTGTGATGTATATTATATATATAGCCTTGTTTGTGCCTGTGCTGTCTTATTGGCGCTCACTGCCTATACTGATAGGATCGATGCTGAAAACTTTGTGCTCGATATTGATTTGGAATGTGTCCTCTGTTAGCGTGACTGGCGACATTTTGCTGCGGTACTGTAGCAGTGCACCAAGTTGTAGTCTAAATTTTGACTCGAGAATCTTTTTTGAGTATGTTCTTTGCATTGCGTAGAGATCGAACGTTCTGTATGGGTTACAAAATTTTAGGCTCGAGTCCCCATATAGGACAGGTAATGAGTGCAACATTTTCTTAAATGCCACCACTTCACATACAAACGTGGGAGCTGTGAATGACATGAAGCCCTCAAATAGCAACTTTCCGTTCCATCGGACTCGTGTGTTACGGGTTGTGTGGTCACGTCTGCCCCACATGTGTGTAGGAGGCATTCAGATCTCGTTGGCTGCCGGTGGGTCCCTTTCAGCAGCTCGGCGAGTGTGAATGCGCGTGAGGGAAAGGCTCGATTGAGACCAGAAAATAGAGTTCTTCTGTTAACTGAGCTGCTCGTGCTTCGGTGTGGTCAGCCGTCGAGCTGGGTGTTGCGTTGGTTAGGCAGGCAACAGATAGGCATACAAGAAACAGGCACGAAAGAAAGGATGCTTTTTTCCAGTCAAGCCTGATACACATCATCTTGTTCATTTGTTTTTCAAATGCCTCATAACTAACACCAGAACGCTATGACGGTTACTCCCGGTCAAGCCGGTAGCCATTTCCCACACCTGGATAGGGTGGCGAATTGTGGCTGAGTTTTCCCTTTTCCCAACGGGGAGAAAACACCGGGTGGCACTGACGGGATTCGAACTGCCGACTCTTTCCGTGAAGAGTGCGCTCTTGACCACTCGGCCGCGGTGACCGCTGCAGGAAACAGGCCGGAGGTAGGCATGCAGCAGGCACCACATGACATTAGCACAGAGGGCAGTGCGCACAAGCCTGCCTGCGCAGTTATGCATGCGGTCCCTGTTCTCCCCATAAGCCCGCGTCCTGCAACTCGAGCGCGGGCTCCTGCGACCAACAACAAACTAAGGATGCTGGCCAGAGGCGGTACCGCTATAGCGTGAGGTCTACCTCTAGCTAGGTACTATTGCAGGAGGTTAGGTTACTAATAGATATTTCTTATTTCCATATATTTAATTTAGCGGCAAACACTTCATTTCTACATCTCCAAGTGCACCTGGGTAGGCGATATATGGCGGTAGACCTCAAGCCATAAGTACAGGGTGGTCAAACATGAGTGAAAATTTTGAATAGTACAAAATCTGGTGAACTAAACAAAAAAACTAACATCACCAACGTTTTCTTTTGTTTAGTTCTCCAGATTTTGTACTATTTAAAATTATCTTTCATGTTTGATTTCTTTTTTTTTCCTTTTCTTTCAGTAGCATCCATAGGCTGCTCAGTCTCGGAGCTACGCTTCTGCCCTTGATCTCGCTCATATACTTTTGTATTAGTATCGCTATGTAACCTTGTTGCCTTCAAGATTTTCCATACTCCACTGCTTAAACATATTTATTTATATTTATACTTCATTTACGTCGTTGTTGATGCTTCCATGAGATGCTTCTATGATATATATATATATATATATATATATATCTCATTACGGCGCGCTAGTGACTCTCCGTTTATTTGTGAACACTCACGTTTTGTTCATAAATTCATATTGTTAGTGGTGATAATGACGTGACGCTCCCAGGGGGACTATGTATTTATACGTGTCTAACCTCTTTTTTCCCCGTAACTTGGTGTGTTCAGACACTTTTTTTAGCGTTTTCTCCCCCGTAACTTGGTGTGTTGAGATGTTCTCGCTGTTGCATCCTGCAGGCTCTCTTAGAAGCTGACGCGGTGGGAGCTCTGGTGCGCTATCGCCTAGGATATCCTGCCTTGCCCCCTGCTGCTCTGTGCTGTGTGTCCAGTGCTGTGTGCTGTGTGTCTAGTGCTGTGTTGTGTGTCCAGTGCTGTGTTGTGTGTCCAGTGCTGTGCTGTGTCCAGTGCTGTGCTGTGTCCAGTGCTGTGCTGTGTGTTGAGTGTCTAGTGCTGTGTGATGTGTGTCCAGTGCTGTGCTGTGCGTCCAGTGCTGTGCTGTGTGTCCAGTGCTGTGCTGTGTGTCCAGTGCTGTGCTGTGTGTTCAGTGCTGTGCTGTGTGTCCAGTGCTGTGCTGTGTGTCCAGTGCTGTGCTGTGTCCAGTGCTGTGCTGTGTGTCCAGTGCTGTGCTGTGTGTCCAGTGCTGTGCTGTGTGTCCAGTGCTGTGCTGTGTATCCAGTGCTGTTCTGTGTATCCAGTGCTGTGCTGTGTGTTGAGTGCTGTGTGCTGTGTGTCCAGTGCTGTGTGCTGTGTGTCCAGTGCTGTGCTGTGTGTCCAGTGCTGTGCTGTGTATCCAGTGCTGTGCTGTGTGTTGAGTGCTGTGTGCTGTGTGTCCAGTGCTGTGTGCTGTGTGTCCAGTTCTGTGTGCTGTGTCCAGTTCTGTGTGCTGTGTCCAGTTCTGTGTGCTGTGCCCAGTGCTGTGTGCTGTGTCCAGTGCTGTGTGTTGTGTCCAGTGCTGTAGGTGGTATTTTTGGTGTTGCGACCACCACTCCCATGAGCAATCACGGCGCGCTAAATACAAAGTGGAGTCCATTACAGCTCGATCCCGTCGCGTGCCCGAACCGCGCATGCATGTTCCGTGCCAACACTTACAATGTTGGTTACAACGCTTCTCTAAGTTCAGTTGTGGAAGGAAGAAAGCGAAAGACAAGGAAACTTGTACGATATTGTAAGCTACCAATTGGGCCAACTACATCATCGCCATGTCAGTGGGAAAATCTTTGCTTTGTTGGGCGCATCTCAGAATGTTGGGGATGACTGCACGGCTTTATGACGGGATGGTGACATTTCGTTTATTTGTGAACACCCAAGTTTTGTTGATGAATTCATATTGTTTGTGATGAGAATGACGTGGCAACGCGCGGCAAGTTCTATCAAGTTTCACACATTTTTTGCCTTTCAGAAAATACCCTATGAAATAATGCATCTTTTTTTCCTTGCTTAGTCCCCTCAGGGGGATACAACTATTGTATCTATGGGAATTAGCGCTCCCAGGGGGAGAATGTGAGGGCCCGAGCTGAGAGTTCGGTAGGCCTTCTTTTTTGTTGAAATAAAATGTTTTTGTTATGTTAAAGACCACTTTTTTTTGGTTCACTGCTGTCCTGTTTTTCAGCTCTTACTACTTTCTTCTCCAACTTTGATCTTGTTTCATAATCTTCTTTCTCAACTTACTGTTTCTATATGCCCTTACTGCGTAGATTCCGCGTTTCCTTAACTCCATACTAAATGGTGCCTTCCTCCTTCCTCTCTTTGGACGGCATTTGTTGCTGGGTAGGGAGGCTAAAACTAACGACTAATCCAATCTATTACTTGCTTGGTGTGTCCGTCGCTACTGCCGCCCCGTCAAGTGGACACCTGAACACTACACAATTGCTGACAACTTATATTTTTAACTACAAGGTATTTGTGTTTAGTGAAATTCATTCCTATGTTATCTATGCTCAAAAATAGAAGAATTAGATTGATCAAGGAGGGTATGCATTTAATTAGTTTATAAACAGTTCATTCCTAACTTTGAGAAATGCAGTCATTTATGGCAGTGCTCTAGAATGAGCACACATACTTGCCTTTTCCTTACATTACGCATGGAGTACGTTTTATGTTGCTGCTCTAATGCCGTCCTTATCAGCCAGCATACGTACGCTTATGTCTTGACATACGACAGCTTTCAGCGTATCATATGCTTGCCAGCAATTGTAGCATGCACGTCATAATTTGCGTATTGTATCTCTCCTGAACCATGACCACGGCAGAGGAAACAAGGTAGGTTCAAACCAGTCTTGTTTTCGTTGACGGTGTGAATTTGCTGACGTCACGGCAACGAACCAATAGCAGCGCTCATATTGCTTCTGGTAGCACTGCTACTCCCAAATCTGGCTCCACTATTGGCCTAACGACATGGCGCTTTGGTGACGTCGTAAAGTTTGTTTGAAATGAAGCCTTTCTATTGGCTAACCGAACAAGAGGTGTATTTTTTCCCATGGAACTGACCCTACCTTGTTTCCTTTACCGTGACCATGACGGAAGTGATAAGTTGAAATCGCGTGTATTCTGGATACTGCTCATGGCGTGATGTCATTCTGAACCATGACGGAAGTGATGAATCGCACACGATGTGAAGGCGTCGCGTGTATTCTGGATACCGCTCATTGTACGATGTCATCGGGCCTCGATAATTTATCAGCCCAGGGGTGGGTCGTGAGAAACATGCTCTCGAATTGTGGGGAAAACTTTCACTGCTCTCAGTTAAGCGATTTTGGGGTTATTTCTAATGAATTCTACGTTATCATGCCCTCTGTCAAACTATTTCGGGCTTATTTTCATGAATCCTATGTTATCATTTCCCCGGGAATTATCATTTTATCATTTTTTAAGCAGGTAACGCACAACTATGCTTATTTGAGATTCGTTTAACACGCTAACTGCGATGGGTTAAACTGAAGTTCAATATTCAATTCAAATTTGAAGTCAATTGTGTTAATCAACTTTGAATATAGCAAACATTAACTGGATCGAGCCTTCATTTAACTTTCATTAAGTATTAATAAAAAATCTAGTGACTGCAGGTGGGTCAGCAGCGCTATGAAAATCACCTAAGTGACCACCGGTGGGCCTCTTCGCAGGCAATGTGTCAAGTTTCATGTTGGTTGATATTGTCAGCTGTTTCGCACTAATACGATTTACTTGATAATTAATGGCGTGAAACTCAGGTCGCATGCGTCACATCGGAGAATTGCGATTACGTAATCAGGGCAATATTGGTTGTGTGACTTCATGTGATGGACACGAGATAAGACTTGCTCTCTGTGTTCTGGCGAGCAAGGGGAACATTTTGTGAATTGCGCCCTTTTTATTAGGGGAATATAGTAACACTTTGACTGCGACGTGAGCTCCTGGTGGTCACTGAGGGAATTTTCACAATGCTGCTGACTGACCAATAGTCACAAACTCAATTTTTTGTAACACTTTGACTGCCACTACTAAGTATTAAGTTCAATGCCAAACTCAAATTTAAAGTCGATTGTAGTAAACCGTTTTGAAAATACCAACCATGAACTGGATCGTGCCTTCATTTAGCTTTGATTAAATATTTATGAAAATTGAATTTTCAAATACTGGTCGGTCAGCAGCATTATGAAAATTACCTCCATGTACCACCGGTGGCGCACGTCGCAGTCAAAGTGTTAAATACTTAGTCAAAACTAAATGAAGGCACGATCCAGTTAATGTTTGCGCTATTTTTAACATTGCTTACTACAATTGACTTTAAATTTGAGTTGAATATTGAACTTCAGTTTTACCTGCCGCAATCGAAGTGTTGATGTGTGCGGAGTAGCCCACTGAACGGCGCAAGTCAGGGCTAATTGATCCAGGCAAAAAGCTCAACGAAGACCACATGTTAGTTTTTTGTCTATAATTAAAATATCATTGGATATTCACTATAAAATAAACATTATTTCTTTGTGAATTTAATGTTTCGTATTTGTGTTTCATAACTCGGTTGTTTCATAACCTCTTGAGTTATTTTGTTTAATATGTTTTATTTTCAAACGCACATGAGTAAATTATTTCATAGTAGAGATAAATCATTTCGTTCCATTCAAAATTATTCGGTAGCTGTCGTTTGCGTAACGCATTCCCAGGTGGAAAATGTGAGGTAGTGAACTGAGAGTTGGTTAGGCTTTCTCTTTGTTGAAATAAAGTATACGTTTTGTTTTGTTTTGTTAGACAATTTTTTTTGGCTCAGTGCTGTCCTGTTTATCAGCCCCTCTAGTTTTCGTCAACTATTATCTTATTTTACCCTTCTTTACCCTTCTTTTTACCCTTCCTTCCTTCCTTTCTTAAACTTTCGGTGCATAGAGAATCTTGTGCTGGAGCACACCTTATGCTTAGATACCGCGTTCCCTTTACGCCATCCTGAATGGTGCTTTCGTCTTTCCTCTTTTTGGAGCGCCTTTGTTGCGGTTAAGGAGGCTCAAACTAACGTCCAATCTAATTCTGGAATTACTGCAGGGGTTCACCCAATAGTTAGGTGTGAGGGAACTGAGGGAAAGTGAACTATTGGCTAGCCGAACAAGCGGAGAGGTATTTTCTCCCATAGAAATGACCCTGCCTTGTTTCCTGTACCGTGGTGGATCGGCGCAGGAAACAAGGCAGGGTCATTTCTATGGGAGAAAATACCTCTCCGCTTGTTCGGCTAGCCAATAGAACGGCTTTATTTGAAACAAACTTTATGACGTCACCAAAACGTCATGTCGTTGGGCCAATAGGGGAGCCAGATTTGGGGGTAGCAGAGCTACCAGATGCAATACGAGCCTGGCCCGAGCTAAAGGTTAGGTAGGCTTTCTTTTTGTTGAAATAACATAGGTTTTTGTCTTGTTACCCACCATCTTTTTTTCGGTTCACTGCTGTCCTGTTTTTCAGCACCTACTACTTTCTTCTTCAACTTTTTCTTGTTTCATGAACTTCTTTCCTAGCTTACTGTTTCTATGCCCTTTCTGCATAGATTCCACGTTCCCTTAACTCCATACTAATGGTGCCTTCTTCCTTCCTCTCTTTGGATCTCATTTGTTGAGGATAGGGAGGCTTAAACTAACTAATAATCTATTCTAATGCAATATGAGCGCTGCTATTGGTTCGTTGCCGTGACGTCAGCAAAACCACACCGTCAACGAAAAAAGACTGGTTTGAACCTACCTTGTTTCCTCTACCGTGGCCGACACTGCGCAGAGTGCGTTTAGCGACGGCCGTGCTGATGGGAATGATTGACTGGTGAGATGATTGACTGGTGACGTGGTTGCCTGGTGAGGTGGTTGACTGGTGAGGTGATTGACTGGTGAGGTGATTGAATGGTGAGGTGACTGACTGGTGAGGTGGTTGACTGGTGAGGTGGTTGACTGGTGAGGTGATTGACTGGTGAGGGGATTGGCTGGTGAGGTGACTGACTGGTGAGGTGACTGACTGGTGAGGTGACTGACTGGTGAGGTGACTGACTGGTGAGGTGACTGACTGGTGAGGTGACTGACTGGTGAGGTGACTGACTGGTGCCGTGATTGACTGGTGAGGTGACTGACTGGTGAGGGGATTGACTGGTGAGGGGATTGACTGGAGGCGCTCGGTGAGATCAGCTGTGGTGCCACGCGCTTGTCAATACCTCAAATTCCACCTATACTTGTTTAATAATTGTATCGTGTCATATCCTAATTTGTTTTTTAGCTTCTGTGTTCGATTTTTTCTCATATTCCCTATTTTTCTTTCTTTCGCTGTTGTTTTCGGTTGCGTTGAACCCTCGGTTGCCTCTCTCTCCTAATGTTGCTAAGGTGAGCTGGTGCAACAGCAGCTGCCGCGCCAGTGTGCGCTTCCTAACTCTGCTTTGGCTGCGGGCGATGGAGTAGGGCGAGTTATGCACATAACGGCATACTTGCGGTGCTGGGCTGTGGTGTGGTGTTGAGGCAGGCGAGTGTGGTGTAGAGGAGGCCGGGTGTGGTGTAGAGGCGGCCAGGTGTGGTGTAGAGGCGGCCAGGTGTGGTGTAGAGGCGGCCAGGTGTGGTGTAGAGGCAGGCGGGTGTGGTGTAGAGGCAGGCGGGTGTGGTGTAGAGGCAGGCGGGTGTGGTGTAGAGGCAGGCGGGTGTGGTGTAGAGGCAGGCGGGTGTGGTGTAGAGGCGGCCAGGTGTGGTGTAGAGGCGGCCAGGTGTGGTGTAGAGGCGGCCAGGCGTGGTGTAGAGGCGGCCAGGTGTGGTGTAGAGGCGGCCAGGTGTGGTGTAGAGGCAGGCGGGTGTGGTGTAGAGGCAGGCGGGTGTGGTGTAGAGGCAGGCGGGTGTGGTGTAGAGGCGGCCGGGTGTGGTGTAGAGGCGGCCAGGTGTGGTGTATAGGCGGCCAGGTGGGGTGTAGAGGCGGCCAGGTGGGGTGTAGAGGCGGCCAGGTGGGGTGTAGAGGCGGCCAGGTGGGGTGTAGAGGCGGCCAGGTGGGGTGTAGAGGCGGCCAGGTGGGGTGTAGAGGCGGCCAGGTGGGGTGTAGAGGCGGCCAGGTGGGGTGTAGAGGCGGCCAGGTGGGGTGTAGAGGCGGCCAGGTGGGGTGTAGAGGCGGCCAGGTGGGGTGTAGAGGCGGCCAGGTGGGGTGTAGAGGCGGCCAGGTGGGGTGTAGAGGCAGCCAGGTGGGGTGTAGAGGCAGCCAGGTGTGGTGTAGAGGCGGCCAGGTGGGGTGTAGAGGCGGCCGGGTGTGTTGTAGAGGCGGCCAGGTGGGGTGTAGAGGCGGCCAGGTGGGGTGTAGAGGCGGCCAGGTGGGGTGTAGAGGCGGCCAGGTGTGGTGTAGAGGCGGCCAGGTGGGGTGTAGAGGCGGCCAGGTGGGGTGTAGAGGCGGCCAGGTGGGGTGTAGAGGCGGCCAGGTGGGGTGTAGAGGCGGCCAGGTGTGGTGCAGAGGCGGCCAGGTGTGGTGCAGAGGCGGCCAGGTGTGGTGTAGAGGCAGCCAGGTGGGGTGTAGAGGCGGCCAGGTGGGGTGTAGAGGCGGCCAGGTGTGGTGCAGAGGCGGCCAGGTGTGGTGTAGAGGCAGCCAGGTGGGGTGTAGAGGCGGCCAGGTGGGGTGTAGAGGCGGCCAGGTGGGGTGTTATGGCGGCCAGGTGTGGTGTAGAGGCAGCCAGGTGGGGTGTAGAGGCAGCCAGGTGGGGTGTAGAGGCGGCCAAGTGTGGTGTAGAGGCAGCCAAGTGTGGTGTAGAGGCAGCCAGGTGGGGTGTAGAGGCGGCCAGGTGTGGTGTAGAGGCAGCCAGGTGGGGTGGGGTACACCACCACACCCTGGGCGCTGCCGCATGTAATCTCTCCTCTGTCGCACGTTTATCAACATTTGTGTCCATCGATCGTTAATTGCAATTGTGTCCATCGACCGTTAATCGTGTTTCTTAAGGCCGTATCGTTTTTTGAGTGCAGCCACGCCCAGTCTTAACTTTTTCGCCGGGGCATGCATGTTTTACGCCGCCCAAGCGATTTAATTATTTGGACGGCGAAAAACATGTGTGCAGGCGGCGAAAAACATGCTTGTAGGCGGCGAAAAGTTAGGCTGGGCAGCGTCCGTACCTTCGGCGGTATACAGCTATTGTACGAATGGGAATTAGCTCTCTCAGGGGAATTTGTTAAGTCCCGAGCTAAAAATTAGGTAGGCCTTTCTTTTGTTAAAGTAGAATGTGTTTTTGTTTCGTTACGGACCATCTTCTTTTCAGTTCATTTCTATCCTGTTTTTCAGCACCTGCTACTTTCTCTTTCAACTTTTATCTTGTTTCACACACTTCTTTCTCAACTTACTGTTTCTATGCACCTTGCATATAGATTTCGCGTTCTCTTAACATCATACTAAATGGAGTCTTCATCCTTCATTTCTTTGAAACGCCTTTGTTGCGGTTAGAGAGGCTGAAACTAACATCTGATCTAATCTGGAGCACCCTTGTCGTTGTCAAAATGTTTCTTCGAGTTTTTTTTTTTCCACTGAGGCCGTTTCAGCCACTCGTTTCTCCTCGTAAACTACAAATGGCAGCATGTCCACGAGCTGAATAATGCATATTAAGTAGGGGATATTCATGCTCTATAAACTAGGAAATAATTACACTGCAGAAATACGGCAGTGTAAGCTGAGGTGATGCTTCCGTCAACAGGTGTCGCACTTGTGTATGTGTGGCGGTTCCCGTGGTAAGTTTGCGACAGCACACCTGCACCACACACACCTGCACCACACACACCTGCACCACACACATACCTGCACCACACACACACCTGCACCACACACACACCTGCACCACACACACACACGCCTGCACCACACACACACACACGCCTGCACCACACACACACCTGCACCACACACACACACACGCCTGCACCACACACACACACACACACGCCTGCACCACACACACACACACGCCTGCACCACACCCATATTCATATCTCCCCGGCTACCCAAAAAACCCACGAAGTCTGCTCCGCGGCTACATTTCTGACTCCCCGGCAACGTGGCCGGCCATTTAGTGCTACCTCGCTACACGTGTGCGGTAGCCGGGCCTCCGCGGCCACCCCAGTGACTACGTGACTACCTTCGGCACAAAACTCACTCCAGGGCCCACTATCTGCTCCCTTACTACCTCAGAGCGTGTTTTAAAAAAATGCAAGAAACGGAGTCGGATTCGACTCCGTTGGGTCGGACTCAACTCCAACGGCCGTAATCGACTCCCGACAGGTTTTCCTCGACTCTGATGAGTCGGACTCGACTCAGAAGTGTTTGAATCGACTTAGAAGAGTCTTTTTCGATTCAACAGAGTATTTTCCGACTCAGATAAGTATTTTTCGACTCAAAGAAGACTTTTCCGACTCAGTAGGTCCAGACTCGACTCAGAGGAGTCGGACACTCGACTCAGAAGAGTCGGACGAGACTCAGATAATTCAGATTTGACTCAGGAAGGGTGAATCTTAACCTCCTTCTAACTGCCATTTTGTGGCTCCCTTACTACCTCAGTGTGTGTTTTAAAAAAATGCAAGTAACGGAGTCGGACTCGACTCGGACGAGTCAGACTCGACTCGGACGAGTCAGACTCGACTCGGACGGGTCAGACTCGACTCGGACGGGTCAGACTCGAGTCGGACGGGTCAGACTCGACTCGGACGGGTCAGACTCGACTCGGACGAGTCAGACTCGACTCGGACGGGTCAGACTCGACTCGGACGGGTCAGACTCGACTCGGACGAGTCAGACTCGACTCGGACGAGTCAGACTCGACTCGGACGGGTCAGACTCGACTCGGACGGGTCAGACTCGGCTCGGACGGGTCAGACTCGACTCGGACGGGTCAGACTCGACTCGGACGGGTCAGACTCGACTCGGACGGGTCAGACTCGACTCGGACGGGTCAGACTCGACTCGGACGGGTCAGACTCGACTCGGACGGGTCAGACTCGACTCGGACGGGTCAGACTCGACTCGGACGGGTCAGACTCGACTCGGACGGGTCAGACTCGACTCGGACGGGTCAGACTCGACTCGGACGGGTCAGACTCGACTCGGACGGGTCAGACTCGACTCGGACGGGTCAGACTCGACTCGGACGGGTCAGACTCGACTCGGACGGGTCAGACTCGACTCGGACGGGTCAGACTCGACTCGGACGGGTCAGACTCGACTCGGACGGGTCAGACTCGACTCGGACGGGTCAGACTCGACTCGGACGGGTCAGACTCGACTCGGACGGGTCAGACTCGACTCGGACGGGTCAGACTCGACTCGGACGGGTCAGACTCGACTCGGACGGGTCAGACTCGACTCGGACGGGTCGGACTCGACTCGGACGGGTCGGACTCGACTCGGACGGGTCGGACTCGACTCGGACGGGTCGGACTCGACTCGGACGGGTCGGACTCGACTCTGACGGGTCGGACTCGACTCGGACGGGTCGGACTCGACTCGGACGGGTCGGACTCGACTCGGACGAGTCGGACTCGACTCGGACGAGTCGGACTCGACTCGGACGAGTCGGACTCGACTCGGACGAGTCGGACTCGACTCGGACGAGTCGGACTCGACTCGGACGAGTCGGACTCGACTCGGACGAGTCGGACTCGACTCGGACGAGTCGGACTCGACTCGGACGAGTCGGACTCGACTCAGACGAGTCGGACTCGACTCAGACGAGTCTGACTCGACTCAGACGAGTCGGACTCGACTCAGACGACTCGGACTCGACTCAGACGACTCGGACTCGACTCAGACGACTCGGACTCGACTCAGACGAGTCGGACCCGACTCAGACGAGTCGGACCCGACTCAGACGAGTCGGACCCGACTCAGACGAGTCGGACCCGACTCAGACGAGTCGGACCCGACTCAGACGAGTCGGACCCGACTCAGACGAGTCGGACTCGACTCAGACGAGTCGGACTCGACTCAGACGAGTCGGACTCGACTCAGACGAGTCGGACTCGACTCAGACGAGTCGGACTCGACTCAGACGAGTCGGACTCGACTCAGACGAGTCGGACTCGACTCAGACGAGTCGGACTCGACTCAGACGAGTCGGACTTGACTCAGACGAGTCGGACTTGACTCAGACGAGTCGGACTCGACTCAGACGAGTCGGACTCGACTCAGACAAGTCGGACTCGACTCAGACGAGTCGGACTCGACTCAGACGAGTCGGACTCGACTCAGACGAGTCGGACTCGACTCAGACAAGTCGGACTCGACTCAGACGAGTCGGACTCGACTCAGACGAGTCGGACTCGACTCAGACGAGTCGGACTCGACTCAGACAAGTCGGACTCGACTCAGACAAGTCGGACTCGACTCAGACGAGTCGGACTCGACTCAGACGAGTCGGACTCGACTCAGACGAGTCGGACTCGACTCAGACGAGTCGGACTCGACTCAGACGAGTCGGATAAAACCCTTACACTAAACTGAAGAAGAATACATCAAATTCCATACTAAAAACACAAAACCCCACTCTAAACTGAAGAAGAATACATCAAATTTCATACTAAAAAGATATACTCCACACTAAACTGAATAAAAATTAACTAAATTCCATACTGAAAATAAATACCCCACACAAAACTGAAGAAAAATGAAGTAAATGCCATGTTTAAAATAAATTTCACATACTAAAATGAAGGGAAATACACTGAATTTCATACTGATTAGATATATCCCACACTAAACTGAAAAAAATGAACTAAATTCCATGCTTAAAAGAAATATACCACATTTTACAGAGTGGGAGCGTGGTGACGAACAGGTAAGAAGTGAACGTAAAATTTACGAGTGCCAAAAATCAAAGCCTGACCTAAGTCACAAGTAAAAATTCTCTGCGTTATATCTTTTGTATTGAATATACTGTAAAATTTATGCATGTTTGTGCTATTTTAATTCCTAGGCCTAATTAAATTTTTGGCAAATTTTCAGAACACAAAAATAAATTTTCAAATTTTTTTTGCTTGAACAATGTTAACAAAAACAAAATAAACAACTTTTCATCTATGCAATTTCCATCACAAATGAGTATTTAATATGGTAGAGCTGTAACTAACTTGAATTCAACTCAACAGGTAAATTTTCAGAAGAAAACCCGAGATTTGGAAATTTTTCTTGCTTGCACAATGTTAATTGCAACAAAATGAACAACTTTTCTTCTATGCACTTTCACTTGCAAGTGAATATTTACCGAGTTAGAGCTGGAAATAACTTGAATCTAACTCAACAGGTAAATTTTCAGAACACCCGAAGATATATTCATATTTTTGTAGCTTGCATGTTGTTAATTACAACAAAATAAACAACTTTTCTACCATGCACTTTCCATCACAAATGAGTATATAACAAGTTAGAGCTGTAACTAACTTGAATTTAACTTGCCGGGTAAATTTTCAGAAGAACACCCAAAGAGATTTGGAAATTTTTCTTGCTTGCACAATGTCAATTGCAACAAAATAAACAACTTTTCTTCTATGCTTTTTCACTTGCAAGTGAATATTTACCGAGTTAGAGCTGGAAATAACTTGAATCTAACTCAACAGGTAAATTTTCAGAACACCCGAAGGGATATTCAAATTTTTGTAGCTTGCATGTTGTTAATTACAACAAAATAAACAACTTTTCTTCCATGCACTTTCCATCACAAATGAGTATATAACAAGTTAGAGCTGTAACTAACTTGAATTTAACTTGCCGGGTAAATTTTCGGAAGAACACCTAATGAGATTTGGAAATTTTTCTTGCTTGCACAATGTGAATTGCAACAAAATAAACAACTTTTCTTCTATGCACTTTCACTTGCAAGTGAATATTTACCGAGTTAGAGCTGGAAATAACTTGAATCTAACTCAACAGGTAAATTTTCAGAACACCCGAAGATATATTCATATTTTTGTAGCTTGCATGTTGTTAATTACAACAAAATAAACAACTATTCTTCCATGCACTTTCCATCACAAATGAGTATATAACAAGTTAGAGCTGTAACTAACTTGAATTTAACTTGCCGGGTAAATTTTCAGAAGAACACCCAATGAGATTTGGAAATTTTTCTTGCTTGCAAAATGTTAATTGCAACAAAATAAACAACTTTTCTTCTATGCACTTTCACTTGCAAGTGAATATTTACCGAGTTAGAGCTGGAAATAACTTGAATCTAACTCAACAGGTAAATTTTCAGAACACCCGAAGGGATATTCAAATTTTTGTGGCTTGCATGTTGTTAATTACAACAAAATGAACAACTTTTCTTCTATGCACTTTCCATCACAAATGAGTATATAACTAGTTAGAGCTGTAACTAACTTGAATTTAACTTGCCGGGTAAATTTTTGGCAGAACACCCAATGAGATTTGGAAATTTTTCTTGCTTGCACAATGTTGATTGCAACAAAATAAACAACTTTTCTTCTATGCACTTTCACTTGCAAGTGAATATTTACCGAGTTAGAGCTGGAAATAACTTGAATCTAACTCAACAGGTAAATTTTCAGAACACCCAAAGGGATATTCAAATTTTTGTAGCTTGCATGTTGTTAATTACAACAAAATAAACAACTATTCTTCCATGCACTTTCCATCACAAATGAGTATATAACAAGTTAGAGCTGTAACTAACTTGAATTTAACTTGCCGGGTAAATTTTCAGAAGAACACCCAATGAGATTTGGAAATTTTTCTTGCTTGCAAAATGTTAATTGCAACAAAATAAACAACTTTTCTTCTATGCACTTTCACTTGCAAGTGAATATTTACCGAGTTAGAGCTGGAAATAACTTGAATCTAACTCAACAGGTAAATTTTCAGAACACCCGAAGGGATATTCAAATTTTTGTGGCTTGCATGTTGTTAATTACAACAAAATGAACAACTTTTCTTCTATGCACTTTCCATCACAAATGAGTATATAACTAGTTAGAGCTGTAACTAACTTGAATTTAACTTGCCGGGTAAATTTTTGGCAGAACACCCAATGAGATTTGGAAATTTTTCTTGCTTGCACAATGTTGATTGCAACAAAATAAACAACTTTTCTTCTATGCACTTTCACTTGCAAGTGAATATTTACCGAGTTAGAGCTGGAAATAACTTGAATCTAACTCAACAGGTAAATTTTCAGAACACCCAAAGGGATATTCAAATTTTTGTAGCTTGCATGTTGTTAATTACAACGAAATAAACAACTTTTCTTCGATGCACTTTCCATCACAAATGAGTATATAACAAGTTAGAGCTGTAACTTACTTGAATTTAACTTGCCGGGTAAATTTTCAGAATAACACTAATGAGATTTGGAAATTTTTCTTGCTTGCACAATGTTAATTGCAACAAAATGAACAACTTTTCTTCTATGCACTTTCACTTGCAAGTGAATATTTACCGAGTTAGAGCTGGAAATATCTTGAATCTAACTCAACAGGTAAATTTTCAGAACACCCAAACAGAGATTCAAATTTTTGTTGCTTGCATAAGGTTAATTACAACAAATTATACCACTTTTCTTATATGCACTTTCCGTCACATATGAGTATATAACAAGGTTCATCTAGATGATGTCCCAGTTTAGAAAACTTGCTAGGTTCATTTAAATAAAAACCCACATATTAGCAAATTTGTCCTCATGTAATGAAAAACCTGCTAAAAACTTTCACTGCCAAGAAAATAACTAGCTAGAGCTGTTTTATTATCCTAAGCATAGAAATAAAATATTTTCAATTGCGGGTGGGAATGAACACAATGCATTTACATTAGCTATCACTATGTTCACAAAATGTTAACGGTTCTATGGCTGATAAATGCATGAATCTTGGTCATTTTCTTGCAAGAATTCACTGTTAATATGTAAACCAATTTTCAGACTTGACCGCACTCGATCTCTTATACATAACGCAAAAACTGTCATCTGCTAATCGAAACACTCATTTAAGAAATTACTACCTTAAATAAGGTAACTACAGAAACAAATCTTTGAAACGAACCTAGATCACAACGACAGCTGACCGACTAAGTCGAAATTATCCCCAGATCGCTTGTTTACATCTAGCTGTTACCCTGAAGTTGGCGAAATTAAGGATAAGTACGATTTTATTTCGATTAACGGTCAACGAAAATTGAAATTTTTCCTGAAGTTTTACCCTACGAAAAAATGATATTTACTTCATCACACATAATTTTTAAAAGCCAAATTAGATAGAAAAAAACCTTTGATCCACCATAATTAATCAAGAAATAAACTTTGTGAAAGTTTGAACGCAAACCATTGCGGAATAAAATTTTTAAATAAAAGTTTCATTGTTCTTTGGAGCTGGAAAAGGTATTATATATAATTCTTATGACTCTAAAAGATGAAAATATACAAATAAAGACAACAAATATAGATATTAAGTAATTAAGTTGCCTTGAAACGCTTGAACAAACGAAAATAACGCCATAGTGCTGCGTCTGTTTGAAGAAAGCCATATATCTTTGACAAATGGAAACTTTCAAAGTTCAAACTTTCACAAAACATGTCTTGTAGATCAAGAAACTACCATTCAAAATTTCATTGGAATCTTTTTTGTTTGAAAAAAATACGAGACCAAAAACACGTTTTTTACACATAATGGAATTAAAAGCAAACAAAATCGAATTACGAAACCAACTGCACTTCAAAAGATTGTCATGTGCACAAGCTATCTATTTCACATAGTGTAAACTTGATAATAATTAGTTTTATATATTTTTTTTCCAAATTAAGGCGGTAGTACAGTAGCAATGTGTTCCCCGTACTACGTATTTCAATCGCGAATATCTCATGAAAAAAATTTTTTTAAAAGCTGAAAATTTTACACAACTCTCCCATGAAGATGTAGATGCTTGGTACCAAATATCAAAAATCTATAAAATTACCCTCATCAGTTATTAAAAATTGCCCTTTAAGCGCAGTCAGTGTGTGCGTTCTGCTTAGCGCAAAAGGTTTAAGAGTATTAGTAGAGTTTCAGTACGGTCTTCTTCTCCCAAATTTCAAACACATTACACAGGCCACACACATAGGCCTAAAAAGTTATTTCGAAGGAAAATGAGGGGGCACACGTGTATAGGCCTATTCCTGAGGCAAAAATAGGCTTTTTAGGGGACGTGACTCTGATGCTGCTCCCCGACTACCTCAGACCACGTTTTAAAAAAAAAGCAGAAAAACCCCTAGCAGGAAAATTTCCAAACTTTGTTTACGTGTTCTCTGGAGCCTAAGAAGTATACGAAAAATATTTATTTTAGATTTTGAAACATAATTTTGCATTTTCTGAAGAGCTTAAAAAAAGGTAGTCGGGGAGGCAGTTTTATGAATATAGACACACACACACACACGCCTGCACCACACACACACACACACACACACACACACACACACACACACGCCTGCACCACATACACACACACACACACACCTTCACCACACATGCCCTGCTAAATATGTAGTGCGAATGCAGTGTGGGACCCCCCATGTGTTCCCATGTTCTCCTCACTTAAGTTCCAGGTATTGAACGAGCTGAAATCATTCGATAAAATTGCAAAAGCGCCTCAGTTTGACCAAATGCTAGTTAAATTCCGTGGTGCAGGACGTGCGGTGTAGACCCACCTCGGCAGGTGTTGCGGTCTTGCTCAGGCCTTAGCTTAGTTCTACTGCACATTTCGCCGCAGTTGATGAATTTATTGCTGGACTATAATGCCGAGTTTGCGTCAAATGAAATTGTACCACTGTTGATGGCTCTCTTTTCACAGCTTCAATCTCCAGTTTGTGGCAAATAAAATTTGAAGGCTCTCTTTTGATAGCTTCAATCTCAAGTTTGTGGCAAATAAAATTTAATGGTTGTCTCCTGATAGCTTGAGACACGAGAGTGACCAGTCTGGTAACGCTGAGCAAGACCAGGCGGCGCGTTCTGAAGGAGAGTTTGACCTGCGATAGATAAGCTCTACATCGGATGAATGCAGTGTAGTGCAGTGCACTACGCGTTATCAGCTGTGTGTGGTGTCCTTATCTGTGTTATCAGCACATTTTGCGTCGGTGCTACACGATCGAATCTCACGCAGTGTCCGGAGTGTCTGCCATCACAGCCGCTCGCTCGGTGACTAACTGCCCCTGGTCTTATTTCCACACCAAACTTTTTTTTTCCATCTAAGAAATTGGCTAGCCGGGGTTCATCATTGCTCAGAGTTTAGTCATTGTTAGTTTACTCATTGTTTTAGTTTAGTTATACAATAAACTTAATCGTCCTACTAATATTTTTCAGAACTGCGCCGAAATCACAGCTTTTTCTCGTTACATTTTGTAGGAGCTTTCGCATATAGATTCAAGATTGCCGTTCTACCTACATTGTAGAAGAAAAAAATGTTTTGTTTTAGTTTTTCCTATTTTTATCATGGGCATTACAAACTAATTATTTTTTTCTGAATCATAATAATACTAAAAGACCAAATGTAACGTTTTTATTCTTATTTTCAAAGCACTGAAGATAGGCACTTGGAAAGTTCGAAGCGTTGGCTTTCTACAGTATGTCCGCAAACACAGATTTCCTACGAATCAATGCATGTAATGCATGGCTACCGGTAATTAAGAAATAGTAAAAATTACCTCCATTGCATGAGTGATGGTCAATAATG
Source organism: Morinoia aosen (assembly GCA_030386875.1). Classification (NCBI taxonomy): domain Eukaryota; kingdom Metazoa; phylum Arthropoda; class Malacostraca; order Amphipoda; family Talitridae; genus Morinoia; species Morinoia aosen. The sequence goes on from CM059566.1 coordinate 28,134,585, forward strand.
TTTATTATAATTTCAGATGAGTTAGCTTCTTTTGAGAAGTTCAGTGAAGGAAAGCTTATCTGTGGAGCGCTTGTGGCCGCACTTGAGTGAAAGACAACGGACTGACCCCGTACACCTTGCGCAGTTGTGCCCAGTGTTGCATCTGTTGCCTGGTCCCAAGTTGCATCAGATGGAGCGAGCCCGCCACAGTTGAGGAAGGAACGTGTCTCATCACTACATGTGCGTGTGTTGTGTTCAGTGTTAGCGGAGAGGCGGCAGATTAAATCGCCGCCAAATTATATGCAGAAATTAGTACGCTTTTCGATTTTTTTCCAGCACAGATACTTTTGGCTCACACTTCCGTGATTATTTTACTGTTTAGCCTCATTAAGTTGACACCTTCATAGAGCGAACAGAACTGTTTTGTCCCCTGCAGTAGTACTCGGTAGCTACCATTTCTGATCGGAAACCAGCGGAACACTTGCTTGTATCCTCCAGCTTGATGATCCTCAGAAGGAGCTGTCTGTAGCTCACGTGCCTCCACACTACCACCACAATATCGCCACACCTACCACAATATCGCCACCATGGGCGACTCTTTCAAGGCGAGGGACATCAGCATCAGGGCGCAAAAGAAGCTCCTCAGCAAAATGTCGACCAAAAACGTCGCCAAGACTTTCATCGACGACACCTCGGCTTCTGTGCTCGACAACACATACAACCTCGCCAAGGCTTACGTGAGTCTTGCTTTGTGTGGTGCGGCATCTCTGTTGCGTGTGTGTTTTTTTTTGGTGTTTGTTCTGATGTGTTTTTTGGTGTTTGTTCTGATGTGTTTTTTGGTGTTTGTTCTGATATGTGTGTTTTTTGGCGTTTGTTGTGATATGTGTGTTTTTTGGTGTTTGTTGTGATGTGTGGTTGTAGAGGTTTTGTCTTAACCAATTATCCATTCGATGGAGGAATATTTCGTGCTACAGCTGAGTTCTTGACAACCTGACTCATGCATGTCCGGATGTCGAGTTATTTCGTTTTTTCAAGTCATCCACTTGAAGATTGGAAAATTAAAGATTTATTGAAACGTAAATTACCTACTTTGTTGCAGGTAAAGTTTGTAGGAACATTTGCAAGAATTCCATGTTCGCATTAAAAAACGAAACATGTTTGTGGTTAGACTAAACCAAGGAATGACGCATGTTAAATTAATGTTTCTACGATTGTAATAAATATGAGCTTAGTGTAACTGGTTTACATTTTACTGTAAGTAATGTAATCGAAAACGATTTCAGTGAAAACATGGTAGACAATGCTTATAATATCCATTGCATGTCCGGTTGTCAAGTGTCCGGTTTTCAGAAACTTCAGTAATACTGTATCTTGAGACAGCTCATAATAGCACAAGTCCTCACTGTCCTGAATGACAGTATAAATAAAGGATCTATTAAATTGAAGGCGATTAAGGCTCCTGTGTTTCGATTCGCTCCAGTTAAGTGGGGGCGAATCCTGACTGCCAGAGGAAGAATATTGAGGAGAATGTGTGTAGGTGGAGCACAAGTTTGTGCGAGCAACATTGCCGCAATTGACTGGCAAAATCCTCGCATTTAAGCGCATTTCAAATTAAGTTCGTGCACGAAGAGCACACGCTTCCTGCCCGCCCAGCCGGGCTGCCGGACGCTGAGTACGCTCCAGTTTAGTTTGACCTGGAGCATGGTACCATGATCTGGGGCCAAACTCGCGGTCAGGAAGCTGGAGGCCTGCGCCTCGCAGCCCTGAGCGCGACCGCGCGGCTCAGCCTTGTCCCACTTGTGCACCCTGCTGTGTGGACTTACGTGACCGGGACTTTTGGGCCGCTGTCCTGATGGGGGGGGGCTGCAGGTATGCCAAGGTGCACTGGAGGAAACACCTTCGTTGGCTTCTCCAATATTGCCATCGAGTTGCGTCTCAGGAGGTCCGACTATTGTATCGATGGGAATTACCGCAATTATTACAATTATTAACTATAATTATGGGGACGATGTGAGGTCCCGAGCTGAAATTTAGGTAAATCTTCCCTCTGATGATGAAACATAGTGTGTTTTTTGTTTTGATGCTGATCGTCGTGTTTCGGTTCACTGGTGCCCTGTTTTTTTTTAGCGCCTACTACTTTCTGCTTCATCTTTCATCTTGTTTCATAACCTCTTTTTTCTAACTTGCTGTTTCTGTGCGTAAGGGATCTTGTGTGGGAACACCCCTTTGCGAATGAATTTTCTGTTCCTTTGACTCCGTATTAAATACTAAATGCTGCAAGTGTGTCATGACTAAATACAACGTATTCAAAGCAAATTTTTCCACTATCACATCCAAACGTTAGCTGCTGAAGCCTATACCTCGATAAACGGCGATATGAGCACAAGTTGTGGTGTTGCAAATGCAAATTTAAACAAAATTTCATTTAGTGTCCGATATTGCTGTGTAATTCGTCAGAACAACTGGCGTTTCTTGTGAGACTTGAGAAGGAGGGAATTTGTTTGGCTCGGTCTGAGGCAAAAAAGTTCATCGCTGGTATAGTCTGTAATTGTGTGTGATGATGTGGAGTGTTGCAATCAGGATGAGTGAGAGGGAGACACTAAGCGACGGAAGTGTTCATGTTTTGAAGGAAGTTATTTATTTTGCAGACGGGCAACAAGAATCATGTTTTGAATGGAGTTGTTTATTTTGCAGACGGGCAACAAGAATCATTTTGAGGAAAGTTGTTTATTTTGCAGACGGGCAACAAGAATCATATTTTGAGTGGAGTTGTTTATTTTGCAGACGGGCAACAAGAATCATGTTTTGAGTGGAGTTGTTAATTTTTCGGACAGGCAACAAGAATCATATTTTGTGGGAAGTTGTTTATGTTGCAGACGGGCCACAAGAATCAAGTTTTGAGTGGAGTTGTTTATTTTTCGGATGGGCAACAAGAATCATGTTTTGAGGGAAGTTGTTTATATTGCAGACGTGCAACAAGAATCATGTTTTGAGTGGAGTTGTTTATTTTACAGACGGGCAACAAGAAGGAGGCGGAGAAGATCGTGAAGAACATCATCAAAGTGATCGTCAAGATCGGCATCCTTGCCCGCAACGATCAGTTCACTCACGAGGACATGCGGAGTGCTAATCAGGTGACTTCTTTTGCTCACTTTCTAATGCACAGCCGTGGGTTTTGTGCTCAATTTCTAGGTGTTGAAACCTACTTTTTAATATTCGCTTGTACATCTATGTTCTTATCGAAAATGGAGGTTGTATTGCGTGCACTTAACCACAGAGACTTCGCGTTTTCGCTCAACAAATTTTTAGATTGGACTTCAACAGTTAATACTAATAAGTGTTCGACAGAGATGCTACTGTAGTGTGCATGTGCAACAAGTAGGAGAAGCACTTCATTCAATTATGCCAATGTAGTTACCATGAAAAGAAGACGTAGCGCAACATTCCGCTGTCAGCGAGATGACATTCGGGTCTCCCACACCACAGCGGCCCTGCCATGAGGGCACTCAGTGGCAGCCATTGCTCGGGTCCGCCTTTCTCTTTAATTTAAATCTAAACTCTTTAATTTGAAATTAATTTAAACTCTTTAACTTGAAATTAATTTAAACTCTTTAACTTGAAATTAATTTAAACTCTTTAACTTGAAATTAATTTAAACTCTTCAACTTGAAATTAATTTAAACTCTTTAACTTGAAATTAAGTTAAACTCTTTAACTTAAAATTAATTTAAACTCTTTAGTTTCTCTTTAATTTAATCGGAATCATCGATTGGTCGTTTGAAAAATTCTAAAAATCTTTTTTAAATTAATGAGTTGTTAAATGGACCCAGTTGATGTTTAGCATGTATAAAATTGCTTATCACTTTTGACGTTAAATTTGAGGTGAATATTGAAGGTCAGGTTAACCCGTCGCAGTGAATGAGTTAAAAAAGCGACGTCCTGAGCCCTGCTACAGCGCTAAATGTGCCTCGTTCCGCTTCACGGGAGGTGAAGAACAACGCCTGCCACTTTTTTCCAACTTTTAAGCTGGGTTGCGGAGTCGGAGGATTAAATTTACGACTCCGACTCCGCCTTTTCAGAATTTGGCGACTCCGACTTCGCAGCCCTGTTTTTTCGGGACTTTTCTTTGCTTGAGATGCCCGTCCTCGGAAGTTGTTCTGTTTCTTTTCAGTTTTTGCCCTCTTTTCTTGTAACCTTGCACCTAAAAAAATATCCAGTGGATCAGCAAGGGGATGGTGTAGTCTTTTCTTTGCTTGAGATGCCCGCCCTCGGAAGTTGTCGTGTTTCTTTTCAGTTTTTGCCCACTTTTCTTGTAACCTTGCACCAAAAAAAATATCCAGTGGATCAGCAAGGGGATGGTGTAGTCGGTACTGTCTGTCTTTGCGTGAGATAAACACAGCGGAGGTCGGTGAGAGGTCCTGTGTGTTCGCCATAATGACGTGCTTGCATGGTCTCCTGCGAAAGCTTTTTCTCGGGTGTGTTTTTTTCTTTCCCTCCCTTGGGTAGGTTTTAGTTTTTGTCGTTGTGGCACTGTCTCATGACACTCAAGGATCGCCTTGACTCGCTGTCTCTCTTTCTTCCTTCGTTTTTGCCTTCTAATGCGCAGTGGACACAATGATGCTCCGAACAGTGGGTGAGTGAAAGCGTCGGTGACAAAAACAAGGGCTTTTCCCGTCCAATATATCAGAACATTACGTCAAAACACATTTTAGCATTTCGGAATTTGTACGCACGTATTTTGTTTGGATCATATTCAAGCCCCACTACCATCACACGCAAGTATCTTTGACCACCAAACCACCTTAGAAGTTGCAATGCACTTCAACATAAATGCAGCACACATAACGTATGCGAGTTCATACCTGCGTGCTAATCTCACACTCGTTGACTGCAATATTTACTTGTAGCTTCATTTTTTGAACTATAATTCGGTGCGAGGGAGGCAGAGTGATGACACTGCAGTGTTGGGGCAGTCAACATGTGTGATGCTGTGTCGTGTGATGCTGTGTCGTGTGATGCTGTGTCGTGTGATGCTGTGTCGTATGATGTCGTGTCGTGTGGTGATGTGTCGTGTGGTGATGTGTCGTGTGATGCTGTGTCGTGTGATGCTGTGTCGTGTGAAGCTGTGTCGTGTGAAGCTGTGTCGTGTGAAGCTGTGTCGTGTGAAGCTGTGTCGTGTGAAGCTGTGTCGTGTGAAGCTGTGTCGTGTGAAGCTGTGTCGTGTGAAGCTGTGTCGTGTGAAGCTGTGTCGTGTGAAGCTGTGTCGTGTGAAGCTGTGTCGTGTGAAGCTGTGTCGTGTGAAGCTGTGTCGTGTGATGTCGTGTCGTGTGATGCTGTGTGATGTCGTGTCGTGTGATGTCGTGTCGTGTGGTGATGTGTCGTGTGCATGTGTTGCTTGCACTCCATGTTGTGGACGCCTCTCGTCGCACAATATATGTGCTTGTGAGTGCTTAATTTGTGGCAGTGTTGAAATTTGAGTATCCCGAGCTTCAATATTAGTCGCGCAAGAGGCCTTCCTTATGTTGAGATAGAAAAGGATTTTTGTTTAGTTAAGAACCACCTTTTTCGGTTGACTGCTGTCCTGTTTTTCAGCATCTACTTTCTTGTTTCAACTTTTATATCTTGTTTCATGACCTTCTTTCTCAACCTACTGTTTCTATGCACCTTGTGCAGAGATTCCGCATTCCTTTAACTCCTACTAAATAGTGCTTTCCTCCCTCACTCCCTCCCTCCTCTTTTTGGAACGCCTTTGTTGCGGTTAGGGAGACTTAAACCAGCATCTAATCTAATCTGTTGAAATATGATTATTTTAGACTCGTTTAGCGTTGTATTGAAGTATGGTAGCTAGCGTTAAGTATTGTGTAGCTTACTATCTTAAACACTTATTCTCTCGTGTAACTTTGTCATTTCTCTAGGTAAATAATTAGCCTATACTTCAGCCATTGTGCATATTAACTATTGGTCATACTAATTAGTTTATACATGTGTAAACTAGTTAGCATGTTACCTAGCGTACTTATTTACCAGTGTACTCATTATTCATAGAATACAATTACCAGTGCAGCTAAGAATTAGTTGGCATATTTCCTGCGTACGGTATTAGTTCAGGTTATTACCTAGTGTGAGGGGTTGGGTGTTAGATGTTGGTCAGTGTAAGATATTTAGGATGTTGTGTGACACGTATTGTAAAGTTCGAGCAATGTCACTTATTGTCTTGCGCAGCGACTCGTGGAAAAGTTAGCCGTAGAATTCTGAAAGTGGAAAATGTAACGCGATGCAGCAGTGCGTAGAGAATTAGTGTGGAGTCCTTGTGTGGTGTGAAGGGTGTCACTTTTGTGGAGATGTTGACAGCTTGTACACCACACACGGTGCAGTGCATCACACACTACAGCGCACCACCCCACACACGGTGCAGTGCACCACACCACACACGGTGCAGTGCACCACACCACACACGGTGCAGTGCACCACACCACACACGGTGCAGTGCACCACCCCTGCACCACAGCACGGCAGCAGACGATGCATCAGGTGCAGTTAGCCAGTACCGCAGATTTCGCCACTCCGCACAATTCCCGCTGGCAGAGTCAGAATGGTAAATGCTGCTGCTTGTATTGGCCTTGAGTTGCTGCTCTCGAGCAGTGAGCAGGTCGTGCCAATTGAGCGTGCTGAGTGCGGTGGCCCCCGCGTTGCTGCGTCACGTGTGGGACCGACACCTAAATGGGCCATGGACGGGGAAATATTTTATGAACAAGGCAAGAAAAAAACATTTTATTTCCAATAAATTATAACATGAAATGTTGATTCATTGGTTTTTAAAACACCTTAACATTAACATCCTTAACTGATAATAACACATTGGTATCGTAATACCCGTGTAAAATGCAGTGTTGAGTGACACGGGAAAGCAAATGGACTAGCTCGAAAAAAAGTCGCGTCTTATGCGGCCCATAGACGATCAATTTTATTGTCAATATCATTGACTCAATATATTGGTGAAATTTTCTTGCCCACTTAGTCAATTAATTGGCGGTCGTCAATCAAGCCCACGGACGATCAATTAAATTGTCAATATTCATCATTGTCAATTATATTGACAATAAAATTGATCGTCTATTAGCGTGGTTTTATCATCAAATCCTTTGTTTATCTTGTTCGAGTTGAAAAATTTAGATTGTTCTACAGTTTTTTTCATATTGAAGTCGTTTGGATGAAATTAAAGTGTCGTTAAGAAGAACATCCCACTTTTTCAACTTTTTTAGTCCGATTCGTTTGAAAGTTGGCCAGTATATGTATTTTGTAAAAGTAAACCTTTTTTACTCTTGCCATTTTTTCGATTTAGGCCTTACTACTTTTTTTTTGACGAAAAATGTGTTTTTGGTATATTTTTATTGAAATTTCAGATTGGAACTCCTCCTTCAGTTTTGATGCTAGAACAAAAACAAAGACAGTTTTAGAACCCTTGGAACATTTCTAACAAACGTGCGTTCAGTTTTTTTCAAATTCAAAATTTTTCTATTTTTTCAAAAATTTTTAAAATTTCAAAAATCAGCAACAATTTTTTGGATTTAGAGCTATATATTTTTTCAAAGAATTCGAATTTGAAAAAAGCCGAACGAGCGTTTGTTAGAAATGTTTCAAGGATTCTAAAACTGTCTTTGGATTTGTTCTAGCATCAAAACTCGAGAACTAGTCCCAGGATGAATGTTAAAAATTCAAAGTGTCCTGGGTATTCAAAGTATAATTCAAAGTATAAGCAAAAAATAAAATTTTGTGTTGAAGTGTAATATAATGAACAATTGATGTAATTGAATGCAGTTTTAATTTTTATTTCGATACTTTCCATACATAACTTCATATTCAAACTGTGAATTGTGATTTCATAAAAAAAATTATAAAAATTTTTACTCTTTTATCAAAAAAATAATTTTTTTCTTTTTTCAGTCTGATTCCTATGAAATTTGACTATGATATGTAACCTTTGAAAAGAAACACAATTGATTCTATTCATTTTTTTGATTCAGGCCTTAGATTTTGCAAAAATTTGACATATTGGGTTTTAGGTATTGATATTTCACTAATATTGATATTTCAAAATGGGACTCCTCCTTCAGTTTTGATGCTAGAAAAAAAAATGCAGTTTTAGAATCCCTGGAACATTTCTAACACACTCACGTTCGGCTTTTTTTCCATTTCCTATTTGTTCTCTTTATATATGGGGTCAAAATCAGGAAAAAGTTGAAAAAATTTGGGTGCTTTTCATTGATATCGATATTTCAAAATGGGACTCTTCCTTCAGTTTTGATGCTAGAACAAAAACAAATGCAGTTTTAGAATCCTTGGAACATTTCTAACAAACGCTCGTTCGGCTTTTTTCCATTTCCCATTTGTTTTTTTTTATATGGGGTCAAAATCGGGAAAATTGAAATATTTTGGTCCCTTCACCCCCCCCCCCGGGAGGGGGGGGGAATTATTGTCGTAGCGCCATAAAATTTTAGGAACGAATAGTCTACCACCTAAGGGTCCTTCTACAACAAAAACATGCCAAATGACCATGACATCGACAGGATCTGGCAAGGGCCTGGGATGGTGCCCTTAAGGTCTGTCCTCGTTAACTTTAGTGGGAAGTCTGATGTTGTATTCAAGTTCCATTCATCACGCGTTGGCAGAGCAGCAACAACCATGTTTAGTGGTGGATTAGGTGTCGTTGTTGAGCTTGGTTCTTCAGCTGTGGTATTTTCAATCGAGTATGTGCCACGGTAGAGGAAACAAGGTAGGTTCATACCAGTCTTATTTCATTGACGGTGTGGTTTTGCTGACATCACGACAACGAACCAATAGCAGCGCTCGTATTGCATCTGGTAGCACTGCTACCCCCAAATCTGGCTCCACTGTTGTCCCAACGACGCTGTGTTTTGGTGACGTCATGAAGTTTCTTTGAAATAAAGCCTTTCTATTGGCTAGCCGAACAAGAGGAGGTGTATTTTCTCCCATAGAAATGATCCTACCTTCTTTCCTATACTGTGGTATGTACAGCTTCTGTAATGATTATAGAAAAATGAGAGCAACATTAGGAGAGCATAGACGGACAACTTTTCTGCTCATTGAGCTTGAACTCTTGCACTCCTCTCGGGTAGTTAAATTGTTAAAGTAAGTGAAATGATCAATGAAGTTTTTTGTAATAGGAGACAGATTTTTGCTCGTCCCTTTGAATTTCGAATATGAATTGAACTTGTATTGCTGCTGTCATGGAAGTTTATGAAGTTTTGTAGAAGTTAGTTTCTTCAAATTTTTTCCATCTTTTATGTATTCTTTTTATGAATTTTTTAATTCAAGTGGGAATTATTTTTCAGTACACGTAAATTCAGCGTGTCCAATTCTTACTCTAGCGTTGCCAGTTCGTCAAATTCATACCTGTGAACATGGTCGGTTCATCATTTTAGCAAAATTTCTTGAATATCGCTTGAATATCGAACGAAGTTTATTGCTGTTCATAGATGAAGTATCTATGCTACAGACGCGCCAGAACATTTCTGGTATGGTGCACCCGACACATTTTTTGAGTAGCGTTCTCTCATCACGGACCATTGCTGCCTGCTGGTGTTTTGAAACACGATGACACATGCCAACTCAAAACTGTGTTCACTGGAATTAGAATGTGGCCAGGAAAGCGCGTTAAGCCTTCCCAGCGCCGAATATTTTCTGCCATCATTATTACATTGGCAATGTTCACATTGTGAGTACTATTTTTTGTGCAATTGTGACATTGTCGATATACTTGTCATATACTTTGTTTGGTCTTAGTGCTTTTCCTCGACATTGTTGCTAAAGCTTGGGAAAATGAAGTTATCACAAGTCTGATAAATTAATTTTGGGCAGTTATAACAAACCAGTACGATGTGGAAAAGGGTACGGCTGCGTTTAGTGTGTCATTTTCTCAGCATCAGCTTGACCTTATTTATTATCACGTCACTCACATCTCATTTGCTCAGAGCAAGATAAAATGCAGAATGGCGTAATTTTAATTTTCTATCTCGGAACACATTTTTTTAGCTTTATTTCAGACGATCGCATTTTCATGGTTTACACTTGATCTATATATTCTAGCATCTTGCTCGTGAACTCCTCAGGGGGATACGACCATTGTGTCTATGGGAATTAGCGCTCCCAGGGGGATTATGTGAGGGCCACTCCCTGATTACGTGAGGGATTATAAGGTTTGGTAGGCTTCCTTTTTGTTAAAATAGAATAGGTTTTTGTTTTGTCACGAACCATCTTTTTTCGGTTCACTGCTCTATTGTTTTTCAGCACCTACTACTTTCTTCTTCAATTATTTCTTGTTTCATGAACTTCTTTCTTAGCTTACTGTTTCTGTGCACTTTGTGCATAGATTCCGCGTTCCCTCAACTCCATACTAAATGGTGCCTTCATTTTTCCTCTCTTAGAACATCTTTGTCGGGGTAAAGGGAGGCTAAAACTTTCTTATATAATAATAATGATAATTTGCTCATGAATGTCGATGACCGTAATAATAGTAATTTTGCCAGTCACCTTGTAACCTTGTCGTTTTCTTGCAGTTACGGACGAAATTCTCGACGATCGTGAAGACGGTGATCAGTTTCTACGAAGTAGACTTCACTTTCGACAAAGCTTTCCTCGTGAAGAACATCAACGACTGCCGGGACCTCCTGAAGCGGCTGGTCAAGGAGCACCTCACCGACAAGAGCATGGGCAGGATAGACCACGTCCTCGACTTCTTCAGCGACGGCGACTTCCTCGAGGAGATGTTCCGGAGGGACTCCGTGTACCGGCCACAACTTAAGGTCATCATCGAGGACTTGAACAAGGCCATGGAAGAAGGGGAACTTTGAAGGCTCCTTCGTTCCCAGAGTGAACAATTGATTGCAATTTCCATTGGTAACAATTGGAAGGTTATCAATGAAAGGAGTTTGGGTGTATGTACTCGAATTGGAGATTCTCAAAAAAAAAAAAAAACGATTTCGAGCGAGGCAGAGAGGAATTTTTGTCGATTTGATTACAGAGGCGTTGAGACCTCCATCTCTCTCTTGAGTTAGTCATGGGAGCATCTTTAGAGTTAGTGATAAGGCATTCTATTGACTGCAGTGAATATGAAAAAATGAAATTGTCCATAGTTCAGTTCCAGATCGGAAGTTAGACTTGAAAGAGCTGTGTTTAAATTTTTCCAACATTGAATGAAAGACTGGAATGGGAAAAACTACTGGCTTGAGATGACGGTGGAAAAAAAATGAACTGGAAAGCTACTTTCAATTTTAGTTTTGGGATGTGCCTTTAAGAAGCATTGCATTCCGTTCATCAGTTGACATCTTTACTCAAAATTGCGGCGTTATAATCAAAACGTTATCCTGCATTGTATCTCTTTACGGTGCGTATTTACTTCGCGAGTGTGTAGTATTAGCTCTAGAGCTGCTGTTGAAATCAGCGAGGACTTGAGAAGAATACGTAATGCATGTAGAGATCCAGAGCTCATGATCTGGACAAAGTGAGCGTATGGTCGCCGATAGGAACCTCACAGGCTGCGCGCTGCAAAAATAGAAAGAATCCATACCTCAATTTCTTTGTCTGCTTGTCTGTTGATCACGCGGTGCTTTTGTTATTAACAAGCATCTTACTCGTGGAAATGCGCACGTCCAGATATAGAAAGCGGTGATATTTACTGTAATGCATAGGGCAAAGCATTCAAAGCCTAGCGTGTCGTACTAGGAAATTTTTAAATTTTGAAAACGAACGAAAATTACTGCTTGCTCACGCATGAGTCAGCTGTTCCTCGTACGGTGAGGGTGGGCGCAGATGTATCTACGTACTATGATAATTATAGTCTCTACGTACTATGATAATTATAGTCTCTACGTACTATAATAATTATAGTCTCTACTTACTATAATAATTATAGTCTATAATTACTAAAATAATTATAGTCTATAATTACTATAATAATTATAGTCTCTACTTACTATAACATATTAAACTTTTCGTTCGTCTGCGAAATAAGAGGTCACTGTCGCCCATAATATCAGTTGGCTGAGGATGCAGTGAGAGAACCGTCCTAGACGTCGTGGGTTTGTGTGGTTTCTTCAGAACACCGAGCGAGTTGCAACAGAACAGCGAGCGTTGTGGGCCTGCCGCTCTGCTGCGTGCGAGGTTTGCGGCTGTGGCTGTTCACGACGTGTGAAGTTGGGACCAGTCAGTCATTAGCTTTTTCTGCTTTTAGAGTTATCATACGTTGTTGTAGATGATATTAGTTGTCTGACTGATGTTTTCGTGACGTTCCAATAGTGACCGACGGTAATGAAGTTTGCCAGCGATGAGCAAGTTTTTCATCGCTCTTAAAAGCCATTCCTGGTAAACATTGCAATGTTTATGCAGGAAAAATCAGGATCTTTTTATAAATTGAGTGTAAAACAGACTATAAAGTGTGATTAATTATCGTAATGCCGACGAAAATGATGATATAGGAAAGGGCTATTTTATTGCTCTGGTATCGATGCCAGAAGCGGTGAGAATGTGGCGGTGCAGTCTTGCGATAAGTTTGATGCTCGCAACCAATACGAGGTAGGGGGTAGGTGAGGTAGGTCGGTGCTTGAACAAATAGTGTAGCGTTACTCCAGGTGTACATTTTGTGTGAACTTACGTTTATATTGAACCGCGATATTTGAATGTGCTCCATCAGCCATGATTTTATTCTCATTTTAGGCCCCCTCAGGGGGATACAATTATTGTATCTATGGAAACTAGCGCTCCCAGGGGGACTATGTGAGGGCCCGAGCTAAAGGTTAGGTAGGCTTTCTTTTGTTAAAATAGAATAGGTTTTGTTGTGTTACGGACCATCTTTTTTTCGGTTCACTGCTGTCCTGTTTTTCACCGCCTACTACTTTCTTCTTCAACTTTTTCTTGTTTCATGAACTTCTTTCTTAGCTTTCTGTTTCTGTGCCCTTTCTGCATAGATTCCACGTTCCCTTAACTCCATACTAAATGGTGCCTTCTTCCTTCCTCTCTTTACATCTCATTGTTGAGGATAGGGAGGCTTAAACTAACTAATAAACTAATAAACTCTCATTTTAGGTGTTAAGGTGCTAGTGTATTCGTCTATCTGTCATGTATTCGTATTTGAGCGAGTGTATCTTCAATGTTTTCGTGATCGTTGATTCATAAAAGTTTCCATGAATATTGCTTTCGAGTTCTCGAATGTTTTCCTTCATGAACGCTTTTCTGTGAGTCACTGTGCGCGTCACGCTTAACGACTCGAACTGCGTTTATTTAATTTTTTTTTGTGTTCGAACGCGCTCATTTGGGTATTCTTACGTATTAACTTGTGTAGTTGTATTTTTACATGAACATGTACACTGGAGTGTGTTTACATAGACATGAACACGTTTACAGGCAGGCAGTCTTGTTTGACCTAGTGATGCGAGTTTAAATATTTCCTACTCTAGAAATTAATGATGGAGCATTCCCAGTATTTGGACCCGCGCATTAATATGTATTCTTAACTCCTCAGTTTATCAATTTATTTTTAGATTAAATATTGTTATTTTTGCATTTAGCACCGCGTCTAGTTTGGTTGAGTCCAAGTGTACAAAACCGTCATGGGGGACCAGAAAGAATTCGTAGAGTTAGTTACTGCAACGCGGGCGGCGATGCTCAACAAACAGGGTCTGCTCTTCTCTGTTCCATGTTGCAGCCATATTGTGATGAGGGCAGATGTTTTTTTGTTTTGTGGTCTAAATTTGACGGTCAGTTGAGTTGGTGGCGTAACTACGCTACGGTATCGAGGATTTGTGAAGTTATCTTGGTGTGTATTTTCTCAAGTTGGATTTGTTGCTGTTTCTTGCATTGATGATTTCAAGATTTCTGTTTTACTGCCGTGAACTTCTACGTCCTCTGCATGAGCTATCGTGTGTGCACATTCTGTGGTCTTCAGCCGTGAGGATGTGTGGCATGGTGTCCTCTACGCTCGTCCGGAGGAAATGCTAAAAATCTGTACACGACATTACTCGAGTTTAATTTTAATTGTAGGATAGATGAAAGCTAACTCGTGTCGTCAAGGTTTAAAGTTTGCCAGATGTATTAAGGGAGGCTAAAACTTTCTTATATAATAGTAATAATTTGCCAGATGTATCAAAAGTTGTCTAAAATAGTTTGGATGTATCAAAAGTTATATAAAGATGGCCAGATGTATCAAAAATTGTCTAAAGTTAGCCTGATCTTTCAAAAGTTGTCTAAAGTTGGCCAGCAGGATCAAAAGTTGTTAGGAAACGCACAAATTAATCTTGATTGGGACACTCCCTATATAATTTTTTGTAGAGACTAGTTTTCACTGTAACCAAAATATTTTCTCCAGATTATCCAAATAAATGGCTTGCATTTTTTGACGGACCCTTCCAGGAATCGATGTGCCAGACGAATTCATGCGGTGAGGGTATATTTTTTTTGTTTGTAGGCTTGAGGTAATTTAAGCAGATTTACCTTAAACGTGAAGTGCATTTGTATTTGACTTGTAGAATTGGATGGGCAGTTTTACTTTGCGTTGATGTAGAGTATTGCAGCGCGGGGCATGTAAAGCTGTTGTACAAAATTGGTCCATGATATTGCTGCGGTTCGTTGAAGGTTTTGGTGTGCGCCAATGAATCATTTTTCGTTATGTAGAGTTTTTTATGTTTATTTGCTGTGGATTCGTTGCATCCTTTTTTTTTGTCAAGTTTCGACTCGTGAGACATCTCTATTAGCGTGCCATGTGAGAAACTATTATAATTTTAGAGCAAGTCGTGCCCCGTACGTGCCATTTAAATTGGAGCATTTCAAAATATTGTAATGCCAGCTGCGTGCATTGTCACGTGCACATATGTCGGTCACGACGCACATGTGTGTGATATCTCACAAACGTTCCACAGATGTACTCGTAGCCGAAGTACAATGTGTCAGATTTTTCCCCGTTCCGTTAGGGAAAGTTTAACTGAAAAGCTCACCGTTTTAGAACGGACAGCTGGCCTTATGAACTACTTCGAACGGATATGTATCGTAAAAAGATAGTGTTAAGTATAATATGCTTCTCGCAAGAGGAAATACTCTCCGCCTTTGTATATATGTTGCTATTTTTAAGTGTCCGTGGAAATGTAAAGCTAAGATTCGTGTGTTGTTGCACACGGGCTCCGCAACTCTGTCTTGCCTGCACGCCTTCAGGTGAGAGAGTTTTGTACATGTTCCGAAGTTCGATGCATTCACTTGCTGGATGTTTCAATATACTGCATTTGGTTGCTCGTGAAATAAGATATGGCGTCCATGTGTATAATACAAAAGGTGGAAATGCAGTAATAATTAGGGACTGTCGCCTGTCGGCGCTTTATATTAGAGTGATAATCTCACGTGTCGGCTCACAGAAACACTCAACACTCGGGCGGAATTTTTCAACAGAATGAGAACCTAGTTCTTCTAATCTCTGTGCCTTATGGCAATTTTATGCAGTTTCCTGTATTAGGTGGAACAAGACATGTTTTTTCTTACATTGCAGCCAGTTAGAACAATACACGTTTTTTGTGCATATGTACATCGCAACCCGTTTTGTGAGGCCATGATCGCTAAGAGCACTACATGATTCCCTTGAATGGGGCCAATCTAATGAACTCTTTTTTTTGAACGCGTCTAATGCCAGATTTGTTGCCTTTGTATTAATAATTCACCTGTACGCCCGTAGAACAGTGTGATTGGAAAGGAAGTTTTCATTTCTGTCGTGTTTTAGTAACTTTTCAGTATTGGTTATGTTGGGCGGTCTGGTTAAAATTCCGATTTGTGTTTGCCCCCCGTCAAAAAGCATTTATAATTTGGACTACAATTGATATAAAAAACATAAATTGCGTTGAAAAGTATTGAGGTGTTGCTGGCCCATGTCTGCATACCGTGGCTGATTCTTCCTGCATGCAACTCGCTTCATATCTCTTTACTGGTGCATACCGGAGTGAAAATCCGAATTCAAAAAGGTTTAACATTTCGCATATACGGGTGGTGCCGTGTACGTGGTAATCTTTGGAAGGATGTGAATGACGGCAATTTTGGTCTGAAGATGTGGCAGGGGAGGCTAAATTTTTACCTCGGCTGCCACATCTCGCTTCCAATATTACCATCATCTTTATTGTCCACAATGATTACTACTACATCTATGTCTATATCTGTATATACCGAATATTTAACCTTTTTATACTCGGATTTTTACTCCGTACGTCATCAGTAAAAAGGTAGGGGTTGCATACAAACAACCGATGATATTAATACAGTGAATTATTACAATTGTTGATTCAAATAAACTTTAAAATTCATAAATTGTCGACAGATATAGTTGTGTATCATACGGTATGAAACGCTTCATGTCCCTCTACATAATTTGTCCCAAAATATTTTACTTAACGTTCACAGTATTATAATCCTTTTATGTCCTTGTAGCGTGGTGGTGACCGAAAAATACAAATTTTTGGAATTTTTTTTTTTTTCTCCGAGGTGGGACAGAATTTCAGTCATGTGATTTGGTAGCCTGTAAGCGGCCCCACGGAGAGCCAACTATTGTATCTATGTAAATTGGCGCTCACATGGAACATTGATGTCCCGAGGAAAACCTGATTTGCTATTTTGTTTCGGCGCGTCTTTTTTCGGTTCACTACGGTTTTGTTTTTCCGCACCTAGTATTTTCTTAACTTTTTTTCGTTTTATAAGCTCCTAAACTGTTTATATTCATCTTCTGCATCGATCCCCATTCCCTTAATTTCATACTAAATGGGGCCATCATCTTTTGGAGCGTCTTTGCTGCTGTTCTGGCGGCTTAAAGTAACATCTAATTTCAATGCGTAACAAAGGCACGCATAAATTTAGATATCGTTAAGTGTTAGTTGAAACCTTCCTTCCTAACCGCAACGAAGGCATTCAAAAAAAAAGAAAGCACTAGTTAGTATGGAATTGAGGGAACACGGAAGTTATGTACAAGGTGAAAAGAAACAAACTCAAGAAGTTAGATTAGTTTAGTCGTTAGTTTTAGCCTCCCTACCCAGCAACCAATGCGATCCAAAGAGAGGAAGGAGGAAGGCACCATTTAGTATGGAGTTAAGGAAACGCGGAATCTACGCAGAAAGGGCGTAGAAACAGTAAGTTGTGAAAGAAGTTCATGAAATAAGATCAAAGTTGAAGAAGAAAGTAGTAGGTGCTGAAGAACAGGACAGCAGTGAACCGGAAAAGGTGGTCCTTAACATAACAAAAACATTTTATTTCAACAAAAAGAAGGCCTACCTAACTCTCAGCTCGGGCTCTCACGCATTTTCGCCCTGGGAGCGCTAATTCCCACAGATACATTGCTATTAGCTGGCGATCCTGGTGGAAGAGCGACCTCAAACAATCAACCAATCACAGATACAATAGTTGTATCCCCCCGGTGGACACGATCCAGTCAATGTTGCCAATTTTCAACAATGCATACAATCGACTTCAAATTTGAGTTGAATGTTAAAGTTCAGTTTTACCTGTAAAAATCAACAATTTCGACTAGCGACGTTCTTTCCAATGAGCGATATCTTGCCTAACGATGGGGATAACTTAGAGCTTAAGCTTATAGCGCACAGTTTCCATCCTACAATGAATAATATGAGTAAACGTTTCTACTACTTCTCTATTTGCAAAAACAGCACAACTCATTGGATCCAACTTGACAAACAACTTGTCCCCTCGATTTACTTTCATTGCTATGCCAGCATTAACGTACAACTGTGCGCGTTAGATTCCAATTTTCACCACTATTTTTGAACAATTATTAACACTTTGACTGCGACGTGCACCACCGGTGGTACACGGAGGCAATTTTCATAATGCTGCTGGCCGGCCAGTAGTCGCAAATTCAGTTTTCATAAATACTTATTCAAAGTTGAATGAAGGCACGATCCAGTTCATGTTTGGTATTTTCAATATAGTTTACTACAATTGACTTTAAATTTGAGTTAGGTGTTGAACTTAATATTTAGTAGTCGCAGTCAAAGTGTTAATATTTGTCGCCAGAGGGACAACACTGAAGCATTGGACAGCACACACTCAATGAAGCATTCGGGAGTAGCACGTCCCGCACGTGGTCGGCTTGCAGACGCCAGCGAATGAGAGAGGCGCGAGCGCAGAGAATTACAAGTAGATACGCAACGCACACGGGGCACTAAGCAATGTGGCGCTTCCTTTGAATCATTTAGGATACAACTTTTGTACCCTTCTGGGGAATTAAACCTTCGACTGAGGTGGGTCAGGTAGCGAAGGTGAACAGAAGAAACAAGGCAATTAAGGATAACAAAGTCAGTTACTGTTTCATTAAAAAAGAAATTCAATGGGAAGAAAATATTAATTCCATAAAGCAAATATTTTAACGCAATTTTGAGTAAGTGCAAAATTTGTTTCAAGAGCTTGAAGAGAACACCCAACGCTATAATATTTGAATACAGATAAATTCTATATAGTTTACTAATAAATACAAATAAAACTTCATACAACCAACACCTCTAATAAAGCAGTGCTATACGCGTGGCGGAGTAGCGGTGTGCTTTTGGGGGCATGAAATTACATTTCAAATGGCACCCACATGAATGAATGGCATGAATTTACATTTCAAAATTATGAAATTTCATTTCATGGGTAAATAAAGATCATGCAAAAGTAAAAATCGTGAAATCGAATAAAATAGATTATATTATAAATAAGTTTAGGCTTTTCCAACCATATCTAAGATGATCGCTAGAGAGGAAGGAGGATGGCACCATTAAGTCCGGAATTAAGAGAACAGGAAAGCTATACAGAAAGTGTATCCCACACCCTGCGCATAGGAATAGCAAGACTAGACTATAGTCCGACCAGAATGAAATGACCGTTTAGGGGCGGTTCCCAGAAATGCACTTTTACCAAATCACAAACCCCTACCGATCGAAAATATTAGACAACAACGAAAATGTAAGCAGAAAATAGATAACTTCTATCATCAAAATATATTTATTAAAATATTCTTACATGCATTAAGCTACATTTGTATATTGCATTTCTAATGTCCGCACTCTTGGTACGTTAGGCACAGCTTTTCTAGGAATTCCTACATTGTTGCCACATCTTATTCGTGTCACGTGGGTGCCATCTGGTGCCAGATGCCTTCATGTCGTGGTTAGCTGTACACCTGTTCAGTTGAATACCTCGCCAAGTCAGAAAGGCAGGACAAGAAGCACACAGGATGAGTCACGTCACTTACATAGCCAAGCCAAGGAAATTGTTTATAACGTGCATCAGTTTTTCGTAAAAGAAAAGGGCAGTGGCAATTCGGCAACGTGGATGGCCTTCATGTCCCGCCCCAAACGGTCATTTCATTCTGGTCGGACTGGAAGTCGATGAAACATAAAAAATGTAGTAGGAGCTGAAAACATGACAGCAGTGAATCGAAAAAGAAGGTGATCTGTTATGAAACATATTCTACTTCAATAAAAATAAGGCCTCCCTAACTTCCAGCTCGGGACTTCATTTCTTCTGCCAGGGAGCGGTAATGCACATAAATACAATAGTTTACTCCCTCTGAGGGGCACAACCAAAATATAAGTTACGATCCAACGACTCATTATTCAAACAAGGAACGCAATCACTGACGAAAGTAAAGTTCATCTCCTCATAAAGTGTATCCCTTGCAGACGCAACGAAGCATCGCGTGCAAATCAAAGCTAAGGTATTTTCTTTATGTTTAAACATTCATTGCAGGGGAGGTGTGGGTGTCTCCGTATAAGATTATCTTTCAGCTTCTCGAGACCTAAGAATTTCTTTGGCCCTGTCCTAATTCTGCTTAAATTAAGGAATTAATCAGCAGCTACGTCGAGTACGTGCTTGCTTGGGTTTTCCTCCTTGCAGGCTTTCGGAATTTACATACCATCCCTGAATCTTGTCTGGCTTTTGATTTCAGAGATTTAGGACGAAGGTTACACACCTTTCATAACTATCAGAAATTGGATGCACTTGAAGGAAGTAGAGATATTTTTACAACGGGTTCCTTCTGATATCTGTGACGTTTGTTGATTCTTTAATTTAATTTTTGAAACATACTTACGTCAGTTGTCTATGCAAAGAAAATAATGGACGTTTCCAAACTTCAGCACATTCATCTAGGTACATAGGTAGATGAGGTTTATACATACAGGAATACGGTACAGGCAGCATCCCATGGAATTCCTCGCGCAATATCCCAATAAAATGTCTGAAATGTTCAATAAACTTCAAAAAGAACATTCAATATTACTACACGATACAAAAGATACATATTCATAAAATGATACAATAAAAATATAGGGTAGGTAGACTTAAGTGAATCACTGGAAGGAATTCGCTGACGTAGCAAGAATAACTTCAGAACTGGACTTACTTGATCATCACACACAACTGGACCTCGTGTATGCTGTGTGTAACATGCCGCTTATGTGTGACTCTAAAATACGAATTGCATCCACCTCATAAATCGCATAGTTAAGAAGATAAAAATTATCACACGAAGAGCAGGTCAAGTGCAGTATCTCTTTTCATGTTTTCACATCTACCCAATGGCGAATCACCATTGCTGTGAAGTATGCACATTTACTAGTAACATATGCTTTATCTGATGGAAGGCTATTTTAGCTATAAAATAGACACGTTTAGAGAGGCTGATAGAAACATCCCGCTATGTTCAAATGTCAAAAAAAAATAAAAGCTTGCGAGTAGAAAGACGCTCATCTTCCTTCCTCATGAAGAAAAAACTACAAAAACCATGAGCACACATACAGCATTCTTAACATTTCAAGCCAAAAATAATAAGAAAAGAGATTATGATTATAAGTTATTTTAAGCCTCCATAACCGCTACAAAAAAAGAGCGTATCGAAGAGAGGAAGGAGGAAGGCACCATTTAGTATGGAGATAAGAGAATGGAGAATCAATGCAGAAGGGGGGCATAGAAACAGTAAGATGAGAAAGAAGTTCATGAAACAAGATCAAAGTTGAAGAAGAATGTAGTAGGTGCTGAAAAAACAGGACAGCAGTGAACTGAAAAAAAAATTGGTCCGTAACAAAGCAAAAACCTATTCTATTTTAACAAGAGAAGGCCTACCTAACCTTCAGCTCAGGCCCTCACATAGTCCCCCTGGGAGCGCTAATTCCCATAGATACAAGTTACAAGGGGATAAAACAATAGTTATATCTCCCTGAGGCGTAAGAAAAGAGAGGATTGTTGAAAGTATCATAGCATTTCCAGAGAACGAGCATGCAACTTCGTTAAAGAGATGCTTATGCAACGGAATCTAAAAAGCTTTCGAGATCCAGATCAAAGGAGGAGATACATGCTATAATTTTTTTATTTTAGTTTAAATATGACGGCTTTTACTTATAGGACAATTCCGAATGCTGCTGTTGGGAGAACTAGAGGACTGCCTACGGGAGGAGAGATTCCCTTGTGCTATCAGCCGACACCTCGTCTCCCAGCAATTGGAGGCCATTGAAATGAAACCAGATGTTTCTATCGCCTCCCTAATTTTGCTCGTTTTGAAGATGTCATTTCGTTATTGCTGCACATGTCAGGCCTTCGTGATTTACAATACGTAATTCGGAAGTTGACAACAGCACAAGACCCCCAAGAGTGCATGTTGATCGTAGTCCACTTGGCTGCTGAGGTCAGCTCATCTGACGCACTATGTCAAGCATGAGCTTATTGAGGTGGTCCGAAAGCTCCTGAGCGACTTCTTCCGTAACGGTCCGAGCGTTGTAACCAAGAGTGTAACAGAGACGGTCTCTGAACGTGTGAAATGCAAAAATAATAGTGGAATTGTACCGATGGAAGGAGAGATGTCGAGAAAACCACCCCAGCTGCACTGACTCTCCCTCACTCGCGATCAAAGAAGACGCGTTGCCCATATTGGTGAGACTGTACCAGTACTGAGGATGCTCCGGGGGTGAAGCGTAAAGTTCATCCAAGTTAGAGCAGTTGGTCCCTTTTTTAATGTCTAAAAAGAGGCGTTCATCGATTGTTCTTTTCTGGGAGACGTAATCCAGCATGTTGGTCTGGACGTCATGGGCGTACTCCAGGAACTGGTGGATGCTCGTCGCTGCTGTGTCTGTGAGTAAGGAGATCGGACCCGCGTGACATCCCAGGGCTCGGCTGGTGTCGCCTTTCCAGTACCTTCGCAAGTTCGTGGCTGTGTAACTACTTATTTCAAACACCCTTTGCTTGAATCCTCTCTTCTTCAGCATTTCCACGAGCGACAAGTTGACCATGGCAAGAAAACCTGAGTTGAAAGTAATCTTTTCCTCGCGAAAAAATGAGAGAAGTTTCTTCGTCTGGTCTCTCGTAAAACTTCGGACTAAACCCAAAGTGGCATTTCGTTGCTGTTCCGGGGCGATAGGAAACGCTTCTGTGAACATGGGTCGGAAATCAGATATTGCCCCGACACTTCTTTCCACCATTTCCTTCATTTTTGGATCCTTGTCCAAGAAGTCTTTCCTTTCTTGTAAAAGTCGCATAGTTTCAGAACCATCGCTGAACTCCCCTATCTGCTTAGAGCAATCTGGATTTGTACACCCTTTCGCAATTTGGTCAAGAAGGTACACGAGTTGAGCGCATGTTTTCAGAGACGTGAAGCCGTCCGTGATGGCATGATGGAAAGTCATAAGTAACGTTGATGTATAAGGAAACTTGTCAGCGATCTCTTCTACCCAGTGACTATCGGCGTCAGTAACGAGTTGAGAACTTTCACCAGAAGTTAATTCTTTGTCACTTGGCATGAGGGTATCTCCTGTAGCTCTGGCATCACTAGAATTAGGATTATCAATAGAGTTACAGACACCGATGACGTTCCCTCCAGAAGCGTCGTCATAGTTGGCGGT
This sequence comes from Morinoia aosen, assembly GCA_030386875.1. Lineage (NCBI taxonomy): Eukaryota > Metazoa > Arthropoda > Malacostraca > Amphipoda > Talitridae > Morinoia > Morinoia aosen. The sequence continues at coordinate 28,157,489 of CM059566.1, forward strand.
CCGCGTGTCACTGCCGACGCGAGGGAACCACAGCGACCGCCACAACGGACCGGTAGATGAATCGAAAGGCGTCGTGATTTGCCGCTCGATTTCCCCGTCAACGTCCACCGAAGACGACACCTGGAAAGCAGGAGTCCGTTACTGTGCGGTACTGCATGCTTGTGCACAGTCAGGCACACCCTTCTTTAATTCTGTGTGTTAGAAATGTTAGGTTCGTATTGGGATTTATACAGAGTGTAAGGAAAACTTGAAAATGCTCTGATTAATACTCATTTACGTCTGGCACGTGAAAAGAAAATCTCACCACTATTGCGGAATCTTTGGGTCGATCTCTTAGCTATTTAGCTATTATAAAAGAAAATCGAATTCTGGGGTTTTCATCCTCATAGTTAAATTCACGCAACATTGATAAGAGGATTGGCTGACGCTGAGGGTTACCGTTGATTTTCAAGATTTAATGCACTATTTCAATGACAATTGTGACGCCTCAACTTTAATAAGGAGGCCAAACGACCACAAATGCCACAAAAAGTTCCTCTACGTTCGACAAACAGTCACATTTTTGTCTTCATGTTCCCAGTCCAGAAAATCGCTCGCAGCCTTCGAATTTTTATGGCTCCTAATTTTCATGTGAATTGTTCTATCGTCTAGACACCGAGGATCAGCGAGATACAAGTCGCGGTACGATGTTGTCGGTACGCCTCATAAACGAGATGAGATAATAAAATTTTAGGTAATACCATAATTGTATTTATTTTTACAACACATAAAAAGTTAGACGTGGTAAAACCTGAGTGGATTGTTTCTCAGTATCATTTGTCCTCTTATTTTTCAAGTGACGTTAAACGCATTTTTGATCAAACTTTAACATTTTGCGATCTGAGTACTAGCACATATATTTTCAGAATACAATAGAAAGGATGTCATACTCCAATCAAGTCAAACACATCGCTACATCATCGCGTGACTGTCGTAACTTATATTTCGTGATTTTTCAGGAGGAGCATTTTTAAGTGTCTAAGTCATTTAACTTCAATAATTTTACGCAAATCAACCAACGCCATCTCTCAGCCAAAAATGTAATTATAGACTTACGACTTTACTGCCAAAAGACGTAGAATTAATTCAACATTCTTACAAACATTGAAGCTCTGTACTTGAAATTTTTGAGGTATAACAGTCTTGCAATGATGCAACGACATGTTAAACATCGATTTTTAAAATGCTTTCATCTAACGCCTCCACCCAATGAATGATACCAAAGACGAGCCGACACCTATTTAGACATCCGATAGAGTGGAGAATTGTGGCTAAGTGGTTTCCTTTCCCAACGAGACGCACCGAGCTCTGAAATGAAAAACAAGGCGTGTCTTACAACAAATCTAAGCCTTGTTCAGACACCTGCAGCAAGAGTTGCTGGAGTTAACTGAGGTTACCACTGAGGAGCTTCAGTCTCCTAAGGTGCGCTGACAGGAACAGACACTTGCAGTACACGTACCCCCACATACGAACCGATTGGTTAGAAATCCCGAAAAATTGGTGGTTACGGTTTGACGTACTGAAGAGAATGCCATAATTCACCTAAAAGTAGCTCTTCTTGCTGTGTTAGTTATAACCTCTAACTATGAACAACTAAAATTGTAAATTGTACATTATATGTTAGTTTAAGCTTCCCTAACCGCTACAAAAAACAGCGTATCAAAGAGAGGAAAGAGAAGGCAACATTTAGTATAGAGATAAGGGAATGCGGAATCTATGCAAAAGGGGCATAGAAACAGTGAATTGAGAAAGAAGTTCATGAAACAAGATCAAAGTTGAAGAAGAAAGTGAGAGGTGCTGAAAAAACAGGACAGCAGTCAACCGAAAAAGGCGGTCCTTAACATAGCAAAAAAACATTTTATTTTAACAATAAGAAGGCCTACCTAACTCTCAGCTCGGGCCCTACACATTTTTACCCTGGGAGTGCTAATTCCCATAGATACAACAGTTGTATCCCCCTGAGGGGCTATGAACAACTAAGACTTTTACACTTTGACCACAATTAGTTAAACTGAAGTTCTATATTCAACTCAAATTCAAATTCAATTGTAGTAAGAATTTTTTTAAATGCCAACATTAAATGGATCATGTCTTCATTTACCTCTAATTCAGTATCTACGAAAATTGAGTGCGCGACAACTGTTCGGCCAGCAGCATTATGAAAAGCCCCTCCGTGGCCACCAGTGGCGCATGATGCGATCAAAGTGTTAAATAATAAATTTCATTCTAAAATGAAAAACGTTTCATCATTTGGAACGGTTGGGGCACCCACCGCCAGCTGGACGAGCTCCTCCTGCATCTCCCGGAACCAGAGCGCGCCGTCGCGGTCCACGATGCGCAGGCGCAGGTGTGGGCACGTCCTGCCACGCGTCAAAATTTGACGGAAAAAAGTTACAGCTTGTCCTTGGGGAAAATACATTTTGAAGCAAAATACTGAAGGGAGTAAAATATCGAAGAAATTAAAATATCGAAGAAACAAAGTTACGGTCTGTCCTGCAGGGTAAATGCATTTTGAAGCAAAATATTGAAGAAAACAAAATATTAAAGAAACAAAGTTACAACCTGTCCTTGGGTAAAATACCTTTTAAAGCAAAATAATGAAGAAAGATGAATTTTATACAGAGCAAAATACCGTGAAGCGTTCAATACTGATCAGTTGTATAGCTTAAGCATCGTTAAAAAATAAAGAAAAAATTTTATTTCTATTGCAATTGATGGAAGAAATTTGTTACTAGATTTGATTTCCAAAATTTTTCAACATACACTGATGGAATTATATTGGTACTTGAAACATTATAGGCATAGGACACGCTATGCAAATGGTGGAATAAAACATTGAAATAAAAATATATAAAGAATCCCTCGGTTAGTTTACTGTATGTTTAAAAGCTTAATAATGCCTCCTCACACGAGAAAGACCGTGAAAGTATACATGTGTGTCAGGAGCACCTAGAGCAGAAATGCCAGATTGTTTTCTCTCACCAAAATCTATGAATAAATTTTGACAAATAAAATTAAGCGGCGAAATTACCTATCATCTGCAGGCAGCTCTGCGAAGGATGACAACTTTGACGCTCTCACAACTCTGCGAAGTTGTCAGATGCTCAGTGAAATTTATGAATGGATTTCATTTCACAGAAGCCAGAATTTACTTGTTCAAAAGAATGCCATTGCGTGAGCCCTCTGATTCGGAGCTCTACAGCGGCACGCATCGACTCACGCAGTATCTCGGTAAGGACCCGAACTATACTGGTCCTTCCGAGGGCATGTATCAGGTCTGAGGCTTTTGTTTGAGGGTCTGAACGTCAGGTCTGCGCAGGAAACACCCAGACGCACCAGCGCGCAGGTTACACCCAGACGCACCAGAGCGCAGGTTACACCCAGACGCACCAGAGCGCAGGTTACACCCAGACGCACCAGAGCGCAGGTTACACCCAGACGCACCAGAGCGCAGGTTACACCCAGATGCACCAGAGCGCAGGTTACACCCAGACGCACCAGAGCGCAGGTTACACCCAGACGCACCAGAGCGCAGGTTACACCCAGACGCACCAGAGCGCAGGTTACACCCAGACGCACCAGAGCGCAGGTTACACCCAGACGCACCAGAGCGCAGGTTACACCCAGACGCACCAGAGCGCAGGTTACACCCAGACGCACCAGAGCGCAGGTTACACCCAGACGCACCAGAGCGCAGGTTACACCCAGACGCACCAGAGCGCAGGTTACACCCAGACGCACCAGAGCGCAGGTTACACCCAGACGCACCAGAGCGCAGGTTACACCCAGACGCACCAGAGCGCAGGTTACACCCAGACGCACCAGAGCGCAGGTTACACCCAGACGCACCAGAGCGCAGGTTACACCCAGACGCACCAGAGCGCAGGTTACACCCAGACGCACCAGAGCGCAGGTTACACCCAGACGCACCAGAGCGCAGGTTACACCCAGACGCACCAGAGCGCAGGTTACACCCAGACGCACCAGAGCGCAGGTTACACCCAGACGCACCAGAGCGCAGGTTACACCCAGACGCACTAGAGCGCAGGTTACACCCAGACGCACCAGAGCGCAGGTTACACCCAGACGCACCAGAGCGCAGGTTACACCCAGACGCACCAGAGCGCAGGTTACACCCAGACGCACCAGAGCGCAGGTTACACCTAGACGCACCAGAGCGCAGGTTACACCCAGACGCACCAGAGCGCAGGTTACACCCAGACGCACCAGAGCGCAGGTTACACCCAGACGCACCAGAGCGCAGGTTACACCCAGACGCACCAGCGCAGGTTACACCCAGACGCACCAGCGCAGGTTACACCCAGACGAACCAGCGCAGGTTACACCCAGACGCACCAGCGAAGGTTACACCCAGACGCACCAGCGCAGGTTACACCCAGACGCACCAGCGCAGGTTACACCCAGACGCACCAGCGCAGGTTAAACCCAGACGCACCAGCGCAGGTTAAACCCAGTCGCACCAGCGCAGGTTAAACCCAGTCGCACCAGCGCAGGTTACACCCAGACGCACCAGCGCAGGTTACACCCAGACGCACCAGCGCAGGTTACACCCAGACGCACCAGCGCAGGTTACACCCAGACGCACCAGCGCAGGTTACACCCAGACGCACCAGCGAACGCGTGTGTGGGAGGTACTTTATATCTCTGCCTCCTTCAGAAAATTTGCTTGACCTCGCATCTTCATACTCGGCAAAACTGAATAACATGAGGTTGAATTGAGCCGTCACACCTCGCTGCAACAGCTGTGTTATCAACAGCAGAAAATAAACGAACTGAAAAGTTCGTAAGAAAACGCGTGTTACAGATGGTGTTACAATTTTACGATACAGAGACTGAAAAGTTCTTATAATGGAAATAAGACGTTAACGCCACAAAAGGTGAATGTGCGGAGGATTTTGTAATTCCAATCAAGTTAATATATGCATGCATTCTATTTTTCAAATATGAAATAATATCAGGATGAAATGGCGCTAAATTCCTTTAAAAACGACACTCAAAATTGATTTGAGAATTGTGGTTATATTCGTTTCCCAACAGGGAAGAAACACAGGGCTCGCTCGGCTCTGCGCAGGAACTCACGACGTCTACTCGAACATGGACGCCCTTAGCCAGTATTCTTCTATTTCTTACTGGTGTTCATAAGTCATCTTAAACTCGCAATATCTTAACCGAGGGAATACATTTTCATCTTTTCTCAATATTTTGTTCAACCATTGACATTGCTATTATTGTACCCATGCGTACTAAACCAAACGAAGGATCTTTACATCAAGGCATTTTGAAAACTATTACTGAACATTTTAAGCATCAACTTCATTGGATTTAAGCTATATTTCTTTCCCTTCTTCTCAGTACGCTTACTTTGTAGAGGGCCAAGAAAAACTAACTTGTAGAAGTAATAAACTTTTTCCTTTCTGTGCACTAACTTTATCGAGGGCTCGGAGCACTCACCTGTAGAGGGCACGGAGCACTCACCTGTAGAGGCCTCGGAGCACTCACCTGTAGAGGGCTCGGAGCACTCACCTGTAGAGGGCTCGGAGCACTCACCTGTAGAGGGCTCGGAGCACTCACCTGTAGAGGGCTCGGAGCCCTCACCTGTAGAGGGCACGGAGCACTCACCTGTAGAGGGCACGGAGCACTCACCTGTAGAGGGCTCGGAGCACTCACCTGTAGAGGGCACGGAGCACTCACCTGTAGAGGGCTCGGAGCACTCACCTGTAGAGGGCACGGAACAGCTCACCTATAGAGGGCACGGAACAGCTCACCTATAGAGGGCACGGAACAGCTCACCTATAGAGGGCACGGAACAGCTCACCTATAGAGGGCACGGAACAGCTCACCTATAGAGGGCACGGAACAGCTCACCTATAGAGGGCACGGAACAGCTCACCTATAGAGGGCACGGAACAGCTCACCTATAGAGGGCACGGAACAGCTCACCTATAGAGGGCACGGAACAGCTCACCTATAGAGGGCACGGAACAGCTCACCTATAGAGGGCACGGAACACATCTATAGAGGGCACGGAACACATCTATAGAGGGCACGGAACAGCTCACTATAGAGGGCACGGAACACATCTATAGAGGGCACGGAACACATCTATAGAGGGCACGGAACACATCTATAGAGGGCACGGAACACATCTATAGAGGGCACGGAACACATCTATAGAGGGCACGGAACACACACCTATAGAGGGCACGGAACACACACCTATAGAGGGCACGGAACACACACCTATAGAGGGCACGGAACACACACCTATAGAGGGCACGGAACACACACCTATAGAGAGCACGGAACACACCTATAGAGGGCACGGAACACACACCTATAGAGGGCACGGAACACACACCTATAGAGGGCACGGAACACACACCTATAGAGGGCAGAGAGGGCAGAGCGGATGAGGTGATGGGTGAGAGGCCGGGCCGAGCAGAGGCCCAGCCTGTAGCAGGTAATCTGATGGCGGTGCTTGGCCTGGGCCATCTCCTTGCTGGCCTCACCCGGCCACAGGGCCCGCACCCAGCCCTCCTCGGCCGCCATCACGTGTCGGACTTGTACCACGTGTGTGCGGGGTGCACGCACCGAAGAGAGCAGACCTCGTCACACGCGGCACTGACACCTTAATTAATGAGGTAAGGTAATTAGAGACCCTGCCGCTCGTTGTATATCTTCTTAAACTCGATAACAACATGACAAAAGGGGGGCGAAGACAACGACAGAACGACAATAGGCTGATTTCTCGGAAATCACACTTTTAGGATGAACAGGAAAATCAACGTAGTTTAAAATAACGTGATAAAAATGAACGTTTTGGATTATATGAAACCCATCGTCAGAGCTGTGGAAAATAAGCAATATACAATCAATAAATTGACAATGGCAATAAAACGACGATTTAATGATTAACTACGTAAGTGGTGGCGAACAAATGAGGATGATAATGGCATACGATGAAATTGAGTAATATTATTCAAAAACTAGTCAAACAACACAGTCTGCGAAGAATAAAGAAACAGAATCTACACTGGATGAAAATAAAAACATTTTTAAACAATTGAGACTACAGGAATAAATTCAAAAGGTTACAGTTTTCACTATTTCAGCCTAAAAATGGTTTTACCTAAGATATACACCGAACACGCATTACTCGACACCATGTTAAGAGCAGGCAATACGGACCAAATTGGCATTTCACGGCAAGTAACCTAAAGGCCATTATAGACGAGCGGACTTCAATTGACTACTGGTGTACACATGAAGTCACGCCTTTTGAGAGTAGAGAGCGGCTACAACGTAAACAAACTTTAGGTAGCTGCAGATCTATTTTTCAAGAGCTCAGTACTGATGAGAGATTATTCTGAAAGTATATGTGGCTCTAAGTACTTATGTTTTAGCAGTTTTTACACAAAGTGACTGACAAAATTCAGAAAGAGGATACAGATAAGTGAAACTTCTTTCCCGTCGTGAGTAGTCAAAAAGTGAGCTCACCTGTATAGAGGGCACGGAACAGCTCACCTGTATATAGGGCACGGAACAGCTCACCTGTATAGAGGGCACGGAACAGCTCACCTGTATAGAGGGCACGGAACAGCTCACCTGTATAGAGGGCACGGAACAGCTCACCTGTATAGAGGGCACGGAACAGCTCACCTGTATAGAGGGCACGGAACAGCTCACCTGTATAGAGGGTACGGAACAGCTCACCTGTATAGAGGGCACGGAACAGCTCACCTGTATAGAGGGCACGGAACAGCTCACCGTATAGAGGGCACGAAACAGCTGAGTTGAGCAAATGGGCGGCGTTTAGTGCACTTTTAGTCAAATAACGTTAAGAAGTGCACACGTCTATAATGGCCCTAAGTTAACATCAGCCAGCATTCGCGTATCAGCAGCTGCCACTAACAATGCCGCCGCGGACACCTTCACGACCCTTACAAATACCATAAGAGCTTTCGCTGGAAAAACAATCAGCAAAAGTTAACATCGTTCATTTGAACTCCAAAACGCGATAGTTTCGATATGAAACATTTTTTGTTCAACGTTTTTGAAACCAATTTGTCAGCGCTCGAGTCACCCTGACTGTGAAATCCAATTTCTGATACAGGGGTTACTGCATCACCTGCCCCACACACGCAGCATCACCTGCCCCCCCCCCCCCCCCACACACACACAGCATCACCTGCCCCACACACACAACATCACCTGCCCCCCACACACACAGCATCACCTGCCCCCCACACACACAGCATCACCTGCCCCCCACACACACAGCATCACCTGCCCCACACACACAACATCACCTGCCCCCCACACACACAGAGCATCACCTGACCCACACACGCAGCATCACCTGCTCCACACACGCAGCATCACCTGCCCCCCCCCACACACAGAGCATCACCTGCCCCCCCCACACACAGAGCATCACCTGCCCCCCCCACACACAGAGCATCACCTGCCCCCCCCCCCCCACACACACACACACACACACAGAGCATCACCTGCCCGTCACACACACAGCATCACCTGCCCCCGAACCCCAAGAAAGGCGTTCTAAAAAGACAGGAAGTTAGAAGACACCGTTTATTATGGAGTTAAAAAAACGCGGAATTTATGCACAAGGTGCAAAACAACCGTAAGTTGAGAAAAAAGTTCATGAAACAAGATAAAAGTTGAAGAAAAAAGTAGTACGTTGCTGAAAACTGGACGGCAGTGAACCTAAAAAAGGTGGTCCTCAACAAAACCAAAAACATTTTACTTCAACAAAAATAAGGCCTACTTAACTCGCAGCACGGGACTCACATTTTCCCCTGCAAGTGCTGATTCCTACAGGTACAACAACAGTCTGCTCTTGAGGAGTGTAGAAGCAGATAAGGCTTTTACGACTTCCCAGTAAAGCGAACATTTCACCGGCGCCGAAAGACTGCGCTTAGGGCTAGCAATGTGAGCACGATGTTGACCGCCTATGTTGGCAGAGAGTTTGTTTTAAAATTAAGTTGCGCAGATGTTGAGCATGTTGCTGCGGGTCGAGTCACCCGATGTCGTGTTGCGCGTACTCTGCCCGATTTGTTTTGTCGCGTTAATTTACAATGGATTTAACGCTTTGACCACATCGTGCGCCACTGGTGGTCAAAGAAGGGATTTTCATAATGCTGCTGACCGACCAGTAGTCACGAACTTAATTTGCATAAATAATTAAAGCCTAATGACAGCATGATCCAGTTCATGCTTGCGACTTTCAAAATTTGTTTCTACAATTGACTTTATATTTGAGTTTGTTATTGAACTTTAGTTTAAATAATTGCGGTCAATGTGTTAATAGCATTGCGGGTTGCTTTTCTTGCACACACCCCACACGCAATCAGCGCTTCACTCTAGACCAGACCAGGCTTCACGTTAGATTTGTGCTACAGTCACCAGGGGACGATTGTTGACGTTTGAAGCCTGAAGTGTTTGTGCGACTTGATTATTATTATTATTATTATTATTATTATTATTATTATTATTATTATTATTATTATTATTATTATTATTATTATATAAGAAAGTTTTAGCCTCCCTTAACCACGACAAAGATGTTCCAAGAGAGGAAAGAGGAAGGCACCATTTAGTATGGAGTTGAGGGAACGCGGAATCTATGCACAAGGCGCACAGAAACAGTAAGCTAGGAAAGAAGTTCATGAAACAAGAAAAAAGTTGAAGAAGAAAGTAGTAGGTGCTGAAAAACAGGACAGCAGTGAACCGAAAAAAGATGGTCCGTAACAAAACAAAAACCTATTTTATTACAACAAAAAGGAAGCCTACCTAACCTTTAGCTCAGGCCCTCACATAGTCCCCCTGGGAGCGCCAATGTGCGAACTTGATAAATTCTGCATCGTGAAAACTTTAAAACTGCATACGTACGTTCAGTTCCTACTTTTTTAAACACTCGTACACGCATAGAGATTTTTAACTGTTCAAATAACGTATTCAACAGAAAGTTTGGGTTTTAATTTAACCTACTTTTGGTTTTACCAAAGCAGGAAAAGCAATGGTAATAAGTTCTGTGAGAGTCCCTATTCTAGTCATGCAGAGTCTCTAGTGCCCCTGCCGCTAGTTGCACAATTTTCATCACCTCAAAACAACAAGGCAGGAGGCGGCGAAGTCGTTTGTTTGTTCAGCGTGCAACAAACGCGTGAGGCGCGCAAGAAGTTTCCAAAAGCCTGCACTCGCTGACGACGGCTGCCGTAAATCCCCTCGAAAGCTTCGCATGAACTGTTTTCTTTGATTGTGGTATGAGGAAGAAACAAACGAATTATCTCTGTAACTTGTACATGATTTTGGGCAAGCGTCTTAAGTAGTCATGAACAACTTATTCTTCCCTTACACAGCAGGTTGTAGGAATTTCTCCCGTGATAGCTTTGTTTCTAAGCAGTTTGAAGAGATAGTCTAGCAAATCTTGCTCCACTCTACTTAAATTATAGTTAATTCAATTATGAAAAGCCTGTTTAGTTATCTTTATCAACGTAATATTTTTGAGTTGTCCAATCGCAGCAATGAAGCATAATTCAGCATGAATTAATTCAGTTAATTCAATAATGAAAGGCTTGTTTAGTAATTTTTTCAGCATGATATTTTTGAGTCGTTCAGTCGCAGCAATGAAGCATACTCAATGAAGCATATGAAGGTTTAACGAACAATTCTTAGATCTCGCATCGCTCCGGAAGAATTCGTGATAAGTAAGCTCCTTTAGATAAGAACTCGTTCTGCTAACGAGAGCCTACGCTCGAGGACACTGCACCATGTTATATAATACGCGCACGGCACACAAGACGCATACTGAGATTCATTCAACACGAAGCGCTACGCATGCCTAGAATGCTAAGCGCATCTTCCTGCCTTCTCCCAACGATCAAAACAGAGACCACGCATGACATTTCTGCGCGATATTAACAATGATTACTAATGTTCTATTCTAATTTAAAACACTCGTACACAAATGGAGGGTTTTAACCGATCAAAGACAATATGTAACAGAAAGTTTGAGTTAAAATTGTGAACCTACTCTTCAGTAAACCTGTCCATTCAGGCCCACGACTGCTGCGGTCTGACTGCACGTATCTGTGCTACCAAACGATCTGCCGGAGAAATTACGAACATCCACTGAACTGAACTGAAAAATTCACACCTTGCTACTCCAACGCTAGATTTAAATGAAGGAAAGCGTTCTTTAAAGCTAAGCAAGTAAATATTCATTGGCATAATAGGCTGGTATCATGGCTACGCCGCCTGGACGTTGCTTAGAGCAGAACATGTGCAAGTCAATTCGTAATTTTAGGTAAGAATTTACAGTTTTAAATACAAGCATGTCTTATGAATAAAAGTGAACCAACTGAATCACCTTCGCTAAATAGTGTAACTTGGATGAAGCACAATGGTGAAAACTCGGCTTTCAAGTACAGGATTTCGACATATTATTTAGCGTATTTGTGTTAAAAAAATGAAAACAAGTATATTTGTCTTGTCTATTTTATGCAGCATAAAGGCTTCTATCTGAATGTCTTTCTCCACCCTCATGCGAAGCAGAGGCCACATATCAAAAGACCCCCAGGGGTCTTGTTAAACGAGGTTAACTAAAAAATAATCTTTTAACACGTTAAGTGCGGCGGGTTAAACTGAAGTTCAATATCCGGCTCAAATTTAGAGTCAATAGTAGTAAGAAATTTTGAAAATATCTAACATTAACTGAATCATGCATTCATTTAGCTTTCATTTAGTATTTGTAAAAATTGAGTCAGTGACTGCTGGTCGGTCAGAAGCATTATGAAAATCTCCTAAATGACCACCGGTGGGTCACGCAGCACTAAACGTGTTAAAAAACTAACGCATGTCGAAACGATTAGACTACACATTGAATACATAATAGTTTTCGCATCAAGTACAGTATGTGAATCGTAGTTTTAAAAGATTTCCTACTGCCATCACAATAACAAGAAGAAGTTACCAACTTTTCTCACATGCTCTCCCCACTTTCTCACAATTATGATTAGCAAATTCCCGCATCATTCATTTCAACTCGAGTGCTGGAATAAGTTTGAAATAAGCGCAGCGAGGCAATGGCATATGAAAAAATAGCCATAAAATATAATAGAGACAAATTTATCATGTTAACCGTCACGTGTACCACCGGTGGTCCACGGAGGGAATTTTCATAATGCTGTATACCGACCCGAAGTCACAAACTATATTTTTATAAATTCTTAATTAAAGCTACGTAAGGGCCCGACCTACATAATGTTTGCGCTTTTCAAAATTGCTTACTACAATTAACTCTAAATTTTATTTGAATATTGAACTGAAGTTTAACCCATGGCGGTGAACGTGTTAAATTATTTTTAACCGAGGTATAACCATATTATTTGCTAAGAATTCGACACCAATTACATATGAAGTGCATAAAATTTTCCATTGTGAAACTCAGGGAACGAGAAAATAAATTTTACACATGTGTTCACACTACTGTGTGACTACACAGCAGTGCGTCACAGCTCCGTGTGACGCACACACACACAGTACGCACCTGCACCCGGCTGAGGAGAGTACGTATGCAGGTGTGGGTGGTGCGGGCTCTCCACAAGGTATATTGAAGATAAAGTGTTCAGTAATGACCGGCTTGCAAGCTTCTCAGTTCTACAAATTAGTTTATCAGTTAATATCTCCCTAACCACAACAAAGGTGTTTCCAAAAGAAGGACGAAGGCACTGTTTAGTATGGGAACAAGTGATCTGTGCACAAGGTGTGTCCCCATACTGGGAGCACAGAAACAGCAAGATTGAAACAAGTTAAGAAACAACATAAGTTCGATAAAGTAATAAGAACCGAAAAAAAGCAGTGAACCGAAAAAAGAATACTCGTAGCGAAACAAAAAACTTTTTCCACTTCAACAAAAATACGGCCATAGAAAGCTCAACCCATAGGCCCCACATTTTCCCCTAGACAACGAGCACTAATCTCTTAGTTATGCAAAGGGCGTGCAGTGGTCATGCCAGTATAGCAGGGAACCCAAGACTCGTACAAACATACGAACTAGTACACTCAATGTAGATATTCCATTTACTAGCGATGGCGATTGATTTCGGAGATGAAGCGGGAAGATGATCTGGAAAGCTTACTTTAAGATATTTTAAAAAACCAATGACGTTTTGTACCATCTCTATTGGAAATGAACCGTTTTTCTTTTTTTTTCTTTTTTTCAAGTTAAGGTATTTGAAAGCGATTTTCGCTTTAATTTCAATATTAGTGCGCACAAACTTATGCATTTTTCAACTAAGCTTTACGAGGATTGCGTTCTCTTATTTACTTATATTTAAATGCACTGTCAAAATCAGATTACGCAACGAAGGGAACTCATTTTTGTTGTGCTTTTCTATCAATCATTTTTTGTTTCAACATTTTGCAAGGTTATTACGATACCAATGTGTTATTATAAGTTAAGGATGTTATTGTTAAGGTATTTTAAAAACCAATATATCAAGATTTCATATTTTTACTCTATTGGAAATAAACTGCTTTCTTCTTTTCTTTCTTGAAAGCAAAAAAATTGCTGGAACTTTGAATGCAGTTGCGGCAAGCGCCTCAACAGGTCTGTCGGCGCCGGGGTTGTCCTTCAGCCTAGACACGCACAAAAACTTGCGGGCGCCTCCGGCCGTGCGGCGCTGCATGCGTGCCTCACTTCAATTTTAGCGCATCATCACCACCTTTTTCCAGCGAGGCTTCCATACTTTACTTCTCCGCTTGTGGTGCCAGCCGTGTCGGTTTGGGGAGCGAGTCTCAAGACGTAGGAGTGCGGAGAGCTGTAGCTCTGCCGAGCGCCGTACAAACGAGTTGGGAGCCGGGCTCATCAGTGTCGTCGTCGTAAAGCTAACGTTGCTGAAGAAAGTTCTCTTGCCCACTTAGGAAAGTTCTGTAGTCCACAATATCACTCTGTTGTACACAACGTGCTATTGTTGGCGTCCAAAATCTTATAGTAAGAGCTTTTTAAAATGAAATTTGAGGATTGAGTACGCGGCAGCTGTGCGCTATGAAGGCGTGAGAAAATGTTTGGTGATCTGCCCCAAGATCTGTAGGGAAGTTTACTTGCCCCGGACGAGGTGCACACACAAGGCTCTATATTGAAGTTATCATGTTCTTCGTGATGTCAGAATGCTCTAGCAAACCATGCACGAAGCTTAAACCTCAATGATTCAACTAACACGATAGGATTTACTACACCACGATGTAAGGCCGTAGCTCACCGCAGCATCACGCTGCGCGCGGTCCATGAGTTGCGTGACTGGCTCGACCAATTAGGGTCCAAGGCAACGATTTGCAGCACTACGGGAACATGCGTAGAATATAAGCACTCATTGTACTGAGAGACTGCCTCTCCGTGGGGCACTGGCGCTGCTGCTGAGATAAGGCGTGCGAGCGCTGATATCAAGCCTTACTTTGTACGGACGGGGTGATGTGTGGGACGGGGACAGGTGGGGTGGGGTGGGGTGTAAGACGGGGACAGGTGGGGTGGGGTGTGAGACGGGGACAGGTGGGGTGGGGTGTGAGACGGGGACAGGTGGGGTGGGGTGTGAGACGGGGACAGGTGGGGTGGGGTGTGAGACGGGGACAGGTGGGGTGGGGTGTGAGACGGGGACAGGTGGGGTGGGGTGTGAGACGGGGACAGGTGGGGTGGGGTGTGAGACGGGGACAGGTGGGGTGGGGTGTGAGACGGGGACAGACGGGGTGGGTGTGAGGCAGGGACAGACGGGGTGGGTGTGAGACAGCTAGGGACAGACGGGGTGGGTGTGAGACAGCTAGGGACAGACGGGGTGGGTGTGAGACAGCTAAGGACAGACGGGGTGGGTGTGAGACAGCTAGGGACAGACGGGGTGGGTGTGAGACAGCTAGGGACAGACGGGGTGGGTGTGAGACAGCTAGGGACAGACGGGGTGGGTGTGAGACAGCTAGGGACAGACGGGGTGGGTGTGAGACAGCTAGGGACAGACGGGGTGGGTGTGAGACAGCTAGGGACAGACGGGGTGGGTGTGAGACAGCTAGGGACAGACGGTGTGGGTGTGAGGCAGGGACAGACGGGGTGGGTGTGAGGCAGGGACAGACGGGGTGAGTGTGAGGCAGGGACAGACAAGGTGGGTGTGAGGCAGGGACAGACGGTGTGGGTGTGAGGCAGGGACAGACGGTGTGGGTGTGAGGCAGGGACAGACGGTGTGGGTGTGAGGCAGGGACAGACGGTGTGGGTGTGAGGCAGGGACAGACGGGGTGGGTGTCAGGCAGGGACAGACGGGGTGGGTGTCAGGCAGGGACAGACGGGGTGGGTGTGAGACAAGGACAGACGGGGTGGGTGTGAGGCAGGGACAGACGGGGTGGGTGTGAGGCAGGGACAGACGGGGTGGGTGTGAGGCAGGGACAGACGGGGTGGGTGTGAGGCAGGGACAGACGGGGTGGGTGTGAGGCAGGGACAGACGGGGTGGGTGTGAGGCAGGGACAGACGGGGTGGGTGTGAGGCAGGGATAGACGGTGTGGGTGAGAGGCAGGGACAGACGGTGTGGGTGTGAGGCAGGGACAGACGGGGTGGGTGTCAGGCAGGGACAGACGGGGTGGGTGTGAGACAGGGACAGACGGGGTGGGTGTGAGACAGGGACAGACGGGGTGGGTGTGAGGCAGGGACAGACGGGGTGGGTGTGAGGCAGGGACAGACGGGGTGGGTGTGAGGCAGGGACAGACGGGACGGGTGTGAGACAGCTAGGGACAGACGGGACGGGTGTGAGACAGCTAGGGACAGACGGGACGGGTGTGAGACAGCTAGGGACAGACGGGACGGGTGTGAGACAGCTAGGGACAGACGGGGCGGGTGTGAGACAGCTAGGGACAGACGGGGTGGGTGTAAGACAGCTAGGGACAGACGGGGTGGGTGTGAGACAGCTAGGGACAGACGGGGTGGGTGTGAGACAGCTAGGGACAGACGGGGTGGGTGTGAGACAGCTAGGGACAGACGAAGTGGGTGTGAGACAGCTAGGGACAGACGGGGTGGGTGTGAGACAGCTAGGGACAGACGGAGTGGGTGTGAGACAGCTAGGGACAGACGGGGTGGGTGTGAGACAGCTAGGGACAGACGGGGTGGGTGTGAGACAGCTAAGGACAGACGGAGTGGGTGTGAGACAGCGAGGGACAGACGGGGTGGGTGTGAGACAGCTAGGGACAGACGGGGTGGGTGTGAGACAGCTAGGGACAGACGGGGTGGGTGTGAGACAGCTAGGGACAGACGGGGTGGGTGTGAGACAGCTAGGGACAGACGGGGTGGGTGTGAGACAGCTAGGGACAGACGGGGTGGGTGTGAGACAGCTAGGGACAGACGGGGTGGGTGTGAGACAGCTAGGGACAGACGGGGTGGGTGTGAGACAGCTAGGGACAGACGGGGTGGGTGTGAGACAGCTAGGGACAGACGGGGTGGGAGTGAGACAGCTAGGGACAGACGGGGTGGGTGTGAGACAGCTAGGGACAGACGGTGTGGGTGTGAGGCAGGGAGAGACAATGTGAGTGTGAGGCAGGGACAGACGGGGTGGGTGTGAGGCAGGGACAGACGGGGTGGGTGTGAGGCAGGGACAGACAAGGTGGGTGTGAGGCAGGGACAGACAAGGTGGGTGTGAGGCAGGGGCAGACGGTATGGGTGTGAGGCAGGGGCAGACGGTATGGGTGTGAGGCAGGGACAGACGGTGTGGGTGTGAGGCAGGGACAGACGGTGTGGGTGTGAGGCAGGAACAGACGAGGTGGGTGTCAGGCAGGGACAGACGGGGTGGGTGTCAGGCAGGGACAGACGGGGTGGGTGTCAGGCAGGGACAGACGGGGTGGGTGTCAGGCAGGGACAGACGGGGTGGGTGTCAGGCAGGGACAGACGGGGTGGGTGTGAGACAGGGACAGACGGGGTGGGTGTGAGACAGGGACAGACGGGGTGGGTGTGAGACAGGGACAGACGGGGTGGGTGTGAGGCAGGGACAGACGGGGTGGGTGTGAGGCAGGGACAGACGGGGTGGGTGTGAGGCAGGGACAGACGGGGTGGGTGTGAGGCAGGGACAGACGGTATGGGTGTGAGGCAGGGACAGACGGTGTGGGTGTGAGGCACGGACAAACGGGGTGGGTGTGAGGCAGGGACAGACGGTGTGGGTGTGAGGCAGGGACAGACGGGGTGGGTGTCAGGCTAGGGACAGACGGGACGGGTGTGAGACAGCTAGGGACAGACGGGGTGGGTGTGAGACAGCTAGGGACAGACGGGGTGGGTGTGAGACAGCTAGGGACAGACGGGACGGGTGTGAGACAGCTAGGGACAGACGGGACGGGTGTGAGACAGCTAGGGACAGACGGGACGGGTGTGAGACAGCTAGGGACAGACGGTGTGGGTGTGAGGCAGGGAGAGACAATGTGAGTGTGAGGCAGGGACAGACGGGGTGGGTGTGAGGCAGGGACAGACGGGGTGGGTGTGAGGCAGGGACAGACGGGGTGGGTGTGAGGCAGGGACAGACGGTGTGGGTGTGAGGCACGGACAAACGGGGTGGGTGTGAGGCAGGGACAGACGGGGTGGGTGTGAGGCAGGGACAGACGGTGTGGGTGTGAGGCAGGGACAGACGGGGTGGGTGTCAGGCAGGGACAGACGGGGTGGGTGTCAGGCAGGGACAGACGGGGTGGGTGTGAGACAGGGACAGACGGGGTGGGTGTGAGACAGGGACAGACGGTGTGAGGTGCAGTAATCCCTGATAAGAAGACTGCCTGCCGAGATACGGCGCGCAGTACTATCGTACTCGCAACGATCTTACCTTGACGATAAAATTCCTCTCGTGCTGCAGTTAAGGCGCCACTCACGCATGCACTTATCACTAGACTGAGTTATTCACTTATTGAAGGGTCAACCCACTTGTTCGTTTAGTTTATTAGTTAGTTTAAGCCTCCCTATCCTCAACAATGAGATGTAAAGAGAGGAAGGAAGAAGGCACCATTTAGTATGGAGTTAAGGGAACGTGGAATCTATGCAGAAAGGGCACAGAAACAGAAAGCTAAGAAAGAAGTTCATGAAACAAGAAAAAGTTGAAGAAGAAAGTGGTAGGCGGTGAAAAACAGGACAGCAGTGAACCGAAAAAAAGATGGTCCGTAACACAACAAAACCTATTCTATTTTAACAAAAGAAAGCCTACCTAACCTTTAGCTCGGGCCCTCACATTGTCCCCCTGGGAGCGCTAGTTCCCATAGATACAATAATTGTATCCCCCTGAGGGGTCCCACTTGTTCGTTTAATGAACACGCTCCCCACACATCGGGCCATATGTGCACGATAGGTAAATTCCTAATTCACGTACCCGTATAAATGAATGACATTGTATCTGTTTCGCGACCCGTTTAAGAAATGACTTATCTTACAAGTGAAATGTTATCGTACAATTGTATTTCCATATTTCTTAGGAAGGATGAAAGTGTATTCGAGCATCAAAGTCGATTTCCCAATTCTGCTGCTTATAACCTAACCTAACCTAACCAAACCAACCGTATGGGACCGTAGAAATTACGGTGAACGTGTAACGCTCTGGAGGCGGATTCGCCATTTTCAAACAATGGAGTTTGGCCCCAAAGAATAACTTCCTGAAACGCAGTACTGGGCTGCTATGTAAATGGAACACCTGGAACACATGTGCAGGTTATTTGTGCCGGACCGTGTGCTGTAACTGAAAATGCAGGACTCGCAACCTCAACTTAACTTTAACCCCAACAGCCTCGCTCCAGTTTTTGCAGTTGCACGCCATCAAAAACTCAATAAAGGATTTCATAAAATATTCCAGGAGACAGGTGAACCGAATGTTTCTTGTGAATTTATTCAGGGGAATCCAAATTCAATCAAGAGTTTTGCGAAGAAAAAATGTAAGAATCAAAAAAAGGAAGAACACGCATTCACACTGCTTACCTAAATCACTTTATCAATAAATCATAATTGACCTGGAATTGGAGCACACTAGCATCACAATAGTTTTGATAGGAAAACTGACAAAATTTCATTTCCGTTATACATTCTGAGCAGGTTTAGAAGCGAGAAGCGTACATCGCGACTGCTTCCTAGTTTGCGATGAAAGTCACAAACTTGATGCGTCTGCAAGCTTCCAGAGCAGCGCACCAAAGCCGGAGTCTTCGGTTCGATCCGTCAAGCCACCTCTACGGATCTGCCTTATTTCTTCGCTTAACTCTTTCACCGCGTTTCCGCCGTTGTTAACGGTTGGTTTTGTTGTAAGTTGTAGAACTGGGAAATCGACTTTACTGCTCGAATAAATTTTTATTCATTTCAAGAAATATGAAAATGCAACTGCACCATAACATTTCACCTCCCACGAGACCAGTAATTTTTTAAAAAGATCGTGAATCCTGAAATGTCATTCATTTATGCCGGTACGTGAATTAGCAATTTACCTATTGAAACACATGTGGCCCAATACGCAGAGAATGTGCAAAGTAATCTATGAACAAAACAAGCGTTGATGAGAAACCTGTTCTGAGCACTGGACGAAACTGCAAGTAAATTTGGTAAATGTGGAGGAGAGGACCATAATCGCGCGTCCGATGGCAACACTACAATGGACTCTCCCTTCCGACGCGCTCGATCATTCCCGCCATCTAAGACGAAAATGAACATACCGCTATTAATTCGTAATTATTGAATGATAATTATTATTGTGTTATTAACTAAAACATCCTAGAAGTGGGTTCAGGCTCCGCGGGGCCGGCAAATAATAAATTATAAAGTACCCAAACGTACGCTATCCAAACTAAGCCTACCACTATAGGGTAATTCATCAAATATCGAACAGAAACCACGTGTGTCTAGAAACAACCTTCATAAATCGGTAACTGTTGCTCTGAATAACTGTTGCGGGCCTCAAGATTATTCTTGAACAGTTGCTTTCTTGTTCTGTGATGTCACTTTAAAGACAACGTAGATTGTTGGAATTTATTTATTGTTCTAAAAATCGAATTCTTTAAAAACATAATTTCATCAATATCGAACATGAATCGAACAAGAATTTTGATTCGAACAGGATGGTTTGTCAATTAGTTCTCCTCGTATGGAACATTTGTTAGACTATTAGCACGCCACGTATGGTTTGTCTATTAGTACGCCTCGTATATTTTGTCCATTAATATGCCTCGTATGGTCTATCAATTTGTACACCTCTGATAGTTTGTCTATTAGTACACCTCGAATAGTTTGTCAATTATTATGCCTCATATGGCTTTTCTATTTGTACACCTCTGATGGTTTGTCAATTAGTACTCCTCGTATGGAACTTTTGTTTTAGGACGTCCTATATTAAGAAACTTTTTAAAACCCAATATGTTGACATGTATCTCATGTGGCCACTTGGAAAATAAACGTTTTTCTTTCATTCTTTTTTTTCTTTGGTGCACTGGCTTTTCTTGGAAATGCTCGCGGTGGCACAGCGGTTAAGGGATCGGACTTGTATGTTGGAGGCGCGGATTCGTATCCCGGCGCTGGCGCTGCGATTTTCCCCGTTGGGTATAAGGGAAAGCTCAAGCACAATACCCCACTCGACCCAGGAGTCGGAAATGGGTACCGGCTTTACGGGGGAACCGTCATGGTGTCCTATATATAGTGTTAGTTATAAGACATTTGAAAAACCAATGCTTAAGATCATTTGTATCAGGCTTGATTGGGAATAAAACATCCCAAAGATGCCGATGTTTGTTTTGTTTGTTTGTTTGAAATAACTGTCTCATTACTTATTTTCAAGATGCATTTGAATGGAGAGTTATCAAAATTTGAATATGATGTCGATGTTTCATTTGCAGTGTTTGTTGAACCATCATTGTGATCATCAACCTGTGTGACCTTTTTTGGAGTAGAGTGTAAAGCACTCGTCAATGAATTATTATTGATGCTTGCATCAATTTTCTTGGCAAGGGATTGATCATCAGTAAATGTAGCCAGACGAATCATTGATGATCTTGAGGGCCTTGGAACACCAGCAGCTGATTGGTAGCCCCTCACCAGAATTCCCATCTTCAACTATTCAATGTTATTATCAAGCGTTAATACAATATTTTAATGAAATAAAACAGGCGTTCAATAGATTGATTCAGTTATTTAAAAGAATTAAGAATCGAAAAGCCGGTAAATGTATAGTGTTTTACCATAATCGATTTTCCACTTTTTGATCATGAAAGATGGTTAATGAGACCAAAATAAACAAGTTTTCTTCAATGCACTTTCCTTCGGAAATGAGTATTTTAAAAGTTATGGCGTTAAATGAGTTACCGGAACTCGATAGTGCATGACCCTATTACAAACGTAAAGAGGTTGGGTCGTGAGGGGTAGCCACAGTTCTTTTAGTTTTATAATTTTCACTAAAAGAACTGTTGCAACCCCTCACGACCCGACCTCTTTACGTTTGTAATAGGGGGTTTGCTCTTCGTCGGCTTGGTTGGCGCGCGGGAACGCCTGTTTACTTTCACGTCGGACCGCGCGGTGTATTTTTCCCCGCCTCAAATACTGGAGTTACGGTAACTCATTTCCCGTTCTCACTCCTAAAATACTCATTTCCGAAGGAAATTGCATAGAAGAAAACTTGTTTATTTTCGTCTCATCTACAATGTTTCTTGGTCCAAAAGTGGAAAATCGATTATGGTCAAACACTATACATTTACCGAAAAGCCTTGTTCGAGGCATAAATTCATGATTTTTAAGGAATTTTGATTCGAACACCTTTGTTCAGTATTTAATACTGACATGAAAAAGGAACTGAATGTCGAACATGGAATAATTATCAAGTTTTTGGCGGAAAAGAAAAAAATACAGCAACAGAACATCATATGACAACACTACTCTCTAGTTATGACGGGAGGTTGACGGTGACCCAACAACAATTAAACCGTCGCAATTTTCCCGAGGTGCGTAAGATTTTTCGAGTGAAAAAATTCGACCAATTTGTAAGGGTCGTACAGAAAATGCGTTCGCAACCGCTGGTAGCAGTTTGCAGCTCACAGAAATGAGTTTTTATCACTAAAATAGGAGTTTTAGATGTAAGATCACTGGCACTGAGCAAGTTTGGATGCTTACTAAATTTATTACGCGCATATTTCCAAAGTTGTTCGATAATCAGTTCAGTTCGATATTTGATGAATTACCCTAACTCGTTAAATATTCATTTCAGACTTGAAATGCATAAAAGAAAAATTGTTTATTTACATCTAATTAGCTATGTTTAGGCACCAAAAAGTGGGAAATCGATTATGGTCCTCTCCTCCACATTTACCGTAAATTTTACTCCAACCATGAAGCTACATGTCAAATAATGTATCCGGGTTTCAAATACTTTACAAAGTATTTTTAGACAATTTGGGTAGTAATTATAATAAAGTTATAATAATAAAGTAATGTAAGTTATATAATAATAAAGCAATTATATACAATTTGGGTAGCAAGCGGTTCCATGCAGTTTAGTATAAAGCGCGGCATGTAATTAAAATACCTACGCCCACTTACTTTCGAATGCTATGATTAGTAAAAATTAACATTTCTCAAGAGATGTGGACATTTTGCAACACCTTAACATAAAAAATTACAATGTGTAGAAACAATGGAGCTTTTGGTGTCTTACCTTATGCAGAGATACTGGTGCTTCAATAGCGATAACAAATGGTAGAAAAAACACGATTGTTTGCTTGTACGTAGCCGTCAAACAACTGAACCAAAATCACTCCACAGCTGAGCAGCACCGAAACAACAACACTACACACCCCTTTAACTCTAACGCCCGACTGCGGGCAATACTACGTATAGTACCTTAGTCCTTAGTACGCAAAGTCAAGGTCAAGCTCAGCCCGCGACATAAGTTTACCCTTAAATAATCTAAGCTACCCTAAACTTTGTGTGTAGTATTGCAAAAGCAATTTCAAGAACATTTTGAAATTTGAAGTATTTGTAATGGTTTTAAATGACTGACACTTGTTGATATCAATCAATTTTAAAATTTAAAATTTTAATTTTCAAATCTGATGAATGATACCTCTTTAGCTGACACTGCTGCTTTACGTTCTACATTACTGAATGAATCATAAATTTAACGTTTTCCAGACAGCTCATACTTGCATAAATTTGTGAGCCCTATGTTTCAGTTATTTTTGAAGGGTTAGGCTAGGTTTTTTATCAGATCTATATTCTAGAGAAACTATGAAACATTTTACTGTAACCTCCGCTACATCATGGGTTATGATCGCATAGTAAGCTGTTGAAAGCAAGAGAACTGAAATATATCTCCTAGGAGTAGAACGTTACTCGAGACGGGTTCAAGATGAGGGAAACTATTGCAAAAATTGTATAATGAAACTGAATAAGTTATTCATAAGCACCAAAACTTTATTTTTGGGACGCAATAATTTTACCCTCAATTAGGGCATTAAAACTATCATGTAAAATTTTGCAGATGAGCTAATATTTTAAGCCATGCAGAAGCTGAAAATGAAAGCAGGCTGATATAGTTCTAAATTGACCAGGTTTCCAATTCTATATTGAAATATTTCACAAATCGACAAAAATGCGGACAGTGATTCACCGTATCACTCTACATGAGAGATTTAACATTGTTTCGACATTGTTTTCAAGGTATTAACTGCCCGATGCATATAATTACCTTTAGGCCACAGGCGCTGGCAGAGAAATGTGGAGTCTGCGAATAACAAGCAACATCGCAGCTCTGTTGTCGCCCACCCGACTCTGTGCCAAGTGCTCCGCAGATCTAAGGCTCGAGCTCACGAAGCTCGCTATTTTCTATTGCAATTTATGATGTGAAGAACCTACAAGCAGAAGTTGTTGTTCTTGAAACAGCAACGCTGAGAAATTCCGCAGTATATCTTTGAATGGTGATGGCATTAGCAGAACTCATGCTGAGATCAAATTTTACTGAATACTTCCGTCAAATGAATCAGGAAGGAAGATTTCAACATTTTATCTGCCAAGGAGGAAACATTCAATTATTTGAATTTGTTTACTCGAGATGTACTTGATTTTATTGAGTGTAAATTTTGGCTTTCGATCAAAAATTTCAACTGTTGATGCATACGCCAGCACCACACAAATGACACGTCATTTATTAATATGAGTACACAAGCGTATAACTTCACCCAAATTTCAGCTGTGCAGTCTCCTCGTAAACACAACGTTGACAGTACGCAGTTTTTGGTTGGGTGATCTTCTCTTCTCTCACCTGAAATTGTTGTTAGTCCGCAGTTATCTGACTTGTAAGAGGCGCATGCACATAATTTGAACCGATTGTTGCGTGCAAAAATGTATACGAGGACGCAATCAAGAATATCTGATGAAAATGAACTTGTGGAGGGAGTTGGTTATACGTTTCTCCTTCATGCAAGAAAAGTATAGGTAGGGAATGTAGAGCTAAGGCCTGCCTAACTATGGAACTAAGCACAGAACTCACGTCTGCTACAAGTCCTCCCGAGGTTGTGAGCTGGAGTCGCTGCTGACGGGCTAGCGCTAGTTCCTCAAGACACACTGACGATGACAGACACTGTATTCTCGCCTCCTTCCGACTTTTCGCAGTTCTTCAGGAGCGCTAAGTCCCAAAGATTTGCTGCACCACATGCGGAACAAGTCTGCGCTAATTGCCTCATTATCGGAATTGAAAAACGTTCTCTCCGTTGCTCAAACTCGTCGATAACGAAGAATCTCTCGTTAGACTTGCGGGAATGAGGAGGCGAATGCAACTGTATTGAAAGAAACAGAGGACACACCGAAGGAAACGAACAATAGGAGGAACATTTCGATTTTTTATTTTTGTGACATTTTCTATTTCATTAACGGTTGAAAGTTACTAAAAACCGGGTTTTAATATCATAAAATTTGAAGCCTAATAATAATAATGAATAATAATGAAGGCATCTACGGATGCTTTATTTCCAATTCAAGCCTGATACATATCACCATGTACATTGGATTTTCAAATGCCTTATAACTAACACCAGGACGCCATGACGCTTTCCCCCGGTCAAGACCGGTACCCATTTCAGACACCTGGGTAGAGTGGGGTATTGTGCTTGGAATTTTTCCCCTATACCCAACAGAGAAAATCGCCACCAGCGCCGGGACTCGAACCCGGGTTTGCCCACACAAAGGCGGGTCCAAAAGCCACACGGCTATGACGATTAAACAAAAGTGCGCACACAGGTTTTCAGAATCGGTTGCTAAAAATACTGCTTAAAGAAAACGGTGGGATAAACTCTTCTGAAATTTTCTACAGAGATGGAACAAATGTTAAGAATCCAACTGTAACTTTTCAATTTTTTGTAAATAGTCTCTGAATTACAACCCTTGAAAATGGGGTATCGTTTTTTTTTGGGACACCCGGTATTGAGCGTCATGACTTAAATAGCATACTTTTTGTTAAGGATATCACTACCAGTGCGGCCCTGAGCACGAGTGCATTAAACTATACGAAGATCCATCTAGGTCATCATTGGCCATCACATCGCACAGCATTTTTATAGAACGCTTATGTGTTGTGATTGCCTCGATGCATGTAAATGTATTTGTGTATGTTTACGTGTTAGGTGTATGTGCGTAGGTATGCATGTGCATGTATATGTGTATATATTTACATGTATATCTGCACACATGTGTGTACTAAACTGACAGCTAACATTTTAACTAAAGATAATGGTATTTTTTCTGTTCACTCTTAACTTGTGACATTACCTAACTCGTCATCTCTTTATCATTGTAAAGCATAGGGCCTACACGTAAAAAAACTATACATTTGTTGTGCGATCATCCATTTATATTTAAATAAAATGCTTATCATCTAATGACCGTTATGTTAAAATTGTTCAATTAGAAATACAAAACTCGTAATTTTCGTGGTCCTCATGCTTATATATATATATATATATGTAAATTTTTTTTCATGCTTCCTTGAAATGACATTTTTGAACATCTGCCGAAACTAGCGATTCATGTATTATTTCCTGGCGTCAAGAATTGCGAAGTTTTATGTCATGTATTTGTAAACTGTCAAAAGTGTTCTCAACCCACAATGAAAATGCATCGTCCATGAAATTGTGTTATCTCTTATAATAATCATTACATGTATCATCAAATGTAGATTAAGCAACATAAGGAGTACATTGCTCTCAATCATTTCTTTTCGACTAGTGACATGGGCATTTCAATACTCATGTGAGTGTATCATCCGAGTGTATCAACTTTAAGATATTTTAAAAACCAATGATGGTACTTTTGCAACATCTCTATTGGAAATAAACTCGTTTTCTTTTTTCTTCTTGTTGGCATCAATGAGAACCATCTAGGTCATCATTGTTGGCATCATTATTTATTATTGTTTGAGGTCGCTTTTCCACCGGGGCCGCCTGCTAATAGCAAATGTGGACCCCTCCGCTGTTGGCATCAATGAGAACCATCTACGTCATCATTGTTGGCATCAATGAGAACCATCTAGGTCATCATTGTTGGCATCAATGAGAACCATCTAGGTCATCATTGTTGACATCACTGAGAACCATCTAGGTCATCATTGTTGGCATCAACGAGAACTATCTAAGTCATCTCGGTATAGAGCTTCTTGACTTAAATATCATAATTTTTGACAAGGATATCACTACCAGTACGGTACAAACTTTAACTTTTCATTGCAGCATGTACGGCTGAGGCTGGTGCGAGGCTCATACTACCAGGGAACTTGGGTGGCTACTCAGGTCCCATGTCTCAGTAGACGCACCACTTTATCTTCATTACTTAACGAACGTCTTCAAAAACGCATCACGTCATCTCCCTTAGCGCGTGCTCTTCCAACACACACAACTTTACACAAATGAGCTATTTAGTATAATAGTTTCAGGCTTCATTTTCTTGGCACAAACATGTTTACACAGAAGAAAGAAACGGGGTCATTTAGTGCGGACTAAGGAAGACGTAGAATACATGCCGAAGGTGTGTCCCCACTAGGGATACCCAGCACGTAGAAACACCAAGTTGGGAAGGAAGAGGAAAAAAACGCTCAAGAAGAGATAGTGAAGATGGTAAGAAAAGTTAAGTTGGGATAAATATGGAAGTCCAAAAAGCCTTTCTATAGCCCAGGTGACCTGAGAGTATCCTCTTTGGAGCCGCCAGTCCCCATAGCATAGGATAGACCGACCTTACAATTATTATTACAAACAAAAAAACAAACATCGGCATCTTTGGGATGCTTTATTTCCAATCAAGCCTGATACATATGATCTTGAGCATTGGTTTTCAAATGTCTTATAACTAACACTATATATAGCACACCATGACGGTTCCCCTGTAAAGCCGGTACCCATTTCTGACACCTGGGTTGAGTGGGGTAATGTGCTTGAGCTTTCCCTTATACCCAACGGGGAAAATCGCCGCGCCAGCGCCGGGATACGAACCCTCGTCTCTAACATACAAGGCCTTAACCACTGTGCCACGGCGAGCACATATTAGTATTTAACAACCATATACGTTACGAAGGCGATTCAATAGCGAGTCCTCTTACAGTCCTTAAACAAACAAACATCGGCATCTACGGATGTTTTACTTCCAATTCAAGTCAGAAACCTATCACCTTGTACATTGGTTTTTCAAATGCCTTATAACTAACACCAGGACGCCATGACGCTTTCCCCCGGTCAAGACCGGAACCCATTTCAGACACCTGGGTAGAGTGGGGTATTGTGCTTTGAATTTTTTCCCTGTACCCAATTGAAAAAATCGCCACCCAGAGCCTAGATTCGAACCCTCGATGCCTTCACGGTAGGACAGGTCCTTAAACCACACGGCTATGACACGCACAGTCTTGAGTGTTTGAATAGAGATTGGGATATTCTATATATTTAGGTTTTCGTTTAGATTGACAAATACGACAATTGAGTGTTATGCGTTGAGCCTCAGTGGTGGTAGCTGTGACCCAACCGCGGGGTTCCAACCAACCTTATTTACCTAAGCCTATCCACGTCCCGTCCGGGGCACGTACAGGCAAAATACAGCTTACTCATCACTACCCCAGAGTAATTTCGTACGAATGTTCCTCGAGTCAGCCAGCACTACCCCAAACTATCGCTAATCACGAGCCTTTCCTGATCACAAGCGCGTGCACCCTGGAGACGTCAGCCAGCGGTGGCCTCTGCAGCAGCTCGCGCGCTCGGCTCATCGTAGAAACTTCAATTGGAGCAGCTTTAACACGTTGACGGCGATGGGCTTAACTGAAGTTCAATATTCAACTCAAATTTAAAGTTAAACGTTGTTAAAAATTTTATAAGCCCCAATTATTAACTGTGTACTGTATATTAAGTACCATTAATTTGAAACGACTGTTAAAAATGTTCGAACGGCCCACCGATGGGTAGTATCGTAAGCAACAAGTTAATTGAAGGAGCTTTAATGCGGTCTGTATATATTTTTTATACCGTACATTTTCTGATCAATAATTTTTCGACAAAGTTTAGCTGTTTACCTTTGAAAGCTCCAACAGGTAAATATTGTGACCGAGGCATTTTTACTTTGACCACCTTACTTAAAACACCAGCCTAAGAAGTAGTCTGGCTGCAGCGGCAGCAAAGTTTGGGCTGAGGGTTGGTCACTCAGGAGTTTTAGAGAGAGCGAGGCAGGGTGCAGATCTTATGGTGTGTGTCGCGCAGGCTGATGCGTGGGTTGTTGCCCCTATATGCTCTACTCGTACGCCGTGTTTTCTGAGCAACACGTGCAGTTGTCAGGGTTTGACAGTGTTGTCAGCACCTGCGCCTGCGGGCTGTATCGGTAGCTGTAATTGTGCTGTAAGCTCGTGTGTTCAAACTACCTGAGTCGAGGCGTCGTTCTAGTCTCAATTCATCAACGATTTAAAGCGTTCATTTTGCCTGTTTTCACTTTGTTAACCATTTTAAACTGTTTGGCAAAAAACGTGAAATTTTAATTGCATGGAAAATACTATTTAATAAAGTGCAATTCCTTCGGTTAATTTAACCACGTTTTTAATAAATTATCAAACTACCGGAACTGTTATTAATATTGGCCTTTCAACTGCATGGAAAGCGGTAATTTCCGTGGAAAAGGAAAGAATAAACACTTGGAAATAATTTATTGAACATCACAGTCCATTGTGAATCGTCTGTCGGCAATTTACAGTGGTCAGGAATCCTGAAGTTGTAGTTTATCGACCACAATATCATTGAACAGATGTGAAAAAGCAAACTGATTCTTGATGTTCATGGAAGTATGTGAGTGACCAGTTGAGTTTATATTTAGATGCGCTGAGACTGCTTGGCCAAGGCTAATCACTGGAAGTTTTCCAATAAAAGAAGATAGTAAAACTGTTTTATTATTCCAACCAAATTGATACATATCGAGCACCAAACAAACGGCTCACAACTAACGCCAGGGAGCAATAACAACTCCCCGGTCGAGCCGATACCCATTTTACACATCTGGGGACGGTGGGGAATTGTCACTTCCTTTTCCCGCAGGGAAGAAACACCTGGCTTTCCGGGGTTCAGAGCCCAAACGAAGGGCGAGGGCTTTTATTCACTAGGTCACGATACTAAAACGTTCCCAGAAATAGAGTGAGCTACCTTAAGTCGGCACATCAAAATCAAGGAGTACAGTTCAGACCATCACGAGGGCCAAAATGGGAAGCTTCACATCCTATGCCCCCTCAAAGAGCTTCATATTTGGTTCATATTTAGAAACGAAGAAATGAAAACCTCAGACTAATTCAATAAACATTTAACATAAGATAAAACAATAAGCCCGCCAAAACGGCACAAATTTCAGAGAAATAAAAATTAACAAGCCACATCTTACAGGAGCTTCGAGAGCAACGTCAGCTCACAGTCGTGCAGGCATCAGCCTGCTTAACATCATCCACTCCTTGTTTATTAAATGGATAGATTAGATTAGATTATTGGTTAGTTTAAGCCTCCCTATCCGCAACAAAGGCTATCCAAAGAAAGGAAGGAAGAAGGCACCATTTAGTATGGAGTTAAGGAAACGCGGAATCTATGCAGAAAGGGCACAGAAACAGAAAGCTAAGAAAGAAGATCATGAAACAAGAAAAATTTGAAGATGAAAGTAGTAGGTGCTGAAAAACAGGACAGCAGTGAACCGAAAAAGGTGGTTCTTAACATAACAAAAACATTTTAGTTCAACAAAAAGAAGGCCTACCTAACTCTCAGCTCGGGCTCTCACTTGATGCCAACAAGGATGACCTAGATGGTTTTCGTTGATGCCAACAAGGATGACCTAGATGGTTTTCGTTGATGCCAACAATGATGACCTAGATGGTTCAGCTTTCTTTCTGCCATTCCCAGCACTCGCAAGCAAAGGTTTAGTTTGGCTCGCAGAGCTGACCTTAGGGCAAATGTGACTATCACAGAAATGCTAGCTTCTAAATAATTTCAGTAATAGCGGTAATTATAATACATTTCGGCACCATCCTCTGCGTCACAAAACTTGGGAGTAACTAAACACGAGTCTTTATGTCCATCGACACGAAATGCTACCTTGTTACCCCAGTAAACAAGCAGGAGCTTTCAGATAAAGCAAGATTTATAAATTTCTACTCTGGTATTCGTGTGTGATGAATGCAATTGTATTTTATCCCGCCACAGACTATCTAAGCTGCGTGCAATGCACGCAGGAAAGAATTTCATTAGTGTACGTTTCTGAGAGCGAACAGCGTCCTATTCCTTTGAAGCAACTTAAATTAAATAAAGCGATGGTCACCGCGAGTTGTGTCATCAGACCTGAGGGGATCGCTTGAAGGCGACTGCTTTCTCCCCACACCTCCATCTTGCCCCTGATAAGTTCCCTGAAGACGTGCAATTGAGTTGACTCACTCAGGGCAGAAGACGTTGAGAGTGGTTAGACTCAACGTTGATTCATCAGTTGAATTCTATCGAGTAGAAGTTTCCTTGCACTCACTGTCAGATTAGATTAGATTAGTTGCTAGTTTTAGCTTCCCTACCCGCAGCAACAATTGCGATCCAAAGAGAGGAAGGAGGAAGGCACCATTTAGTATGGAGTTAAAGAAACGCGGAATCTACGCAGAAAGGGCATGGAAACAGTAAGTTGGGAAAGAAGATTATGAAACAAGATAAAAGTTGAAGAAGGTAGTAGGGGCTGAAAAACAGGACCAGTGCACAACCAAAATAGGTGGTCCTTAACATAAAAAAAACATTTTTAGTGATGTACCGATGTATCGGTATTGGCAGTATCGGCCATTTTTAGTGGTATCGGTATCGGTATCGGCAAAATCCGGCCGATACTTTACCGATACTTTCCAAAAATACGTATTTTATCATTCAAATGAAGGTCATAAATCATGAACTTAAAAGTATTTAACCTAATAATACCCGTTGTGTGTTTATTCATATATTTATTTGGTGTCCGCGCTGTGTGAGTTTGCGTTATCATGGATACCGAATTCCTCAGTGTAACATTAAAAGATGGCGTTTCCATGCATTTAAATATTTGACATTTTATCAGGATAGGTTTTGTTAGGATAGGATAGGTTAGCTTAGATTAGGATAGGCTAGGTTAGGTAATACTGTCAGAATTTTTTCTCGGGTCCGCCTTGCTTAACGATGACATTGTCCATGGAATCTCCGCGGGTCCTGCTACTATCTAATAATACCCTTGGTTTATTTGGAGTCCGCTTCTTCCATTTTCTTTGTCACGCTCATGAGGAGAGTTATAGTGACCGTATCTGTGATAAGAGTTTCACCAGTGCGTAAGAACAAGAATATTTTTCATCACGAGCGCTGTTAGGATTAATACATTCGTTGGGCATCACATTTAAAAAATTTGTTCAAGAAAGTTAATGAATGCCGTCATTTTTGACGGGCTGTGCGTACTTGTAATCAAATAAAGAGCCTATTCATACCTAGTAAATTAGATAGCTAACTGTTGAATTATAGCGTTCAATCAGGCCCGCCAACTGAATTCACTACTTTGAATTCCCGATGAGTCACGGTCATAACTGAAAGCTATGTAAAATGAATAGTTAAACCCTGTAGGTACATAAAATTTTTATACTTTTAACGACTAAACCTTTATAGTTTGACCTAATGTCCATATCTTAAAGTATGTGACAGGCTAACAAAAACCAAGCCAATTTAATAAAGTTGAAGGTCCATTTGAAAGTTTTTGTGAATTTAATATAGAAATTGCCGAAAATTCTATTTTAATTTAGCTTGTAAATCGCCAAATATTACGAAGCTAATAATTTATTTTAACTTGGCATGCATATCACCGTTCATTACGAATCTTGCATTTTTCTTCTATGTTAAGATGTTTGAACAATTCACGAACAATCTTATAGTTGAATACATCTGAACGTGTCGGGTCAGTTGATTGCTTTAATCGCAACTTGATAAATTTAAAAACGAGGAAAATTCCAAGGAACTTAATCATATTTACTAGGAATACGTTTCAGAGTACAGCGCCATCATCAGTTCGTAAAAGTAAAATTCATTATGACTACAATAAAAGAAAAAAGAAAATGTTGGATACAGTCATTAAAGAAAATCACGAAAACAAAAAAAATCAAAACATGTCCCAGAGAGAAAGTAAAATCGACATGATCTACTTCCAATTTACGATGGGTAGGAACTGTCAGAATTGTTGAGGGCCAGTTTTCGTTTAAAAATATATAGCGACTCTGAAATTCTGAGGTCACATGTAGTTGAAGCCGAATCTAAGATTTTGAAGTCCGCAGAGGATATCGGTTCGTTGCATTTTACTGCGTGATTACGGACGAATTGTGCGAATTCATTCCCCGTGCGGAAGCTTCAACCCCGATGTTCGGCCATTCTGATATAAAAATTTTGTGCCGTAATGCCGACGTACGATGATGTGCACTGCACACAACTGTAAGAATAAACCAGAAAGGCTCTTTCTCCATCAAAAGCGTATCCTTGCACCGGAATTGTATAATTTTATGGTTGCTTCATTTTTCCGGTACAAGGATACGCTTCCGATGGAGATTCGAACCTCGATCTCTGATTTATTTTTAACAGTTATACAGTCGTGTGCAGTGCACATCATCGTACGTCGGCATGACGTCACGAAATTTTTATAACAGAATGGTCGAACATTGGGGTCGAAGCTTCCGCGCGGGGAACTAATTAGTTTACTCCTCACACTCCGCAGTACGTAATCACGCAGTAAAATGCAACTAAATCTTAGATTCGGCTTCAACTGCATGTGACCTCAGAACTTTAGAGTCGCTACATATTTTTAAACGAAAACCGGCCCTCAACAATTCTGATAGTTCCTACCCATAACAAATTGTAACTAAATAGTAATCTGGTCGATTTTAGTTTTTCTGGGACATGTTTCAATTTTATTTTTATTTTCTTGATTTCCTTTAATGACTGTATCCAACATTTTGCTTTATCTATTATTGCAGACATAATGATTTGTAAATTTACGAACTGATGATGAGGATCTGGACTCCGAAACGTATTCCTAATAAATATGATCAAGTTCCTTGAAATTGTCGTTTTTAAATTCTTCATCTTATTGATGGTTGCGTGTTTGCGGATATTTTCGGTTTCGGGGCTTACCGAATTTCAATATTTTCTTTCGCCAAAGTATGTACTCGTATTTGGTGTGAATAACACGTAAATGACAATCCTTTTTTGGAGAAACTATTGTTTTGGTCCACTTTCGGAGCCAGTTGCTATTATAGCTAGTCTACATTACGTGGCAATACGATTAGAAACACATATCTATTGAATGGATTTCATTTTGTTGTTTTTCTCAACAATATAGTTAACATAGCAAGAGCATTTTATTATTCACAATCGGAAACTTTTTTGTCAATATTTTTGTATTATTAGATATATAAGGAAATAATTTTATTATAACTCCCATGTAGGAGATATAATGGTTCTATTTTAATACAAGTGTGCACGGCCCGCCAAAAATGGGATTCAATACTTTTCATGAACGAATTTTCAAGATGTAGATGATAAACAAATACAGTATATCCTAACAGTACCCGTGATGAAAAATATTTTTCGCACCGTTGAAACTCGTATCACAGATACGGCCATTATAACTATCCTTATGAGCGCGAGTGACAGAGAAATGGAAGAAACAGACACCGAACAAATAAACCAAGGGCAAGGGTATTATTAGGTAGCAGCACGACCCATGGAAATGCCGAGGACAATGTCATCGTTAAGCTAGATGGACCCATGGAAAAATTCCGTCAACATTATCTAACTTATGCTATCCTAATTCTATGTCGTGACTCGCACCGCCGCAAAGCACGTTCACATGGTAGCAACTGCGGTTCTTGTAGATACTACACCACTAATGCGTTGTCCACTGTTGCCAATACGTAGAACGGAAAGTCGGGTAGGTTTAAAATGTTTATGCCGAACACATATGCACAAGAACACACAATGCTCTCTTGACTCGGAGTTCCCCTCCGGTGACAAATCACCATTACTTAAAAATGATTACTTCGGGCACAGCTATTCAACAAATTACTATATTTAATTTAATGTCTTTTAATTATTCAATATGGCCTGAAAGCTGCACAAAAGCGACATGGTTAGGAAAATGCGCAAATTACGGCGATCACAACAACCTATCCAATACTACTAACCTATCCTGATAAAATTTCAAACATATCATTGCATGTACAGACGATCTTTCAATGTTACACTGAGAAATTCGGTCTCCGTGATACCGTAAACTCAGACATCCTATGTTTCTTAAGAAGCGGTTACCGAACTAATACATAAACTAACATACAACGGGTATTATTAGGTTAGATGATTGTAAAAGTATCGGTATCGGTAGCAGTATCGGTCAAAGTATCGGTATTTTCAAGTATCGGAGTATCGGTATCGGTATCGGCCAAAAAATGGGTATCAGTATCGGCCAAAAAAATGGTATCGGTACATCACTAAACATTTTATCTCAACAAAAAGAAGGCCTACCTAACTCTCAGCTCGGCCCCTCACTGCACTCACTCTCAAATCTCGCCGTTCGTCATGGCTAAATTTGTTGGGGCTTAATCTCTAAATTGAATTTTTCTGGGTTTACTGTCGGTGGTTCGAATACTTCAGAGGGTTGGTGATCAGCAAGACAGGATTAGTTTATTCAACATCACTAGTCATTTGATACATTAATATCCAACATGTTTTAGAGTGGATCTTGATTCTAATGAGGCCTGTAAGCTGATAATGCAGTCTTGTTTCTTTTTTCTTTGAGTTTTTATTGGTTTCACGATGATCGCTCCATGCGTGCGTCCCCGCTCCTTCGTACTCGCCTCATCGCCCACACGTAAATCTTCAATCCTCGTGCTCTGCGCTGTCATTCCATCACGGTTCTCTCTGCTACCAACATTTCATTTCATCCTCCATTGTGTCATTTCATCACCTCGGCGTCCACGAGCCACAACGATCCCAAGTTTCATGCAAAATTAGGTCATTCTTCACCCTAGCTGTTGATTGCTCGATTGAGATTCATGGTCCGGATGTAAAGGCTAACGTGTACACACTAACATTCAGGAGCACAGATACCTGGTAATTATAAGAGGGTCACTCCCTGTTTTGAAATTTGGGAGCCTATCTCAAATAGTGGGAGCCTATCTCATATTGGGAGCCTATCTTTGGTACGAGCCTATCTCAAATCACTCTTTAATATGCTTTAATGTTGGACAAGAACGACGCAAATCTGCCGCTGAAAGCAGCAACACACCGTGAGGGCCTGCATGAGGCAGCCACGCAAGCAAGAACCAGTTACGACACTCTAATTCAATCATCATGATATGAGGCTCCTAGAATCATGCGGTACCAAGCATCCAATAAGTTTAGCAAAAATGAGTTATGTATCCCGCTGTTGTCCATAAATTTTCCTTTGTCTGGCGAGTGAGTCGTAGGTACCGGAAGATACATAGCAACAAAATGTCGAATACCTCTTTAAATTGCAGAGACAAAATGGTTTCCAAGTCACCAGACTTGGATTCTGTTTTCTGAGGTTTTTGAAAAGCGGCGCTTGGTATCGTGTGATATAGCAAGGGCTTGATATGAAGTGTGGCAGTCAGCCAAACTGGAGGAAGAGGACCACGGTGGAGTAGGCGTAGTCCAGGTGGAGCTTGGTGGTGGTGAGGGAGCGTCTCCAGCGCTGCTCCTGCTGCTCCCACTCCTGGCTCCCTGCACATGGAGGGCGACTGCAACTTATAACGTCTGCACATGGAGAGCGACTGCAACTTATAACGTCTGCACATGGAGGGTGACTGTAACTTATAACGTCTGCACATGGAGGGCGACTGCAACTTATAACGTCTGCACATGGAGGGCGACTGCAACTTATAACGTCTGCACATGGAGGGCGACTGTAACTTATAACATCTGCGCATGGAGGGCGACTGCAACTTATAACGTCTGCACATGGAGAGCGACTGTAACTTATAACATTTGTACTCACACTACCGTCATCACAACCACCATCAACAAACTGGTTCCGCATCATGAAGTCACCGACATCACAAGGAAGTGACTGCCACTCGACAATGAACAACGAAGAACACATTAGGGCCCAAATTTCACAGGGAATAAATATATTGGAGCACAAAATTCAAAACAAAAAAAATATACTATTAGAGCTGTTTAAAAAAGTGGATTTTGAGACCCCCTTTAATGGTAAAGGGTCTAGAGCACCACTCACCCCGCCTGTAGGGGACAAGAGCACCACTCACCCCGCCTGTAGGGGACAAGAGCACCACTCACCCCGCCTGTAGGGGACAAGAGCACCACTCACCCCGCCTGTAGGGGACAAGAGCACCACTCACCCCGCCTGTAGGGGACAAGAGCACCACTCACCCCGCCTGTAGGGGACAAGAGCACCACTCACCCCGCCTGTAGGGGACAAGAGCACCACTCACCCCGCCTGTAGGGGACAAGAGCACCACTCACCCCGCCTGTAGGGGACAAGAGCACCACTCACCCCGCCTGTAGGGGACAAGAGCACCACTCACCCCGCCTTTTGGGGACGTAGCTGTGGCAAGTCTCCCCATACACGAAGCAGCCAACCACTGGGGTGGCAGGGAACAGCTTACGGAACACACTCGTCTCCCAGTCCGGCGTGTGTTCCATCTGGTGTTCAGACGAGTGAACACATCAAACATCAAATGAAACAACCACTGCTGGCAGCAACACTCACATTTACTCAACACGTTGATTTCTATACGACCGTTAAGATTGGGCATTTATAAAATTTGTGGCAACTTTTGAATCTAAATTTCAGTTGAATACTGAACTTCAGTTAAGCCCATTGCAGTCCACGTGTTAACACGTTAACTAGTAGGCGCGGTTGGGTGGGTCAGGGTTGGTTAGGTTTGAAGTAGCAGAATTAAACAGCCTTCTTTATTGCTTGATCACATTTTTGTGCTCTCTATGAAGCAAGAAAAAAATATAACTGCACATTAATATTTTAACTTCAACTAAAATTTTAACAAAAACCTATTCTGCTCACCACCATAGACTAATTTAAATAAAGGTAGTAAAAAAATTGAAATTCTATTCATTGATAATGGTATGCAAGTGAACAATTTACTGGGCGGCACACATACGTATTGGTACACATGTGTTCCACAAAGTAAATTTCTTACTTACGTCTTAATATTTATTAAAATGGGACACCACACCACACAT
The DNA here is from genome assembly GCA_030386875.1 of Morinoia aosen. NCBI lineage: Eukaryota > Metazoa > Arthropoda > Malacostraca > Amphipoda > Talitridae > Morinoia > Morinoia aosen. Next base: position 28,195,331 of record CM059566.1, read on the forward strand.
CATACACCACCGGCAACAAACGACACACCCCACACAACACATCACACATCACACACCACACAACACACCACCCACAACACATCACACACCACCCACAACACATCCCACATCATACACCACACAACACATCATAAACCACACAACACATCACACACCACCTACAACACATCACACATCATACACCCCACACAACACATCACACACCACCTACAACACATCACACATCATACACCACACACAACACATCACACATCATACGCCCCACACCACACCCACCTCCCCAGCAGTCCGCCCGATGCAGGTGACAAAGAAAGCAACGCTGCGCTTGCGAGGGTCGTAGAGCTGCTCCAGCTGTGAGGCAAGACAGGACAGTTTATTTAGGAGCTCGGGACCTCGCATCTCCCCCCCCCCCCCAGTGGGCACTAACACACTACTTGTATTTTTCTGCAGGTGGTCGTGTGCGCGTATCACTGATACGCTCACAGACCACTTCTCTCAACAGTTCCTAAGGAACTATTTGCCTGATCTACTCATAATTTCTCATATTCCAAATGTGAACTCGTCATTTCTCTCACGATTACTCGTGTGTTTTTTCGTTTCAGGTACAACTAAGTTTTCTTCTGAGATACACAATTTTCTAAAATTTAATGTTGTTCTTTTTGATTCACCTCATTAGACTTGTATGTATGTCAAGAACAACCTAATTTCAGATCGAAAACACGAGTACTGGGCACTCAAAGAGAGAGAGTGTGTCTGTTTGGGGAGACACCTGGATTATTATTATTATTATTATTATTATTATTATTATTATTATTACTAATATCATTATATAAGAAAATTTTGGCCTCCCTTAACCACGACAAAGATGTTCGTAGAGAGGAAGGATGAAGACACCATTTAGTATGGGGTTGAGGGAACGTGGAATCTTCGCACAAGGTGCACAGAAACAGAAAGCTAAGAAAGAAGATCATGAAACAAGACACAAGTTGAAAAAGAAAGTAGTAGGTGCTGAAAAACAGGACAGCAGTGAACCGAAAAAAGATGGTCAGTAACAAAACAAAAACCTATTCTATTTTAACAAAAAAAGAAAGCCTACCTAACCTTTAGCTCGGGCCCTCACATAGTCCCCCTGGGAGCGCTAATTCTCATAGATACAATAGTTGTGTCCCCCTGAGGGGGGATACACCTGGGATAATAACAATGAGCGATATGGAAAATGTTGTTCGCACCACACAGCCCTGGAGAGGGGCTCGCTGCACATCAAGCAAACGCACATGACTGCCAAGTCAACAGATCTGAACACTCGCTGTTTCACTCAATACTTTCACCGCAGCGTGCGCCACCGGTGGTCACTGAGGGGATTTTCATGATGCTGCTGACCAACCAGTAGTCACAAACCCAATTTCCATGAATAAAATTTAAAATTTTTTTTTTAACAATTTTAACAATTTATTTACCGTATGTGATGCAGCAATAGATTGTCTCTACTAACTTACAGCTAAATGACGACATGATCCAGTAAATGTTGGCTATTTTCAAAATTGCTTACTACAGATGATTTTGAATTCGAGTAGAACATTGAACTTCCATTTAACCAATAACGGTCAAAGTGTTAGGAGGAAATGAAGGGATAAATGGGGACAGGCTGTAGCGCTGAGTACCCCAGGGACGCTGCCCCCACCCGAGGGACGCTGCCCTCACCCGAGGGACGCTGCCCTCACCCGAGGGACGCTGCCCTCACCCGAGGGACGCTGCCCTCACCCGAGGGACGAGCCCCTACCCGAGGGACGAGCCCCTACCCGAGGGACGAGCCCCAACCGAGGGACGAGCCCCAAACCGAGGGACGGGCCCCCAACTGACCTGCTTGAGCGCCTTCACGACCTCCTCCTCCGTGTGGACGTCTTCCGTGAGCACGACGCTGGCGGCCGCCACGCCGTCCCCGCACACCGCCACCCCGCACACACCTTGCAGTGACAGCAGGTCAGGCACGGGTTGTGGTCACGGTAGCAGGAACGAGGCAGGGTCAAACGTATATTTTTTCATCGAGCGTGTGTTAATGCTGATATCATGGCAACGAACCAATAGCAGCGCTAATATTACATCTGGCAACATTGCCAGCCCCGTTCTATTGGCTTGCCAAACTACAGGTGTGTTTCACAGTCGAGGCAACAAGGTAGAGTTGGCTAGCCAATAGAACGGCTTTTTTTCAAAGCACTGTATGACGTCACCATTGCGACATGTCGTTAGGCCAATAGTGTTGCGAGATCCACTATGAGCGCTGCTATTGGTTTGTTGCCATGACATTCGTTACCGGTGCCTCGACGAAAAGAGACTGGTTTGACCCTACCTCGTTTCTCCTACCGTGGTCGTGATGCAACCTACAGCCTCTAGTTATTTCACTGCTTAACCCACACGCAACGCCTCACTACCACCCCCCCAACACACTACAGCATCACGTCAGTATCACAGATACACTGCAATGCAGGAATTCAGTCCAATCGGTGATACCTTTCATTAATGAAATTTCAGAAGGAAATTCTTTACAAGCAGAACTACATAAAATTTTAGCATAAAATATCGAATTATCAAAACACCATGCAATTCTGCATTAAAAATTAGTTTCTTCACCAAGAAATCTTCTCACTGTTTGGCCCAGTATTTATGAGAAATTAGGGACTCTCTGAGATGAACTTGCAAATGCTGCATCACAGCACTGTCTCCTCTCACGCTACTTGTACGGGCTTCTCCAAGCCCTGCTCGCCACCACTGCACGCCCTGCTCACCACCACTGCACGCCCTGCTCACCACCACTGCACGCCCTGCTCACCACCACTGTACGCCCTGCTCACCACCACTGCACGCCCTGCTCACCACCACTGCACGCCCTGCTCACCACCACTGCACGCCCTGCTCACCACCACTGCACGCCCTGCTCACCACCACTGCACGCCCTGCTCACCACCACTGCACGCCCTGCTCACCACCCCTCACCAGTGCCAGTGTCCCTTGGAGGGCTGTACTCGTTCCTAAGCAGGCCACGAGTGCCAGTGTCCCTTGGAAGGCTGTACGCGTTACTCAGCAGGCCTCCAGCGACAGCAACACGCCCTTCCTCCCTGCACACACAGATGTGCATGAGCACACACACAAACGGGGCCTGTGTACAGTGATGACGGTGGTCCTTAACACAACAGAAACATTTTATTTCAACAAAAAAGAAGGCCCACCAAACTCTCAGCTCAGACCCTAACACATTTTCCTGCTAATTATACAGCACCACATGAGTCGTCACTGCAGGCACAGCTCATCGAAACTGCCTTCAAGTGAGAGCTGAAGGCAGGACATGAAACAAGAGCTGAAGGCAGGACATGAAACAAGAGCTGAAGGCAGGACATGAAACAAGAGCTGAAGGCAGGACATGAAACAAGAGCTGAAGGCAGGACATGAAACAAGAGCTGAAGGCAGGACATGAAACAAGAGCTGAAGGCAGGACATGAAACAAGAGCTGAAGGCAGGACATGAAACAAGAGCTGAAGGCAGGACATGAAACAAGAGCTGAAGGCAGGACATGAAACAAGAGCTGAAGGCAGGACATGAAACAAGAGCTGAAGGCAGGACATGAAACAAGAGCTGAAGGCAGGACATGAAACAAGAGCTGAAGGCAGGACATGAAACAAGAGCTGAAGGCAGGACATGAAACAAGAGCTGAAGGCAGGACATGAAACAAGAGCTGAAGGCAGGACATGAAACAAGAGCTGAAGGCAGGACATGAAACAAGAGCTGAAGGCAGGACATGAAACAAGAGCTGAAGGCAGGACATGAAACAAGAGCTGAAGGCAGGACATGAAACAAGAGCTGAAGGCAGGACATGAAACAAGAGCTGAAGGCAGGACATGAAACAAGAGCTGAAGGCAGGACATGAAACAAGAGCTGAAGGCAGGACATGAAACAAGAGCTGAAGGCAGGACATGAAACAAGAGCTGAAGGCAGGACATGAAACAAGAGCTGAAGGCAGGACATGAAACAAGAGCTGAAGGCAGGACATGAAACAAGAGCTGAAGGCAGGACATGAAACAAGAGCTGAAGGCAGGACATGAAACAAGAGCTGAAGGCAGGACATGAAACAAGAGCTGAAGGCAGGACATGAAACAAGAGCTGAAGGCAGGACATGAAACAAGAGCTGAAGGCAGGACATAAAACAAGAGCTGAAGGCAGTGCCACAACCAGGGTTGCGGAGTCGGGAGTCGGATGTTTTAGGGTGGAGTCGGAGTCGCTTCTCTGAAGTGTGGTGGAGTCGGAGTCGCTACTCTGAAGTGTGATGGAGTCGGAGTCAGAGTCGCTTTTCCGAATGTGGTGGAGTCGGAGTCGTTCATTCGGATGTGGTAGAGTCGTGGTTGGAGTCGCTCTTTTTGGTGTCTTCGATTCTAATTTTTGCTAAAAATTATTTATAATTCTTTAAAACTAAAAGTAAACCAAAACAGAGTTAGAATGCTTTGCTGAAAAATCTAAAAAATACGCAATGTTTTTGTTGATTGTTTTGTTCTAAGTATGAAACAGCGTATTTATTCCTATCACCTAATACCGTCATGTTATCTAGTCATTGAGGGTTTGCACAGATATATATGAGAAACCTACGAGTGCGAAATATAATTTTTGTACCCAGCATTGATGTATATTTTGTAGTTAAAAGCAGGAATTAGTAATTGAAAGCATCGCAAATTCTTTCTGTATATTTCTGTTTTGTTCATTTTTCCTTCAATTAATACATAGGAACTGGAAAATAGTAGTAAATGTGTTGCAAGTTACTTGTAGAACATTTCAGCTGATGCAATACATTGTACTCACATAAAGAGTGGTAACTCTGTATGCTCAAAATGATGCATTCATTGATAATGATCATAAACATTTCTAGTCTTTAGGTTATGATTCATTGCCAATGAGTAGTCTTTGCCGAAACCTGAAGCTATGGTCTAGTGCACAAAGACTTCTAGTTTTCAAGTCATGTTATCAAAATTGATATGGATTCCGTGTTTCTAAGTCAAGTTAACATGTATTAATAATAAAAATTTCTGCTCATTTCTCAAGTTATTCCTTGAATGTAATTTGGTTCTTTCAGAGTTATATTGTATTTCACTATATCATCATCATGTTTAATTTTTTATCTTCGTATCACTCCCCAGTTTCTAAGCAAGTATACGCTGAAATGGAGAATTTTATAATTATCTTGATACGTTTTTAAAAACTGAAATAGTATTCGTTTTGTAGCATTATATAATTAATTACTTCTTGTAAAGGAAGATTTGGAAATGTTGTAAGGTTATCTATATCGGCATTGAGACCCTTGAAAAAAATTAAAATACGATGTAAACGAGCTGCAATGAAAATAATTACACACACCAGCAAAAACTTCACTTACAGTCACACACACATTGTAACTGAAAACAATGCACTATCTCAGCTGCAATGGTTTTTGCATTTATGCGATAGTACAAATTCTCTTGCTGGAAACGTTTCAAATTGCTCCAAAAAACACGAAATGAGAAGAACCTGGGCGCTTATTAAAATAACAAAGTGTCCAATACAAAGTAAAAAGTTAGACGAAAATAAGAGATAGTATCATATTACACGCAAAGAAGCTAGAAGTGACTTTTATTCGTAAAAAAACGCTCCGAAAACGTCAGAAGCCTGCGATGAAAGCAGAACAACTTTTGCTTATTATATATAGCCGAAATGTAACATAGAGTTGAGCAATAATATGACACCTTTTCTGCATTGTTACCCTGCATAGAGTAGGTACAGAGAAGAAAAGGCAGTGTGCAAATCTGGCCTACCTTATCTACACGTATACATAATTTTGGGGATTTGAAGCATAGTCCTTGAATTAACTATTATAATTTCAATGAATTAGTGCATACTTAGTAATAAAAAACTGTTGATACATATCTATGCTTCTCAGTGTAGACAATGCCTACATTACCTACTCAGAAAACACTTGTCAGTAATATACAGGGTGTTTCAGATTCAGAATAAGAGGCAAAAAATTGCACACCAACTAGAAGATATCCAAATAAAAACTTTTTCTTCCATAAAATTTTCCGAAGAAAGAGACATTGAGATATTAGCAGTTTATTGTTTTTAAGGGTGAAATTTAATAAACTACTCGCAATATTGATTTTGAATTTACGTTGATCCGGCGAAATGTGCTAGTTGCATGACCTCCTAGATCTCCTGACATGACTCCACTCGATTTCAATTTTTGGGACACGTGAAGAGCCTTGTCTATGCTACACCCATTGAGTCTGAGGAAGATCTTGTGGCCAGAATTGCAGTGGCTGCAGGTGAGATACCTTAATGCCAGACGTGTTTCCTAATATTCGGCAGCCGTTAAGGCTAACATTCGAAAAGTGCATAGATGTAGGTGGAACACATTATGAACAATTTTTGTAAAGTAAATTCAGATCAATATCGCGAGTAATTGTGCCATTAAATTTCAACCTCAAAATTAACACCTAATACCTCCCAACCCCGATTTTTTGGGGGAAAATTTCATAGGACAAAGTGTGCGCCCGCAGGCATATAAATAAGATCGGCGAGAGACGTCGGCGTTCATTGGAGGTGCGCTGCCGTAGAGATCACGTTAGATAGAGTCATCACTGTTCAGTAGCAGACGCGTTACCGTCGAGGAAGCACCTGTATAGTTCACAGATGCATTGTAGAAGACTTGTACTAGCACCTATCGTCTGATCTCTCTGATTCTTGCCAACTACCAAGCCTGTATCAACTCTGAAGTAACAATAAACTATAACTACGTGGCTGCTTCGTCACTCCCGAACCCCATTCGCGTAGTTCTCGGCCGGTACATAGAAAGGGTCGGAACATATTTGGTGACCCATGTATGGGGATACCACATCAAAGATATCCACATTGCCCATTGAAGAAGAAAGATAGCAAGAATTGATCTTCGGTTCTGCTGATCAGTGATTTTAAGTGTGAAGAGTGTCAGCCTGTGGAGTAACGGCGCGTAGTTATCACATTACTTCAGAGCATCGAGAAAAGGAAGAAGGACGTCAGCGCAGAAAATCGAAGTTCTTTCCAAGAAACTCTTCGAGAAAGAAACACTTCGAGGGAGATAAAATCGAAAATCTACACGCTACTCAGTCTTCACGTCGCTACTCAAGGGAGAAAATGATGTGAGGGTCCAAACCAACAACCTGGTTTGTCGACGAGATCTACGCATCTACCCATCGTCATCTGCAACGAGAAGATCTACGAGAAGATCGACGAGAGCTACACATCGCCAAATAGCAAGCTGAGTATACGCCGATAATGTTTGCTTGCGAATTATATAAGCATGCGCTCAACTAAATGATTATACATCAGCAATACAAAATTAAATTAAATTTAAAATTAATGAGTAAGCAGCAAGCAGTAAGTAGTAAGTAGTAAGCAGTAGCACTAGGCAGTAAGCAGTAGGCATTGCAAGCACGCTGTTCCCTGGGAGTGCGGAGGCAAGTTGATTCCCGGAAGGAGCGCAGAGCGAGCGGTGTAGGCAGGCATTGCGAAAGCGCAGTGAGCAAGATTCCCTGTAGTGAGAGAGCGAGCGTCTTCGCGGAAGTATTGTGTGGATAAACAATTGAAGGAAGTTGTAGCCGGAGCTCGGTTCTCCAGCACCTATTGTTCTCTAGTGTATAAGAGTGAGCTGGAACAGCCTGCCGCTGAGAGTAACAGTCACGCAACAGTCAGTAACGGTAGCAGAGTAACAGTAGCAGTCAAGCAGCGTGACTAGGTCTTTTGTGGTGCTGTAATAGCCCGATTTAAGTCCATTGGAAATGTGAGTATCATTTTATTGTATGAAGGGTATTTTCTTTAAATGTGTGTAGAACATTCTTCTTTTAATGGAAATTGGAGGTTTGTGAAGATAGGATTATTTTGTGCTTATGTCAGGCAGTGACTCTGACGAATACGAGTATATAACAAACCCTGTGGCCTGATCTATAGCATACAATGACAAGAGGCGGATTCCAAGGTAGAGGTAGGACGCGTAGACCCTACTGGAGACCCAATTTCCCAAGACCAACTTACCGTGCTAGACCTCATGTAAAATCTTTTGTTGGAGATCGTGAATTAGGAACTCTAGAAGTCCAAGCATTAGAGACAGCGACTGAAGCTAGGCGTTGCTCGAATTGCAAAAATCATGTGTGTATCTGCCGAAACCAAGGTGTGTCGGTAAACCCTGTGGCTAGGAAACCGACTGATTGGTACAAACCAGGTTCAAGTCAGACAGCCGCCGAGCATTCGCTGCGTGATGTAGTTTGTTTTCGTTGTAACAAGTTAGGACACTACGCAAGAGACTGTAGGTCCGGACGAGAGTATTTCAACAGACCAGGTAGGCCTGATCGTGTCCGTGCGCGAGGACAGTATAAAACTCGAGTACCAGAAAAAAGCCAGGTAGAAACTTACCAAACTAACAGTGGAAATGATTTTTTAGCGTAAGCAGTGGAGAAGATTTCATTGCCGATAGAAGTAACGTCGATGATAAAACGGAAACTAAAATAACTATAACTAAGTGTGACTCTACGACAGTGGTGCCCTGTGAACCCGAGGAGAATGCTGGTGTTGAAGGTTCCCTCGTTAAAAATGTTGAGAGAGTTGATCCACTGATAAAATGTAAAAACAGATATGAATTGCTGGGAGAGGTGGATTTAAGCGACTTAAGCGAATTCAACGCTAGTGGCACTGATAATTATGAAAGCCACATTACAGCGAACGTTTGTAATTACGAAGAAGATGAAGAAGTTGAAGTAACAGGACAGAATGAATTATTTGTAATAAGAAAAAGTCATAAGCCCATGATTGTGCTGAGAAAAGATGCAGACCTGTGGAATGCATTGATTGATTCAGGATCAGAGAAGTGCCTAATCAGCTACCACAGAATTAATGAGATAAGTAATGACATGAAGCCAAGTTCTCTGACTATAAAAGGCGTTAATGCTAAAAGTAATGTCGAAGGCGAGGTAGAGCTTGTCCTAAAGTTAAAAAACGGAGTAAGTTTAAAGACAAATGCTCTAATAATTAAAGATGGTATTTACAATTATGACGTCATTATTGGACGTGATTTATTAGACAAGAACGCCGTTGTAGATTTAAAACAAAGATGTTTAATTATCAAAGACGGGAGAATTCCCTTTGCAGAGGTAAAAAGACGAAAAAAGAGAAAGACAGAGTGTCTCGAGTATTTAATAGAGAATACTGAGTGTCTCATGGCGGACACGATTACGTCCAGAGCTAAGAAAAAAGTCCTAAATAAGCTAAGAGAAAAGAGGACGTGCATTGCTGAGAAAGCAAGTGAGGAAGTAAAAAGGGATGGTAAGAGAGAAAACCAGCCTGTTCGAGGCGTAGTTGCAGTTACCAATTCCCAAACAAGGCCAAGGTCGTTAAGAGTGCATACTCAAAGAATTGAAATTGCTCCCAATGTAATTTTTAAACATGTTGGACATGTTGGAAAGTGTAAAAATGGAGAATACATAATAAAGAAAGCAACTTTGAAGGAAGGCGTGTGTGTCGCAGAAGCAATTGTGAGAGTTAACAATAGGAGAAAGATTCCGTTGTTGTTAATTAATAGCTCCGACAGAGCGATTGTTTTACCAGAAAATGCAATTATAAGTACCTTAGAAAGGGTGGAAAAGGATCACATTGAATCCGAAGTTTACTTGTCAGATGTACAAGGAGAATTAAAAACGGGATTAAGTACCTTTGTGCAGGCAACGAGTGTTGTTCTGGACAGTCATTTAGATGTCGAGAAGAAAGACACTAATAGTAAATCTGTCGGGATCACAGGAGTTGTCGACAAAGGGTACGTTTCTAATTCCAAAGAAATAGCCCGTGGTCGGCGGAAATTAAATAATGATGATATTCTGATGATACCTGATGTGCACGGATAGCACGGTTAAGGTATGAATGAAGTATTTTTGAATACCGTAAATAATGCAGAGTGTCTGATGACAGACGTGGTTGCCCAGAGGAGGCGTAAAGAGTAATATTTGCTACGGTAGAGAGAGCCTCGAAAATGGAGGTGCTGTGGGGCAGCGAATAACCCCGAGACAGAAATGCTGTGAGGTTATCTGGGAAAAGGCAAATTAGTACCAGGTAATTCTATCAGCGAGGTCAAAGTATTGAAGTAGAAATGAATTCGCGCAGACAATTAAGTGAGTAAGCTTTAGAGAAGCGAATTATGAATTAACACGAACTTGGAATTAATGTCATTGATACCATGATGATCAGAGTTTAGCATTGTAGATTGCGGTTGTCATTGTGCTGGCGAATAATAATGAGAGGCGATAGATGCCCGTTAATTAACCACACGTGGTTGTCTGGTAATAAGTTAAAGAGTAACAAGTATCGAGTATCAAGTATCACTGGAAAAGAGTGTCGAGTAAAGTTACCAGTACAGCTGCACTGCAGCGCACACGAGTGAGTGTGATTTTTTTTTTTGCTTGATGCAGAGGCAGATGTTTTTTTTGTACGCCGGCGCAAGGCCGAGAGCTGTGCTCAGCATTTCGTACGCGTTAGTATTGGCACGAGGCAGTAATGTTGGTAATACTGTGAAGGTAGTAATACTGTGAAGCAGTATATGACTAGGTAACTAGTTATGATAGTGACCATTAAAGATTATGGTAAAGTGCCACAAATGTCATTAATGTTGTTAATGTTGTTAAAACATTTTTTAGTGACTGGTGTGACTGGTGGATAGTCATGAATTAGATGTGTTTTGGACGTGAGAGTCCACACTAATTCAGTGTGAGAGTAAAAATTAATTTACTTCATAGTCAATTGTCAATGAGAGAGGCTTCATTTAATAATCCTTCAGTTAATAATTTTTGAGCACGTTGAAACGATCTAGTGCGTCATAACAGTCATTTTTGCAAGCCTAACCGAATTTCATACTCAGTATAGTTTTATGTTGTGTAATTTGAAATTAATCAAACGCAAAAGAATGTAAAATTTATCGTCGAGTCTCCCAAGGTTTCTACGGGATAATTAACAACTGATTGAACGATTAAAATTAACAACTGATTGAACGATTAAAATTTAAGAGTATTTAACGTCAGTATTGATTTTTGCATTGACAACTTTTTGTGTATGTACTGTAAAAGTATGTCCTTACGTGTTCAATCATTCTTTTTGTTGTATTTGCTTATGCTTCATGTTAACCTCGTATATGCTTTAGTATTTAACCTTTTTGATTGAGGCATTAACGTAACGCGATAAGTGAAACGTAAAGTAACCGTTCACAGTGTAACAGTTCAACAAGTACAGTATAATAATACGTAATTTTCTTGTGCAAAAGCAGTACGTGATTATTGAAGGCAAGAAACATTGATGACCTTGCAGAAATTTATTTTATTTCCGTTGTGCATCGAGGCTGAAAATGCCACAGTTTTGCTCACGATGGAAACGGTTAATTAACAGTTTTTAGTTTTGAATTCCATATATGCGTTCTATGAGTTCTAGCTTGTAAGAGCATTCTATGAGTTCTTTCAAGATTTATGTATGTCTTGCTTTAGGAAATATTTTGTTGCGAAACACCTTCAGAAGAGATGTTGAGCTCAGGAAGTTGTCATACTGTTGTTGCGACATCAAGAGCTGTGCTCATCAAGCCGTCAGCTAAAGTTGATAAACTGAGCGGTAATCGTGGAGATTTCGAAACGAGAGTGCGAGTGTGCAACCGCGAGAACTGCCTCGAAGCTGCCGCAGATTGTTTGGCAACAATGCTAGGCAGTGTAGTTGGAATGAGAGTGTCTTAATGAGAATGTGTCTTAATGAGAATGTGTCTTAATGAGAAATTTGAATGTCTGCAACGAAGATTAAATGTAAATGCGAAATTTAGTCGTTTTATTAGTTTAGCAATTATGTTACTGGAAGATTCTTGGATGCTAATGAGGAAGCTACTTTTGTTTGTCATTTCACTTTATTTGTGCATTCATGTACGAAAGTTTGCGCTTTAGCCATGCTAATCGTTTTTGTATTGAATTCCAATTTCAGTTCGAGCGTGTGCGAGCGGTAACATGACATCTGTAACGCGATTCATGCTGCTGTGCCAGCAAGGAAGACACGCAGACACGCAGTCACACGTGACGGGGTACGCACTATGCAGTGCGGAGTCCGGCTGCGACAGGCTGGCGCCCCGCAACTGTCAACAAACATCGATGGCCTCGGCGGCAGCTAAGCTTCGCATACAGCGAAGAGATTACTGAAATTTACCTTCGCGCGCAGTCAAGAGATTACTGAAAGAGTTTACCTTCGCGCGCAGTGACTTGAAGAGAGTAACTCACTTTAAAGGTTTAATATGGTGTTAATACTTTATACTTTACCGTGGACATAGTGTTGAAAACGTGGTTTAATAAAATTAGTAACTTAAAAAATTTGGTAATTATAAATTCAGAGTAGTTCAAGAATTTTGGACTTTGTTCACATGTTATTACTATTGGATTACGACAAATTGAAATTGTTTAGTGATTTTCCTTTTATTTTTGCAGAGCGCGAAACCGATTTTCATATTCATATTCGATGTTCTAAACTAGTGTGTCTTCGATTTTGTCACGTATATATCTTACTCCACGTGCTATACCATTATGTTACCGATAGAATTAAGTTTTACGAGTCAACGGTACTTTGTTTATTTCGATTATTGTTTTAACTAATAGTGGAAAGGTTCTGTTCTAATTTGTGCGATGTATGGCTATAACACTAACTTCTATTTTCAAGTCTACGGTAACGCAGACGATATTTTGAATGTTTCTTTTTGGTGAAAACTTTAATGATGCTTTATTTAATGTCAACTCAACTTTTCTGTATCATTTTTCATTACCTACGAGGCAATAGTTTTGATTCTTATAAAACTTTCCGAAATTGCCTTGCCGAAGAACTCGTGTTTTGCTCGGTGTTACTGTTTCACCAGCGATGTAAGCGGATGTTTTTATATTTACTCATGAATTAATATTAAGTTGGTATTTCCAAGCTTGTGTTTTACGTATTTCATTTTAACCATGTTCGCGAAGATGCTCGAGTCGATGCAACGTTCAGGTATATAATTACGATTTGTTTCATTTTGGTTTATCGATAACTCAATTTATGCGAATACGTTGTTCACTTAAAATTTTAACGGCATTGTGTATTTAATTTCATGCGTGTTATTATTATCCTTAACGAATGTCTTGATTTATTTAAATTTTATGGCGAGAATGATTTTTATTTGTCGAGGTATCTGCGTGCCCTATTTCTTATTTGTGTTGATTAAAAATTTTTCAGTTGTTTCAACGATGCGTTTTTCTTTGCGATGATTTTTGTTGAATTTAACTTGACGCGTTTGTTTTTACTGTTACTGGCGGTTGTTTTGCCACGAAAGGATTTATTCAGTACGCGTTTTGATGTTTGATTTTGATATTCTGATATGTTAATAAAATTGTGTGGTGTATCCGTTGTATCCGAAATATCTGGAGTACCCACGAATTCTAAGAATCAATTGGTAAATAACTCTATAATAAATGAATAAATTGTTTGAGCTAAGTGCATAGAGTGATTATTTGGCTGATTATAGATAATAAATCTGGTATTGAATTGACACTAATATATAATATAGACACTAAAAATTGTTTAACAAGATGTAGGATTACCGTTGAAATTTGTTTATGATGACAGCAAAGGCCATACCTGTCTACCTCTGTTCATAATTCGGTAACAATTTTGTCATCAGAATTATTGATCGTCAAGGATAATCAATGAGATTGATTGACGTTTCAAAAATATTTTTATTGTAATAAAAAATTTTTGTGCGTGGGGGGTCCTAGATGTGCGCCCGCAGGCATATAAATAGGATCGGCGAGAGACGTCGGCGTTCATTGGAGGTGCGCTGCCGTAGAGATCACGTTAGATAGAGTCATCACTGTTCAGTAGCAGACGCGTTACCGTCGAGGAAGCACCTGTATAGTTCACAGATGCATTGTAGAAGACTTGTACTAGCACCTATCGTCTGATCTCTCTGATTCTTGCCAACTACCAAGCCTGTATCAACTCTGAAGTAACAATAAACTATAACTACGTGGCTGCTTCGTCACTCCCGAACCCCATTCGCGTAGTTCTCGGCCGGTACATAGAAAGGGTCGGAACAAAAGAGTGTTTATTTGGCCATTTTCTACTTGATGTGCAATTTTGTACCTCGTGTTCTGAAACACTCAGTATACATAATTGTTTACACGACTCGTCATAAATGACGGGATTCGATATTGTCTGTATAGAAATTATTCAGGTGTGGACCATAAAGAAATATTTCCATCCTAATAGCACCCGCGATTAAAATATTCTAATACTTGTGCACTTGTGAAACTCGCATCACAGATACAGTAGTTAAGCATCTTTAAGAGCGTGAAAGGGAGACAGATCAACCAACAAAGACGAACAGCCAATTTTGTTTGTTCAATGAAATTTCCTGTTGAATATTTTCCGTATTTCTGATGGCGGCTTTGTGGAAGAAAAAGTTTTCTTCAGTTGGCCTCTCTTAGTTCACAGACAAAAATTTGAAACTGATGAAATGAGATCTTTTTGTTTGTTGTTTTTGGTTTTGCAGCTGCATCTTTTCTTTTCGATTTTTGTGTTTAAATTTAACTTTCTATAATTAAGCACGTTTGCGCTTCTAGCAGACCTGCATTAACCTTAAATAGTTTTAATTAAAATTACTTGTTACGCTTTGGCGTTCACTCATTAAATTATCTTTGAGCTTGCTTTGCTTGGGCAGCACGTCGTCCTTTTAATAAAAGTGGGTCTGGTACCTCTAACTTATTTCTCTTGCGTAAAAAGTAGTCTCTTTCTGCGACTTGAACTCCTCGACCCGGCTTTTGCAGCCTCTTGAATAGGCACTTATTATTGAAGGTAATTAATTGTCAAATAATTGTTAAAATCTTAGTGCTATATGCAATCTTGCAATAAGATACGATATTCACCTAGTCGGCGACCAGACATCTTAAAACTCTGTATCTCTCTACTCAGAACGCCTCTAAAATTCCCTACCGGAGTACCGTACTGATGACCGGCCGCGTCCATTGGGTGTCTTCTATTTTTAGCGAGTATCGTTTTAAAAACTAACCTTACGTTAAAGAAGATCTTCGGTCTCTATTTTAAAGGAATTTAATAATAAAAATATTACAGAGGACGCTGCTGAGCGTACTGTTGGAATCCTCAAGATCTGCCTAACTTGGGTACGGTTTCTCTTTTTGCGCAGGAGAAAAGGGAAACGACTTGCTGTTGTTCCCTTGAAGTTCTTCTGTATTTGAAATAAATGTTCGAGCAGTTGCCCTCAAGTTTTAAATCCTAAAACTCCATTGTATTAACATAGGAGAGATTACGCTCACGAAATAGCTAAACCTATTTATTAATTTGTTCAAAGGATACACTTGACCATTTATTGTATAAGAACAATCAATACTATACCGGGTGTCCCACAAAAATGTCCCGGACTTTTTAATTGATAATATCTCCGCTTTAAATTAACATATTTTAATTGTCTTTTATTTACAATTTAGTCAATTTTGTTTCCTTTTGAAATAATTTAGGTTTTTGAAAATCAGTTGAATAAACTTTGAGACAATCGATTTACTGAAAGGGGTAGAAAAATTGTTCAAAGGGAAAGTTTTAAAAACAACACTGGTGTTCTTCTTCATTCCTCAATACCTAGTGTTAAGAATAATTTCATAACGATGTATCGTACATACAACTAAGTATTTAAACCCTCTGAGAGGTTTCAAGTTTCAAGTGTTCTCAATAATAGTGTTTCAAGGACTGATAAAAAACGTTGGAATAATGGGTAAAACTCTTCGTTCAATGGTGGCTAGAAGTAATACTTGCCTTGAGAGAAATGGAGGGTATGTCGTTGGATACTAAAATTACCTCATTTATTTAAACGTTATATAAGGTAATGATTTGTTACTCCTTAAAATTTTTGTGTGTTCAGTTTTATGGAAACTACAAAATAAGGAAGAATATCAATATTGTTTTAAAAACTTTTCCTCTGAACAATTAATTTTTCTGCTCGTTTCAGTAAATTTGACATTGTACAGTGGTTATTCAACCGATTTTCAAAAATTTAAATTATTCGAAAAGGAAACAAAATTTACTACATTGTGAAAAAAGGCAATTAAAATATGTTAATTTAAAGCTGAGATATAATTAATTAAAAATCGGGGACATTTTTATGGGACACCCGGTATAATAAAAAGCCAGGTGTCCGTCAATGATAAGTATATGTTCTCGTGTGTAATTTCCCCTATCTCATTACAATGGGAATCTGCTTGCTTGGACAGTATCATAAATACCATTGAAATATGAAAAACCTGGCATCTGCTCACTTATGTTTATAAGTAAAAAACATTGCGTGAAAATCGAATCAACTGTCAAGAAAATGCGACTCATTGCATTTAAATTTCAAAGGCATTTAAATGCTTAAAAGGTATGGCAAATTTTTTAAAAACCTCTTGCGAACAATAATTTAAATTACAATTCAGGTAGGTATTATGTTATACAATTTGCTTGGTTGTTGTGTGCGTTTGTGACGTTTTTAAAGATGGTTAATGACCGTATCTGTGATACGAGTTTTACCAGTGCAAAAGCTAGCACGAGAATACTGTATTTTAATCGCAAGTACTATTACAATGGATATATTTGTTTGCCATTTTTATCTTGAGATTTTTTTGAAACGATACCATTGGATCCCGTCATTTTTGACCAATCATGTACACTAGTATCTTGATTATTAACAATCTGTAGTCAATTTAGAAGTCGTTCGCTAATAAAGAATATAATGAACATATGCACAGGTTTCAACACCTGCAACCGTTTACTACTAAGAATGAGTGTCGTGTGTTTATTTATACGTTTTGTGTCACGCTGTTAAGAATAATTGATAGGAAAAAAATAGCACTGGCGGTCTTGGTTCCAGTTCACGGTCAATTAATACACTCATTTTCGTTGTGCAATACTCTGTCACAATTAGAGCGATCCAGAGCCTTATATACTCAAGTTTGTATCGTGAATACCGAGTTCGGCGAGGTATTGCATATTGAAATATGCTGTATTGTATATTATAATATACTGTATTGCAATGTACTGTATTGCATATTACAATATACATACACAAGTTCGCAGTTGCTTTCAGTAATGCTGAATTTCTGTATCTTGGATACGACACTAATGGCTATAACTACTTCTCTTGCGGCTCAAAAATGCTGTGTTCTGAGTGTTTATTACTCTTATAAGAAAATTAAGTTACCTTTGGAATAAGCTGAAAGCATGGAAACTCCACTCAAACGAAAATTTATTGAAGGAAGGTATTGAATTTTGTCATTTTTTACGGTCTGTGTACACTAGTTAAGAAATAAAATATTCATCTTATAAATTATGAATAGGTGAAGTTGGAGTCACAAAATTGTGAATAGGCGGAGTCGGTGTTGAAGTCGCCAAATTCTGGAGAAATGGAGTCGGAGTCGCCAAATTCTGAAAAGGTGGAGTCGGAGTCGGAGTCGCCAAATTCTGAAAAGGTGGAGTCGGAGTCGGAGTCGCCAAATTCTGAAAAGGTGGAGTCGGAGTCGCCAAATTCTGGAAAGGTGGAGTCGGAGTCGGAGTCGCAAATTTATTCCACCGACTCCGCAACCCTGGCCACAACACAGCAGAAGCGCAAAAGAGACCAGGAGACGCGCTCAGCAGTGCGGGTACCTGACTAACATCTCCCGGATGTAAGGCTGCGGGTCGGTGTGGTCGTCGTTGAACACGAGTATGGCTTTGGGGCGGTGGCTGGGGGGGATGCAGCCATCCCAGTTGCTGAGGCACCCTCCGTCTGTCTGGCGCCCAACACATCATTATTGCCTTACTTCATCACTGTGATAGCACCCTCTGCCTGCCTGGCCAACACATCATTATTGCCTTACTTCATCACTGTGATAGCACCCTCTGCCTGCCTGGCCAACACATCATTATTGCCTTACTTCATCACTGTGATAGCACCCTCTGCCTGCCTGGCCAACACATCATTATTGCCTTACTTCATCACTGTGATAGCACCCTCTGCCTGCCTGGCCAACACATCATCACTCAGTTATTGCCACGCTTATTCCCTGCAGCGGCCGCTCCAAACCGCCTTAGAAAGGACCAAGTAGCGCAAGTTTCCTTGCTCCCCAAGCAGCAACTGTTCTGTATTTTGAACATGCATTTCCTCTTGTGCATTGATTCATTTAAGGTTACCTGAATTGCTGACCCAAGCAATTTTCAAAGGAAACTTCAGAGAATTTCAAGTTCACGTGGTATCACAAGGGCGTGAAATTTGGGCGTCACAGTCAGCGCTGAAGCTACGTAACAACAATATAATGTAAGCTTCATAATTGGACAAAAATGTAAAATTCATGTAAGAATGAACAGTAAGAAAAAAACTTGTGCAAGAGGTTGGTCGTACGGTCTCAGAGCCAGTACAAGGAGCAAAGAATGAGAGGTAAAGCCTTCCTGACTACAATTCTAGACCCACAACAAACTCCCGCAACAGATTAGATTAGATTATTAGTTAGTTTAAGCCTTCCTATCCGCAAAAAATGTGATCCAAAGAGAGGAAGGAAGAAGGCACCATTTAGTATGGAGTTAAGGGAACGTGGAATCTGTGCAGAAAAGGCATAGAAACGATAAGAAAGAAGTTCATGAAACAAAATCAAAGTTGAAGAAGAAAGTAGTAGGCGTTAAAAAAACTGGACAGCAGTAAACCATAAAAAGTTAGTTAATAATATAATAAAAGCATTTCATTTCAACAAAAAGAAGGCCTACCTAAATTTCAGCTCAGGCCCTCACACATTTGACCCCTCGGAGTGCTAATTCCCATAGATACAATATTTGTATCCCCCTGAAGGGAACTCCCACAACAAGTGCGCCGATTGGGCAGCTCAAGTTCACCCCAAACACCGCAGGCAAACTCCCTCCTTGCCGTCTTATACCCACAACCGAAAAACTTGTGTGTGCAATTTGATATTTTGCTCAAGCTGGCACACCATAACAAAAAACAAGGTGGTAAAAAATATGCTTTCCAGCTTCACAAGACGAGCAAATGTAAGAAAACTGAGAAACTTATCAGGAATTAGATTGTCCACAGCTTTAGGTGAGCTGCTCTAATGCAGCTATCACCTCATAAAGACCTGTTTACACAATCAATGAGTGCGTGCGTGAGCAGTGAAGAGAGGCGCAAGCCCCGCCCACTTGCTCTCGCTTCAGGCGCATTTACTTGGTGAATGACAGTGCGTCTGTAGTGACACCGACAAGCTCTGGCCAGCGCCATGAAGACGAGCATAGTCAGCAGTGTCATTGAGCAGTAAATGTGCCTGAAGCGAGAGCAAGTGGGCAGGGCTTGCGCCTCTCTTCACTGTTCACGCACGCACTCAATGATTGCGTCAACCGGCCTTTAGGGGTTGCAGTAGCAAAATAAGCATCTGTACCTGCACAATGAATATAAGCCACAAACACATGCACAGAGGTACACCAATAGATTTCTCTACAATAACTTCAATACCGCGAGAAACATCCCTGCATGCATAGAGATGTAAGCACGCTCCAGTACACAGACTGGAGGTTGAGAAACTTAACACATTCCAAGGAGCAGAACTATACATAGTTCGTTCCAAAAATGGTCCCATTCAGCGGCGCGTCTATATATAGTCACTGTTTCATTCTGCCTGCTCCACATAAGCGGTGGATACAATATAAAAACTGCGTGCAAAGAAGTGTTGTTCTGTAAATTTTTAAATCCTGACATTTTTAAGATAAGTTGAACAATGAATTCCGTGCCTTACGAGACGAGACAAGCCTTGACTGCCTGTCATGTGGACGAGTGCAGCACTGGAGCTCCTTTTGTTCTGCTAACTCAGCTCCTCAGTGGCTGTATACTACACAGCAGCACACACACAGGCAGCCATACACTAGACAACACAGCACACAGCTCACCCGTGTCCCAGACGATGAAGACTCAACAGAGAGCGGCAGGTAGGCCACACCTGGCAGCTGCGGCAGACACAACACGGCCAGCCGGTCGCGCCTGCTGCAGGTGTAGTTCCACACCAGCCCAGGCAGGTACGCAGACGTGGCCCCCACATTGGCCCTGATCACCTGCCTGCACACCCCACACTCCCCACCGGCCCCTTCTGGCAACTCCATCTCTGGGTCTCTCCCTGCATGTGGCCGGCCAGACCGCGTCCTGCGCCTTGACGTGCAGGCAACACCTGCTGTGGGGACACCGTTGTCACCTTCAGGAAGTCTTCCCTTGCTCGCCGCCCTGGTTCTTGTTCGCTTGCAGGGCGGAGGTGTTGCCTCGGATGATGCTGGGCAGGCCTGCATGAGCATGCCATTCTCCTCCGCTCCGTTGCCATCCTGAGTAGTGGATGGCAAGAAAATATTCAGCTTGGTTGATTTGACGAATCATGTAATGTAATTGAAATATATTTTGCTCAGTGTCAAGTGGTGAGAGAAAATGAATACCTAAAAAGTCCTCATGAGGAAGACTTCTGTAGTATTTGATTGAGTGAGTGCACTGCATCTATAAAACGTTGCTTTTTATTTATTGCTCCAGCCCAGCCTTTGCCCAATGAAGTAAAAATCTTGTGGGGGTTAACTTTGTTCACGACAAGCCAGGCAGGATAATAAGGGTGATATTTTATTTATCCCGCAAACAAAAACCCTTAAACAGGTTCTCATGGATTTTAATCATACAGAACAAAAACTAGAAATGTAGTAAAATATACTTGATAATTTTACTTAGTGTCAACAGAAACAAGTACAATGAAAGAAATTACGATTCATTAAATCATTTTTAAAATTATATGCTTGAAACAAAGCTTAGAAATCTAAACATGACTATACAATGAACAAACAACTAATAGTGTTCTGGACACACCAAGCTTTGCCGCTTTTATGAATTACACTGACAAGTTGAAAGTCTACTCAGCTTACGCCTAAGCTGGGTGGCAAGTGTTGCCATACACTGCCGAGATTATGAGATTAAGATTATAAGTTAGTTTAAGCCTCCCTAACCGCTACAAAAAAGAGCTTATCGAAGAGAGGAAGGGGACGGCACCATTTAGTAAGGAGATAAGAGAATGAGGAATCTATGCAGAAGGGGCATAGAAACAGCAAGCTAAGAAAAAAGTTGACGAAATAAGATCAAAGTTGAAGAAGGAAGTCAGAGGTGCTGAAAAACAGGCTAGTAGTGAACCGAAAAAAGGTGGTCCTTAACATAACCAAAATACTTTTATTTCAACAAAAAGAAGGCCACCTAACTCCCAGCTCGGGCCCTCACATTTTCCCCCTGGGAGCGCAAATTCCCATAGATACAATAGTTATATCCCCCTGAGGGGTCAGCA
The DNA here is from genome assembly GCA_030386875.1 of Morinoia aosen. Classification (NCBI taxonomy): domain Eukaryota; kingdom Metazoa; phylum Arthropoda; class Malacostraca; order Amphipoda; family Talitridae; genus Morinoia; species Morinoia aosen. The sequence goes on from CM059566.1 coordinate 28,216,759, forward strand.
ATGAAGAAATGAGACCAACAGTCAAGGATGGCAAGTGAGCACTGTTAGGCTGTGTAAAACTGGCGCGTGCGTGCTGATCATGCCGACGATTGTAGTTTGTGCCGGCTCAACCTAATGTGGGCGGCGCGTAGTTTGCCACGGTCTCAGTTGGCTACGAGCGGTGTTCAGGTGAGCACAAGGAGCGCTACAGTGCAGTTAACAAGCACAAATGAGAGATCAGTCGAGTGACGCGCTTCACCTGCGTCACTGGACCCTCTCCATTATTTCACTCCATCATACACACTAAATTAGGTGCCCTATAAAGCTTCATACAATACCAGCTTGTGATGGGAATTCTGAAATTCTCTTCTTGGGAAAAAATAGGACAGCAATGAACCAAAAAAAGATGGTCCTTAACCAAAAACATTTTATATCACTAAAAAGAAACCCTACCTAGCCCGGAAATTGGGACCTCGCATTTTGCCCCTGGCAGTGCCAACTCCCACAGATACAACAGTTGTATCCCCCACCAGGGGGGGGGGGGGGGCGTGGCTTAAAGTCACGACTTGACAACAGAAGACAAAAGTCTCAACTTAATCCTGCCAAGGAAATTTCCCCATTTTGTTATGGATGAAATGGCCAAAAGGTATTTTTAAATCATTTGAGTAACAAATGTAAATAATTTAGGGGAAAAATTTCAGGGATAAATACTGACAGCACTTCAAAATAATCAGTGGAATAACCTTAATATATATTTTTTGCTTTAGCAACTGCATTTATTAAGTTTCCCCCAAATGATCAGCAAGTGAATGAAAGTTAGGAAACACTTACTCAAGATTAAATAAATAAAAATATTAAACGTGTTGCATAGACCACTCAGTGGAGATCAATAGTAAATTGCACACACAAAGCTTCAGGATGTCTAGAAAAATAGTTTAATAGACATTCTTAGTTGCCCTAATTTTGCTCTTCATGTCAGAATATTCCACTACTAGTTGAATTCCATTAAATTGCTGTTAGTTGGCATGAAGTTGAATCCCTAGTCATCTACACTGTAGCGACGTGAGAGAAACACAGTCCTCACGACCAAGACATGACCACCTCTGAGTCAGGAGACCGGCAGCCAGCAGCAGGGGGCAGCACATTGGGACACGCGCTCGACTGACACACCGAAGGACTTATCCTGACAGTGGAGCACCAGGTGGGCACCATTTGCTTGGTGCCAATGAGGCCTCCGGAGCTCGGCACCTCCACCACCTGGCAGGTGGGGGGCAGGTGACGCTTCAGGCTCTCATTCACTGGAGGAGAGAAACACGTTCAACATGTTTATGTTGGTGTGACGCACGGTAGAGGAAACAAGGTAGGGTCATTTCTATGAGAGAAAATACACCTCCTCTTGTTTGGCTGGCCAATAGAACGGCTTTATTTGCTCTCCATGGCACAGTGGTTAAGGGATCAGCCTTGTATGTTGGAGACGAAGGTTCGTATCCCGGCGCTGGCGCGGAAATTTTCCCCGTTGGGTATAAGGGAAAGCTCAAGCACAATACCCCACTCAACCCAGGTGTCGGAAATGGGTACCGGATTTACGGGGGAACTGTCATAGGATTAGTTGTAAGACATTTGAAAAACCAATGCTTAAGATCATATGTATCAGGCTTGATTGGAAATAAAGCATCCCAAAGATGCCGATGTGTGTTTGTTTGTTTTTGTTATTTCAAGCAAACTTTCTGACGTCACTACAACGCCATGTATTTAGGCTAATAGTGGAGCCAGACTTGGGGGTATCAGTGCTACCAGAAGCAATATGAGCGCTGCTATTGGTTTGTTACTGTGACGTCAGCAAAACCACACCGTCAACGAAAAAAAAACTGTTTTGAACCTACCTTGTTTCCTCTACCGTGGTGTGACGTCACTAACCTGTCAATGATGCAAGCCAGCCACAGCCCCCCTCAAATGTGCTGGATGCTTGCATTACCTGCCATAAGCTGCTAGTGCTTAACACCTGAGGCTCCCACTTATTAATAGGTTTTATGCTTGGCCCTCTTCAGTCTTTTGCCAATTAATCAGTCTCATAGATCCTGCTCTGATATCCAGGTTGATGTCTCATATAGGAGAGCTCCTACAGAATATGATCTTCTACATGCATAGTAATTTTTTTTATCTGTGAAGGGATTTTTCATGGAATAATACTGAGGAGACACAAAACTGTTAGGTCTAGCAAACATCCAATGTAACACCTACATTTGAGCTACTATCACTGCAGCCAGTAGCTTTGGACTTTTTGGTAATTGCCATGTCACTACATAGAAAAGATCATATAAGTACAAACTGTAGATGAGTAAACCTTGGGTATCCTACCTACTGCTTGAGGAGTGCCAAGTTGCCAAGATACATTATAGATCTATCCTAGGCAGTATTGCATTGCGTTTACACAACAACAAACCTGTGCAGAAAATAAATTGGAGGGCAAATATGCAGAGTGTCCTAACACACAAAACACAGAATTTTAGGATCCTCAAGTTAGAGGTGTGGTCACATTCATCGCAGGGTTGCCAAACTGGATTTTCCTAGCCAAGTTACTAACTAGGAACTGAACTAGGAACTAGGCCACTCTGCCTGAAAGACATCTACGCTGCTATGAGGTGAAATTATTGCTTAATCCACTCTCCAGTTTTGACTTCTGATTTGTGGTTTAGGCCACTCTGCATATTTGCCCTCCAATTGTACTCAAAACTACACTCTCTCACTGCATACATCAGAAGAAAACCTGTACCTAGAACAACACTACCATGAAATATGCATGCACATGCACACACCTCCAGAAGTAAAAGCCTGTGGAGAAATCAAATCATGAAACTGAAGGCAGAAGCTCGGCTTGGACTGCCAATGCTGCTTCCACCTCATGAACTCTTCTTTCTCATACTTCACGCCCTGCCTGATCTGCTCAGTAAGCAAAACATTCTAGCTGAGCAAGTTGTAGGTATGTAATTTCCAGTGATTATGTTATATATATTTTATATTATAAGTTAGTGTTATACAAAAGGTAGCCTCCCTACCTGCTACAAAAAAGAGCATATTAAAGAGAGGAAGGAGGAAGGCACCATTTAGTATGGAGATAAGAAAATTAGGAATCTATCAGAAGGGGCATAAAAACAGCAAGTTAAGAAAGAAGTTCATGAAATAAGATAAAAGTTGAAGAAGAAAGTCAGGGGTGCTGAAAAACAGGACAGTAGTGAACCAAAAAAGATGGTCCTTAGCACAACAAAAAAAACTTTCATTTCAACAAAAAGAAGGCCTACTTAACTCAGCTGGGGCCCTCACATTTTCCTCCTGGGAGCGCTAATTCCCATAGATACAATAGTTGTATCCCCCTGAAGAGTAATTTCAAGTGAAGGGGATGAGGTAATAATAGGTTCTATTTAAAAGTAATGATTTGGTCTACTTGTAGGAAGATCACAAACTATTTTTCAATGATGCTTCACATAAAATCTAAACAAACAGTAAAAATTTTCACACCAAAAATTTTCACACCAAAAATTTTCCTAACCTGCCACCAATCAAGTTACCCCCACAAAGTTTCAAAATAACATGCTATCAAGTTCTACACTAGCAATGGAAGAATTCACTGTTCAAAAGAGCATTTTTATGTTGAGCCTTTTCTACACAAATTGGAATATATACTGGAATTCATTGAACAAATAAACTAAGCCTCCCACAGCAAACTAAAGGCATCTCTCACACAAATAGAGGCATTTATTGCCATGTCACTAAATAAGAGAACTAAACAACTGCACACAGACCTCATGAAGAGTAAGACCAGTGGTAGTGAAAAACAGCAGCTGCTGTCTGTTTGTGAGCTCCTTGGCAACCAACATCTGCCACAGTTTGCACACCCTCTGCACGCGACTCAACTCCGGCACTGAGAGCTGACGCAGCAATATCTGGGCAGGAGCAGAGATGTTCATGAACCTTGAAATTATAAGACATCAAATAAAATGAACAGGAATTATATCTTGCAATATATAAATGAACAGTCATTCATAGTGACCAGCACCATTCTGTGTACAAAGATTTGGTAATTGAGCCTAGACCAAAAGACGGATATACATTCTTCAAATAGCAATTGAAAATGAACAAATGAATGAATCTTTGAAAATTATCACTACAATAATTTCAACCAAATATTTGTCATATAAAAAATATGAAAACATTTCAGTACTCATTATTTAAAATGCAATTCAAAGTGTACAAACTCTGAGCATTAACACGTTAACCACCATCAGTTAAACTAAAGTTTAATATTCAACTCAAATTTAAAGTTAATTGTGGCAACAGCAAGCAATGATGGGATCATGCTGTCATTTAACTTTGATCAAGTTTTAAGAAAATTGAATTTGTGACTACTGGTCAGTCAGCAGCTTCATAAAAATTCCCTCCATGTCCCACCGGTGGCTCACATGGTGATTAACGTGTTAAAATTTTCCAGCTAAAATAAAAAAGACCTTAATTGAAGCCATCAAGGGCAAAAAAGATAGTAAAACTCATAAGGCTATAGCTGCTGAAGTGAGTTTGCCAACACAATAGCATTTAATTGTTGCTTTCATAAAATCCTGAATTCATATAGGAGTGTCATACTCCTACATGAGTTAGAAGTATTCATTAGAGCATGAGAAAGGTTTAGAGGGGTGCATGGATGCTTTATAAAGGCATACAATTTGTATTCAACAGTTTCTACTTCATGGATTTCCCCTATTGTGGGTATTCTGGAGAGCAACCTCTGCAGTCTCTGGAAAGAATGATACTCCAACTGTCTGTTGTTTATCTACTGGTTTGCTAATTTAATAAATTGTTGATAAGTGTAGCAGTCTTTTTACAGTTGAGTTCAATTTTGAAGTAATGTGATAGAGAACTTATCTCCCCCTTTACAGGCAGCACTTTTAGAACATATTCACTGCATGTCAATGTTGCTCCAAGTCTCTGCAGCAGCATTTTCAGCAGCTCCCATTTAAGGACTTATATTGTACTAGCAAGGGAATAAGTTAGAGTGAGTTCAGTAATGATAGTTCAATTTGTGGAAGAAACTTTAGTAATTGGTCTAATAATTGTCATTGCATACCTAAGAAGTAAGACTTAAATTTGAAACACTGAAAGAAATATAAGCTCTATTAGCATAGCAAATTTTTACTTTACTAAGCAAAGAATAGACACAACAATGATATGCTGATGTGGATCCTGCACTGCGCAAACACAGATCTCTCTCAGCACATTCTTGCCATTCAGGAATGCCACAACTCACAATCTGAGATGAGCTCAACGAGATAAGAGGGCAGCAGAAATGTGCTGTGAGGGCCAGTCTCAGGTGACTCCCCAAGTCCAGTGCCAACAGGCAACACTCTGGCACCAACACAGTAGAAGATGGGATGCAAGAGAAATGAGTTTCACTCATAATCATCTACCTTCAAGCACACCATTAACAGAACATTTATTTAACACAAAAAGTAGCCTTTAGCCCTGCATAGATTGTGTGAAGATCTTTGAAAATTAAACTCTTGAGTTATTTCTAAATTGTCATTAATATGAATAATGGAATATAATCCAACAGCTGTGCGATTTCATTTTAACACTTAAAGAATGCAACCTGAATGATCAGCAATCTAAATATTACACCAAGTCATTTACATACCAATGTACACAGACATCTGAACAAATGCATTGTAGATTTTCAAAAAGTTTAAAATTTGTGAAAGACCACAAATTTTAGTCTATTTAAGGTAAAGTACAAAAATGGCAGAAACAAATTACAAACCTGTATAACTTCTGTGTTGTTGGAGAGCAAGACTCCAATTTTTGCAGAGAGCTCTGCTCCAGAGGCCATGGTCACAATTCTTGTTTATTCTTATCCTTCCAACTCACAAGAGGTAAAGTCAGACACACAATATTGATTATGTACTTAAACAATGAGAAGGGATCATTTAATATGGTTCATTTGTAAAAGCACAGCAAAGGAATCAATGCACAAATTATGATTCCTCAAGTGATGGATGATTTATCCCAAGTCCTTAACAACAAAATTATTTTATTTCAACAAAAATAAGGCCAACTTAAATTTCAGCTGGAGACATGGCATCTTATCTTAGAGGATAATGATTTTAGATATAACAGTTGTAGCCTCCTGAAAGAAAATTGATCTGTATTATATCATTCTTTGGTAATACATGTCTAATATTAGCTAATTTTTATACCAAGATATGATACCTACTAGCAAATAATTTGCGTTTAAAACAATGATGATAATTTGTTGATAAGACCAACAGAGCTTTATAGTGATCAGTTCCAGGTTCTACAAAATTATTTGCTTTTTGGATGCAAGACCACTGCCTTAATTAATTTAACATTGAGAATGGGAGATAGCTGCATCACTCGCCTTGCTCATTTGAACATGTGAGATGGAGAAAAAGATAAACTTAGTGACCCTTGACTTCAAAATTTATATTTTACAGAACTAATTGCACTAAAATCCTCTTCTATTAGGGCATATAAATGAGATAAGCCATGGCTGAAGTTGTACCATTATTGATGTCTTCAAATGAGTAGCCACCAGCAACATTCTTGAATTGTTCTCTTCAATTTTAATACAAAGCAACTGTGCTTGTAGTTGCCTTAATATACTTACACACTAGAATATAACAAGATGATTTAAAGCCATTGTAATGATAATTTTCTTAAAAAAACAGCTTGACATATCACAGTCAATCTCATAAAAATCTACCAATTCTTTCCCAAAAACTGCCTGTAAATTAGTTTTTAAAGGAAAGGTAATTTTTTAGGCCTGAGATATTATTTATAACATGAAGTCTTTCAGAATCATTTTCTGGTAGTACAGTAAAAAATATGTTACTCAGAAGATCTCATGACTGACAAAGAGCTCAGCTGCCAGTAAAGAATAAGTAGGGTTTTACCCTCAAAGTAACATTTTTCTATAGGTATCAGCAGAATGAGCATCATACCAGCAGAGCCACTTGATAGTTTTGATATTGCCAATTTTCTTTATTATTTCAAGATTACAGCCTAATTTACAGAATTTCATCTACCCAGAATTTTCTCAATGCTTTCTAGTTGACATATATCTAAAAATTCTGGCTACCTTGGCTAGATTTATAATAGAAATTATCCAGTAGGTAGTCCCAAATTATTCATAAAAAAATCAAAATAACTAGTACCAATCTTTTGAAATTAATGACTGACAATACTCAAAGTCCAATGGTTATCCTTATAAAGTACTGCTGTTTGACAATTAAAAGTCCGGGTAAATCTGAAGGATATGTCAGTTATCGATTTTTCACTTTTTGGTGCCTGAACCTAATTAATTGAATCAAAATAAACAAGTTTTCTTCCATGCAATTTCCATCTCAAATGAGTATTTTACGATTTATAGCGGTAAGTTTAGTTTCGTCTTTGATGACGAAAGCGCTCGAATAAACAGCTACTCATCGATTTTTGAATTTTTGTTGCTTGAATCATGGTAATAAAATTGAAATAAACAACTTTTCTTCTATACACTTTTTTCGTCAAATGAGTATTCAACGAGGTATAGCGGTAGGTTTGGTTTCGTCTTTGATGACGATCACGCTGGAAGCGAGTGCGCATTGTAGTGTTGCTGACCGACGTGTTCATTGAATTACTTGCCGCTTCAAACACTGGAGTTGCGGTAAGTTATTTACCGCTATAACTAATAAAATACTCATTTCAGACGGAAAGTGCATAGAAGAAAACTTGTTTATTTCGATCTAATTAACTATGCTAAGGCATTGAAATTTACAAAATAGATAACTGACATATCCTTCAGATTTACCAAAGTCCGTTTCTCCTTTGAAAGCTTTCATAACGAAATGCAAATAATGTTGCAAATAGATTTATATATAATGTAGCTTTTTAATATAGGTTTCTTTGAAGGCAAAAGGAATAGGAAAGAAAAACAATTTATTTCCCATAAAGTTGATACATTAAATTATACAACATTGGTTTTTAAAATGTCTTCCATTAAGATCCTCAATTGATATAACTACCTTCATGGCTCAGGTACCGTAATACCCATGTCAATTACCGAAAGAAATGATTTGATAGAAAAACAAGAAAAATAATGACCTCATTTATCGTATTCAACGGTGTAGTCATTGGTACCAGCGTCAGGCGACCTTAAACTACGAGATAATCACATCATTGAGGATCGAGGATTTGAGGGCAGTTGCTGGTACCGACAGGCTCATCGCAAGTACACATTTGTTACTCTACAAGAGTAACATTTGACCACCTTGTGCCAATATAACACAGGAGGCATTGCCGGCGCATCAGACCTGTTTTATATTTTGGCTTTTCTAAGTTCAAAATTGTAGTGAGTATATTTATTCCTCTCAGAAAAAAACTTCGTTGTCGTGATGCATTATTGGCTTTTAGTGTTATTGTTCGCTCGGGGCTTATCGAGGCATTCAGATCGAGCTCACACAGCCTCAAGTCTTTACCACTGTGAGTGAAAGGAATCTTAAGGAGACCGTCTGGGTAGAAATCAGGATATGTGTTGATTTTCTGTTTTTATATGCATCTTATAGAGGATTTTCTTGTGCTTCCATTGGTACTTTCCGTTTACGTCTACTCCGAATAGTGCGCCCACCAGAGGGGGGGAAAGCGAAAGCGACCTTGAACCCTCCCCCCCCTCATTATTGGGAGTCAATTGAGCGTTTCTCTGCGGGAATGGCATTATAGTTTGTTCATGGGCTACTCAAAGTGGTTCCATTATTCAAACGAAACATTCTAAGGCTGAATAAATATTTTTTATGAAATTTTGACAATTTCAGAATTTAGCTGTTCTGCCGTATCTATGATACCGCAGCTTTCCTTCATAGCTCGATGACAGCTGCAGTATCATAGCTACAGCAGTGGTGAGCACACCAATCCAAAGGACTTGAAAAGAGCTATAAAACAAAGGAGTTGAATAGACAAAAAAACGTATTTTGGTGGAAAAAAATTAAAAATTAAAAATTTTTTTTTTGTCAAGAATTATACCCATTCCCTTTTGTTGTTCATTTTTTCCCAGAGTTACAGAGCTACAGCAATGTAAATTATATCAATCAAAAGGGCTTGAAAAGAGCTACAAACGCCCAAGAGTTCATTGTAGAAAACCCTGTAGTTCAAAAGATAAAAAGAAAATTTTTTTTTTGTGAAAAAACACGTTTTTCTGGAAACTTGATATTGGTTTTCTCAAATCTATCTCCTTCCACAATTTTAGAGCTACAAGAATGGTTTATATACCATTCGATAGGGCTTAGCAAGGTGTATCCATAAGCAATAGCATTTTTTGATATATTTATTGTTTTGAAAATTACACCACATGAAAAAAAAATAAAATGAAAAATACATAATTTTTTTTTTCAATTCCCAAAATCCACAAAAATAAGTTATCAAAATTCCCTATTGCTTATGGTTATATAGACATATAAGCAATCTAAAAACGAAATACTGGTTCTGTAACTTCAAAATTGTAGAAGGAGATAGATTTTACATAACCCCCTTATTTTATCATATTTTTCAAAAAAAAAAAAAAAAAGTGCAGCTACAGAAATTTTGTCGAAATAACAAATTATCTATGCATCATTTCACACCTACTGTGACAATTTCAGAGAAATCCATCCATAAATAACGGACCTTTTTTTTTACCCAGACGGTATCCTTAAGTTTGGCGAAATACACTATACGGTATCCAGTTTACTGTAGCTTCCATAGACACAGCAGAAAAAGCTCTGCTCTGGCCATCTGACCCAATCATCAGCAGATCATAACTACCGGCTACTGACTGTGGGTATGTCAGGCTATTGTCAGAGATGCCGACTAGTGCCTTGTAATTTCGCGGGAGGAAAAATAAGTCTCTCGCAAATAATCGAACTGACGTATCACAGATACTTGCGAACCATATATCCGTCTCAGATTTCAAAATTTCAACAGCTCGAATTTCATTTCGGCTCTAACTTTCTAAGCCTGTATTACCAGCGCGAAAAACTTAGCTTGATTCGTCTCGACTCAAATTTAGAAAGCTTAAAAAACCAGCTCAAATCTTCAAACCTTGTAACCAGATCGGACTCCAAAAATTACCGAATAATATTCGCAACTTGGAAACTGTTGAAAAGCCCTCGCCTTAATAAAATAAATACTCAGCAACTGACTTCTCTCATATTCCTGAAAAATCAGGAAGATTCTCCGGAATAAAAGCCTTGGAACTTACGGCCCTCAGAACCCTAAAATAGGAAAACTATCTAACTTTTGGCGCCCAAGAGGATACAGCCAAACGAAATTATTTAACAATTTGGCGCCCGAACAGTGACTACGAATCCTGAAAGCTAAGAAAAACTAAAATAAAACAGGAGGACTTGACTCCCCGAAGCAGAAGAAAATAAAGAAAGACTTTGAATCCTGAAAACCAAGAAAAATAAAAAGGAACCTCGACTTCCTGAAGCAAAGAAAAATGGATTGCGTCCAACTTGCCCGAGAGTACATGACTGCCCTAGGCCCCACTCCGGAGCAACCAGACTACCGTGAAACCTTCCTTCAAAGAATAAGAATTCTGGAGGAAGCTGAAAAACGAGAACGAGCACTAGAAAGAGAAGAACGAGAACGAGCACTAGAAAAAGAAGAACGAGAACGAGCACTAGAAAGAGAAGAACGAGAACGAGCACTAGAAAGAGAAGAACGAGAACGAGAAAGAGAAAGAGAAGAACGAGAAAGAGAAAGAGAAGAACGAGAACGAGAAAGAGAACGAGAACGAGAAAGAGAACGAGAGAGAGAAAGAGAACGAGAAGGAGAAAGAGAACGAGAGCATGAAATCCAGCTCCAACAACTCAACCAACCAAGGGCACAAGAAACCAGACGGGTCAAAATACCCGATATCGCTGCTTTTAACCCTGAACAAGAGGGGATCCAAGAATTCATGCAGCGTTTCGAGAGTCACAGCAACGCACTCGAATACACGGAATTTGAGGCTGTTCTCGCACTAGAAAATCTAGTAACGGCTAAGGAAAGAAGGCTCATCCAGACATTGGCCGCTGTCGACCGCTACCAATTTAGGGAAATCAAAAATTTACTGCTGGAGTCCCACAAGATAACCCCCGCTAAACTGCGCAGTAACTACTATGGACTGAAGCCTGAGGAAGGAGACAACATGAGTCGATACATCCGGAGATTGGAACAAGCGCTTAACGCATGGCTCACCGGAAGCCAAGTAGAAGAAAACTACGACCAATTGAAAAATTTCATGCTTTTGGATAGGGTCTACTCCAGTCTACCGTCTCACCTTGCTACTCAACTCAAGGACAGAAGCGGTAACACCTTAGCGACTCTAGCTGAACAAGGGGACAAATTTCTGCAAGCCCGACCCAATACAACTCTCCAGAAACTGTGTGAGAACCGTCTGTCGAATAACAAAAACGAAGGTCAAGAATATTCAATGGGAAAACCTTCCAGAAGTTCTCAAGTGAATCGATTTTCTAACACCACAACCGGAAATTATCGACCTTCACCTCCTCAGACCCAAAATTTCAACTATCGACCTCATCAGAACCGAAGTCCCCAGTATCGACCTGCCCCGCCTCAGAATCAGAATTTCCAGCATAGGCCAAGGACAACTGGACCAGCTCACGTAGAAGGCAGACCCAACTACTTTAACCGTCCACCGATGACCTGGAGAACATTCTTCTGTAATCACCATGGAGAAAATCCAACTCATTCTAGCGCGGAGTGCCAAATACTTAACCCGCAATCTCAGAAAAATACCTCTTCCCGAAATGAAAGAGGTGCGGCACAACCTACTGCCCACATAAATTATATCGAAGAGGAGTCCCCAGGATATACCCTGCCACCCGTTGAATGCAATCATGCTGCGGATACAACCGGGCTATTACTAGGAAAATTGAAAAAGTGTCAGGGCAAACTCAATAACAAACCAGTAGAAATATTACTGGATGGAGGAGCCACAGCCGTGTTTGTGAAGAAAGCCCTAGTGCCCGAACAAAATATATCCAAAAACAAAATCACCATCAAGTTAGCTAACAGCCAAACTTTCGAAGCGCCATTAGCCAACGTCAAACTTGACTGCCCATATTATCGAGGCAACATCACAGTTGTAGTGATGGATAACCCTGCAACCGAAGTAATCCTAGGACGTGTGCCGGGAACCACATCCTTTGAAGAAGAGCCCACGCCTCCTGTCATAATTGAAACCTCTCATGTCACTACCAGAGCGAGCGCAATGAGAGAAGAAAATGAAAAATCTAAGGAACCAGAACAGCCGCAAACCAATAAGGAAGAGTTAATTAAACTACAGCGAAACTGCGCCACCTTACAACCTCTTCTCAAAAAGGCCGATAACAAAACTGAAGAGCACCAGAGAAATGGCGGAATCACTACGTACGAGCTTCATCAAGAAGTTCTCTATCGGAAGACCCACCGAGATGGACAATCAACCTTCAAACTCGTCGCACCATTGGAGCTGCGGGAACAAATCATGGAACTGGGCCACGATAATCCCTTAGCAGGCCACTACTCACGAAAGAAAACCCTGCAAAGAATCGAACGTGACTTTTGCTGGCCTTATCTAAGCAGAGACGTCATCCGGTATTGCCACTCGTGCCATACGTGCCAAATTCACGCTCCAGCTCGACCTCCTAAAGCCCCGCTCGCAAAACCAGCCTTGGCTGGAACTCCTTTCGCTGCACTAAGTGTAGATATCATAGGACCCATTCAATCTTCTTCCAGTCGCGGCAATCGATACATCCTAACGGTAGTTGATCAGGCAACCCAATATGCAGACGCTAAGGCTTTGCAACATATTGACGCAGTCACTATTGCAGACGCGCTCAATGAAATCTGTACTCGGACCGGATACCCGAGAACCATGACCACCGACAACGGAACGCAATTTACGGCCGAGTGCTTCGAAGAATTTCTAAAGAAAATGGGAATTCAACATCACAAAACTCCACTGTATCATGCCCAATCAAATGGCATAGTGGAAAGGTTTAACGGCACACTAAAAATGATGCTACGGAAACTAGCGGCCGAACAACCCAAAGACTGGGATCTATATTTACCTTCCTTGCTATTCGCCTATCGTGACGCGCCCCAATCTGCCACTGGTTATTCACCGTTCGAACTAATCTACGGCCATCGAGTTCGAGGACCTTTAACCCTATTGAAAGAATACTGGACTACCGAGACTTCCGAAGAAACCGATCTCAACACTCAGCAATATTTGCTTGAATTAAAGCACCGACTTAAAGAGACATGTGCCACAGCTCGTGACAACCTCGGGAAAAGCCAAGAGAAAGCCGTGAAGTACCTTCATAGAAAAACAAAACTTAGAAGTCTTCAGCCTGGTGATCAAGCCCTAATCTTCGTTCCAGACTCCCGTAATAAATTAACAATGACGTGGAAAGGTCCTTACAAGGTTAATACGCGCCTGGGAACCTACACCTATTTGTTAGACGTCAATGGAAAAGAAAAACTCTATCACATTAACCTACTCCGGAAATATCAAGAGCCTGAAAACTTAAGTGAGGAGACCGAAATTAATTATCTAGAAATAGAAGAAATGGAAGGAGCAGTAGTGCAAGAAGCATTCACCACTGCGTGCATAGCTGTCGGGTTTCGAGCCGTTGGTATTTTGAAGGCAATTCTGATTATTGATTATTGACGGCTGCAACTCGAACGATTTTCTCGATAGTTCTATGGGAAATTAATGAGAGGGGTAATAAAAGCGTTTTTTTGGATAACTCAGCTTAGTTTCCGGTGGTGGTGTTTATTTTTGGGAAAAGGAAGCCAGGACACTGGCTTGTCAGGAAAACCGGCTTGTCTTGATCTTGATCTCGGAGAGCTTGTTGAGGTGGCAATCCGTGCCGGAGGACCAGGCTGGAGCTGACGAAGGCCGGCCCGCGATGGAGTGTGCGTGGTGAGTGAGTTGAATTTTGGGGGAAAAACTTTGAAGGAGTTCTAAACCGTGACGTAATGTGGTCACGTTATGAGGTCTGCTTTCCAAATGTCTAGCAGGACAATCGAGCTTGAGTAAATGGAGTAGCTCAAGATTTGAGGCTCAGGTAGATTAGCTGGCCTTTCCCAATGTAATGCCAAATGGCGGACTCAATAATAAGGTAAGTAGTGAGCAAGTTCTAGCATTACTCAGGTAAGCAACGTAGCATTTAACATGGCACTCGGAGAAACAAAACAAAACCCAGGGAGATTTGATCGTGAAGGTTTTGTGTATGGCGATGCTGTAGAGGTCCTGCACAGGAGTCCAAGGATGCTGGGTTACGCGATTCAGGAGAGACATCAAGACATGGCACTACTGAATATCCAACATAATAATGACAACTCTTCCCACACGGAGAGATACGAGAACTCCTACTGGTTTTGCTCAAGCTATTTTGTGAATCCCACTCTAGCAAACTCAAAAGAGATAGGACAGATTTTAGGTTGACAGATTTTTAATCAAGAAATAAATTGTTTGATCAATAATGCCTCGGCTTTGAATTCCGAGTGTTAGGCTAGGAATTTTCGGTAATAAAGATCGTGATTCCTCACAGAGACTACGGGCAAGTAAACACGAGACCTACCGAATATCGTAAAATATCAAGTGACAGCACTTTGGCAAGCAGTAAAAAAAACACATAAAAAATCCTAAGTTCATGGATAAAAATTCCTAGTAAAAATCTGGTATCTCAATTTTCAATAATAAAGAAATTAGGGAATAATATATATCCCTAATGATAATAGAAACAGGGAAGAAGACTAGGAGTTGATTTCACAGGCGGAAAGTACGCGAAGAAAGGAAAACACGAGAGCATGAAAGGTTCCGTGTGGCGGTTTAACCGGCGACTTAACGCGTCGGTCTCAGCCCGAGTCGCCGGCCATTTGCACACACTTAAGATAGGCAGATAGTGATGGGTGTTTGTCACACAAATGCGATGAAGCATATTACTTTCATTGAGATGATTGACATCGAATTAACTGAGGTTACGTAAATATATGGAATTAAGTATTAAGAATGAAGTTCCAAAACTTTAGCAAGTAGACATGAATAACTTCGTAATTTATTAAAAGCTGTTTAAAAGACATCTTTAATGATTATATCGCGTTTAAACAAATTTAAGAAGAACTGCTAGAAGTATTTTGTAAAAAAAATAAGAGAAAATACTATTAGAACACATGCTTAAAATGCAAATAAAAATCACGTAGTAGTGACAGCAGACGGCAGAGTTTTCCGCCATTACACAAGACGCTATTGGCAATGACGTCGGCGATTCGGCCGCGTTCGTCCACAAGTAGTTTATGAACGGTTCGTGATATGATACTGGCAAATCCGCAATATATCTTTGCAGTAAGGAGAAAAACCAGTACGTTAACTGACTATCTAGTATGAATTTACGCGGGAATTTGGGAAATGACCCGCAATATTCACTCTATAAAAACACATGCTAATCTCAGAATCTTAACACTAATTTTTATCCCTAATTCACGACACTGAGCAGTTCTTTAGGTTAAAACACACAATCGTCGAAAACACATGGCACATATTCTTACCCGGTTTTACTCTTATTTTACCCTAAATATCACTGCACTTACGAGATGTTCGCGCAACCACGCCACAAGCAAAAGTGTGTGGGCTAGGCGACGCGCTAGTATGTTGCCAGACGGGCTGCTTAAGAACTCGAAATGTCGATTGATTATTTGATCTCTCATGTATTTACACAAAAAAAATTTTAATGATTACGAATTAGGAGTAGAAAATAATTAATAATAAATTAGAGTAATATTTTTGATGCTGCTAATTAATTTATTCAAGTATGAATAGCGAATTTCTAATTTTTACACTTATGTAGCGGTATGCTACATTACCCCCCAAGGCGCAGACCGAAAGGTCCACCCGCTGCAATCATCTGTAGCGGGAAGGAGGGCGAACTACGCGACCCTGCCGAGTTCGGCAATTGGCAAATGATACTGAGCGGGGAAGTTTCACCAAACGGGTCTGCAAGTTTAGATCAGCAAGAGTCCTAGGAACAGGAGTTACTGCAGCGGGCTCGTCTGGTCTCTCCAGACTTGTCGCTGTGTCAGTAAGAGGATTATAGTTAGAATCTACGACAGGGTTAGAGATAGGGTTTGAATGTACAGGCACATAGAAAGGATTACACTCAAGTTGACTAGGCAATAATGCAGCCAACTGAGGAAGCTGAGATGGTAGATATGATCGAGTCTCAGTGGGAAAGGAAATCTGCGGAGAAGATGATGAGTTATAAGTTACGCTATGATCAGAAGTATATGCGACTTTTAATCGATCGATGCTCACAGGGTCGTGTGAGCCGAAACGTTCGAGGATGAAATATTTTTGCTTGCGTTTAAGTACTTTGAATGGGCCATCATAAGGGCGCGTGAGTGTAGGTTTAATAGCATCATTGCGGACATACACGTATGTGCAGTCTTGCAGGGCAGGATCTAGCTTGTCCTCAGTCTGAGGCATCCGCGGAGCCACATACTTGATCTGGCGCATGCAATCCTTCAGGGAAGTTACGTAAGCGGAACGGTCAGCGGATGAAAATTCAGGCAAGGGTTTTGGGTCAACAATGTCGCCGGGGAGACGAAGTGTCTTCCCGTACAACATCTCCGCCGCTGTGCACTGCTGATCTTGCCGGAAGAGATTCCTAATGCTGAGCAATACTACTGGAAGTCTATCAGTCCAATCGTGACTGCAATTAAGGCAGCGCAAGGCAGACTTGAGGTCTCTGTGGACTCTCTCAATAAGTCCATTTGACTGCGGATGGTAAGCTGTCGTGGATGTGTTTGCACACCCTAAAGCGGTACTGAGCTCACTCCAAAATTTGGAGGTAAATTGTGATCCCCGGTCATGTGTGACTTGTACGGGAACCCCAAATCTGGCTATCCAGTTGGACATGAAGGCGCGAGCTACAGTCTCAGTTTGTGTATCAGGAAGAGGGACAGCCTCAACCCAACGCGTGAACCTATCGATGATGGTCAACAAATAAGAATAACCGCGCGATACAGGCAAGGGACCCACTAGGTCTAGGTGGACAGAGTCAAACTTTTGACCTGTGAATGCGCAACTCTGCAGCGCTGCACGATTATGTTTCACCACCTTACTACTCTGACACGCATGGCAAGTTTGCACAATTTGCTTGACCTCCTTACGCATCGCTGGCCAGACGTAACGATCAGAAATCAAACGCAATGTACGGTTAATACCAGGGTGACTGAGGGAATGGTAGTGGAGGACAGCTACTCTGCGGAGAGTCGCAGGAAGATACAAACGAGAAGGTCGCTCGGCATCGCGATACACGCCGTCAACCAAGGTTAGTTTTGGAAGGGAAGGGTTAGAAGATTTGAGAAGGTCCTGAAGTTCAGGATCCTCCTTTTGAGCATTACAAATGTTGCCGAAGGTGATTTCGCCACTGGTTTGGACAGAATTAATTCTGGAGAGGCAATCGGCTACGGTATTGTCTAGTCCCTTAATGTAACGGATGTCAGTTGTGAACTGACTTATAAAGGACAGGTGTCGAGCTTCTCTAGGCGAATGTCTTTCAGAAGGCATTTTTATAGCTGAGGTCAAAGGTTTGTGATCTGTGTAGATCACAAACTCCCTTGCCTCTAGAGCATAGCGAAAGTGTCTCACAGATAGGTAGATAGCAAGAAGTTCCCTACCGAACGCGCTATAAGCACGCTCAGTGGGCGACAGCTTCTTGGAAAAGAAAGCAAGAGGAGAGATATTAGTACCTACTTGTTGTTGCAACACAGCACCTACGGCGGTACTGGATGCGTCAACAACTAGGCTGAAATCAGCATTAGCAATAGGATAGGATAGTTCAGTCGCGGAAGCTAATTTGTGTTTTATAGTATCAAAAGCTTGGCGCGCTTCTTCTGTCCATTTTACCTCAATAGATTTGCCTTTACGTTTCTTTTCGAGGAGGTCGGACAAGGGCGCTAAAGTTTGAGCACAATTGCGTATGAAACGATGGTAGAAGTTAACAGAACCTAGGAACCTTCTTAGTTCCTTCTGGGTCTGTGGAAGAGGAAAGTTTCTGATCACTTCTACTTTGGAAGGCAAAGGTTTTAGACCTAGGCTAGAGATTTCATGACCTAAGTAAATCAGTGATGACTTTCCGAACTCACATTTCTCAGGATTTACGAGGAGTCCATTGTCGGACAATCTTTGAAAAACGACCCTAAGATGGTCTTTGTGCAACTCCGGGGTTGTGGACGCCACAAGGATATCGTCTAAGTAGACAAAAGCGAAAGAGAGATCAGAGAAGATTTCAGCCATGTGTCTCTGGAACGTTTGAGGCGCGTTCCGGAGACCATATGGCATTTTTAGAAATTCAAAGAGACCAAATGGAGTGATGACAGCGGTCTTGGGGATAGCGGACTCATCAAGAGGGATTTGATGAAAGGCGGACTGCAGGTCAATCTTAGAGAATATTTGTGCTCCTTCCAAATTTGCACTGAAATCGTGCAGGTAAGGAATAGGATAGCGATCAGGTAAAGTAACGGCATTCAACCTGCGGAAATCCCCGCACGGTCTGAATTCGCCGTTAGCCTTGGGTACCAGCAAAAGAGGACTAGCCCAAGGACTTTTGGAGGTGCGGATGATGCCACACTCCTGCATGCGCGCGAATTCTTTCTTGGCTAACGCCAATCGATCAGGCGGCAGTCGCCTAGCACGGGAAAAAACTGGCGGTCCCGTCGTCTCTATGAAGTGCTTTGTGCACGTTTGCGTGTTATGAGAAACTAAATTAGGGTTTGTTAATGCAGGGAAATTTTTAAGTTCCTGTTCAAACATGCACTCATCTTTGAAAGCAATCGAGAAGGAATGCAAGACATTTTCTTTAGTTATGCTACCAGCGGGAATTGAGATCTGTGTCTCCTCGTCTCTAATACACCTATTTTTGATGTCTACAACAATTCCAAATTTTTCGAGAAAGTCCGCGCCAATGATAGGCTCTTGGACTTCCGCGATTAAGAAGGTGAAAAGGAAGGATCGCCTCAATCCCAGACTGCACTCTAAGGCTCGTTCACCGTAACAAGGTATTGGCGTGCCGTTTGCGGCGCGTAATGTAGCCACTAAGGGCTGGTTTTTGACTTTTGCCGTGGCAGGGATTATGGATACACTGGATCCAGTGTCGATTAAGAATCGGTATTTGGTAACGGGATCGAGGATTGTCAAGAGGCGAGTAGTCTGGGAATGAGGCAACGCAGTACTCGCTACTGTGCGTTGCTGGTGGCGTTTCCCGAAGTCATTTGTTCGGTATAACGCGGGCAAAAGCGTGAGGCGCATTTACGAGCTTGGTCACCAAATTTCTGGTGATACCAGCACAAGTTGCTACTGGCATCACGAGAGCGTGACCGAAAACGGGGGTTTTGATTATTTGACCTATCATAAGATCTACCTCTATCAAAGCGTTGAGGAGGAGGAGGAGGATAGTCATAGTTGGAGGGATAGTCATAAGGATAGTTGTAGGCATTTTGGTGGCTTTGGAATCTCCCTGGGCCTTGCTGAATGTGCGCCACACTTTGACTCTGACCTATTTGAAAATTTTGGAGAGCTTGCTTTATTTCAGCGATGTCCTGCTGCAGCTTATCTATTGTGGCTGAGGATTGACTAGGCGCCGTATTTGACGGGCTAAAAGTTGTAGCTGCTACATTCAAGGAAGCAACCTGTGGTTCTCGTGGCAAATTGATATTTCTAATCACAGTCTCAGCGGACTCCGCTAATTTTTCTAGAGTTTGCTCGGGCCCTGCTAGTGAGAGGAAAGGACGCACATTAGGTGCGAGCTTCGTCATGAAAACTTCCTTCAGAAACCCCTCAGCTACGGCAACACCAGTAGCGAGTTTCCGAAGTTCTTTCACGAGCGAAGAGGGAGAGAAGGAAGCAGAGACAGGAGGGATAGCAGAGGCGTCTACCAAACTGCGGAATTTGTCCGCATCTGACATCTGAAGCCTTGCCAAAATTTTTCTTTTCAAGATTCCGTAAGGATCGCGGTCTGGAGGGTTTTCTAATAGCTCATTGGAATCATTAAGGAGTTTTGTGGGCGCTGCGCTAACGAGGGCATAGAACTTGTCTATGTCCCGATTTATCCTATTATACCTAAACACAGCTTCCACCTGGTTGAACCAGGTGTGAGCGTCCCCTGGAATGAAAGGCGGGAGTCTAATGGGATTTGCGTGTGCTCGATCTTCATTATCTGAGTCAGGCATGCTAGCAATCTCTTTTTGGGGAATGCGCAATTAATGATATCAGTGCCTAAGACTTGGGATTAAGTAGCAAGGGGTTTGCGTTAATTCTTTACCTACCCAATCATTCAAATTAAGTGAAGGCAGAAGGAAGGAAATATGAAATTGGAAACGAAGAGAAAAAAATTATTATGCGGTATGCGGCAATTTGCGTAGGCACAAAATTAAGCAGGTGAAAAAAAATTATTTTTCTACCTACTCAATCAATCAATACGTTGAAGAAAACGGAAAGAGAGAAAATGGGACGAGAATTTTACGGTGGTCAGGAATAAATGCACAGCACGGAAATAGTAGAAAAAAAATTATTTTTCCTACCTACTGAGGCACAAAAAACAACAAAGACAGGAAACAGCACAAAAGAAAGATAAAAAAAATTTTTAAGCTGCTCAGAGAAAATTCATTAGCATGGTCAAACTCACAGGAAATTTCTCAAATTCTACGACATGGGAAAATTTATCACTACCATGCTACGCCAACATTAT
This sequence comes from Morinoia aosen, assembly GCA_030386875.1. Classification (NCBI taxonomy): domain Eukaryota; kingdom Metazoa; phylum Arthropoda; class Malacostraca; order Amphipoda; family Talitridae; genus Morinoia; species Morinoia aosen. The sequence continues at coordinate 28,237,554 of CM059566.1, forward strand.
CCTCTCACAATCTCCCAGAACACTTCGAGTTTAGGTCTTTCTTTTATTTTTAAAATAGCGGCCAATGCACCAGTGTCGGGTTTCGAGCCGTTGGTATTTTGAAGGCAATTCTGATTATTGATTATTGACGGCTGCAACTCGAACGATTTTCTCGATAGTTCTATGGGAAATTAATGAGAGGGGTAATAAAAGCGTTTTTTTGGATAACTCAGCTTAGTTTCCGGTGGTGGTGTTTATTTTTGGGAAAAGGAAGCCAGGACACTGGCTTGTCAGGAAAACCGGCTTGTCTTGATCTTGATCTCGGAGAGCTTGTTGAGGTGGCAATCCGTGCCGGAGGACCAGGCTGGAGCTGACGAAGGCCGGCCCGCGATGGAGTGTGCGTGGTGAGTGAGTTGAATTTTGGGGGAAAAACTTTGAAGGAGTTCTAAACCGTGACGTAATGTGGTCACGTTATGAGGTCTGCTTTCCAAATGTCTAGCAGGACAATCGAGCTTGAGTAAATGGAGTAGCTCAAGATTTGAGGCTCAGGTAGATTAGCTGGCCTTTCCCAATGTAATGCCAAATGGCGGACTCAATAATAAGGTAAGTAGTGAGCAAGTTCTAGCATTACTCAGGTAAGCAACGTAGCATTTAACATGGCACTCGGAGAAACAAAACAAAACCCAGGGAGATTTGATCGTGAAGGTTTTGTGTATGGCGATGCTGTAGAGGTCCTGCACAGGAGTCCAAGGATGCTGGGTTACGCGATTCAGGAGAGACATCAAGACATGGCACTACTGAATATCCAACATAATAATGACAACTCTTCCCACACGGAGAGATACGAGAACTCCTACTGGTTTTGCTCAAGCTATTTTGTGAATCCCACTCTAGCAAACTCAAAAGAGATAGGACAGATTTTAGGTTGACAGATTTTTAATCAAGAAATAAATTGTTTGATCACTAATGCCTCGGCTTTGAATTCCGAGTGTTAGGCTAGGAATTTTCGGTAATAAAGATCGTGATTCCTCACAGAGACTACGGGCAAGTAAACACGAGACCTACCGAATATCGTAAAATATCAAGTGACAGCACTTTGGCAAGCAGTAAAAAAAAACACATAAAAAATCCTAAGTTCATGGATAAAAATTCCTAGTAAAAATCTGGTATCTCAATTTTCAATAATAAAGAAATTAGGGAATAATATATATCCCTAATGATAATAGAAACAGGGAAGAAGACTAGGAGTTGATTTCACAGGCGGAAAGTACGCGAAGAAAGGAAAACACGAGAGCATGAAAGGTTCCGTGTGGCGGTTTAACCGGCGACTTAACGCGTCGGTCTCAGCCCGAGTCGCCGGCCATTTGCACACACTTAAGATAGGCAGATAGTGATGGGTGTTTGTCACACAAATGCGATGAAGCATATTACTTTCATTGAGATGATTGACATCGAATTAACTGAGGTTACGTAAATATATGGAATTAAGTATTAAGAATGAAGTTCCAAAACTTTAGCAAGTAGACATGAATAACTTCGTAATTTATTAAAAGCTGTTTAAAAGACATCTTTAATGATTATATCGCGTTTAAACAAATTTAAGAAGAACTGCTAGAAGTATTTTGTAAAAAAAATAAGAGAAAATACTATTAGAACACATGCTTAAAATGCAAATAAAAATCACGTAGTAGTGACAGCAGAGGGCAGAGTTTTCCGCCATTACACAAGACGCTATTGGCAATGACGTCGGCGATTCGGCCGCGTTCGTCCACAAGTAGTTTATGAACGGTTCGTGATATGATACTGGCAAATCCGCAATATATGTTTGCAGTAAGGAGAAAAACCAGTACGTTAACTGACTATCTAGTATGAATTTACGCGGGAATTTGGGAAAGGACCCGCAATATTCACTCTATAAAAACACATGCTAATCTCAGAATCTTAACACTAATTTTTATCCCTAATTCACGACACTGAGCAGTTCTTTAGGTTAAAACACACAATCGTCGAAAACACATGGCACATATTCTTACCCGGTTTTACTCTTATTTTACCCTAAATATCACTGCACTTACGAGATGTTCGCGCAACCACGCCACAAGCAAAAGTGTGTGGGCTAGGCGACGCGCTAGTATGTTGCCAGACGGGCTGCTTAAGAACTCGAAATGTCGATTGATTATTTGATCTCTCATGTATTTACACAAAAAAAATTTTAATGATTACGAATTAGGAGTAGAAAATAATTAATAATAAATTAGAGTAATATTTTTGATGCTGCTAATTAATTTATTCAAGTATGAATAGCGAATTTCTAATTTTTACACTTATGTAGCGGTATGCTACATAGCTGTCGAACCAACCGAAGACGAAGAAGAACTCGATAACAAGAACCCAGAAATTCCACTGAGTTCTGGTGAAAATGTTGAACACTGCACCATCGACGAAACACGATCCCCAGCAGAGCAAGCCCAACTAAAGGAGCTCCTAGAAAAATATAACCATCTCTTCACCGATATTCCCGGACAAACTCAAACAGTCGTACATGAGATCAAATCCAAGATCCTGCTAACCTACGATTGCAGCATGCGTACCCTCTACCACTAGCATTGGAACCTCAACTCCTAGAAAATCTGGAGCAATGGATTAAATTAGGAATAATTTCGCCATCCAGCTCTCCCCATTATTCACCCTTGCTAGCCGTACGAAAAACGAACGGGAGCCACCGTTTCTGTTTAGATTGCCGCCATCTCAACAGCCAAACTCAGTTTGATGCGGAACCCATAGCTGATATTTCCGCCATTTTTTCCCGACTGGCCGGAAAAACCATCTTTAGTAAAATCGATCTAACTAGTGGATACTGGCAAGTGCCACTCCAAAAAGAGTCTCAAGCATATACTGCTTTCAAAACTCGTTCTGGACTCTACGAATTTAAGGTTATGCCATTCGGTCTCGCAAATGCCCCAGCCACCTTCTCAAGACTCGTCCGCCAAGTAATTTCCGGTCTCAAGGACGTCGAAGTCTACATGGACGATATACTCATCGCTTCTGATAGCTGGGAAAGCCACCTCATCGCCCTAGACCAATTGTTGGCCGCTCTTGCTCAACATGGTCTCAACGCTAAACCTTCAAAATGTTCTTTCGGATACCGACAAATCCAATACCTAGGCCACCAATTGAGCAGTGAACAAATCCGGCCTATGAATGACCGGATCGAAGCTATAAAGAACGCTCCTCTACCAAAGAGAAAAACCGAGCTTCGAAGCTTCCTCGGTAGCATAGGATATTACCAGCAATTTATTCCGCATTACACCGAGCAAACTGTCCCTCTCCAAGACTTGCTAAAGAAAAACGTTCCAGATGAAATTCCCTGGACTGATGTTGCACAGGATGGGTTTGAGACTTTAAAAAAGACTTTGACTCAAGATCCGGTCCTGCAATTACCTGACTCAAAGCTTCCTTTTATCCTTCGAACGGATGCTTCTCAAATTGGATTAGGAGCAGTACTACTGCAACCCAGTAAGCACGACTTCCGCTATTATGCACCCATCGCTTATGCTTCCCGGCGCCGGCGAGGAGCAGAAACGAATTATTCAACGATCGATAAAGAAGCTCTGACCATATATTGGGCATTCCAAAAATTTGAAACCTACCTATATGGGAGGGAGTTCATATTGCAAACCGACCATCGACCTCTTCTGTATCTGCAACAAGCGGATAAACTAAACCCACGACTTAAACGATGGGCTTAATACTTCAGCCTCTTTCAATTTGAAGCGGAACATATTCCTGGAGTGGAGAACCATCTCGCCGACTTCTTATCCCGCTCTCCCCACCAACCAGAACTGGATTCGGCCTCTTCAGAAGAGAAAGGACAAGACTGTTCCTGAGCTGTATTAGAATAAGTGTTTCTAATTGTTAAGAAATAGTCTTAAATATTCTTTATAAGCTATCTGATGTACATATGCACCATTATATTAATTTATAGGCCAAAAAGCACCGTCGACATCGGGCTTCATAGCATGTTCGCGACATTACTTGCAGTAATGTCTTCTCGGTAAGGGCGTGTCAGGCTATTGTCAGAGATGCCGACTAGTGCCTTGTAATTTCGCGGGAGGAAAATAATTCTCTCGCAAATAATCGAACTGACGTAACACAGATACTTGCGAACCATATATCCGTCTCAGATTTCAAAATTTCAACAGCTCGAATTTCATTTCGGCTCTAACTTTCTAAGCCTGTATTACCAGCGCGAAAAACTTAGCTTGATTCGTCTCGACTCAAATTTAGAAAGCTTGAAAACCCAGCTCAAATCTTCAAACCTTGTAACCAGATCGGACTCCGAAAATTACCGAATAATATTCGCAACTTGGAAACTGTTGAAAAACCCTCGCCTTAATAAAATAAATACTCAGCAACTGAATTCTCTCATATCCCTGAAAAATCAGGAAGATTCTCCGGAATAAAAGCCTTGGAACTTACGGCCCTCAGAACCCTAAAACTTTTGGCGCCCAAGAGGATACAGCCAAACGAAATTATTTAACAGGGTAGCTCTTCCCTGTCGCCGCAGGTTTTACGTGGTTTCGGCCGTTGGGCTACTTTGCTCCGAACCTAAGTTTTGGGTTTGGATGCGTCTTCGTTGCAACGTTTTACGGCGAGCCGGCCACGGGAGGATGAGAGGCTAAGCCCGCCGTCACCGCAGTGCTTTTCTCTTCTGGTGGTCTTGGGCTGGAGCTGGGAATCCTATGCATCGACGGACGTCAGGATGGTGCGATGCCGAAGCTGTGAGCCCTAAACCAGCACGACTCCTGCAAGCTCGCCCTAACCATCTGTCATCGGAGGAGCTCCCAACTCTGTGGACATTCGAGGCTCGTCACTCTTGGACTAGGCGCATGTCTGCTAGTGAGTTGGTGTCCATGGAGCCTTCAGACCAGTTGACCCCTACTTTTTTCCTGGCGAATAGGTTAAAATTTTATTAAGCATATCAATTACTGTTTGGGCTTTCGCCCTACTATTACTGTTCGGGCTTTCGCCCTGCTATTACTGTTCGGGCTTTCGCCCTACTATTACTGTTCGGGCTTTCGCCCTACTATTACTGTTCGGGCTTTCGCCCTACTATTACTGTTCGGGCTTTCGCCCTACTATTACTGTTCGGGCTTTCGCCCTACTATTACTGTTCGGGCTTTCGCCCTAGTATTACTGTACGGGCTTTCGCCCTACTATTACTGTTCGGGCTTTCACCCTACTATTACTGTTCGGGCTTTCGCTCTACTATTACTGTTCTGGCTTTCGCCCTACTATTACTGTTCGGACTTTCGCCCTACTATTACTGTTCGGACTTTCGCCCTACTATTACTGTTCGGGCTTTCGCCCTACTATTACTGTTCGGGCTTTCACCCTACTATTACTTTGTTTAGTACATACTAAAGCTAACGTACTCTCTACTTTGCCAGGAGACGTTAAACGGCAGCTAGTGGGAGAAGACTGCGCCGATTTGGTCTTCTCTGAAATTCGAGGCCGGCTGAAGCATTCTTACCAACAACGGCACCTAATCTCATTTCTATCAAAAGAAATGTCGTGCTTGAATCTTTCATATTAAATGCTCTCGGCCGCTCGATTTTCTATTCCTCCCCAGTTGTTTATGGTTTTTCGTATTCGGCATATTATATGATACGGAATAACTAAAAGATTGTTCTGAATATTGATCATATGTCTTAGACGCAGTGTTGTTTAAATCCACCAAATTTACTTTCAACATTAATCCGGGATATCGCAAACTCCTAAGTTCGTATTTCAACGTAAGTGTGCGTCAACACGAGCGTTTTTCATCAATGCGTTACTAGTATTATATTATATTTTTTATTTGAAGAGTACATGATGTTATATTCCAGTCAAGCCTTATACATATCTTCTTGTACATTGGTTTTTCAAATGCCTTATAACTCAAATGTCATAACATATAACATCAGGACGGAATGACGGTTACTCCCGTTCAAGCCGGTCCCCATTTCCGACACTTGGGTAGAGTGGGGAATTGTGGCAGAGTTCTTCCTTTTCCCAGAGGGGAGAATCACCAGGTGGCTCTGCCGGGATTCGAACTGCCGATACCTTCCCGTGAAGGGTGCGCTCTTAACCACTCGGCCACGGTGACCAAGTAAAGACACACAATATCAAACTTAGATATAACCTAACAGAAGGAATGCATTTTTTCATGTTTGACTCTCAATCATTCGTTTCAACAATTGATACGGGTATGATACTCATTAACGTTAATCAACTAAGGATCTTTATGTTAGAAAGAAAGAAAAACAGTTCATTTCCAATGAAGTTGATGCATCAAATGCATAACATTGGATTTTAAAATGTCTTGACATAAAAATTCTTAATTTGTAAACACACGCATGAAAGAAAGAAAAAAATAAGAAAAACAGTTTATTTCCAATAGAGAGTGTACAATATTACAATCATTGGTTTTTAAATATCTTAAAATTAATATACTTAGATGATACACACACACGAGTATTGAAAAACTCGTGTCACTAGTCGAAAAGAAATGATTGAGGGCAATGAACTCCTAATCTAGCTTAATCTACATTTGATAATACATGTAATGATAATTATAAGAGATAACACAATTTCATGGACGATGCATTTTCATTGTGGGGTGAAAACACTTTTGACAGTTTACATGTACATGACATAAAACTTCGCAATTCTTGACGCCAGGAAATAATATATGAATATATGAATATATGCATGTGCCGCCATAGCCATGTGGTATAGGTTCTGCCGCCGTGCGGCAAGGACCCGGGATCGAGTCTCGGCGCTGGCAGTGGCGATTTTCTCTGTTGGGTATAGGAGGAAAATTCCAAGCACAATACCCCACTCCACCCAGGTGTCTGAAATGGGTACCGGTCTCGACCGGGGGAAAGCGTTATGGCGTCCTGGCGTTAGTTATAAGGCATTTGAAAATCCAATGTAAAAGGTGATATATGTACCAGGCTTGATTGGAAATAAAGCATCCGTAGATGCCTTCATTATAAAAAAAAAAAAAAAAAAAATCGCTTGTTTCGGTCAATGTTCACAAGTGTCGTTTTAAGGAAGCATGAAAAAAAAAATATATATATAAATATATATCCATATGCACACATATGTACATATACGTATGCATGTGTGTGCATATCCATACACACACTCACACACACACACATACACACACACACAAATACATATATACATATAAGCATGAGGACCAAGAAGATTATAAGTTTTGTATTACTGATTCAACAATTTTAACATAACGGTCATTAGTTAACAAGCATTTTATTTAAATATAAATGGATGATCGCCCAACAAAAGTATAGTTTTTACATGAATGCTTCACAATACTAAAGAGATGACGAGTTAGGTAATGTTACAAGTTGAGAGTGCACAGAAAAAAGACCATTATCTCTGGTAAAATGCTAGTTGTCAGTCTAGTATACACATATGTGCACGTATACATGTAAATATATACACATGCACACATATACCCACGCACATACTTACACCAAACTCGTAAGCAAACACAAATGCATTTCTATGCATCGAGGCAATACATAAGCATTCTGCAGAGTGTCATACGCATAGCGTGACACGTACACATATACACAAGTAAGCATGTGCGCAAATATCAGCGTAAACTAGTTCGTATAAACCAGAATTCCAATCGAGGGAAACGGAGAAAATATCTTTTATTATAGCATGAATTTTATAAAATTTCGTACTAAAAATAGTGGCACAAAACAGTCCACTTAAGTCGGAAACATGAAAACGATTGTGGGACGTGAATAAGAAAGAAAACATTAATGTCCTATAAAGGTTTCATATTAGAAAAAAAAAATCACATTATCTTTGAAATATGGTGCAAATTGTCGGCAGTTGATAAACAAACATAGGTATCACATTATTATAAGCATATATCTATAAGCCGAATAAGTATATTACTGCAGTATAAATGGATGGTCACACAACGAATTTATTTTTTTTACATGGATGCTTTACAATTTCATATTAGAAAAAAACACATTATTTTTTTTAATATGGTGCAGAATGTCTGCAATTGATCAACACACACACATAGGTACCATGTCGGTCTAGTTTGATGCTTGCACAGAAACGGAGAGGAATGACATAAAATGCACCTTCGACTGGTTGATCTACTCTAGTGCACACAGTTGTACGTGCACATATACACACCCATATGCGCACATACACCTATATACGTACACACATATACAAGTAAGCATGTTTGTAAATGACAACGTAAAGGCGGTCAAATCATAATACCTACGCATACTTCAAAACTGTTGTGTGATGTCTTGAATTATAAAACAATGAGCTAGGGAGATTATTCAGCAATGGAGATACCAGGTAAATGAGATTCGTCAGTACTCATTCAGTATGTTCTGTAATTAAGGATTATTATTGAGACACAAGATGACGAGTTATTTTGGCTTTAAATTCTCTCGGTCTTTGAGGGACTTTAATACTCAGGGGAAGTTTGTTCCACAGTAAGGCGCCTGATATGGACAGAGCCTTCTGCCCTAAGTGAGATGAACGATAGTTGACTAAGACATTATTGCTTCTGTTCGGTTTTTGATTGGTTACAGTGGGTGGATGGAAACGCACTATCTCAGCATTGCTCTGAGGAAGATATAACGAGGAGAATACGTATTGGGCCTTCTGCATGAGGAGCCTTTCTTGGATAGGGATCCAGCCGAGTTTATTGAGGAGAGGGGTTACGTGATCACTTCTTTTGAAATTACCGTTGCATACCACCTTGGCTGCAAAATTCATGCATTTTTGTAAGTCCCTTTTAAGGTATTGAGGTAAGTCTCCCCATACTAGGCTGCAGTAGTCAATGCGTGATAACACAAGGGATTGAATGGCTAATAATCTGGATTTTTCGTCTAGCATACTTTTTATACGATGAAAAAACATTAAAGTTCCGTAGATTTTGTTGCAAGTAGTCTCAACGTGAGATTTGAAGGACATATTTCTATCGAACCAGATACCCAGATTTTTAACTTTTTCTGATGCATTAATTTTATCATTTCCAACTGCAAGAGTAAGATCTGAAGTTTTTTTAATTGCATCTTTGGATCCAAAAATAATGCATTGTGTTTTATTAGCATTTAATTTCAGACCATTTCGGTCGTACCATGATTTCAGGCTAGTCAGTAAAGTTTCGGCTTTAATTTGCGTCTGTGGTATTTCCGATACAGAACTTGTTATTGCAATTTGAACATCATCTGCATACATTGAGATCCGTGTGTTAGAAGGCATTGGAGGGAAATCATTAATGAAAATAGAAAACAGTAGTGGACCAAGAATGGATCCTTGGGGAACACCAAAATTGTTTTGAATGAATGGGGACAATTTGTTTTCTATGCGGACTGCATGAGATCGATTTGACAAGTAACTTTCAAACCATTGCGTGTCTATTCCCAAGTTCAGTATTTTACGTAGAAGTCTTTCATGTTGGACGCTATCGAACGCCGCAGAGAGATCGAGTAGCAGCAAGAGTGTTACATTCTTTTGATCAATGTCACTGTATATTTTTTCAGATATATTGAGCAGAGCGTCTTGAGTGCTAGTATTTCTTCTATAGGCATATTGATTTTGGTGGAGTAAATTTGACTCGTCCAGGTGAAATGACAGTTGATTTGTCACCACTTTCTCCAATAGTTTGGACATGACAGGCAAAATGAATTATTATAGCTATGTCAATAATTGAACAAACGTTCTAGAATAAACGTTTCTGAATGTGCAATTTGCACTGATGATTGGGAATAATTAAAGATTTAATATTTTTTAACACCAATGATGTTTTTGTATCATTTTTATTGAAAATGAACTATTTTTTATTTATTCTGTTTTTAGTGACACTATACTGAATATACCTGTTATTAAATAATTTTTTCAATCTACCGAAGAGGGACAGAGGAAATCATTTCCGTGACGGTGCTGCCAGCAGGATCGCAAACCAACGGACTTGTACAACGTGAACGTGAAGTTGTCTCAGAATGTTACACGTCTTTTGGTGCTCGTCATAGCCGTGTTGTTTCAGGACCTGCCTCCGTGCGGGCAACGAGGGTTCGAATCCCGGCGCTGGATGGCGATTTTCTCTGTTGGGTATAGGGGAAAAATTCCAAGCACAATATCCCACTCTACCCAGGTGTCGGAAATGGGTACCGGTCTTGACCGGGGGAAAGCGTCATGGCGTCCTGGTGTAAGTTATAAGGCATTTGAAAATCTAATGCACAAGGTGATATGTATCAGGCTTGAATTGGAAATAAAGCATCCGTAGATGCCGTTGTTTGTTTGTTGTTTTGCTTCAATACCTGTAACTACGTTTAGGCAGGATGATAGATGGGCGAAATATTTTATCGAACATATAACAAACATTTGTATGATAATAGACGGATCGAAAGGTGTACGCAAATAAAGCAGAAGACGCTATTGACCAATTCTTCCAGAAGATTTTGAAAATTGAATTGTACTTACTCAGTTGTGAAAAAAATTCAATATTATTATTTATTGGTGGCTTCATAGTTTTAAAGTTTTACCAACTGGTCATGTTGGGCAGCTGAACGGTCTCGTTGATCGGTGCACGTTTATTGCTGTAAACTCGTATGTGTGCATGTGTATAAATGCTTACGCATAAGTACACGTACATGAATACAGTATACGGATAACCTAGAAGGATAGGCTTTAAAAGAGATCTATACAATCGTCGCTGTTGCTTTCAAGTGTCCTCAGTAGGAGTCGGAAATATGATTTAAGATCGTTAAATAGTCAAGCTCTTTGTTTAATATCCAAGACAAATTATTTTTCCTCGTTATACTTCATACTTCATCGGTTACTATTGTGACCTCATCCAGCTCATGGGCCAATATTGTATTTGATTAGAGAATACAACACTGTGTATTGATTTCACGTCGTTTCCCATTAATTTTTACATAACGCTTTGGATGATGGGGGCAATATATAAGCAATTTGTTTTTTCTTCAACTGGGTATCACGACCATTTAACCTGAAGTAATTCATATCGTCATGCCATAACAAAACACGATCTCAATACAGTTTCCATTTCATTGGAATTTAGGCTTAGAACTCGGTGTCTTCTTAAATCCGTGAAAAAAGAAAGAAAAACAGTTTAATTTCAATAAAGTTGATACATGGAATGTGTAACATTGTTTTTAAAATATGTTAACATTAAGATCCGTAGTTGATATATATATCTGAGTGTCGTAATGCCCATGCAAATGATCGAAACAAATTATTGAAATAGAAGAATGAAAAAATGTTTTCCCTTGATTCGCTAATCTAAGTGTGATTATGCAAAAATTTACTTGAAGGAACTCGAATGTCATTTCTGAAATAATGACAAATATAGCTGCTGAGAAACACCTGTCTCCTCTATATTCATGGGTTGAAAATTATAGGCCTATCAATTTCAAATAAAAGTAATCCAAAATCTGTTTTTGAAAATGCAGTAGTAGATTACTCCGATCATCTTTTATGGTAAATTGTATCGACATTTTCACGTAAACAACTATTTGATAAGTCTATTGAAAGTTTAAATCAAGTGCTCTAGATTGAATGAAATTGTGAGCGTAGAGTAAAATTTCCATTGGATGCCATGGAAAACACTGAACTTGACCTGGCCCAGACATAAAAATAGTCATACCTCGAGCACATAGTTCTAAGTAATGATTATCCTAACGCATTGCTAGTGGAAACAAATATTTCCTTAAGTTGTTCAAATTTTTAAAATTATGAATTCAATTCGTGAAAATACGATTTTTTTTCTCTGTCAGTGTCTTGTGCATTAATAATACCGTATATTTATAGAGAATTATCTCTAAGTTTTGTTGGCGTCTGCTGTCATATAGCAGGCGCCATTTTAAGTCCCGCTGTGATGTCATTCGGAAAATTTGTTCCATAACTGAATTTGAATTATATGTTAAAATCGTAGTCGCAATTTTTGAGACAACTTTCACGCCGTACCTAGTTTCTTTTTTGTATTTTTTTCACTCTTTGCCGTCCCAAGTTTCCGCTTCTGAATCAATAACCGGGAAATTGATGCATAAATTTCTTATCTTCTTCAAAAATACACTAAAACATTCCAAGATGATCAGAGGACACCGATATTCTCGAAAAAAACGCTTCGTTTTCTGTGCCAAAGGTTTCCATGGTAACCGCAACCTTCTTCGTTCGTCTTCGGAGCTTCAACCAGATTAAAGCTCACGTGACGATCACACATAGATTATCTGAACTACATTATGCAGAGGGAATGAACCGAAGATCTGAGTAGCTAATTGCATAATAATGAATTTTTCCTCTTTATCGGAAACATGCGAAACATTTCGGGAAAATCTGAGGGTGTAGGACATTTACAAATGAGTCATGTGAAGACACAACTTTCGTAAGGCATCGGGAAGACGTCCGTTTTCATTGAGTTTCCCCAAATAAGCTGCATTCGGACCTGCGTGTAGATAGGATATGACCTACGGCCTGGAGGCCGCTCGCTTCCCTCTTATTTCTGAGGGTCAGTGTGTCTGCTGCTGTTGTGGAGGTCGCACGCACGCCGTCGCTCTGCAGGTCACTGCTTATTGTAAGTTCTATTTCTCATGTGGTTTTAATAAATGTTCTTACGTTGTTGTGTATATTCACAGCGGGAATGGTTCCTGACAAAATAAGCACAAATTTACGCTTGCCATTCGCAAAAAGAACACAAAGAGGTCCTTTAAAGTTGCGTTGCTCGAAAGTCCGTCGAGCGGTTAATGCACTTGGGAAAAATGGTCGCTCTTCTTCTTCTAGCGCAGTGAATCGACTCCTTAATTCTCTTTAAAATCTGTTCATTAAGCCAACTATATTTGTAAGATCCAATAAAGATAAACGCTTTTTAAATTTGCTTTTAAAGTTGACTCCTAGTTATCGACGGAGGCGCAAATGAAACTGTAAATAATAATTTGATACGTTCATGTAGGTGGATTTTGAAAGGTATATACATGTTTCCTAAGTATCAAAGCTAAAATTCTTTGTTCCTCTTTAGCTGCCAGTCGATACTGAAGCGGTCATACGCGATGCAGAAATGAAGAATGTTTTATTCCCCTTAAGTTGACTCACGCCATATTCAACGTTCCCCTTAAGTTGACGCACGCCATATTCAACATTCCCCTTAAATTGACACATGCCACACTCAACACTCCCCTCAAGTTGACACATGCCACATTCAACATTCCCCTCAAGTTGACACATGCCACATTCAACATTCCCCTTAAATTGACACATGCCACACTCAACACTCCCCTCAAGTTGACACATGCCACATTCAACATTCCCCTCAAGTTGACACATGCCACATTCAACATTCCCCTCAAGTTGACACATGCCACATTCAACATTCCCCTCAAGGTGACATATGCCACATTCAACATTCCCATCAAGTTGACACATGCCACATTCAACATTCCCCTCAAGTTGACACATGCCACATTCAACATTCCCATCAAGTTGACATACGCCACATTCAACATTCCCCTCAAGTTGACACATGCCACATTCAACATTCCCCTCAAGTTGACACATGCCACATTCAACATTCCCATCAAGTTGACACATGCCACATTCAACATTCCCCTCAAGTTGACACATGCCACATTCAACATTCCCCTCAAGTTGACACATGACACATTCAACATTCCCCTCAAGTTGACACACGCTACATTCCACATTCCCCTCAAGTTGACACACGCCACGTTCAACATTCCCCTCAAGTTGACACATGCCACATTCAACATTCCCCTCAAGTTGACACATGCCACATTCAACATTCCCCTCAAGTTGACACATGCCACATTCAACATTCCCATCAAGTTAACATACGCCACATTCAACATTCCCCTCAAGTTGACACATGCCACATTCAACATTCCCCTCAAGTTGACACATGCCACATTCAACATTCCCATCAAGTTGAAACATGCCACGTTCAACATTCCCCTCAAGTTGACACATGCCACATTCAACATTCCCCTCAAGTTGACACATGACACATTCAACATTCCCCTCGAGTTGACACACGCTACATTCCACATTCCCCTCAAGTTGACACACGCCACGTTCAACATTCCCCTCAAGTTGACACATGCCACATTCAACATTCCCCTCAAGTTGACACATGCCACATTCAACATTCCCCTCAAGTTGACACATGCCACATTCAACATTTCCCTCAAGTTGACACATGCCACATTCAACATTCCCCTCAAGTTGACACATTCCACATTCAACATTCCCATCAAGTTGACATACGCCACATTCAACATTCCCCTCAAGTTGACACATGCCACATTCAACATTCCTCTTAAGTTGACACATGCCACACTCAACATTCCCCTCAAGTTGACACATGCCAAATTCAACATTCCCCTCAAGTTGACACATGCCACATTCAACATTCCCCTCAAGTTGACACATGCCACATTCTACATTCCCCTCAAGTTGACACATGCCCCATTCAACATTCCTCTCAAGTTGACACATGCCACATTCAACATTCCCCTCAAGTTGACATACGCCACATTCAACATTCCCCTCAAGTTGACACACGCCACGTTCAACATTCCCCTCAAGTTGACATACGCCACATTCAACATTCCTCTCAAGTTGACACACGCCACACTCAACATTCCCCTCAAGTTGACATATGCCACATTCAACATTCCCATCAAGTTGACATACGCCACATTCAACATTCCCCTCTAGTTGACACACGCCACACTCAACATTCCCCTCAAGTTGACATGCGCCACATTCAACATTCCCCTCAAGTTGACACATGCCACATTCAACATTCCCATCAAGTTGACATACGCCACATTCAACATTCCCCTCAAGTTGACATACGCCACATTCAACATTCCCCTCAAGTTGACATACGCCACATTCAACATTCCCCTCAAGTTGACACACGCCACGTTCAACATTCCCCTCAAGTTGACATACGCCACATTCAACATTCCCCTCACGTTGACATACGCCACATTCAACATTCCCCTCAAGTTGACATACGCCACATTCAACATTCCCCTCAAGTTGACACACGCCACGTTCAACATTCCCCTCAAGCTGACATGCGCCACATTCAACATTCCCATCAAGTTGACATACGCCACATTCAACATTCCCCTCAAGTTGACATACACCACATTCAACATTCCCCTCAAGTTGACATACGCCACATTCAACATTCCCCTCAAGTTGACACACGCCACGTTCAACATTCCCCTCAAGTTGACATACGCCACATTCAACATTCCCCTCACGTTGACATACGCCACATTCAACATTCCCCTCAAGTTGACATACGCCACATTCAACATTCCCCTCAAGTTGACACACGCCACGTTCAACATTCCCCTCAAGTTGACATACGCCACATTCAACATTCCCCTCACGTTGACATACGCCACATTCAACATTCCCCTCAAGTTGACATACGCCACATTCAACATTCCCCTCAAGTTGACACACGCCACGTTCAACATTCCCCTCAAGTTGACATGCGCCACATTCAACATTCCCATCAAGTTGACACATGCCACATTCAACATTCCCCTCAAGTTGACATGCGCCACATTCAACATTCCCCTCAAGTTGACATGCGCCACATTCAACATTCCTCTTAAGTTGACATATGCCACACTCAACATTCCCCTCAAGTTGACACACGCCACATTCAACATTCCCCTCAAGTTGACACACGCCACATTCAACATTCCCCCGTTAACATAACGGACGCAGGTACACATTACATTGAGAGGTTTCAAAGCACAACATTGATTGAACTTTTCGTATGTTAACGTAACCAAAACAAGAAATATCCTCCACCTAATTCCAAAATAAAGTTTGAAAAATTATCAGTAATATATACAGTTATATTGAAAACAAGATGTGAGTTTTATTTGATACATGAAAGGCATAAATCAATAAACACTTCTCAGTAATTACAATCTATGATAATAAAGAAAAAAGAACCGGCGTATGAAGCCCTTATGTGAGACAGGCCGGCGTGAGGTGGGAATGTTGTGATTGTCCTTTCTTGCCCCTCCCTGCCCCTCT
Organism: Morinoia aosen; assembly: GCA_030386875.1. Taxonomy (NCBI): domain Eukaryota; kingdom Metazoa; phylum Arthropoda; class Malacostraca; order Amphipoda; family Talitridae; genus Morinoia; species Morinoia aosen. The sequence continues at coordinate 28,253,703 of CM059566.1, forward strand.
CCTGCCCCTCTCCTACTCCTCTCCTGTTCCTCTCCTGCCCCTCTCCTGCCCCTCTCCTGCTCCTCTCCTGCCCCTCTCCTGCCCCTCTCCTGCCCCTCTCCTGTCCCTCTCCTGACCCTCTCCTGTCCCTCTCCTGCCCCTCTCATGCCCCTCTCATGCCCCTCTCCTGTCCCTCTCCTGCTTCTCTCCTGCCCGTCTCTTGCCCCTCTCCTGCCCCTCTCCTGCCCCTCTCCTCCAGACGAGACTGCACTTTAGCTGTGCAGCCACATCAGAGCTCTGCTCTCTAGTGGAAACTTTGCACAAATCAAATCTAGTTCCCGGGCTGATTTTTTAAAATAATACGTTGTCTTAGTAACGTAACTTCTTTTAAGTCCACTTGGCCGTTGAAATCCATAGTAACTTAGCATACACTTGGAATCGCCAAGTCGACTTGAATAGCTCAAGCTACGGGATCGCCCGAACGATGTGGTAAACTGGTCGAATATCCAGACCTTGCCTCAATAAATTCTGAGTGAAATTGTGACGTTCGGAGTTAGGAGACACGGGGGCGGCCTGGCACAATGCCCACTAAATTAGCTCTTATATTTGGACTTACACTTAGTCAACTACAAATTTATCTGGTGTCTGTGTTTGTGTTGTTTGATCAGCCTCTCGTTAAACATTTTAAACCGTGTTAAACATTTGTAACGCATTTTGAATAGCAGTAAGACACATCATCTAATTTTATTGCTAGGCGCAGAGCCTTTACACCCGACAGTGCTGCCCGGTGATTCTCCCCGTTGGGAATAGAGAGAACTCAGCCACAATTCCCCCCTCTACCCAGGTGTCGGAAATGGGTACCGGCTTGACCGGGGGTACCGTCATTGCGTCCTGATGTTAGTTATATGGCATTTGAAAAACCAATGTACAAGATGATGTGTACCGTGCTTGATTGATTGGAAAAAATCATCGTTTACAGCGAGGGGAATCAAGTATCTAACTTGTGTACTTTGGTGTACTGAGCTCGTGGTGTGGCACCCTCAGCAGTTGGCACCGTGTGTTGCAATGAATGATTTCACAATTAGTCCATAAAAAATTGTTGCGAGCACAAAACGTGAAATTTCAGCTAACTGAGAAAATGAACCTGAGTTCGATTTGCTTAGCGCCGGCACTTTTGCAGGCAACTCAGGAAATCTCGCAATGATGTCAATGGCTGGAAAATGAGTTATCGTGATATTGAGTCATGCTATATTCCCTGCAGTGAAAATACTTAAGAAACTGTAACGAAAAAAGCATTAGTTTTTACCTTGCTCATGATACAGCTGACTAACTAGATTTTGGGCTAATCAAAAAAAAAGTCAGTAAACTTGTAACATCAACTTAAAAAAAAATTCAGATCCTGGCGTGCAATTTTTTCTCTGACATAATTTTTTCAAAGGAGCAGAAGTTAATCAAACCACACCAAGTCTCATAATCAAACCACACCAAGTCTCATAATCAAACCACACCAAGTCTCATGATTTTCAGAATTAAAAAAACAGTATTCTTGAATACAAATTATCTGTCTCTTCACAGCTCGGGAAAACTTAAATCAGTAAAGAAAATCCAGAGATGAGCTACGCAAAATAATTCAAAAGCTCTTTTTTGCACTCGTCGACAAAAGTTGATAAAATCAGATTAACGCAACGAAGAGAATGCAATTTTTCGTGCTTTGCTCTCAGTCATTTTTTTCGGCGGTTGACGTGTTTTGATACCGATGTGTGGATATCAACTAGGGACCTTAATTACTTAGGGACCTTAATATCAACTAGGGACCTTAATTACTTAGGGACCTTTATATCAACTAGGGACCTTAATTACTTAGGGACCTTTATATCAACTAGGGACCTTAATTACTTAGGGACATTAATATCAACTAGGGACCTTAATTACTTAGGGACCTTAATATCAACTAGGGACCTTAATTACTTAGGGACATTAATATCAACTAGGGACCTTAATTACTTAGGGACCTTAATATCAACTAGGGACCTTAATTAGTTAGGGACCTTTATATCAACTAGGGACCTTAATTACTAAGGGACATTAATATCAACTAGGGACCTTAATTACTTAGGGACCTTAATATCAACTAGGGACCTTAATTACTTAGGGACCTTAATATCAACTAGGGACCTTAATTACTTAGGGACATTAATATCGACTAGGGACCTTAATTACTTAGGGACCTTAATATCAACTAGGGACCTTAATTACTTAGGGACCTTAATATCAACTAGGGACCTTAATATCAACTTGGGGCCTTAATTACCTAGGGACCTTAATATCTACTAGGGACCTTAATTACTTAGGGACCTTAATATCAACTAGGGACCTTAATATCAACTTGGGGCCTTAATTACTTAGGGACCTTAATATCTACTAGGGACCTTAATTACTTAGGGACCTTAACATCAACTAGGGCCTTTAATTTAATTATATTCTAAAAACCAATGTTACACATTGCACGTACCAACTCTATTGAAAGTAAACTGTTTTTCTTTTCTTCTTTCTTTTTCTCACACTGTTATACATTTCACGTACAAAATTCAAAGTAAATATACTGCTTTTCATTTCTTCTTCTTTTTTTTCGCTCTGTTACACATTTCACGTACTAACTCTATTGAAAATAACCTGCTTTTCTTTTCTTCTTTCTCACTCTCACAGAGCCTCTGACTCCGTCACCTAGCAGCCCCCTCAACCAAGATGGCGATGCCTGAGCCTATCGGCCTGCGGGAGATAAAGTATCTGCCAGGTAAGTGCGCCGTCATGGAGACCAGACTCTCTCTTCTATTGAAACCTTCTGCCTGCACCACTCGTTTGTAAAAGGAAAAGTGTTCGGTGGGCTTGAGAGATGCGCAGCGAGTTTCTTCTTGGTTTTGGGTTCATCCATACATACTGCGGGTGCCTTCGCTCTGGGACTTGTGAATTGCAAGTTTTCTCCTACGTGGGCAGTTCTTACGCTTCATTACGGTGACAATGTTTGCAAGTGATGAGCAGGGCTGATGGTTAGTAGTTTCTTTCACTCAGAAATTGAGTGCATAAATTAGTTCCTGTATTGAGGGTGATATAGGGCTTTACAGAGCAGCCAGCACCCAGGGGACGGTGATACAGGGCTGTAGAAAAGCCAGCACCCAGGAGACGGTGATACAGGGCTGTACAGAGCAGCCAGCACTTTGGGGACTGTGATACAGGGCTTTACAGAGCAGCCAGCACCCAGGGGACGGTGATACAGGGCTGTATAGAGCAGCCAGCACGCAGGGGACGGTGATACAGGGCTGTACAAAGCACCCAGCACCCAAGGGACGGTGATGCAGGGCTTTACAGAGCACCCAGCACCCAGAAGATGGTGATACAGGGCTGCACAGAGCACCCAGCACCCTAGTGACGGTGATACAGGGCTTTACAGAGCACCCAACACCCAAGGAACGGTGATACAAGGCTGTATAGAGCACCCAGCACCCAGGAGATGGTGATACAGGGCTGTACAGAGCACCCAGCATCCAGGGGACGGTGATACAGGGCTGTAAAGAGCACCCAACACCCAGGGGACGGTGATACAGGGCTGTACAGAGCAGCCAGCACTTAGGGAACGGTGATACAGGGCTGTACAGAGCATCCAGCACCCAGGGGACGGTGATACAGGGCTGTACAGAGCACCCAACACCCAGGGGACGGTGATACAGGGCTGTACAGAGCAGCCAGCACCCAGGGCACGGTGATACAGGGCTGTGCAATAATGGAACCACTAAGAAGGAGCCATCTGACTGATTCGATTACTCTGTTAACTTATCTAAACACCTAAAGTATTTATTTTCAATGCATGAACTCTGAAGTCCAAACTACCAGACAGCTTACTATTCTCACCTATGAGAGGTTCCACTGCCCATTTTATTCCATCTTGGTGACCTGAAACTGTACACCGTGTGAGGCTTTCTAATTTGCTAACATTTGAGTCCTCGTGTCTGTACTATTTGAGCCCTTGAGTTTGCACCACCTGAACACTTAAGCCTGCACTCCTTGAAACCTCAAGTTTACACCATTCGAGCCCTCAAGTCTGAACCATTCGAACCCTCAAGTCTGCACCGTTCTAACCCTCAAGCCTGGACCATTCGAACCGTCAAGCCTGCACTGTTCGAACCCTCAAGGCTGCACCATTCGAACCCTCAAGTCTGCACCATTCGAACCCTCAAGTCTGCATCGTTTGAACCCTCAAGTCTGCACCATTCGAACCTTCAAGTCTGCACCATTCAAACCCTCAAGTTTGCACCATTCGAACCCTCAAGTCTGCACCATTCGAACCCTCAAGTCTGCCCCATTCGAACCCTCAAGTCTGCACCATTCGAACCCTCAAGTCTGAACACTTCGAACCCTCAAGTCTGCACTTTTCGAACCCTCAAGTCTGCACCCCTTGAACCCTCAAGTTTGCACCGTTCGAACCCTCAAGTCTGCACCATTCGAACTATCAAGTCTGCACCTTTCGAACCCTCAAGTCTGCACCATTCGAACCCTCAAGTCTGCACCATTCGAACCCTCAAGTCTGCACCATTCGAACCCTCAAGTCTGCACCGTTCGAACCCTCAAGTCTGCACCATTAGAACCCTCAAGTCTGCACCGTTCGAACCCTCAAGTCTGCACCATTCGAACCCTCAAGTCTGCACCATTCGAACCCTCAAGTCTGCACCATTAGAACCCTCAAGTCTGCACCGTTCGAACCCTCAAGTCTGCACCATTAGAACCCTCAAGTCTGCACCGTTCGAACCCTCAAGTCTGCACCATTCGAACCCTCAAGTCTGCACCATTAGAACCCTCAAGTCTGCACCGTTCGAACCCTCAAGTCTGCACCATTCGAACCCTCAAGTCTGCACCATTAGAACCCTCAAGTCTGCACCATTAGAACCCTCAAGTCTGCACCGTTCGAACCCTCAAGTCTGCACCGTTCGAACCCTCAAGTCTGCACCGTTCGAACCCTCAAGTCTGCACCATTCGAACCCTCAAGTCTGCACCATTAGAACCCTCAAGTCTGCACCATTAGAACCCTCAAGTCTGCACCATTAGAACCCTCAAGTCTGCACCGTTCGAACCCTCAAGTCTGCACCATTAGAACCCTCAAGTCTGCACCATTAGAACCCTCAAGTCTGCACCGTTCGAACCCTCAAGTCTGCACCATTAGAACCCTCAAGTCTGCACCATTAGAACCCTCAAGTCTGCACCATTAGAACCCTCAAGTCTGCACCGTTCGAACCCTCAAGTCTGCACCATTAGAACCCTCTAGTCTGCACCGTTCGAACCCTCAAGTCTGCACCAACACCCACGGCGTCAGAAGCACTGCCACGTCAGCGTGACCAGCTGTAGACACAACGCTCGGAAAAGTAAGAAACAAAAGGAAACTTAGAAGTAAGAAAAAAGTAAGAAAAGTAAGAAACAAAAGGAAACAGTTCATTTCCAATAAGGATGACACAAGAACCATCACTGGTTTTAAAGTGTTGAGTGAGAACCAGTTCAGCTCCTGAGTGAAATCCATTCGAAAGCCGCCGCTCCGTCGGTGAATTTTAAAGCAATTGTGATGAAGGAAGCTGCGGATGAGGACGTAGTCTTCCTAGTGCAGTAATAACGAGTCCTTCTCCGAATGAAAAGGTTTTGGTAGAGATGAAATATGGGAACCCAGTTCTTCTGCTTCTAAGGCACTGGATAGTTTAAATTTCTCTCAACTCCTGCAAATGTAACATCAAGTTAAATTAAAATATCTTAATGCCATTCTTCATCAGGAATGGATGCAAGAAATCCAATCACCATTTAGTGCTAATGAGTTTTTTGCATTGCTGCATTTTAGTACAATGAAAGTGGAAACAGCGCATAAGTCTACGGATTTTGAACCGAATATTTCAATTAAGAGCTTGCCCACTTTCACTCATTTAATGCAGATAAGAACAGGTGATCGTAACTAATTATAGATCGCCTTGAACATTATAAAATTTACTTTAAAATGAGTCTCAAATATAGAATGCGTCATTTTTAATATTATTTACTTCAGAATGTGTCTCACACACGGAACGCGTTATTTACAATGATATTTATTTCAGAATGTGTCTCACACACACGGAACGCGTTATTTACAATGATATTTGCTTCAGAATGTGTCTCACACACGGAACGCGTTATTTACAATGATATTTGCTTCAGAATGTGTCTCACACACGGAACGCGTCATTTACAATGATATTTGCTTCAGAATGTGTCTCACACACGGAACGCGTTATTTACAATGATCTCAGGCTGTAATGCATGTCTCACACGCGATGCACAGGCCATACGGTGCACACAGCAACACTCAGTGAGCGCATCACTAGAAGCAGCCCCCAAGTGACGACAGAACAAGCCCTGCTTTCACCAGAGATCAAGTTCGCTGCGAAGTCTTTACCTGACTCACAAAATATCCAACCCAGCCATGCAGCACTCATCTAAATTTGTTAGCTAACATTATCTTGTGGCCGACATATAGGGCCTGTAGTAATTGAGTTAATTGAGTACTTATAACTTATAACTGACATTACCTCATAACCAACCTTAGCTTATTATAACTAGCCTTAACTTATAGCTAACCTTAACCTTAAGCTTCTACAGTCTTGAAAATATCTCAGTGGTTTTACTTCACTCTCATTTCTAAATGAAATAACTCGTGTTGAACAGCTCCTCATAAACTTGTTGTGTTGAATTGCTCCTCATAAACTTGTTGTGTTGAATTGCTCCTCATAAACTTGTTGGGTTGAACTGCTCCTCACAAACTTGTTGTGTTGAACAGCTCCTCATAAACTTGTTGTGTTGAATTGCTTCTCATAAACTTGTTGGGTTGAACTGCTCCTCACAAACTTGTTGTGTTGAACTGCTCCTCACAAACTTGTTGTATTGAACTGCTCCTCATAAACTTGTTGTGTTGAACTGCTCCTCACAAACTTGTTGTGTTGAACTGCTCCTCACAAACTTGTTGTGTTGAACTGGTCCTCACAAACTTGCTGTGTTGAACTGCTCCTCACAAACTTGTGATGAACTGCTCTTCACAAACTTGTTGTGTTGAATTGCTCCTCATTAACTTGTTGTGTTGAATTGCTCCTCATAAACTTGTTGTGTTGAATTGCTCCTCATAAACTTGTTGTGTTGAATTGCTCCTCCTTAACTTGTTGTGTTGAATTGCTCCTCATTAACTTGTTGTGTTGAACTGCTCCTCACAAACTTGTTGTGTTGAACTGCTCCTCATTAACTTGTTGTGTTGAATTGCTCCTCATAAACTTGTTGTGTTGAATTGCTCCTCATAAACTTGTTGTGTTGAATTGCTCCTCATAAACTTGTTGTGTTGAACTGCTCCTCACAAACTTGTTGTGTTGAACTGCTCCTCATTAACTTGTTGTGTTGAATTGCTCCTCATAAACTTGTTGTGTTGAACTGCTCCTCATAAACTTTTTGTGTTGAACTGCTCCTCACAAACTTGTTGTGTTGAACTGCTCCCCACAAACTTGTTGTGTTGAATTGCTCCTCATAAACTTGTTGTGTTGAACTGCTCCTCATAAACTTGTTGTGTTGAACTGCTCCTCACAAACTTGTTGTGTTGAACTGCTCCTCACAAACTTGTTGTGTTGAACTGCTCCTCATTAACTTGTTGTGTTGAATTGCTCCTCATTAACTTGTTGTGTTGAACTGCTCCTCACAAACTTGTTGTGTTGAATTGCTCCTCATAAACTTGTTGTGTTGAATTGCTCCTCATAAACTTGTTGTGTTGAATTGCTCCTCATAAACTTGTTGTGTTGTACTGCTCCTCACAAACTTGTTGTGTTGAACTGCTCCTCATAAACTTGTTGTGTTGAACTGCTCCTCACAAACTTGTTGTGTTGAACTGCTCCTCACAAACTTGTTGTGTTGAAATGCTCCTCATAAACTTGTTGTGTTGAACTGCTCCTCATTAACTTGTTGTGTTGAATTGCTCCTCATTAACTTGTTGTGTTGAATTGCTCCTCATTAACTTGTTGTGTTGAATTGCTCCTCATTAACTTGTTGTGTTGAATTGCTCCTCATTAACTTGTTGTGTTGAATTGCTCCTTATTAACTTATTGTGTTGAATTGCTCCTCATTAACTTGTTGTGTTGAATTGCTCCTCATTAACTTGTTGTGTTGAATTGCTCCTCACAAACTTGTTGTGTTGAATTGCTCCTCATAAACTTGTTGTGTTGAATTGCTCCTCATTAACTTGTTGTGTTGAATTGCTCCTCACAAACTTGTTGTGTTGAACTGCTCCTCATAAACTTGTTGTGTTGAATTGCTCCTAACAAACTTGTTGTGTTGAACTGCTCCTCACAAACTTGTTGTGTTGGACTGCTCCTCATAAACTTGTTGTGTTGAACTGCTCCTCACAAACTTGTTGTGTTGAACTGCTCCTCACAAACTTGTTGTGTTGAACTGCTCCTCATAAACTTGTTGTGTTGAATTGCTCCTCACAAACTTGTTGTGTTGAACTGCTCCTCATAAACTTGTTGTGTTGAACTGCTCCTCATAAACTTGTTGTGTTGAACTGCTCCTCATAAACTTCTCTCTGCTGAAATTTTCATCCCGTTTCGACTGCAACATGGGGCATTTGTGTCGTATGATGCAGTTGTTGCAGAAGTTGAATATTTCACATATAACATAATATGAGCATCACGAGTATTTAAATTAGTATTCGAGTAAAGGTACAACAACATTGTTGATCATAAGTTTCGTTTAAAATTAATATTCATGTATAAGGTATGTCAACATTAATGGTTGTAGGTTTTGATTTAAATTATATTAATATACAAGGTATAACAACATTACTGATCATAAGCTTGGATTTAAATTAATATTAATATACGAGGTATATCAACAATAATGGTTGTAAGTTTGGATTTAGATTAACAAAACAAACAAAAAAAAACCGTTTATTTCCAAGTTGCCACATGAGATACATGCCAACATATTGGCTTTTAATATTCAAATATTATATTTAATATTCAACTACAATGTACAACAACATTATTGATCATAAGTTTAGTTTAAAATTAATATTCATGTACAAGGATAACAACATTAATGGATGTAAGTTTGGATTTAAATTAATATTCAAATACAAGGTATAACAACATTGATCGTAAGTTTGGTCAGCGCGAGAAGCTTTCACCCGTTCTCCCTCCTTCCATCGCACCGACCACCGCTCGGACGCGTCCGTTCATCCAGCCCTGCAGTATAACTCAATGAACTTTCTTATATATTGTATCCAACTCAACTACGTAGCACTCATCTAGCTTTGTTATGTGACATTATATTGTGGCTAACTCGTATGGCCTGCAACAATTAAGTAAATATATATAGCTGGCTTTAACTTATAACTGGCATTATCTTATGGTTAATCTTAACTTATTGTAGTCGCTAACTTGTAACTAGCTTTAACTTATGACCAGCCTTATCTTAAAACCAGCCTTAAGTTATGGTTGGCCATAAGTTACGGTTAAGCTTAACTTATGGTAGTCGCATGACTAACCTCAACTTAGAGTAGGCCTACCTGACCCCTGAGAATAGGCCTACCTGCCCCTGAGAGTAGGCCTACCTACCCCTGAGAGTAGGTCTACCTGCCCCTGAGAGTAGGCCTACCTGCCCCTGAGAGTAGGTCTACCTGCCCCTGAGAGTAGGCCTACCTGCCCCTGAGAGTAGGTCTACCTGCCCCTGAGAGTAGGCCTACCTGCCCCTGAGAGTAGGTCTACCTGCCCCTGAGAGTAGGCCTACCTGCCCCTGAGAGTAGGTCTACCTGACCCTAAAAGTAGGCCTACCTGCCCCTGAGAGTAGGCCTACCTGCCCCTGAGAGTAGGTCTACCTGACCCTGAGAGTAGGCCTACCTGCCCCTGAGAGTAGGTCTACCTGACCCTGAGAGTAGGCCTACCTGCCCCTGAGAGTAGGTCTACCTGCCCCTGAGGGTAGGCCTACCTGCCCCTGAGAGTGGGCCTACCTGCCCCTGAGAGTAGGTCTACCTGACCCTGAGAGTAGGCCTACCTGCATCTGAGAGTAGGCCTACCTGACCCTTGAGAGTAGTTCAACTTGGCCCTGAGAGTAGACCTACCTGCCCCTGAGAGTAGGCCTACCTGTCCCTGAGAGTAGGCCTACCTGCCCCTGAGAGTAAGCCTACCTGCCCCTGAGAGTGGGCCTACCCGCCCCTGAGAGTAGGCCTACTTGCCCCTGAGAGTAGGCCTACCTGACCCTGAGAGTAGGCCTACCTGACCCTGAGAGTAGGCCTACCTGCCCCTGAGAGTAGGCCTACCTGACCCTGAGAGTAGGCCTACCTGACCCTGAGAGTGGGCCTACCCGCCCCTGAGAGTAGGCCTACCTGCCCCTAAGAGTAGGCCTACCTGCCCCTGAGAGTAGGTCTACCTGACCCTGAGAGTAGGCCTACCTGCCTCTGAGAGTAGGCCTACCTGACCTTTGAGAGTAGGCCTACTTGGCCCTGAGAGTAGACCTACCTGCCCCTGAGAGTAGGCCTACCTGGCCCTGAGAGTAGGCTTACCTGCCCCTGAGAGTAGGCCTACCTGACCCTTGAGAGTAGGCCTACCTGCCCCTGAGAGTAGGCCTACCTGCCCCTGAGAGTAGGCCTACCTAACGCAGTACTAATGACGTTGCAGAAGAGATCAACATCTGGATGTGGGCGATGGTGGCGCTCGGCTCTGGCTTCATGGTCTTCGTTGCCATCTCTGCCTACCTCATGTGGTGAGTGTTGCCATGCTCCGTATGGTGAGTGTTGTCATGCCGCGTGTGGTGAGTGTTGCCATGCCGCGTGTGGTGAGTGTTGCCATAACCCGTGTGGTGAGTGTCGCCATCTCCACCTCATGTGGTGAGTGTTGCCATCTCTGCCTCATGTGGTGAGGGTTGCCATCTCTGCCTCATGTGGTGAGTGTTGCCATGCCCGGTGTGGTGAGTGTTGCCACTTGTGGAGAATCAGCGTCACCACCAGAATGTGTGGTGAGTTCAAGTCTGTGTTACTACGCGCTTAACGCTTGGATGTGTGTTGTGTGTGTTCGGGGGCTTAAGAAAGAAAGAAAAAATAGAGAAGCAGTTTATTTCTAATGAAGATGGGGCAAAAACCTAATTGGTTTTTGAAATTTCTTGACGTAAAAATCCTTAGTTGGTATACAAACATGGGAATCCTAATACCCATGTGTTATAAGCAGTGTTTCTCTTCTGTAGGCTTTATTTATCTTTTATATGCCGTATTTATTTCATAAAGGTTGTATTTGTCTTCTATAAGTCTCATTTACCTTCTATAGGCTTTATTTATCTTTTAAAGGCCGTATTTACTTCATAAAGACTGTATTTGTCTTCTATAAGCCGTATTTATTTTCTTTTGGCCGTGTTGGATCAGCTTTGGAGATGCAGTCTCCCCTCGATGCTGCTCGGAATTTCGTTAATTAATTCCTAAAATATTCGCAGCCCTCAATGCGTCGATGCCGCGGGCATTCGATTCAGTTATTAACTATTTCAAAATAAATATTTCATAAACTTAGATGCATTCAAGCGTCCGAATTGCCGCCTCCTGAAAATAGAGTGAAGGCTGTATTGTCTCGTTTTCCAAATGTTCCTAAAGGTAACATGGCCTCTTGAAAATAGGGTGAAGGCTGTATTGTCTCGTTTTCCAAACATTCCCAAAGGTAACATGGCCTCTTGAAAATAGGGTGAAGGCTGTATTGTCTCATTTTCCAAATGTTCCTAAAGGTAACATGGCCTCTTGAAAATAGAGTGAAGGCTGTATTGTCTTGTTTTCCAAACATTCCCAAGGCTTTCGTTCTCTACTTAGACATTTTCTGAAATTGGCCCTCCCTGCCTTCAAGTATTTAGAATTGCGGTTCCATTCGCGTGTAACATACCGCAGGTGCCGTGCACTCGACGTCACGTGTTTGTGCCACACGCGGCAGCCAGCAGCCCGCATTTTGCACGCTCTGCAGTCCCTCAGGCCGCCGTAGCGCAGCCAAGTGAACGCATCTCACTTACGCTAAGTTGCCCTCACGTACGACAGCTGCTCCGCCTGAAATGTACGCTCTCAAGCGCACATTTCTAGCCGGATTGTGCTAGTCATGGCGCGTCCTGACGAATATAAGAAGAGGCACAAGTTGAAGAAAGGCGGGCAGCGACTTAGGCTTTCACGCGCCCGCAAAAACCCCCAGAACGAAGCGGTCCTGCGAAGAAGCGGACCGGGCAACATTTGTACGCCGTGCCTATGGTCTGCAAAACCGGCGCGAGCTTTTCTATCGCACTCTTATTTCATGCAACTTTCTTCGTCGTAGCGTCCCAGTCTAAGTTTTTCGCCGTCTGCATGCATGGTTTTCGCCGCCCCAGTAATTAAATCGCTTAGGCGGCGAAAAAAATGCATGCTCCGGCGAAAAAGTTAGACTGGGGTGTGTTGTTCTGAGTTGAAATGGCTGCGCTATGTGATGTAGCACGAAGCGCAAACTTCCAATTCAAGTGAGAAAAACTCCGGCTATCAGTTGGGCCGCTACCGCCATGTAACTTGTTTTAAAATCCTTCCTAGACTTCCATGCTATATTTCTCACATGAATGTTAGTGGGGGCGTGGTGTTAGCATTACCTTAAGTTTAAAGAAAGTTTCTGCTCATGTGTGAGTGAGAACGAGTATGGAATATGCGTGCAAGAGTTACGTCTATTTCGGCATCTAGTGGAAAGAATTTCAGTTATGTTGAAAACTTCAGTGTATGGAAACGTCAATACTGTTGTGGGAGACATTCTTAGAAAAAAAGCTGTCATACTGTAATGCAGGCATTTTAAGCTATTATGACATGTGGTTCTCTGCCCATGCACATAGCCTCATGCAATGCAAACATTTTGATGTTAACTAGAATGGTCTACTGGGCGATAAAAAAGATATTTCCGATGCAAGATAAAAAAGTTGCGATACTTTCCCGGAATTAAGTTTTTACTTTCACAAATCAATGAAATGCTAAAATTCTTGCAAGGAAACCTTGCTTGTGCTGAGTGAAGAGAAATATTATTGGGTTAAGTATCAAGAGGCACAAGCTCAGGGAAAATTAAATGTAAAATGACATTCAATTGCTATTTTAATATCATAGTACATGGTTTCGTCTAAAACTAACCTAACGAGGTTATTTAACAGAAAATCATACCCCACTGCTTAAATACCTTTGACAGTTTAGCCTTAGTCAATATAGAGTTATCCTCAACTGACCAGAGTTACCCTCAAGTGACCAGAGTTACCCTCAACTGACCAGAGTTACCCTCAACTGATCAGCGTTACCCTCAACTGAACAGAGTTATCCTCAACTGACCAGAGTTACCCTCAACAGACCAGAGTTACCCTCAACTGACCAGAGTTACCCTCAAGTGACCAGAGTTACACTCAACTGACCAGAGTTACCCTCAACTGATCAGAGTTACCCTCAACTGATCAGAGTTACCCTCAACTGAACAGAGTTATCCTCAACTGACCAGAGTTACCCTCAACAGACCAGAGTTACCCTCAACAGACCAGAGTTACCCTCAACTGACCAGAGTTACCCTCAACAGACCAGAGTTACCCTCAACTGATCAGAGTTACCCTCAACAGACCAGAGTTACCCTCAACTGATCAGAGTTACCCTCAACAGACCAGAGTTACCCTCAACTGACCAGAGTTACCCTCAACTGACCAGACTTACCCTCAACAGACCAGAGTTACCCTCAACAGACCAGAGTTACCCTCAACACGCGCCACAATCCCCTCACCACAACTATTGTATGTGCGAGGACACAACTATTGTATGTATGGAGATAAATGTTCCTAGAGGGAAATGTGTGGTCCCGAGCTGAAGGTTAGGTAGACCTTTTCTTTTTTTTTAAATATAATGGTTTTTGTTTACTACCGGACCATGTTTTTCCAGTTCACTGCTGTTCTGTTATTCTTCTTTAATTTTTGCCTCGTTTCATAAACCTCCTTACAAAATTTATGTTTCTGCGTGCGAGAGTTCTTGGGTGGGAACACACCTTGTTCATAGATTTCACATTCTCTAAGCTCCTTACTAAATGGTGCCTTTATCCTTCCTCCCTTTGTACCTCTTTATTGTGGTACGGGCCGCTGAAACTAACTTATAATCTAATCTAAACTGACATGCTACAATATTTGTCATTTCGAAGTTTGAAGTAGCTTTTTAGCTGATGATGTGTGGTGTGGCAGCCATACCTCCGCCACATTGTGTAGTATAGCCACCATACCTCCGCCACATTGTGTGGTCTGGCCACCGTACCTCCGCCGCATTGTGTAGTGTGGCCACCGTACCTCCGCCACATTGTGTAGTATAGCCACCATACCTCCGCCACATTGTGTGGTCTGGCCGCCGTACCTCCGCCACATTGTGTAGTGTGGCCACCGTACCTCCGCCACATTGTGTAGTATAGCCACCATACCTCCGCCACGTTGTGTGGTCTGGCCACCGTACCTTCGCCACGTTGTGTGGTCTGGCCGCCGTACCTCCGCCACATTGTGTAGTGTGGCCACCGTACCTCCGCCACATTGTGTAGTATAGCCACCATACCTCCGCCACATTGTGTGGTCTGGCCACCGTACCTTCGCCACATTGTGTGGTCTGGCCGCCGTACCTCCGCCACATTGTGTAGTGTGGCCACCGTACCTCCGCCACATTGTGTGATTTGGCCGCCATAACTCCGCCACATTGTGTGGTGTGGCCGCCGTACCTCCGCCACATTGTGTGGTCTGGCCGCCGTACCTCCGCCACATTGTGTGGTGTGGCCACCGTACCTCCGCCACATTGTGTGGTTTGGCCATCATACCTCCGCCACATTGTGTGGTGTGGCCATCATACCTCCGCCACATTGTGTGGTGTGGCCATCATACCCCCGCCACATTGTGTGGTGTGGCCATCATACCTCCGCCACATTGTATGGTGTGGCCATCATACCCCCGCCACATTGTGTGGTTTGGCCACCATACCTCCGCCACATTGTGTGGTTTGGCCATCATACCTCCGCCACATTGTGTGGTGTGGCCATCATACCTCCGCCACATTTTGTGGTGTGGCCATCATACCCCTGCCACATTGTGTGGTTTGGCCATCATACCTCCGCCACATTTCTATAACATTCACCACAAAGTGCAAGTAACGAGCTTCTTGCGCCTCCTACGTACTTTCCAATAGTTGCTAGTCACTCCTAGAAAAAACATGCCATCAAACTCGGCGAATTCTGCCCCGGCAAATAATTCTGAGCATACAAAGCAGGACTTCTGCTCGTCAGTTGACTTTCACTGGGGACTCGCTGCTGCAGTTTTTGCGCGCCAGTGTTTTTGGGCCTGAAAAACTCGGCCATATTCGGCGTCCAAAAAACCGACCTGAACCCGGACACTCGCAGGTCCATCGGGCGGTGTCATGAGCGCATTATGTGCTGCGCAAGTTTACGGATTACGGCTCACTTTCCAAAATCCCCCTCTTCAAAATTCGTACTTTGGATCCTCTTGCGCAATATCGCTGGCATCCTATGGAAAAGGGAATTCGTATTTTGGACCCTCTGGCGCAATATCGCTGGCATCCTATGGAAAAGGGAAATCGTATTTTGGACCCTCTGGCGCAATATCGCTGGCATCCTATGGAAAAGGGAAATCGTATTTTGGACCCTCTGGCGCAATATCGCTGGCATCCTATGGAAAAGGGAAATCGTATTTTGGACCCTCTGGCGCAATATCGCTGGCATCCTATGGAAAAGGGAAATCGTATTTTGGACCCTCTGGCGCAATATTGCTGGCATCCTATGGAAAAGGGAAATCGTATTTTGGACCCTCTTGCGTAATATCGCTGGCATCCTATGGAAAAGGGAAATCGTATTTTGGATCCTCTGGCGCAATATCGCTGGCATCCTATGGAAAAGGGAAATCGTATTTTGGACCCTCTGGCGCAATATCGCTGGCATCCTATGGAAAAGGGAAATCGTATTTTGGACCCTCTGGCGCAATATCGCTGGCATCCTATGGAAAAGGGAAATCGTATTTTGGACCCTCTTGCGTAATATCGCTGGCATCCTATGGAAAAGGGAAATCGTATTTTGGACCCTCTGGCGCAATATCGCTGGCATCCTATGGAAAAGGGAAATCGTATTTTGGACCCTCTGGCGCAATATCGCTGGCATCCTATGGAAAAGGGAAATCGTATTTTGGACCCTCTGGCGCAATATCGCTGGCATCCTATGGAAAAGGGAAATCGAATTTTGGACCCTCTGGCGCAATATCGCTGGCATCCTATGGAAAAGGGAAATCGTATTTTGGACCCTCTGGCGCAATATCGCTGGCATCCTATGGAAAAGGGAAATCGTATTTTGGACCCTCTGGCGCAATATCGCTGGCATCCTATGGAAAAGGGAAATCGTATTTTGGACCCTCTGGCGCAATATCGCTGGCATCCTATGGAAAAGGGAAATCGTATTTTGGACCCTCTGGCGCAATATCGCTGGCATCCTATGGAAAAGGGAAATCGTATTTTGGACCCTCTGGCGTAATATCGCTGGCATCCTATGGAAAAGGGAAATCGTATTTTGGACCCTCTGGCGCAATATCGCTGGCATCCTATGGAAAAGGGAAATCGTATTTTGGACCCTCTGGCGTAATATCGCTGGCATCCTATGGAAAAGGGAAATCGTATTTTGGACCCTCTGGCGCAATATCGCTGGCATCCTATGGAAAAGGGAAATCGTATTTTGGACCCTCTGGCGCAATATCGCTGGCATCCTATGGAAAAGGGAAATCGTATTTTGGACCCTCTGGCGCAATATCGCTGGCATCCTATGGAAAAGGGAAATCGTATTTTGGATCCTCTGGCGCAATATCGCTGGCATCCTATGGAAAAGGGAAATCGTATTTTGGACCCTCTGGCGCAATATCGCTGGCTTCCTATGGAAAAGGGAAATCGTATTTTGGATCCTCTTTGTGCCATATGCGGAGTGTATCGTATGGAAAAGGGAAATTATAGGTATTGATTCACACAAGTTGTAAGTTGTTTCCAAAGGAATTTTAGCCCAATCTTCAGTTAAAACTTCCTTCAGTTCTTTTAGAGATGATGGCGTCGGAAATTAACTTCTTACTTGAATCTCTAAAGCCGATCATAAATGCTCAATAATGTTGAAATCTGGGGATTGTGGTGGCCAGAGGAGGCACTCAACTGCATTTGAATGTTCCTCGTGCCATTCTTCAACAACTCTAGTTGTATGGATTGGATTATTATCATCTTGAAAGATGGCATTCCCCTCCGGAAACAGTGCTTGAACCACAGGATTAACTTGGTCGCCCAAAATACCTAAATACATAGTCTCGGCTGTTAATTCTTCCATGAAGAGAAATCATTGGCCCGGCGTATTTTTAAGAAATAGCACCCCAGATCATCACAGAAGCCTTGCCATGTTTTACGTTTGGGAGAAGGCAGTCTGGATTAAAGGCTTCTTTCGGCTGTTTCCAAACGTACACTCGGCCGGAGGTCGGAAATAATGTAAACAACGATTCACCATAAAAAATTATATTTTTTCACTGCTCGACGGACCAATTCTGGTTGTTTCTACGCCACTCTAAGCGCTTCGAAACATTTATCTTTTAGAGCAGAGGTTTCTAATTGCAACTCTTCTGTAGAATCCAGATTTAAATTGTGCAGCTCCAGACAAACAGTTTTTTGGAAAACTGGGTTCTGTAGACGTTCATTGAGGTCTGTAGTGATTTTAGGAGCCGTAGTCTTGCGACTCTCTCTAACAATTCGATTTAGAGTCCGGCGGTCTCTCTCAGACAACTTAAACGTCGGCCAGACCTGTGCTTTGCTGAGGACGTTTTTCCTTCTCTTTCAAAGGCAGTCATTACTTTAGAGACAGGACCTCTTGAAACGCCAAGCATTCAGGCAGTTTCTGTTATACTAGCACCTGCCTTACGAGTACCAACAATTTGGTTTTTTTGAAAGTCAGAGAGGTCTGCCATTTTCATAAGGTTAAAATCAAATTTTTCTATTAGATGCTTATAAAAACCAGTTAATTTGAATAAAGCATCAAATCGCTACAATAATAAACAATAAATATTGAAATATGTCAAGTTTTGAATATATATAGCAATATAACATGTTCAAAGACTATGATTTTAAAATGTTAGGGGTTTCCATTATTTCGTACAAACCCTGTATTTCTGTACCTATTGTCATTACTTGCAGCGTGATGAAGGTGTGTCGGTACAGCACCAATGTGTATGCTAGTTCTGTACGTGTTAAAATGCGAAGATAATCTCTTATTATTTTTACTAAAATTAACACTCAGGTGTTCAAATTCTGTAACTGTTAGTCTTTAAAAGGCAACGTTTCGATGTTTCGAACTTCATCATCAGGCTGCAAAATACAGAAGAACACTTAGTCACATTCATAACTAGCGAAAGCTGGGAAAAAGGCTAGAGCTGTTTAGCTGCGCCTTGGCCCTATGGATGCGAATAACATTTTTGTAATTCAGCACCATGTTGCCAACATATGTGTTGTGTGTTGGTGGAGCGTACACGGGCACCGGGGCATGTGCTGCTGATGTACGAGGTCCACACTCCGCACTCCAGGGGCTGCTGACCTGACTGATGGTGTTCAGCTTCATTTCATGCAGAGTCTCAGCTTCAGCTTTAGTTCACAAAGTGTCTCAGTTTCAGCTTCAATTCCCTCAATGTCTCAGCTTCAGCTTCAATTCACTGTGTCTCAGCTTCAGATTCAATTCCGTCAGTGTCTCAGCTTCAGCTCACTCAGAGCCCCAGCTCCAGCTTCAGCTCACGCAGAGCCCCAGCTTCAGCTTCAGCTCACGCAGAGTCCCAGTTTCAGCTCACGCAGAGCCCCAGCTTCAGTTTCAGCTCGTCATGCCCTGCCGCAGTTTTTGCCTTGCGTGGCCAGGTTCTTGTGCGCCGCTCATTATTTTCTCCCCGATGAGACGCGCTCTCAACTTTCTCCCAATTTTCAGCGGCGATTTTCCCCGGCCAAGTCTGCCCTCATAGCCGCTGCAATCCCCGCAAAATGGACTTTTCCGATCGTCCACCGGGGGTGGCCTGCCACTGTGGCCCCCTCTGTCCACATCCCTAAGTCGCCCATCGTGTCCTCTGAAAATTTTTTTTTCTGCATCAATAAATTCCTGTACGGTCATTTCGTACATTCTTCCTACAACTTTTTCATAATTAATACCAGAACCCTATGACGGTCATCACATATCGATCCAGCACCCACTTCACGGCCCTGGGTCGAGTGAGTCATGGTGTCTAAGGGAGCAACATCGCCTGAAACTGCGGGTATTGAACCGACAACTCTGCGCACTGATCCTTGAAAAGATGCACTGTCCCCAGGTAATCGATGCTGATCCGCACTAGCATTTCTGACTAGGAAATGGAACGCGTGTGCTCTCAGCCACCAGATGACGGTGAGCTACAACAAAAAACTTTATTGACGGAAGCACCAATTGCTATGAAATAAACTTTATGGCCTTTGGTAAGACATGTCCGGTGCATCATTCGTTCTTCGTAGAGATTTGGTTGGTCTAAAAAGTATTGAGGGAGACAAATTTCCATAGCCAGGTTTGAAGGATTGTGTGAGGCTGTGCAGCTCCAGGTGATGGGACTGGAGGGAACTGCAGCAAGAGTACGCTATGTTCTGGAGTGTGTACTGTCATTTGTGATGTGTACTGCACGTAGTGGGTGGTGACCGTTACGTCACTCACGCACCCTCACACGCACCCTCACACGCACCCTCACACACACCCTCACACACACACACCCTCACAATGCAGCAAAGGGCTCTTTACTGGCCCGGAGCCAACACCCCCCTCCCCTCCCCCCATCCCCCTCGACATTCCCCCAAGGGTAAAACTGAAGTCCCAAAATAACGCCCGCTCGGCAGGAATCCAAAATCTTGTGCATTGTTTGAGGGAAGTTTGGTGCGTGGGGATGCGACTTGGCCCGATGCTCGAATTGGTTTGGGGTCTTTTTATGTCGTGGTTCCATGCCACTTGGAAGTGTGGGATGCTTGCGGAGATCTTTTCTCATATGAGATTTACTAAATTTTTTCAGATGATCTTTAATTACTTTGATGCTTGCTAAGGTTTTTGTTATATTCGAGTGGCAGTTCTGGCACCTGTGAAATTAATCATGCCTGTCTTGAAGAGGTGATTTTTTTTGTAGAAAGAACACGTAGTTCGTCGTATCAACTAAAAAATGGGCATAATTTCATGCGACTCAGAATAACCATCATAGCAATAATATTCAATATAGTTTTGTGCATCTGCGCACATTCTAGAAGCTCAACAAATATAAAAATGGGGAAATACATCGCAATTTGACAATACCATCTTGTCTGACATTAGTTTTCCCGTGGATTTTTGGTCTCGAAAAGAAAATTCTATTCTGTATTCCACATACATAAGACGAGTGACCTGTTCTGCCAAGGTTGGAGTTACCACGGCTTGTTCTTACGATAATATTCTTCGCGTATATGAGCATGAGCTGGTCAGCGAAATTAGCCAAAAATTAACTGCAGTTTGGTTTCGTTACTGCATCAATTGAGGTGGAAACTTTAGGTCGACCTGAACATCCGCAGGACATCATTTGCTGATCTTCAAGCGTCCCTCTCCACCCAGTCTAACTTTTTCGCCACCCCGCATGCATGTTTTTCGCCGCCCAAGTAATTAAATCGATTAGGCAGCGAAAAAATGCATGTTCCGGCGAAAAAGTTTGACTGAGCAGCGCTTTGAGTTGCGTGGTGCTTGTGCCGAAACTTCTCGATGGAAATTAAAAAATTTATTGAAGAAATTACATGATGAAATCACACTGCAGTAATTTTGAGGGCCCTCACATCCAATTAGTAAAAGTTATAGTTCTGTAACAAATATTCCTTCTTTTTGCGGCTCAAACATAAAGAAAATAATGCAACGACCGCCTCGCTCTCGGCCAGGCGAGACCGCAGCTCTCAAGCACCACTCTGCGTCTCGTGCTGAGCTTGAGCTGTGTAGTCGAGGGTGCCGAAATAAACTCTAAATCACACTGTGAACTACAGAAAGTCGGGACCACAGGTAGCCATACTCAAATTTACCTTTTTACTAGACTTAAGAAACAATCTACTTCTGGATCGCTTCTGGAAACTAAATTGATCAAGTTGTTAAAATTTTTTAAAATGGATTAGTGCATGTGGCCGAATTTTGGTGCCCTTATTCAAAAATGTTCTGTAGACATCGCAGCCTTGTGCTTGAGAACCGATCTTCTTTGTGTGAGGGGCAGAGCTCACGGCTCTCTTCAGTCCGGTGTATCTTCCCGCTGGAAAAAGGAAGAAAGACGCAATTCCCTTCGCGGGTAATATGTACCCATGTCACACGTCGAAATGAGGGAAGTATGACAGGTTTATTGATGGGTATTGGCTCCACCAAGGGTCTTCGTCATCGCTTCTTGGAGGCAGTTTTGCTGCACTTGAGAAACCAGTGGACCAAACACTGTCGACTTGGTTGGAATAGAAAATTCTTTTTTTCATTCATTAGATTATAAATGTTTGCGTTGGTAACAGGCATGTAGCGTTCTCATTGCTTGCCTTAACTTCAGATTAATTATTATAGATCATATAAATGATTCTTTATGTTTTTATAAAAGTTCTATCGTAGTGGTTTTGTATTGAAAACAGCCCAAAAAATATAAGAGGAAAAAAATATTTTGGGTTTATTCAAAAGCTAATTAATGGAGACATAATAGAATTTTGTAAGAATCAAGAGTTTCTACTTGCTTTTGGTATCGATAAATAGCAGGTGCCTGGTGTGCAGACGAAGGTAAAACTGCATCAAGGATTTGAAATGGCCTGGCTGCGTTCATTACTTATATGCTAGGGTGAGTCCTATTGATCTATTGTTCTATTGTTCTATTTGTCTCCAGCTCAAACTTAGTCTTTAGCGAACGCTTTCCCTGATGTCTGTTTGAGGCACTTGTGATGAGCATCACATGGCGGTATTAACACCACCCACACACCACCAACATGGCGGTGCCAACACCACCCAGACACCCCCAACATGGCAGTGTTAACACCACCCACACACCACCAACATGGCGGTGCCAACACCACCCACACACCACCAACATGGCGGTGCCAACACCACCCAGACACCCCCAACATGGCAGTGTTAACACCACCCACACCACCAACATGGTGGTGCCAACACCACCCACACACCACCAACATGGCGGTGTTAACACCACCCACACACCACCAACATGGCGGTGTTAACACCACCCACACACCACCAACATGGCAGTGTTAACACCACCCACACCATCAACATGGTGGTGCCAACACCACCCACACACCACCAACATGGCGGTGCCAACACCACCCACACACCCCCAACATGGCAGTGTTAACACCACCCACACACCACCAACATGGTGGTTCCAACACCACCCACATACCACCAGCATGGCGGTGTTAACACCACCCACACACCACCAACATGGCGGTGTTAACACCACCCACACACCACCAACATGGCGGTGCCAACACCACCCACACACCACCAACATGGCGGTGCCAACACCACCCACACACCACCAACATGGCGGTGTTACCACCACCCACACACCACCACCAACACCACCCACACACCCATGAAGATTCAAAGGCTATTTGTCTGCCATCACCACACGACTCAGCTAGCCATACGACCACATCCATGACTTCATAGCTTAAAATGAACAAAGTTGTGGCGTCAGCGCGGGGTGTATACCCAGTTTAACTTTTGCGCCGGAGCATGCATGTTTTTCACCGCCTAAACTATTTAATTACTTGGGCAGCGAAACACATGCATGCAGGCGGCAAAAAAGTTAGACTGGGTACTGAACAGCGTAGCGCGCTTCTCCTTACTTCTTTAATGAGGGACGCGGTGCCTCGCTGTGCCTTGGCTTAGCTCAGAGAATTGCAAATGGTTAATTAACCGCTTGAAAACTACGACGAATAATTAAGTTTATAACTAAATGACTTAAACATGAAATTCAACCAGCAAACTACACAAGATTCAGCACATTCAACCATCGCTTTAGGGTCGGGGAAATAATTTCTAAGTTTTATTTCCTGTGAAGTTTTAATACTTTTCCTTTCTAATTGCGTTTGGTTAAACAGAACGATCTAACCCTCCAAAATAGCACAATAATACGCGGGAGATTTAATTGTTCGCTTGCTCTTTGAGTCGAATGCACCAGCGAGATAATGGATAAATATAAACTGATATACGCCCTCTTCTGCCCCCTCCACACACCCAATTCTACCTTCCGATTCTGAGGACGCCTTCTCTGCTAATGGTTTTGTGCTATAATCCTTTTAAAGTATTTTTGTGCCCTAATCCTTTTAAAGTATTTTTCTGCGCTATAATCTTTTTAAAGTATTTTTCTGCGCTATAATCCTTTTAAAGTATTTCAATAATTATTTCAGAATGCTGCAAGAAATGCAAGAATTCCTAAGAATCGTACTCGTTAAGAATCTGTATTCAGTCTCGCGAAAGTAATTGTTTACCTTTAATTTGTCCTGTACTCTCTGAAATCTCAATAGCACAAAATTATTTACGTTAACATAAGGCTCACCTCTTAACGCTTTCTTGATATTTCATTCGTACACTTATCGGTCAAAGTTAAGAGTTAACTGTAAAAATATAATTCGAGACCGCATTTTCTTCACGTTTGAAAGTTTTTTGGTTCGTCAAACCTCCTTCTCTCCCTCTCTCTCTCTCTCTCTCGACAGCTTCAAATTTTTCAACGGCAAGTGAACATGCATCTTAATGAGCAGAAAATTGCCCGATGATTGCATACATAGTCTAGGGAGTTCTTAATTTCTCTGGTAAAATTATTTTTTCTGTCAAATTAAGGGCACAGTACAGAATGGCCTAAAGCGATTGCTGTATTCTAATGGGTCTCCCTAGCTCAACCCCGGCACCACTCAAGGCATCCCGACTTCATCACACGAACGTCATCCCATTCAGGACCAAACACTTACTGACGCCTCACTTGGAGGCGGAGGAATCTGCGTCTTTGTCCCCTGCTCTCATCTTACGTACGCTTGTGTGTTTAATTTGTTACTCATGTGGGGATTCAAGTTCTTATAAGTAGCAAGTGCTTCTCTTAGCAGGCTTACTTAGTCGTGCTGCTGTGACGGTTTAAATCATTTGAAAATGGGACCGATGATATCCAATTTTCTGGAACACAGATGGTTGAGTCGGACACCCGTGCTCGATGCAGTCATCAATTTTTTTAGAAGAGATTCAGCGTCGATTTCCGACGTTTTGCTGCAACTTTTCACCGTTTCCTTATTGCTACATACCTCATGTTGGCGCTACCTTATAACATCTGATCTTATTCAGTTACATTTATAAATATTATCAGCTGGGAGCTGCTTGATTTCTAACTTGCACGACACATCCTAACAAAACTACGACAGAAACATCACGCCTCTGACGGCTTTGGCATCGTGAGACAGTCGAGCGGAAGGGATCACGTGAACTCGATGTCTTTTGCGCGGAGTTTCTTTGCGTTTCCATTTCGTTTTTTTGTCGTAATACGAAGGATCATAAATGGCCATCCTCTAGAAAACTTCTACTTTTTTAACGTCTTTCTTGAAAATGACCCCAGTGTCTGATCTGGGTGAGTTTGACCAGGAGCCCTCATGAACAAAATATCTCTGGTTTCACCGAACGGGCCTTGGACAGTGTGTGTGCGCGTCGCATGGCAGTATTGCGACTCCATCATACGCTCGTTTGGGTTGGTTATGCATAACTGCATTCCCGCATGCCGCATGAAACTGAACGAATGAAGTGAAGCGATAACCAAGCATATAATTAATGTGATAATTGTGTGTGTGCAGGAGGGGTGTGAGAAATAGGCGGGACGACGTCGAGAGGAAAGGCCTGTGTGCGGACGAAAAGTTACCTGAGCCTTCCTCCGACGCTCCTTCCATGTAAACACGGTAAATAAACACTCACAGCTTGTAAATAATCTTGGAGCACTTTGTAAATCCCTCGTGTAAATACGGTAAATCAATCCTACTTCCGCTGTAAACAATTTTGAACCTTCATCCCGTAGAGTTTGACCACATTTCCTTTTTTGTACACACTTCTTCTATTTTGTTCCTTTATTTGTTTTGTAGTTTTGGTTGATCGGTTCTTATGACGTCTTATATTTAGTAAATTAATCTTCAATATGTCGTAATTTTGTTGAGCTTCTACACACTGGGTTTTTGTTTAAATATATTAAACACACAATTTGTATTTCATTATTTTCGTGTAAATACTTTTAATTTTTTTATAAACATGCCTAGCGGTGAGTTTGCTTTGAATATTCACACTTTACATGGTTTGGTGACGTAGTTAGTCGCATGTAGCAGTAGTGTGTTGAGCTGGGTATGTTTAGACTATCTGAGCCTGTACTGTAAACTAAGTATTTATAGAATGAAGAAACACATAGAACATCGGTGCTAAGTATTTCCTGGTGTAAGCCCTTGTGCATATAAATTTTTCGGACTGTGTTCTGGTGTGGAGGTGTGTGGTGTCCTTGTTTCTCTGCCCTCCTCACGCCTCTCTTAGGACACAGTTCTCGTTCCTCATATCAGCACGCAAATGCCCCATAATTCACGGCAAGATGAGATCAGGGTGACCTAATGAGAAAAGAACCTCCATGTCAGATCAGATGATCCACAGAAGTTGGATGTCTAATTTAGGTTAGAGTATCAAACTTGGATACCATCCATTCTCCCTTATCGCTTCTTCTCTTCGTGGTGAGCGAATTCAAGCAGCCTCGAGTGGGGATCAAAACTGGCACGTCGGCCAGTGGCTGCTGGAGTTGCATAAAATGTGTCGTAATGTTGATCAACCTTACGTTACTTCCTGCTCTGTACTCACATGACCTTAGTCTTGCTGACTCTGCCTCCACTGACCTTAGTCTTGCTGACTTTGCCTCCACCTGACCTTAGTCTTGCTGACTTTGCCTCCCCCTGGAATTAGTCTTGCTGACTCTACCCCCACCTGACCTTAGTCTTGCTGACTTGGCCTCCACCTGAAATTAGTCTTGCTGACTTTGCCTCCACCTGACCTTAGTCTTGCTGACTTTGCCTCCACCTGACCTTAGTCTTGCTGACTTTGCCTCCACCTGAAATTATTCTTGCTGACTTTGCCTCCACCTGACCTTAGTCTTACTGACTCTGCCTCCACCTGACCTTAGTCTTACTGACTCTACCCCCACCTGACCTTAGTCTTACTGACTCTGCCCCCACCTGACCTTAGTCTTGCTGACTCTGCCCCCACCTGACCTTAGTCTTGCTGACTTCAGTAACTTAACTAATCAGTAGCCCACTAGAGACCCTACGTCCCGCAGTCAAGTAACAACATGATCTCTTGAAATATTTTGATAATTCTTCAAATGCCTGCAATAATGGAGAATCCTGAAAACGTCAGCGTTCTTCTATTACTACTTTCGAGAGCCATGTTCACGGTATGGACAATCTAAAAAAAAGACAGTAACAACTCGGTAGCTATCCAAGGATGGGCTTGGCTCTCCCCTAAAGGAGGAACTTGAAGTTGTGTCAATTATTTCAATGAATCATTTGGAAGACGGTTGGTTAACTGAGAAGGTTGCGGAGTAGGGCCAGGCTGGATGAGCAGAAGTTTACTGGGAGCATCTCAGATTACATTGAAATACGAACCTGTCGCAGGAGATCGACTGTCAACTCTCTGAGAGCAAACAGAAGTTCTTTGTGTCGGATCAGGTGCGTCATTGCTTCCCTCACGTGCATCATTGCTTCCCTCACGTGCCTCATTGCTTCCCTCACGTGCATCATTGCTTCCCTCACATGCCTCATTGCTTCCCTCACGGGCCTCATTGCTTCCCTCACATGCCTCATTGCTTCCCTCACGTGCCTCATAGTTTCCCTCACGTGCATCATTGCTTCCCTCACGTGCATCATTGCTTCCCTCACGTGCCTCATTGCTTCCCTCACGTGCATCATTGCTTCCCTCACGTGCCTCATTGCTTCCCTCACGTGCATCATTGCTTCCCTCACATGCCTCATTGCTTCCCTCACGGGCCTCATTGCTTCCCTACACATGTCTCATTGCTTCCCTCACGTGCCTCATAGTTTCCCTCACGTGCATCATTGCTTCCCTCACGTGCATCATTGCTTCCCTCACGTGCCTCATAGTTTCCCTCACGTGCATCATTGCTTCCCTCGCATGCCTCATTGCTTCCCTCACGTGCATCATTGCTTCCCTCGCATGCCTCATTATTTCCCTCACGTGCATCATTGCTTCCCTCAAGTGCATCATTGTTTCCCTCACATGCCTCATTGCTTCCCTCACGTAACTTATTGATTCCCTCCCATGCTAAAGTTCGTAGATAATCCCAAGCTTGTGAGGATTGGGGCAACAGAACATAGGACGATATTATGCGGTTATGTTCCCTTAATTCATTTTCGTATGTCAATTTGATCGGTAATGAAGACTTAGAAGTCTCTCATTTCATCGTTTAGCCTCAAATAAACATTGTAATCTCATTCATTCATTCATTGTGACTTTCTTCGGGAGTTCATTTTCTTTTTGTTCAAGAGTTAAATCGTTTTTTTTTTATAACTGCTCTGGGAGCGGGTGCTGCACGGCGAGTGTATACTGAACCATGATGAAATAAAGATCTCATTCGAAAAATAGTAACATTTTCAATGATGGCTCAATTTTTACACTGCAACGGCTGTAATTATAACGGATTTCAGCGCCAATAGAGGGAAGAAATGCAATCTCAATTAGCAAAAGAGTTCCAAAAAAATCTTTCCTGCCGGCCTTCAACGCTTTTCACGATCACCAAAGGAGCTGTTGGCTTTGGAAAAGACCGGACTGGGACCACGGTGTTTTGTGAATTGTGGTCACCATGACAGTGACCACAGTACTGCCTCAGTATTGCAGGAATTGTGATCACCATGACCACAATACTGCCTCAGTATTGCAGTATTGTGGTCACCATGACAGTGACCACAATACTGCCTCAGTATTACAGGAATTGCGGTCACCATGACCACAATACTGCCTCAGTATTGCAGTATTGTGGTCACCATGACAGTGACCACAATACTGCCTCAGTATTACAGGAATTGCGGTCACCATGACCACAATACTGCCTCAGTATTGCAGGAATTGTGATCACCATGACCACAATACTGCCTCAGTATTGCAGGAATTGTGATCACCATGGCCACAATACTGCCTCAGTATTGCAGGAATTGTGATGACCATGACCACAATACTGCCTCAATATTGCAGGAATTGTGATGACCATGACCAAAATACTGCCTCAGTATTGCAGGAATTGTGATGACCATGACCACAATACTGCCTCAGTATTGCAGGAATTGTGATCACCATGACCACAATACTGCCTCAGTATCGCAGGAATTGTGATGACCATGACCACAATACTGCTTCAGTATTGCAGGAATTGTGATCACCATGACCACAATACTGCCTCAGTATTGCAGGAATTGTGATCACCAAGGCCACAATACTGCCTCAGTATTGCAGGAATTGTGATGACCATGACCACAATACTGCCTCAATATTGCAGGAATTGTGATGACCATGACCAAAATACTGCCTCAGTATTGCAGGAATTGTGATGACCATGACCACAATACTGCCTCAGTATTGCAGGAATTGTGATCACCATGACCACAATACTGCCTCAGTATCGCAGGAATTGTGATGACCATGACCACAATACTGCTTCAGTATTGCAGGAATTGTGATCACCATGACCACAATACTGCCTCAGTATTGCAGGAATTGTGATCACCATGACCACAATACTGCCTCAGTATTGCAGGAATTGTGATCACCATGACCACAATACTGCCTCAGTATCGCAGGAATTGTGATCACCATGACCACAATACTGCCTCAGTATTGCAGGAATTGTGATCACCATGACCACAATACTGCCTCAGTATCGCAGGAATTGTGATCACCATGACCACAATACTGCCTCAGTATTGCAGGAATTGTGATCACCATGACCACAATACTGCCTCAGTATCGCAGGAATTGTGATGACCATGACCACAATACTGCCTCAGTAT
Organism: Morinoia aosen; assembly: GCA_030386875.1. NCBI lineage: Eukaryota > Metazoa > Arthropoda > Malacostraca > Amphipoda > Talitridae > Morinoia > Morinoia aosen. The sequence continues at coordinate 28,282,888 of CM059566.1, forward strand.
TGCAGGAATTGTGATCACCATGACCACAATACTGCCTCAGTATTGCAGGAATTGTGATCACCATGACCACAATACTGCCTCAGTATTGCAGGAATTGTGATCACCATGACCACAATACTGCCTCAGTATTGCAGGAATTGTGATCACCATGACCACAATACTGCCTCAGTATTGCAGGAATTGTGATGACCATGACCACAATACTGCCTCAGTATTGCAGGAATTGTGATCACCATGACCACAATACTGCCTCAGTATTGCAGGAATTGTGATCACCATGACCACAATACTGCCTCAGTATTGCAGGAATTGTGATGACCATGACCACAATACTGCCTCAGTATTGCAGGAATTGTGATGACCATGACCACAATACTGCCTCAGTATTGCAGGAATTGTGATGACCATGACCACAATACTGCCTCAGTATTGCAGGAATTGTGATGACCATGACCACAATACTGCCTCAGTATTGCAGGAATTGTGATGACCATGACCACAATACTGCCTCAGTATTGCAGGAATACTGCAGCTAATATCTGGCACTCAATTTTTGGTTGTCGTGACTGTAGTTCTTTTATAACACTTATTTTTATTTAATTTCTAAATGCATCAAAGCCACATCACACCTCCAAGTGCGTCTGCTCCAAATTTCTGCCGTCAAAAGTGATGGCGCGAGCGTCGTGTTGTGCTCAATATATTTTAAAAGCGTTCCTTTACCATGCGTTTGTTGACGTCGATTTTGAATTTCATCTCAGAGTAAGATATTATGTCGTACAATATTGTGTAGTGCAAAATTGTGTAGTGCAATATTGTTTAGTGTAATATTGTGTAGTGTAATATTGTGTAAAGCAATATTGTGTAGTGTAATATTGTGTAAAGCAATATTGTGTAGTGCAATATTGTGTAATGTAATACTGTGTAGTGCAATATTGTGAAGTGCAATATTGTTTAGTGCAATATTGTGTAGTGCAATATTGTGAAGTGCAATATTGTTTAGTGCAATATTGTGTAGTGCAATATTGTGAAGTGCAATATTGTGTAGTGCAAAATTGTGTAGTGCAATATTGTTTAGTGTAATATTGTGTAGTGTAATATTGTGTAAAGCAATATTGTGTAGTGTAATATTGTGTAAAGCAATATTGTGTAGTGTAATATTGTGTAAAGCAATATTGTGTAGTGCAATATTGTGTAATGTAATACTGTGTAGTGCAATATTGTGAAGTGCAATATTGTTTAGTGCAATATTGTGTAGTGCAATATTGTGAAGTGCAATATTGTGTTGTGCAATATTGTGTAGTGCAATGTTGTGTAGTGTAATTCTGTGTAGTGCAATATTGTGTAGTGCAATATTGTGAAGTGCAATATTGTGTAGTGTAATACTGTGTAGTGCAATATTGTGAAGAGCAATATTGTGTAGTGCAATATTGTGTTGTGCAATATTGTGAAGAGAAATATTGTGTAGTGCAATATTGTGTGGTGCAATATTGTGTAGTGCAATACTGTGTAGTGCAATACTGTGTAGTGGAATATTGTGTAGTGCAATATTGTGTAGTGCAATACTGTGTAGTGCAATATTGTGTAGTGCAATATTATGTAGTGCAATACTGTGTAGTGCAATATTGTGTAGTGCAATATTGTGTAGTGCAATACTGTGTAGTGCAATATTGCGTTGTGCAATATCGTGTAGTGTAATATTGTGTAGTCTAATACTGTGTAGTGAAATATTGGGTAGTGTAATGCTGTGTAGTGCAATATTGATCAGTGTTATGCTGTGTAGAGCAATATCGTGTAGTGCAATATTTGTGAAGTGCAATATTGTGTAGTGCAATATTGTGTAGCGTAATATTGTAAAGAGCAATATGATGTTGTGTAATACTGTGTAGTGCAATATTGTGCAGTACAATGTTAAAATACTCGATGAGCGTATCTGTGATACGGGTTTCGCTCCTTCACGAGCATAAATTTGCAGGTCCGCCTGAGTTGCATCCGCCAATTATCCGCCAAATATAATCATGATCATATAACTTTTGATGTTCAAATAATGTTGATGTTCATCTTATGCGGTAAATCGGAAAAGCCGGATACTGATTACATTATGTGACCTTCGGTGCGATATAGTTTGATTAACTGAAGCGCTAGCAAACCATGGTTACTACTACTACTACTACTACTACTACTACTAATACTACTACTACTACCACCGAGTTTGAGTACCTATGGTACAGTTATATTCTATCATGCTCATCAAGCTGCATTCTGAAACGATAAAATCAAACATATTTATAATCAGTTGATACGTTTTTTTTACTCCCTGTAATACTTTGAACATGGATTTATTTCAAACATGTATCTTCCTGGTGCCTGAACGTGAAGGATTATACCGAGGAAATTCTAGCAGTAGGGATGCTTATGTCTATCAATACGCCTATCCCACACTTACCGTTTTTCAAAGAATCAAAGTGTTGAGCTGTTTTGTGTTCTTGCTAACTAAATTAAATATGTGCGTGCTTTATCGGACACATTGAAATTTTGTCGTTTTTGCCGTCACGTGAATGCCAGCTTTTGGTAAAAATCATTTGGCTGTCTTTAATTTGAAATGTTCAATTTTTACTCATGCAACCTGAACATAATTTTGTCCCGAAGCCATCTTTAATCTCTCGATATTTTGATGATATGTAACGGTACTCCACGGTAGAGGAAACAAGGTAGGGTAAACCAGTCTTTTTTCGTTGACGGTGTGGGTTTGCTGACGTCACGGCAACGAACCAATAGCAGCGCTCGTATTGCATCTGGTAGCACTGCTACCCCCAAATCTGGCTCCACTATTGGCAGAATGACATGGCGTTTTGGGGACGTCATAAATTTATTTGGAATATAACCTTTCTATTGGCTAGCCGAACAAGAGGAGGTGTATTTTCTGCAATAGAAATGACCCTACCTTGTTTCCTCTACCGTGGTGAACGGGCACTGAGTGGTTGTGTCGTGTATCTGTGACACAGACCTTATCTTGATAATAGAATTCTAAAACTCAGCTAGCCAACTGAATATTTTTTTTCATCAAGCATTCGGCCCTTTTTTGGGTTATCATTAGGGCAATTCTCTCAAAGCTTTTGAACATAAAAAAACTTCATGGTATCCAGGCTACAACTAGTGAGTAATATTCTCAAGGACTGCGAAACTTTGCACACAAGCAAAACTACCGCCTGTACAAAACTTTCCAATGGGCAGTGTATCTAAATTTATGTTTTCTAAGTGCAGAGGACGGACGCAGTTCTTATTATATCATTGATTGCTTTTTTTTCATTTTTGATTTGTGTAGGTTTTTCTTGACCGTTGGAGCATATTTATTTTTATTTTTAATTATTCCTGTCTTCGCAGACAGGAAGAAAACTTTTTTTTTATGAATGCGTGTTTTCCCTGACAGGAATATCATATTTATTTCAAGTTTTTATGTGTTTACGTTCACTCTGAGAGGAAGAACAAATTTTTTTATGAATGTGTGTTTGCCCTGACCGGATGATAATATTTATTTCAAATTATTATATTTATTTTCAATGAGTGTACGTTTGCCCTGACAGGAAGAGCCCTCGGGAAAGTTCGTCTGTTCCAGTGGCACCCCAGAACGTGCGTCCGCCCTACACCCTCCCCACACGCGACTAACACACCCTTCTGAGCAAGTGATACACCTATTACACGCCTCGCAACACATCGCACACCTCACACAGTCCGTTACACGCCACGACGAAGAGGCCGCATTTGTGCTGCGTGGTCCACTACGGTAGAGGATACTGTCTCTTCTACCTTGCACTATCAAAGAATTAAACAACAAATTAATTTGAAAATCAGTTACTGCAAATACGACAGATTTCATGCATACTCAGATGAACAGGTGAAGGAATAGTGAGGTAATGACTAAAAAGGATCTACTAAACCAAGGTAACAAGAAACCCTAATTTGGAGCGCTTAAAGGTACCGCTGGCGTATCCGTGCTACAACGAGAACAATGAGAACAGGCAAGGTGCAACTTCATTGTTCTCGTGGTAGCACGGATACCATCATACGAACTTGGATTTATCGTAGTGTAGAGCAGGGGTGTCTAAACTTTTCAATATAAGGGCCATATTAAATATTTCCCACATTCATGAGGGCCGAAGGAATAAAAATGGAAAAAAATTAGCAATAATTCAGCGATGCCAGTCGTATGAGAATTATTTTATCAAGGCCACTACATAGGGATTTGTTTGGCGGGCCGGATGAAATTATGTAGCGGGCCTGATGTGGCCCGCGGGCCATAGTTTGGAGACCCCTGGTGTAGAGGAACACCGTCGGGTTCATGTGTGCGCTGTTTTAATACAAGTTATCTGCTGTTTCCGTAAATACATTCTTGTGAGAATGTCTTCAGAGGAGGTTTGTTTCGGTTGAGCAGCAGGTCGTTTATCGTTGGCGTTTTGTTGTCATGTTCATGAAATTCATGGTTAATTCACTTACAGAATAACAGATACAAGCGAAGGATTTCGCGGACTAGGAAGCGCTTCTATTTCAATGAGCAATATAATTTACAAAGTCACGAGACTCATTCTGAATTATTTATTCAAGGACGAAGAGAAGATGTACGCAAAATCTTCATCACAGAATCTTACGCGTTTTCGGCCTCTCGTGTTCATGCAACGCTTATTTCATCAGGGTAAGTTTGAAGTTCCCAAGAAAACGGGAATTTGTCCCTTCGTGATCTAATTAACGAAGACATGCCTCGATTTCCTCACTTGTGCAGCATTTCCGGACTTGATGAAAGTTATACTATTTTACCAATATTTCCAGCATATCCACTACTTTCAGGGCAGTGACGCTATTTCCTCTTCGCTTGGCTAACAATTCTGCGATTTTCTGAACTGGCTGTTGGGTGGAAATTCTTCAAGTCATTTCTTCGTTTGAATATTTGAGTTTGACCGGAGTACCGCTTCGCAGTCTTAATTTTTCGCCGCCTGTATGCATGTTTTTCGCCACCCAAGTAATTACATCGCTTGCGCGGCGAAAAACATGCATGCTCCGGCGAATGAATTAGACTGGGAGGGTGTGGCGGTCGTGTTGTGCTAGTGTCGCGACCGGGGATATGGTTTGTGTATTATTGAAATCCTGTTTTTTCATTCATTCATACTTAGGTAAATTTAGTAAAAGGAACTACAAATTATGCAAATTTCTCTGAAATGCTAACGACGAGGCTGGATATTTCTGTGGTTGTGCTTAAAGTATTAGGTAAGGCGACGAGATATTCCTGTGCTCTATATCATTATGCTTATAATCGGATGTAGAAATGTGCGTGGATCATTTTTTTGATGCGAGTTCATAGATGAGGAGTTCTAATTTAGAGTACATTCGTGGTATCAAACGTATTAGTTACGGTGAAACTGTAATTTTTAATTTTTCTAGTTTCAACATTGCGGTTTGCGATGTAATTCTAGTTTCAACATTGCGGTTTGCGATGTAATAATAGTTTTAACATTGCGGTTTGCGGTGTAATTCTAGTTTTAACATTGCGGTTTGCGATGTAATTCTAGTTTTAACATTGCGGTTTGCGGTGTAATTCTAGTTTTAACATTGCGGTTTGCGATGTAATTCTAGTTTTAACATTGCGGTTTGCGATGTAATTCTAGTTTTAACATTGCGGTTTGCGGTGTAATTCTAGTTTCAACATTGCGCTTTGCGATGTAATTCTAGTTTTAACATTGCGGTTTGCGGTGTAATTCTAGTTTTAACATTGCGGTTTGCGATGTAATTCTAGTTTTAACATTGCGGTTTGCGATGTAATTCTAGTTTTAACATTGCGGTTTGCGGTGTAATTATAGTTTCAACATTGCGCTTTGCGATGTAATTCTAGTTTTAACATTGCGGTTTGCGGTGTAATTCTAGTTTTAACATTGCGGTTTGCGATGTAATTCTAGTTTTAACATTGCGGTTTGCGATGTAATTCTAGTTTCAACATTGCGCTTTGCGATGTAATTCTAGTTTCAACATTGCGGTTTGCGGTGTAAACATCCCCTCCTGTCAATGTAATGACAAGTGACCTTTTTCTCCAGGCACACAAATTCAAAATTAAAGTAGGAGAAAAATTCCAAGCATTGCCATTGACTCACCAACTAACGACTCAACATTCCACAAAACTTACGTGCATTTCATTGCCACGAATGTTGTTCAAGGGAGGAATTTAGCATTCTAAAGTCCATAGGAAGAAGAAGAAGAAGAAGATGAATTTACTGTTCCAACGTTGATTGCGTCTAATTTTTATATGTTCCTTCATGCGTAAAATAGGCATTGATCTCCATAGAAATTCGCTATAACCTCAAACACATACACTGCAAGTGATACATGCTCTCTCTGTCTCTTCTGCTTCACTTCACACGCTATCTTCTCTCTCGCTCTATTTATACTGCTCCTCTTCACACGCTATCTTCTCTCTCGCTCTAGTTTTACTGCTTTTTTAACACGCTATATTTCTCGCTATATCTCTATTACTTCCCATCACGTGATATCTTCGTACGAATAGATGGAGACTCCAAAATTTTGTGATAGAAATTGACTGCATCATACATGGGGCAACACTTAAAATGTCCCACATAAAATTGTGTTACTTGATTTTTAGTTGAAAATTTGGCTTCAAATTTTGGACTTTGTTTTTTCCTTTCGCCCAGGCTTCCAGTTCTTAGCAATGGCGTCTTCCATTGAAAAAGATATATATAGAAATTTAAACGATTGCAATATTGTAGTATAATGAATAAATCGTGAGTCAAGTAGAGATTATTGCCTAGCCTGCTTCAGAATATCATTCATGTGCATATAGAGGTACTACAGGAGTAAGAAATTCACAAGATATTTTCGTGTTGAAATTAACAGAAGCAAGTTCTTAATAAATATGTCGTCGGTGAAGTAGAGTTCGTATGCTTTTGTCTCCATGTTTTAGATGCATTATCGTTCGTAAGTCTTGTAGAGAATAAACATTCATTTAGATTTCCTCCTACGCTGACAAGCGCCAAACAAATAAAAAAAAATTAAAGTTCGCGTGCCTCTCACCAGGAGTTCGGAAATACCTGTTGCTTTGGCCTCTAAATTATAAATTATTTTCCTGACTATACCCAGTCTAACTTTTTCACCAAGGTATGCAAGTTTTTCGCCGCCCAAGCGATTCAATTACTTGGGCGGCGAAAAACATGGATGCAGGCGGCGAAAACTTAGACTGGGTTACCGATGAAAGTAGAAATTTTGCGTAGTATGTGTATTAAATGAGACTACAATTAAATAGATAGTAATAAGATTATGTATGGACTCGTGTTATGTCATAGCGAGGTTACCTACATAGTGTGGTGCTTCATAAGAATCAAGTTACAAGAAATAAAATTTAGCATCGGTATTTACAATACAATACAATACAAATGTGTACTCATTTCAGTATGAGGCAGCAGCAGTCTATATACAGTATCATGCTTTCTGTAAAAATTAAAGATTTCTTCATTCAACAATTTGTGCGTAATTTCTTGCACTCAAGCGTATAATTTCACCACGAAGTAAAATAAACTAGCTTTCCGCGTTTTCTGGAAGCCATTTTGGATGTGAAACAGTCTATGAAATTGACATTTTCACATCTGGAATTTCACATTTTGGAAGTGAAACAGTCCATGAAATTGACATTTTCACATCTGGAATTTTACATTTTGGAAATGAAACAGTCCATGAAATGGACATTTTCACATCTGGAATTTTACATTTTGGAAGTGAAACAGTCCATGAAATGGACATTTTCACATCAGGAATTTTACATTTTGGAAGTAAAACAGTCCATGAAATGGACATTTTCACATCTGGAATTTTACATTTTGGAAGTGAAACAGTCTATGAAATGGACATTTTCACATCTGGAATTTTACATTTTGGAAGTGAAACAGTCTATGAAATGGACATTTTCACATCTGGAATTTTACATTTTGGAAGTGAAACAGTCTATGAAATGGACATTTTCACATCTGGAATTTTACATTTTGGAAGTGAAACAGTCCATGAAATGGACATTTTCACATCAGGAATTTTACATTTTGGAAGTGAAACAGTCCATGAAATTGACATTTTCACATCTGGAATTTTACATTTTGGAAGTGAAACAGTCTATGAAATGGACATTTTCACATCTGGAATTTTACATTTTGGATGTGAAACAGTCCATATATCCCATGCTTCCCTCATACGAAAATAAATAATTAAACATATTTATTTACATATGACGCTGTATAACCGTGTGGTTCACGCTCACAGCACCACGATCGCTGAGAGCAGACTGCTCATCACGAGGCTGTAGTTGTGAGCGACACGTGGAACATCACGCTACTCACATCAATGTCAGCAAGAAATTCACTTCTGCCGAGCAAAGATTATTTTTATATTCAATTACTCTAGACTAATCCTTGTTTACAATGAATTTTTTAAATACGTTACAGTAATTAAGATAAGTTTATGTTTTAGTCGAGCTAAAGTTACATTAATCGAGATTAACTAATCGTGTACAACGATCTAATTATTATTGAACAATTCGTTAATTTAATTTGTTTATATCATTTAACATACTGACTCATTAATGGAAAACAATTAACTTGAAATACAGTTTTCGTAACCCCCAAAAAATTTGTTTTCCTGTCCTGTTTAGTAGAGACTTCCATCACTTCGTAACCACCTCGCGCCGGTGCAGGGTACAGATGACGGGAGCCTGCTTCTCAGTATCACACTCACAGAATTTCCTTTTTAAATTTAGATTCCATTATTTCCTAAGGTGAGCATAACTTACCCTGTCTAACTTTTTCGCCGCCTGCATGCATGTTTTTAACCGCCCTAGTAATTAAATCGCTTAGGCGGCGAAACCCATGCATGCGCCGGCGGAAAAGTCTGACTGGGTTACATTGCCTTATTGCCTTACAGGTCTTGTGATCGAGTCCCGAACTCTCCGCTAATTTATTAAGAAATGATCTCGCAGCTGCAGATATAAATTAAGCGTAGCATTTTGATCTGACGTTGTACTAGTGAAGTGACTGCAAACCATCACCACCCAGTCTAACTTTTTCGCCGCCTGCATGCATGTTTTTCGCCACCTAAGAGATTTTATCGCTTAAATCACTGCGCACCCCACACCCCCACTGGGCACCCCACACCCCCACTCAGGCTGGGGAAGCCCTTTTCACCTAATTTTCATGCTGAACGCATTGGCTTTGAATGGTCCAAGTCACTCTAATGTTATATTTGTTCATGTAAGGCTATATTAAGTGTTTAATTTAAAAAAAAACACAGCTTCTCATCTCATCTTCATATTTCACAAATGGAGATTTGTTTGAAGAACATATGTATTGATAATGCTTTCCTAACGTCGATACATTCAAAAAAGGCGCTGTAATTTATTTCTAGTTTTAATAATGATATGGACGTTAAAGAGTCAAGTTCTTCACTGATAGTGCATCCAAAATTTAGACTTACGCACTCTTAGAAGGTTACTATTGTTACTTGTAATGGCAGCCGTGTAGTGGCAGCCGTGCAGTGGCAGCCGTGCAGTGGCAGCCGTGCCGTGGTAGCCATGCAGTGGCAGCCGTGCAGTGGTAGCCGTGCAGTGGCAGCCGTGCAGTGGCAGCCGTGCAGTGGCAGCCGTGCTGTGGCAGTCATGTAGTGACAGCCGTGCTTTGGCAGCCGTGCAGTGGCAGCCGTGCAGTGGTTGCCGTGCAGTGGCAGCCATGCAGTGGCAGCCGTGCAGTGGTTGTCATGCAGTGGCAGCCGTGCAGTGGCAGCCGTGCAGTGGTAGCCATGCAGTGACAGCCGTACCATGCGTACAAAAACCATGAGTGTTTCCGCGTGTGGCATTATGGAGCACCCGCAAAAGATGAATGCCTTAAAGTTTCAAGGTCATTTCATTACAACGCTAATTCCTGAACTGTGCCATGCTTTATTTTAAGTAAAGTTTCTATTTCGGAGAATTGTATCAGTCTAGGGTCACTTCGGCATAAAAGTACTCAAGGAAAAAGTTATTCAAATGAACCTCATCAATTGTCTGAATCGGACTCATCTACGCGATCATTTGCAAAAATTTTTGTTATTGAAACATTGTGCGAGTGGGAGCTTAATTTAATACTGAATTTTTAAGTCTATGCAGGTATTAATCCATGGGCTTAAAAGACTATGTGATTATATAGTTAGATACTTCGTGACAAATAACCGATAACCATTTCCCATTAAATAACTTTAACTTTCACTACCAAACGCAAAATGAGTTCAAGGGTAATTTCTCAAGGAAAGTAATTCTTTTAATTTTTTAATAATTAAATTCTTTGAATTCTTTAAATTCTTTACTTTTATTTTTAATATTTTAATAAAATTATTTTAGAGAATTCTTTGAATTCTTTAAAATAATTCTTTGAATGTCCCTCGTAAGTCCCCCAAATGTGCGCTGGAGTGGCAGGCCCCCGTGTGGGAGTGCGTGTCCCAGCGCCAGAAAAACTAAACGGAGAAAGTAAATAACCAAAGACAATCCCGCTTTTCCTCGTCCTGGATCCTGGAAACGAGACCAGGGAGATCGCGCAGCAAGCAGAGCACAACCGCCAGGGCGCCAGCTTCACGCCTGCAGTTCACGGCCCAACGGTCTTTTTAGGATATGTTAATAATCTCAAGTTAAAGCTTCTTGCTTATAAAATTTGCGCATGAAGAGCATTCAGTATTTTTGCGTTTGAAATTTGAGCATGGAGAGCATTCAGTATTTTTGCGTTTGAAATTTGAGCATGGAGAGCATTCAGTATTTTTGCGTATGAAATTTGAGCATGGAGAGCATTCAGTATTTTTGCGTATGAAATTTGAGCATGGAGAGCATTCAGTATTTTTGCGTATGAAATTTGAGCATGGAGAGCATTCAGTATTTTTGCGTATGAAATTTGAGCATGGAGAGCATTCAGTATTTTTGCGTATGAAATTTGAGCATGGAGAGCATTCAGTATTTTTGCGTTTGAAATTTGAGCATGGAGAGCATTCAGTATTTTTGCGTATGAAATTTGAGCATGGAGAGCATTCAGTATTTTTGCGTATGAAATTTGCGCATGATAGCATTCAGTATTTTTGCGTATGAAATTTGAGCATGGAGAGCATTCAGTATTTTTGCGTTTGAAATTTGAGCATGGAGAGCATTCAGTATTTTTGCGTTCGAAATTTGAGCATGGAGAGCATTCAGTATTTTTGCGTATGAAATTTGAGCATGGAGAGCATTCAGTATTTTTGCGTATGAAATTTGAGCATGGAAAGCATTCAGTATTTTTGCGTATGAAATTTGAGCATGGAGAGCATTCAGTATTTTTGCGTTTGAAATTTGAGCATGGAGAGCATTCAGTATTTTTGCGTATGGAATTTGCGCATGATAGCATTCAGTATTTTTGCGTATGAAATTTGAGCATGGAGAGCATTCAGTATTTTTGCGTTTGAAATTTGAGCATGGAGAGCATTCAGTATTTTTGCGTATGAAATTTGAGCATGGAGAGCATTCAGTATTTTTGCGTATGAAATTTGAGCATGGAGAGCATTCAGTATTTTTGCGTTTGAAATTTGAGCATGGAGAGCATTCAGTATTTTTGCGTTTGAAATTTGATCATGGAGAGCATTCAGTATTTTTACGTATGGAATTTGAGCATGGAGAGCATTCAGTATTTTTGCGTTTGAAATTTGAGCATGGAGAGTATTTAGTATTTTTGCGTTTGAAAATTGAGCATGGAGAGCATTCAGTATTTTTACGTATGAAATTTGATCATGGAGAGCATTCAGTAATTTTGCGTATGAAATTTGATCATGAAGAGCATTCAGTATTTTTGCGTACAAAATTTGTGCTTGAAGAGCATTCAGTATTTTTGCGTACAAAATTTGAACATGAAGAGCATTCAGTATCAGACAACTCAGCAAGTTGCCTGATGCTGGGTGCTCATAATGCTCAAATTCAATTTTTAAAAAGCTAAGATTTTGAATTGTAAATGCTTGATTTGGCGAAGAAAACGCCGATCTATGGCCGTGTTCCTCTGCGCAACTCGACGCTCGTGTCATGCCACTTGACGCTCCTGCAATTGTGCGTGTACAGAAGTACTCGCCTGTGCTGCAGTAGTTGTGCGTAGCTGCGGCTGCTGCAGACAAACATCGGCATCTAAGGATGCTTTATTTCCAATTCAAGCCTGATACATATCACCTTGTTCATTGGTTTTCAAATGCCTTATAACTAACACCAGGACGCCATGACGCTTTCCCCCGGTCAAGGCCGGTACCCATTTCGGACACATGGGCAGAGTGGGGTATTGTGCTTACAATTTTTACCCTATACACAACGGAGAAAATCGCCACCCAGCGCCGAGATTCGAACCCTTGATGCCCGCACAGAGGCAGGTCCTTAAGCCACACGGCTATGACGAGCACAAAAATGACTAATCAGACTGATCCATTCAGGTCAGTACTGCAATTGGCGATCCTTTATTCATTTCTGTTCACATCAGTCTAGCTGAACAGAGAATTTTAAAATTTGTGTTAAAATTCTAGCTCTAGAATATTAAGGAGTCGTAGGGCTTAGTCCAAAAGAGTGTTGAGGCAGAATTTGACTTGGATTGATATTCAGATGTCTTTCTCATGGCTTACCCCATCTCTAAAGCTCGTTCAGGAAGTTTTGAGATCAGCCTACTGACACACAGGGGCTGACTTATACATTGAATGAATAAAGGAATTGTTCAACGCACTGAGTTACAGCAGATTATCTTCTCAGCTTCAATAAGGTTCTTTTAAATAACTTTTCATTTTGATAAAGCAGACTAGGTGAACTCTGCACAGTCGGGAATCGTGATATGATTGAAGCTAGTTTACGCTTTTATCGCGCAAACGAACTGATGAATAAAAAATATTAATTATGAAAATCGTTGACAAATGCTGGTAGCAAACGTGTTCAATGGGCTTAGGACAGATTAAGATCACTGTTTTAGTTTGGTAATCGCTTCAATAATTAAGAGAAAACTCTAGTCCTCTTTCAAAAACAACCTTGACGCATTTTATTTCTGACCGAATTCGTGGACTCGAAAACTTTTTACAGTTCAGCAGCGAGTGACAGTTCTTTTCTTAATTTTATGTTGGTGACTACCTGATGCCAGGGCAGGTCTCATGGCGGTGGTTGTAATGGCGATGGTTGTAATGGGGGAGGTTGTAATAGAGACCATCGTAATGACGGTGGTTGTGATGGCGGTGGTTGAAATGATGGTCGTTGTAATCGTGTAGGTTTTAATGACCTCTCTTTGTGTTGAAAATTCCGAAGGGGAATTGTTAATTGTTTGAAGTCGAGCTGTAAGTCCGAAGTGTTGGCTCGTCACTTCTAAATGATAACTTCTGACTCTGCTCGCGGTAAAGAGAAAAGAAACTATTTTCTATACCTCCAATTTGTATAAAACTATCAAAAATGTAAAATCACTTGCAACAATACAAAATTCATTTATCTGATTACATTTTTTACACGTTTTATCTCGATATGAAACACAATCAGTTTGGAAGAATTAGTTTCGAAAGCCTAGGGGGTAAATTATCGCGTGCAACTTTCGCGTGTCGTGCCACACTGACATAGAATTACTCCTCCCAACCGCTGTTTTTTTCATAATTCCCCTTTGGTTAGCACTCGGACCTCAGTACTCGGTTACAAGACGGACTCGACGCGTCAGCTAGGGCAGATACCAATGTGTTGGAGCACGAGCTTTCGCATCTAATTAGCGAAAGTGACCGCGCGCTGCTGGTCGTTTTTTCCAACTAAAAGTTCGGAGGAGTTCGCTAGGACTGCAGTGAACGACACGAGATGTGGCGCGTCTCACGCTGAAAATGACACGGCAGGGTGGCCCGTGATAAACGCAACCCGAAATGAAAATAATGTAACTGAAAAACTATTTGCTGCATTTTTATTCTCTTTCGACCATAGTGTTCGTTGAACGCTTTTCAACCAATGCTACACGTTTTGATTAAATATCTTCGAAAATATTTACATGTAATGATTCCTCTAAAGGCTCTCAGAGAAAAGTTTGCGTTGGAAAGTTAAACAACAAAATGCTCACTCTACAATTTAACTTTGGTTAAGTTTAAGAAAAATTAGCAATATCATGCATATGTCCACCGACCCTTGACATGTATCTGTGATGCCAATATCCGACACAAAGAAAGTGCTAAATATAGGAAACGGTCATGTAAATCCCACTATCTTAATAATGTCATAAATCTGTTTTAACCTCCCTACTACAATTTACTATCCCCTAAAACAAGCAATTAACAAAGAAGCAACGAGTTTTCGTGGTAACGAAGTACATTATCGTTCGAAGTATTGAAGAAAAAATAAAATATTCGTATCAAAAGCGCTTCCCAGGGCCGACGTCGCCTAATAAAGTTTCAATATGGAGGATCGTTTAAAATTTCACTGAGGAAAGAACTGTAAGATGCGAATTTGAAACGATTTTTTTTTTCTTCGATACTTCCGACGCTAATGTAGTTCGTTGCCACGAATACTCGTTGCTCCTTTGTTAATTGCTTGTTTTAGGGGCAGATTTAAGTGTAGTAGGGAGGTTAAAACAGTTTTATGAGATTTTTTAAATCGTGGGATTATTAAGATAGTGGGATTATTAACATAGTGTGATTATTAAGATAGTGTGATTATTAAGATATTGGGATTATTAAGATAGTGGGATTATTAACATAGTGTGATTATTAAGATAGTGGGATTATTAAGATAGGGGGATTATTAAGATAGGGGGATTATTAAGATAGTGGGATTATTAACATAGTGTGATTATTAAGATAGTGGGATTATTAAGATAGTGGGATTATTAAGATAGTGGGATTATTAGGATAGTGGGATTATTAAGATAATGGGATTATTAAGATAGTGGGATTATTAACATAGTGTGATTATTAAGATAGAGGGATTATTAAGGTAGTGGGATTATTAAGATAGTGGGATTATTAAGATAGTGGGATTATTAAGATAGTGGGATTATTAACATAGTGTGATTATTAAGATAGTGGGATTATTAAGATAGTGAGATTATTAAGATAGTGGGATTATTAAGATAGTGGGATTTTTAAGATAGTGGGATTATTAAGATAGTGGGATTATTAAGATAGTGGGATTATTAAGATAGTGGGGTTTTTAAGATAGTGGGATTATTAAGATAGTGGGATTATTAAGATAGTGGGATTAATAAGATAGTGGGATTATTAACATAGTGTGATTATTAAGATAGTGGGATTATTAAGATAGTGGGATTATTAAGATAGTGGGATTATTAAGATAGTGGGATTATTAAGATAGTGGGATTATTAGGATAGTGGGATTATTAAGGTATTGGGATTATTAAGATAGTGGGATTATTAAGATAGTGGGCTTATTAAGATATTGGGATTATTAAGATAGTGGGATTATTAAGATAGTGGGCTTATTAAGATATTGGGATTATTAAGATAGTGGGATTATTAAGATAGTGGGCTTTTTAAGATATTGGGATTATTAAGATAGTGGGATTATTAAGATAGTGGGATTATTAAGATAGTGGGATTATTAAGATAGTGGGATTATTAAGATAGCGGGATTATTAAGATAGTGGGATGATTAGGATAGTGGGATTATTAAGGTGTTGGGATTATTAAGATAGTGGGATTATTAAGATAGTGGGATTATTAAGATAGTGGGATTATTAAGATAGTGGGATTATTAAGATAGTGGGACTATTAAGATAGTGGGATTATTAAGATAGTGGGATTATTAAGATAGTGGGACTATTAAGATAGTGGGATTATTAAGATAATGGGATTTAGTGGGTTGACCCTTCTCTACTATTAGCACTTTCTTTATGTCAGATATTGGCATCACAGATACATGTCAAGGATCGGTGGACAGATGATATTGCTAATTTTTCTAGAACTTAAACCAAAGTTAAATTGGAGCGTGTGCATTTTATTGTTCGACTTTCCTACGCAAATATTTTTGAGAGCTTTTCAGTAGAGTAATCTCATGTAAGTGTTTTCGAAAACATTTTGTTAAAACGTGTAGTATTTGTTGAAATGCTTTCAAATAATAATATGGTCAAGACAGAATTAAAATACAGCAAATAATTTTTTAATTATATTATTTCAACTTCGTGTTTCGTTTTTGCAGGACGCCCTGTATTTACGTACATGTTGCTTCCTCGACACCACCTACAACGTATGAACATCTCGAAAAGAACGTAAAAGTCTTCGTGCATCATGAGCAACTTCATGCAGGTGCAAGAGCACGTGTTACACTTTCCATGATTGGGCTAACAAGATATCGACATCAAAGATTCGCCAACAAAATCAAGGGTTCGACTTTGATTTCAAAAGCTAAATCTGAATTCTAGTTTTACGTGCCTTTTCCGATTACATCATTCTCTAAGTGAATTCAAATTTCCATACTTTACGAGAATATTTTGAGTCATTCTTTTTCATGATTCTAAAAATGTATTTCGTGAAACGTTTCAATACAAGGATTCAAGAGGAAGAAAACTCTAAAAGCTGAAAATTATTTCCAGGGTGTATATTATTTCATAGATTTTTCCCCGTTCGCTAAGCTGAATAATTCATGGAGCCCTCCGAACCTAAATGAATATAAATAATGCACGCCATCTTTTGTAGGGCTCAGATCAAGTGATTGTCAACGTTTGAATGTAACCTGAATTAAACAATTATCATTTAGGTTCCAAAATTTTAATCCGCGTGGGCTCGATAGCTGCGAATTTTTTGGAGTACAATTAAATCTTTCTCCAGACAAGATTTTAGAACCCTTCGGTCAACTTTTGTCTTAAAACTCTATACAGCCTAGATATACTAGTAAGATTAATGTCATTTCCAGATTTTTCAAGACAAAAGCATATTTATCGTGTCGATTGAACACGATTCAATTCTGTTCGAGCTCCGTGGAACCCACTAGACATTCGGGGAGAGACTCTTCCACTCATCCCACGTGTGAGGTGCAAAATCACAAGATGAGCTGAGTGAGATGTTCGTGAGCCAAACTGGAGGCATTTGTTAATTTAATAATCTCATAAAACTGTTTTAACCTCCCTACTACAATTTAACCTCCCTAAAAACAGGATGCAATTAACAAAGAAGCAATGAGTATTCGTGAGTAGCACTGGAAGTATTAAATAACTGAAAGAGTCATTTCAAATACGCAATGCATCTCGTAATTTTGTGCACCTAAATACCGGGCAAATAAATGACGTCCATGTCAGAGGTGGAAGATTCGTGACCTAAGTAAACAAGTCACGATGCGAGAAGACGACTCATGGTCTAAAATAACGAGTCATGCTCTGAAATAACGACTCATGCTCTGAAATAACGACTCATGCTCTGAAATTACGACTCATGCTCTGAAATTACGACTCATGCTCTGAAATAACGACTCATGCTCTGAAATAAAGACTCATGCTCTGAAATTACGACTCATGCTCTGAAATAACGACTCATGCTCTGAAATAACGACTCATGCTCTGGAATAACGACTCATGTTCGAAAATAACGACTCATGCTGTGACCGAAAGACACGATAAGCGTGTAAAATACCCTACTTATTCTTGGAAGTATTTGGGCTTAGAAGTGTGAAACGTACAGGAAGACTCATGAGTGCCAGACTCCAGTCATAAGGACGACACCTGAAATGAGTCAACCACCGATATGAGAGGGCGAGAGGAAGCCTCACGATCAAAGGTACCTCTTAAACACTCGAATTCGACTTCGGAAAGTATCTCTTAATAATAAAACAGCCAAATCGTTTTTAGAGTGCCACGTTGGTTTAGAATATAGGTCATAAGTCTTCTTATTATTCTTGGTCAAGAATTAGCTCTCACGCACAAGTTCAGATGTTATGGTGAGAGGGCCCAGTTATAAAAAGTGAGCTTTGAATCCGTATGTCATTATTTTTTATTCATAATATGAACTTCCTTCATGTTCACTTTCTTCCTCTCCATCGCCTTATAAAAACGATTTTCAACCAATCACCGAACACCTTCACATTTAGCTCCCTTCCAAAAGGAGTTTACCTTCTGCGATGACAAGCACAAATTTCGGGGCTTCGACGTTATCTCATCCATATGTGGAGGAACTGAGATGCTCAGCTGACCGAGCTCGATTGCATTCTCTCTTTCTCTGCTAAAGACCTGATTATGTAAGCAAAAAGACAATCAAAAAGTTCCCGAGCTTCTTACGGCCACCAAGCGGCGCGTCTGGAAATCATATAAATAAGAGCGTCCGCGGAGTGCCCCCAGTTTCTCTCGAGGTGTGGCGGTGTACGGAGACCGATGCGTGCGGCTCAATTAGAGGTTTCTCTTGAAAGAAATTTCACGGCTTTCGCTACAGGGGCTCATCGTATATGTTGCGTTTCTGCATTATCTTGTATAACAATGCTTTTATCTGCTAATGGTGCATGCGTCTAACGACACTCAGACACGTATGAAATGCTGTGTTACAACAAGCTATTCGTTTTAATGCGTTTTAAATTTTGGGGCTATAATTTTTGACAACGAAGTGATTTGTCTGTCTGTTGTAATTCCGATGAAGTAAGAATCTGAGAAATTATTTTGGTGTGCTGGCCGAAGATGGAGCGCAGTTGTGTTAAAAAAAGAGAGGTTGCATTAGGTCAGCTGACCCAGGTATCTGGAAAAATTGGCATTTTTAAATCAAGTATTGAAAACGTTTTATTCGTATATTATTGTACAAATGTAGAAAGCCAATGATAATAAGGTTAAATGTAATTCGATTAGCAATTATGAATGAATGAAATGCTTAAATATGGCGAATTTTGGTCGTATAAAAAATCAAATAATTATTTTTAAGTTGTGTGGGTAACAAAATGCAAATTAAATGTAAAGTGCGGAGTGTTACCTTAACTACTTGTGACGAACTAAACACGTTTCCTGGGATGGGTTAAACTTAAGTTCGAGACTCAAATGAAATTTAAAGTCGAATGTAGAAGTAATTTTGAAAATAGTACTCATAAACTGGATCGTGCCTCCATTTAGCTTTCATTCATAAAAATTGAGTTGGTGACTGCAGGTCGGTCAGCAGCATTATGAAAATCCCCTTAGTGACCACTGGTGGGTCCCTTCGCAGGAAACGTGTTAATTTTTGAATTTTTTAATGAGCAGTTAAAGTCATCATTTACAAAATGAATAAAGATCAAGTAATGATCCATTTTCATACGTTTACTTTTGACTAAATTTGGTAAATAGCGGAACACAAACGAGACTCCTTATTTCTAGTCCCTGCCTCAGTAGTACAGTAAGACCTTAAGACCTTTTAGCTGAATCTTGGCCTTGTTTCTAGTTACCTGCGCTTAAGTTTCAGATCATTTATCATTTCTAGAACATTTGTCCACCTTACAAAAAACTTTTTCTTTCTACACCGTCCCCTCCCAATGCTGCTCTCTCATTTCTACCATAAATTAACGCATTCCATAACTTCATTCCATTACTACGCAGTGTGGAGCCAGACTTTCTCTCTCTGTTCGCCTGACATGCCCAGGATCCCATTAAATAAACCTCTGCGGAGTATGTCCTGGCCGCAATGCGATTTCTCCGAGTTTCAAGATCTTAGCTTACATCCTCAGCAGTAGCGGTGGTGCAAACACGGGCAGGGAGAGAACGACTTGAGTTCATTAATTTGAATTTAGGACTTGAAATGGGTTTTCGTTTCAGGTGTGAATTGGTTCATGTATTGCTATTCACTCTTTTTTACTGAAGCGTTCGACGTACGGTTTTGAATAAATTATCAATTAACTTTTGAACACATAACCAAGTATATCGTCTGTATTTACTGTTATTTTGTCCAAACGTAACCAAAACCAAAATTTTAGTATTTTTGGGAGTTAGTGAAGTCATCTCTACAGGTTGTCATTGTTGGAAAAACGTCTTACTTGGAGAAATGAAAATCAAGATTTGTTTGGTCCTTGCAATTTCAGTTTGTCAGCGTCTTATAATTTCCCAAAATGGGGTGATATTTAAATACCTAGGGGTTATGAGGGTGTAATGTGATTGTGCCCTAGAGTGAATGGTGGTGTAAATCTTTTAATATTTCAGACCATAAAGGATAAAGTCCTGTTTCTAATTTGTTGTTTTAGTTCTTTTAACGATTGCTTCAGCCATCCATAAAGTGTGCATTGCACCTCGAAATAAAGTTGCACTCCAGGTTTTGTTACATTATGCTTATGTTTGAAGGCTTGATAAGGTGTGCTATGCATCTTTAGCAGAACCCCACATTCTATTTAGCATTAATACATCCTTGGCGATTATTTCCACGGCACACTTAAACTTAGTAAGATAATTCTCGTTTAACCAGTATGGGAGGTTTTGAATTTGGGTTGTGAGGGAAAAAGATGTAGAGCCTCTCAATAAGAAGGTCACCGTACACGTTGCTGAAGATGATCAGAGCAGGCGATTGGGCCGCTGATGTTTAGCAGGCCGGAGAAACTTCGCCTAGCGGCATTGCTCCAAAAACTATTGGGTTCGCCGCGTGTAGTTCTGAAGCCGTCCATGATTTCGGATTGTGCTATCTAGGGGCTACCGCCAAGTTTCCAAGCGATTCATTTTGCATTAGTTGTGTTGCTAAATTTTACCTTCTTTTTCGTTATATCGTTCTTTAGATTCATAAAAATGGGAAGATCGAAAAGTTCTCTGCTTTGGACCCTAGGATAGCCACAGTGTTTACACACAACAATGTTATTATCTAGCTTCAAATTTCAAGGGATGTATGTTAAGGCGTTTCACAACTCGCACACGGGTTCATGTAACTTTAAAATTTTACTTAATTTAATATGAAGTTGATTTGTCAGATGGTTGCTACATATTTCATCGGAGCTCATTTTTGGCAGGCTACCCGGTTGGTGCTCAAGTGAGGGGTCAATTATTAGATTGAAATCGTAGAGCAATCTAACATGAAGGCATTTAAATCTCAATCGACTGGGCTTTGACGTACATGAATCTCAAAACTGCTCTTGATGTATCACCTGTTGTAAACAAACTCTTCAAATTTGTTTAGTCAAACTAAACGTAGACCAAAATTTTTGAAAAGGCTTCATTCACTTGTAAAAGCCTCGAACAAAGATTGTTTCAATGCCATGAGAGGAGGCACCTCTGAAGACGATTACAAAGGTTTGGCTTCACTGTATTGCGTACTTTTTTGCCTAGCGCTTTGACCGCAATTGGTTAAACTGAAGTTCAATATTCCACACAATTTTAAAGTCAATTGTTGTAAGAACCGTCCCGTAAATTGGGGCACTTGATGTGTCAAATCGTGGTACTTGCAATCGTGTCGGGCTCTGTATCAATGCTACGGCCGGTGAAAATTGTTCCAATTGTAAATTTCAATTGTAGCAAGCAACGTTGAAAACAGCAAACATGGACTGGACCACGCATCCATTTGGTTTTAGTCAAGTATTTATAGAAATTGAGTTTGTGACTGCTGGTCGGTCAGTGGCATCATGAAAATTGCCTCCGCGTACCGCCGGTGGCTAACGTTGCAGTCTGTGTTAACAAAAGTGAATCATCTGAAGTATTCTATTATTTTTTCATTTAGCCTCCTACCGACACGCAAGGGAAATGGTTGTGTGTGATGAATGTGTGTATATTTATGCTGCAAGTATTCTGCATGGATTCTCTCTACAATTTATTACACATCCAAGCCCTCAAAAACATTATCATGTTCCTCGGATGAAAGTTCGGCTTCCCTCGGGGCGGAGATCTTTAAAGGCAGTAGTTTTTATAACCTTTCCTCACAAAAAAAAATTACTTTTTCCTACACTTCTAATTATTTCGATGTAGTCATTTTCAGAAATGCACATTCCATTTTTGGCACATTTGTTAATTCATTCTTTCAAAAACTGCTGATATGTATTTCATTTCAAATCATTTTCAACGTCATAGCTTCATATCTGCTGAGATCAAGGAAGTTGTATCCAACTTCCTTGGCTGAGATACACTCCTCATCATCGATACGATAGCGTACACCACCGCTGCATTTTCCCCATAGAGTTCATCTGCAATATAAAACCTTTATTATACGTAGACAGAAATTGACAAAAAAAACTTTTTCGGCATATTGCATTGAATAGTTCGAATATCTAGTTTGGACTTTTGTTTAGATTCGCAACTGTAATTGGGAATTTATTTCCTTTGGGTATTTTCTTCTGCTATAATCTCCGGCTTACTTTTACAAATTAAAATTGGTATAGTTGTTTGTTTGTCATTTTGGTGCAGAAATCTTGAAAATTGAACGCTAGGTGAGCCCCTGTAGCCGTGCCGCGAGATTGAGAACTAAATTTGAAACCTGGTCAGCTGTTGTACTTGGGCCTAGTTCTGGTGACTGAACCATCCAGTCTTGGTAGGCAACCATCCAGTCTTGGTAGGCAACCGTCCAGTCCTGGTGGGCAACCGTCCAGTCCTGGTAGGCAACCGTCCAGTCCTGGTAGGCAACCGTCCAGTCCTGGTAGGCAACCGTCCAGTCCTGGTAGGCAACGTCCAGTCCTGGTAGGCAACCGTCCAGTCCTGGTAGGCAACCGTCCAGTCCTGGTAGGCAGCCGTACAGTCCTGGTTGGCAACCGTCCAGTCCTGGTAGGCAACCGTACAGTCCTGGTAGGCAACCGTCCAGTCCTGGTAGGAAACCGTCCAGTCCTGGTAGGAAACCGTCCAGTCCTGGTAGGAAACCGTCCAGTCCTGGTAGGAAACCGTCCAGTCCTGGTAGGAAACCGTCCAGTCCTGGTAGGAAACCGTCCAGTCCTGGTAGGAAACCGTCCAGTCCTGGTAGGAAACCGTCCAGTCCTGGTAGGAAACCGTCCAGTCCTGGTAGGAAACCGTCCAGTCCTGGTAAGCAACTGTCCAGTTGTAGAGCAACTAGCTGGTTTGTAAACAGCTTCAAATAATAAAAAATTTCAAATTTTAGGAAAAATTACAAAGAAAAGTTGAAAAAAATCATCCACGGTGGATTTAAAACCCTCAAAACTGAGTACTAAGCCACCAAAACTGGGTGTAGGTATCAGTCACCAGAACTGGGCTCAAAGTCACCAGAACTGGGCTCAAAGTCACCAGAACTGGGCTCATAGTCACCAGAACTGGGCTCAAAGTCACCAGAACTGGGCCCACAACAGATGGGCTGACCCCCCGCAATACCACTCTGACCAGCGTGTTCCCCCCCCCCCCCCCCTCCCCCTTGCAGATATAAGTCTGCCAACAACAGTCTGCGTCCTGGTATACAGCTGCTGCTATGCTGTGCCCCTACACCGTGAGTTCTCTTTATTTCGTATTCTTCATTTACTCTCAAATTAAAGCGTAGCGAATGCGAGTGTGTGTGTGTGTGTGGGGGCTGCCTTCTTTTAAGCCGCTTCTCCATTTGCTAATACAAGTTTCTGTCAGAAAAAGAAATTTTGGTTTAAGTGTTTAATTTTTTTGCATTTTGTTTTTTACTTGAAAGTTTAACTGTCGAGAGAAAACGTTGACCTAAATAAATGTAGTATAAACGACAGTCATATAGAGTACATACTTCCTACCTTTGGTCAGAGGAGCGCTGGTTAATTGATCTTTGTACGTGTGGCAACAAGCGATGTATTCATTTAGGACAACGCATCATCACTCGTAGCGCGGTCTACTCTACTGCTAACATTTGTAGTTGCTGCAGTTTGCTGGTCCACAGGTTTTAGCGTTTGCAGTTTTCTGCTCTTATGTAAAGTACTTTGCAACGAATAGATTTTGGAAATACTAAATTCACGAATTTAATAAATGGTAACAAATTTTGCTGATAAGTCTTTAGTTATTACGCTACTTGCATGAATTTTTTCGAAGCTGTATTCTGAAAACATTTGTTTCATTGCTGACCCAAATCATATATTAGAAAAAAATTCTTTTTTTGCATCATAACTGCAGAGTTATCTTAAAGAATTTCGTGAATTTGCTCCTCGGTATCTGCGCTCCTTCTAAACTCAAATCTAATTAGATGCGATCGAATCAATTGTGCTCACTTTCAAGACGGAAATATTAAAGTAACATAGGTTCCCACTTATATCACGGCCAGAGAGGCAACAGGAGAAGTATCGTATCCGTAGAACGCAAATGAAGGCTCTAAAACGTAAGGAATGAAGGTTCTAAAGCGTAAGGAATGAAGGTTCTAAAGCGTAAGCAATGAAGGTTCTAAAGCGTAAGGAATGAAGGTTCTAAAGTGCAAGAAATGAAGGCTCTAAAGCGCAAGAAATAAAGGCTCTAGCGGTGCTCACAAGGCGCTCTGCTCTCTCTTCACCGCGCTGTTGCCCGCACTAACGAGCGCCGCGCTCTCGTTTGTGCGCTCGTGAGCGTATCCGTGCTACCAGCTGCGCTTTCTACACGAGCGTGAGATTTACATACGAAGGAGATCATGTATCAGTGATACGTGTTCTGTTGGTGTGTGGTGAATGTTGCGTGTGTTGGTGAGATGTTGCGTCTCTCTACACCTCCTGCAGGCGAGCTTTCGTCTCGAGTCTTTCCGGTGGTTGTTTGCGCCGTCATTGTGACGGGAGTTACGGTTTTGTTTTATGTGACAGAGTCATGTGGTAAATATTTAGGGATCTAGTAAGAGAAATTCTGGATGAAATTTGACTATATTGTATCTGAAGTTTGATATATTTAGAAAAAAAGTGTTTAAATTAATTATAAAAATAAAAAGAGTATGAGTAAACTAGTAAACTTTGCCTGTTAAAAATAACGTATCGCAGATACGGTCACCACGTATCCTTATGAGCGTTACGGACGGAAAATGCGGATACCAAACATATATAAAAATATATAAATGAATAAACACACCAAGGGTATTATTAGGTTAATATAGAACGGTATTTAGCTTCATCCCTATAATTAACGATAATTAAGCTAAAGAACATACTCAAATTACTACTTGTATCTATGATATATCTGATTACTAATCGCAGGTTCAAGTAAACACATGTATTACCTCTACAGTGTTCCATCCGATAATCTTTTCGGTTCCGTTCAAAAAAATTGCAGCTATAAATTTTTTTTCTGTTAGGCAAAATTTACTCCTTTAGCTATACTGTTTGAGTAAATAAATATAGTATTAAAAATAAGCTATCACTTGCTCAACGGGCAATAAAAACTTAAAGTAACACCGTCAGGGCTCATTGTACAACGTAGCGTTTGTATGAACAGCTGCAGCTCTCCGCAGGCTGTTCTGTTTGTTTACCGCTGTAGCCGTGACGTAAGGAGAGCGAGATTTGTACATTCTTGAGAAATTTAACTTTCTACGGCCAAACTGGGTACTTTTTTTCTTATTTTTTCCCGTACTCTCTGGTAAGGAGGAGAATTTCTTATGACTAAATTCTTTTACTTGAATTGTTTGAAATCCTCGTTCGAAGCTGAGAATTTTTCTCAAACCTCATGCACGAGACTTGGGTATTTTAGATATTTTTGACAGTTATTTTGGGGTACGGAATATCTTTTGCGGTTATATTTATTTTAAGAAAAGTTTTCTACCAAGATTGCAATTTGAACAAACGTATGTACGACTGATGATGGCCGTACGGACGCGGTGTCGTGTTCTTAGTTATGTGCTCGGGAAGTGAGAGTTGCCATGGCAACGGCTTCTTTCTACAGGCTGAGCGCCGGCAAAAACCTGCGTAAAGTTCAACGTACAGTCGAGGGAGAAAGTTGTGGTCAGCAGGCCGAATATATCTTAGAAATTTTCCGTCTGCTTTGTGGGCAGGAAAAAACGATGTAGAATGAATGAAGGAATAGGCGAAAGGAATGAAAAAATGCCCCTCACGACATCGGGCACGCTAGCGTCTCACTAATGAATTAATTCTTTTATTCCGACG
Organism: Morinoia aosen; assembly: GCA_030386875.1. Lineage (NCBI taxonomy): Eukaryota > Metazoa > Arthropoda > Malacostraca > Amphipoda > Talitridae > Morinoia > Morinoia aosen. The sequence continues at coordinate 28,308,806 of CM059566.1, forward strand.
CATTTAATGTAAACACTTTGCTTTAATTTGTAGAAAATTCAAAATTGGAAAACTTTGGAAAGACAGACTTGACGCGCCTTGCGCACTCACACTTCCATTCCACTTGCTCATCAGGGCGCCCCAAGCTACGTGACAGCCGCGTATAATATTATTCTTTGTTATACATCGCAGGCATTTCAATCGCAGCACAATGCATCAATGTACATCGGGCACAGTAGTTATTTACTTGCGTCGCAAGCACGTGCCGCGTTCGCGTGTGGTATCACGACGCAATAGTGAATGCGACGGAGGTAACACAGGCAGTCCTCCACAGTAGACACAAGACTTGCATCCTTTCCTCGTACATCCCACTCTATGTGTAAAAAATGAAGAATAAACAGCATCTGAATAGTTTGTACGTAAAACGTAGGTCAATGAGGTATTAAGGAATGTGAACAGGTTATTGCAATGATTGAGTATCAACTGAATGTTCTGTTTTTCTCGCATGCTGCTAAATTACACGTCTCGCTGTTTAGTTATCTGTTGGATTGTGAGGAGCTGGGCGACTTTCACCCCAATGGTTGTCATTGAAATACCTAAAATAGTGGGGATGTCGTAGAAAATGCTGCACCTAAATTTTGCTCAATGGTATTGTTAGCAAATAATCTTAGATACTGTGTAGAAGGCGCCGTTTGAAATGTGGATAATGGAACGGAGGAGAATTTATATCATGTGTCATGGGAGGTGCGGCCGCCGCACGCCGTGTTTCCTGCCGCAGTTTCTTCACTGCAAGGAGGCGTTAAATTTCAGTCACATTCGTTGGGGTCCGCTAGAGGCTGTTATTTTAAGTGTCGATTAAACTTGTAGAGCAATTTGCCAGAACGGTGAAGGAGTAAGATAAATATATTTAGAACTGTTCGCCATAGCAGGAACTTTTGACGTTTCAGTTTAGTGCACCTAAAAGTAGGTAATTTTAGTTTTTAAAGCAATCATGTTTTACTGCAGAAGTAAAATGTAAGTTGTTCGGTGAGAAACTCTTTCTTAAAAACAGTTTTTAGTTTGAAAGGAGTTTTTTTTAGGAATGAAAGTGTATTTTTTCATTTTATGGCTGATTTCATGCGAGTTTTAGTGATACAATGAGATCGAAATTGAAAGTTGCATTTTTGTGACTGATCTTTACAAGTTTTTTCATCAAGAAATCGCGTTCTAAGAACATATGGAAAGTGATTTGAGACGTTCAAATAAAGTGTGAAATTCTTGCACAAAAACTGTTCATGGCGCAGGCTTTGTGGTATTGCTCTGATGCTGGAGCTTGATGCTTAGCGTGTTTTTTTGTTTTTACGGAGTTTGTTGAAGAATTAATAGTCGTCTAAGTGCTTATAGTCATTTTTCCGAGAGTAAAAGCAGCATGATGACTTGGCAAGTCCGTGCTCGGGTCCCTCGGTTGTGTTGCGTTTGCGGGCTGCAGGCGGACCTGTCGAAATCTTCGTCCGGTTTTTGCGTCCTCCGAAACCTTGTCGTCTGCTCATCCAGAACTTTCATTTGGTAATCACATAAAAAACTAGTTAGGCAGCAAAGACGAGCATTTAGGCTTGTGAGCTTTGCCCTCAACTGTCGAGTTTTTGCTACTTCAAATAGCTCTCTCCCTCAAAAGGCGCCACTGGAGCCTCTGAGGGATTTCGAGCTTGTACTCGTGCAGTAGGCAGACCGTCAACCCTTGCATTGAACTAGCGTGCCAGCGTCGTAAAAATCACGATGTTTTTAAGAAGCATTCAGTTATTTGTAAAAAAACTTTCTTCAATCGAACTCTTGAAATACGAGCCTTTACTTCTTTCGACTCTTTCAACCTTGCGTTGGAGTAACTTTCGAATGCTTCGAGTGAGGGGAGGTGTCACTGAAGGAGGCAGGATTGTAGCGCACCTTAGGGCCCAGCGGTCCTCAGGGATGTGTAGGATATCCGCGCTGCACTTAGGGAGGGAGGCTAGCTGACGGTGTCTGTCTTGGTCTTGGAGGTCTTGGAATTTAAGAACTAGCGCTCTGCAGGGACAACGCTGGCTACGCGCTACACAGTCAGCAGCGCAAATAATAAACTGAGTATAAACTGCATTGATGGCAACTACACAGCCTTAGAAACTTCGCTCGCTTATTGGTGAACTCCCAAGCTTAGGTTTACATCTCCTAAAACTAGTTTCGGTATTTTTCCGGCACTTGAAAGAAAAAATGTCATCGTGTACGATGTCGCATCAGCAACGATATTCTTCATCGTATTTGAATACCTGGAACTGAAGTGGTGGCTTCGCTCAAATTTACTCTCCATTTAATTTATCTAATCTAACTTACTCTCCATACCCTCTTCGGAACGTAGGTATCCGTGGGATGTGCCCAGTTAGCTATTACTTCACTTTTATACTTTGGTATTTTAAATTTTTTTCCGCCGAAGGCACAGTGCGACAGCCAATCTCAGTCAAAGCATCTATGTTTTTAGCCGCCCAGAGGCCAAACCTGGGCGACTAAAATTGAGAAGAATTTAGCCTGTGATGAATAAAAGCTTCCAGTTGCTACAAACTCTTGCTTATACTCGCTGGTGACCACAGAGGTGGAACACAGCCTTGGTCCTCACAGCACCGTGAAGTGGTTCTGAGGATTAGGATTTAACATGAGGATTGCAACTCACTGGTGGACATGCGAGGTAGGATGTCACTTAATTCAAGCTGGCAGTTGAGGGAATTTTGCCATTTCTTTTAGAAGAATCCCTGTGTTCACTGGAGTTATTCTTCAGACGCGAAATTTAACTCTGAAAGATGTTCTTACAAACTGAAGATAAAGTAATATGGATTCATATAAGTTATAGAAAACAGGAAAGCTTCCCAGCTGCCAGATGCTGGTGAGATTGCTGTCCAGTTTGTTATGTGGCTAGGCTGTCAGACGCAGAAAAATAATTCGGAAGAATATCCAGAACATCTGAATATTGAACACTTTCGTGCAATGGGTGGCAGCAGCGAGTTGCGCAGCGTGATCTGCGTTGCTCAATTTTGACCTTATTTTGGCGCTGGTATTTTACAATTTTGCCGTCGTTCCTATTGTGTAAGAACGTCTAAAACGCTTGAAATGAATAATTTTAGATGAGGTAACGATCGGGAGAGAATATTTTGTTGAATTTCTATCAGCAAAACGGCTGGCAACGTTCTTTTTAATTTGAAACATGTACACAAGCTATTTTTTTTAACTTGACTTTGTAGTTTACTTCATATGGAAAATATGGATGGAAAGTTATTCAATATGGAAATGTCATTGTCAACCAAGAATATGGGTCATAGTTTTGAGTACATTACTGAACTAGATTGTAGTTATGCCAAACATTTTCCTGTTTTGCTTGCAAACGTCCGTTTGTGAAGGATGGTTTGCGTATGAAATTTTTTGTGGCGCCGAACTATGTTTCATCCTCTCTCATTTTAACCTAAACTAACATGTACGCAAAAGATAGCAAACCATCTTGATTCTATATAATCTAGAAAACCGCATCCTCACATTTTCATCCTTCCTAAGAAATGTAAAAACGCAGAAATGTAAGAAATGTGTGACTAAACTAGATTGTATGTATACTAAATATCATGCATTTTACCTGCAAACGACCACTCATGAAGGATGTTTATACATGTAATGTAGAACAAAACAAAACTAGATTTCAATTATGTGATGTTGCCGTGTCTGAGCGAACACATGTCGTGTGCAGGTGCTGGTGGCGGTGGCGGTGCTCACCCGCAGCGCCGCCGGCGACGCCGCCGCCCCCCGAGGGCTGCTCACCGCAGCCATGTTCCAGGTCAGTGCCAGTTTCTTCTCTTTCTAAATTAATTATGATGATTATTACTAAACGCCCGTTGCGTTAATATTTTTACCTTCAAAACGTCTGAGGAGAGAGTGAGTGAAGCGCTAGCACAGTGAAACTGTAGAATTTTCCTTGTACGAGTTCGTAATCGTCTTCTCCGTTTTCTATAATTACCACAGAAGCTGTGTTTTCTTTGGTTAAATACGGCAATTGCGATGCCAGGATTGAAGCAAGATCTTTCCTGTCTAGCGAGCAATGCTCTACCGTCACGCAACGAAGAATGTCGTAATGGACAACTTCTTCCACTGCTCACTTGTGTAATATGAGAAAGTGCGTCTAAAAAATGGCTATTTGGTGGTATTTGAGACTTTATTGTCCGATGCTTCTAAGAATAACTGTTGTTGCTGAAATCATTTGTTCTGACGTATATTGTGGCTGAAATGACTCGATCTCTATCTTTATTTTATTCGCAACGACTGAAATGATTGATAAAATGAGTAGGGTATCTTAGTTAAATTAATCATTCGTGTCCACTTGAAGATTCTTTACCAGAGAGTTCTGCTATTTTATTCCTGAGATTAGTTGTTGGAAAAGGCCAGTTTAGGATTCCTTGCAAAAATTCTAACTCACTTGGACATAGAAAAATAATCACTAATCATACTTTTATGTATAAAAGTCACAGAAAGGCCATATGATTTGGTTTACCGTGGAAATTAGGCAACGCTGCTGATGAAACTTTCAAATTCAAATTTGACAATAGAGATAAAATAAAGATGGCGTTGAAATTGCAGGCGTTTAACACATTTAAAGAAAACTTGTATTTAAGTGTAATCAAGCTATTTTCATAGTACCTTACTTTAATTATCAGTAATTGACATGGCATCGTCTATGTTCAATTCTTCTCGAGAAGGTGACGTTGCTAACATTGTTATGATTGCAAAATCTGATAAGAATGCCCCTACTAATGTTGGAAAATAAGTAGCCCTACATTCGAGAGCGATTAGGAATAGTGATTTCCAGAGTTTTTTGGTTGTTCGGTCGCTGATTTTTATTTCCGATTTTTGCGCTACACTGCTCTCCAGCGTCAAGTACTTCATCCGTAAGACAGTTTCATTGACAGCTTACACGTTGTTCCCCAGGGGCCTGGCATTGAGACACTATGTTGTGAGAAATTACTCAAGCTGCAGTACAATTTATGGATCGTAGGTCTTCAAAGTCATGTGGGGTCGGAGCATTCATTTTCAACAATCGATCAAGATAGAATTGGGCTTACACGATTTTTTTACACCAACACTTCTAGAAACGGGTCATATTTCTTTATCATGTGAAGCAAAAACATCTCAAGTATTTCGAGCAGCACTACATAATTATGACGCTGTGAATGCTAGCATGACCAGCACAAGTTATGGTTGTGACTACTATTTATGGGCGTAATTTGCTATTTTTTTTTTAGAGAAAAACACATTTCAATGGCTCCAGGTTTCCTCCATTAAAATTTTCTCGCCTATTTAAACGCTGTCTGCCCAACGCATTTACTTTCATGGAAGCGGGGATTTTAACGAAAGCTGTAAGTGCCCAAACCGACCGCTTTCAGAATGGAACTATCGCGATCCAGCGAGCGAGTTCTTAGTCAGCAAAAAAATGAACAAAAAGCTTTAGCCTGGCGGGAATTTCGCGATGTCTGAAGTAAAAGTCGCTGTTGTTTTGTTATCAGCAGAGAAAGTTGAGATCGAGGTGGTGACGTCTTGGTGCCATTCGTCAGAGCTTACATCTTCAACAAACGACCGCAGCTGGTCTATGGAAATCAAATAAATTCCTTGAACACGTTCCCTGCCAAGGGACCCACCGGTGGTCACTGATGAGATCGTCATAATGCTCCTGACCGACTAGCAGTCTCAAACCCAATTTTCATAACTTTTTAACGAAAACTTGAATAAAGGCACGATCTATTAGATGATCGTTGTTTTCAAAATTGATCTCTAAAATGAACTCTAATTTGATTTGAATATTGAACTTCACTTTAACCTGCCGTAGCTAACGTATTGAGAGAGTAAACCAACGCCTGCCGGGTAATTTCATAACGCTAAAAATGTGAAGGTTCGTGTAACCCGCGTAATAACTGTTCTCAGTTACAGCGGATCTTGCGATTACAAATAACTATAAATGCCGAACTTAGTGAAAGAGCAAATACTTAGGAAATATATTCGCTTAGATATTTTACTTTTAACTGAAAGCTAAGCAAAAGTCCGTTCTAGCACTAAGGGTCTATCCTCCACTTGATACAATTATTTTGAATTTTACATTGAACTAGAAGGGGATATTAAGCACAGGAGCCTTCTTAGTACTTAGGGGCGTTCTTTGCTGAAATACTCGTGTAGCACACGGCGCCCTGTGTGGTACACGTCAGTGGTTGTCGGTTAAGGCGTTCCCCGCGTGGTGGGCCACAGTGCACCAGTCGGTAACTTGCTTATTCACGTACCGGTATAGATGAATGATGGCATTTCATCTGTTTCTCGATATTTTTAAAAAAATAACAGTTCTCATAAGAATTGTAATGTTATTGTGAATTTGCGTTTTTACATTTCTTAGGAAGGATGAAAATGTAAGGATGCTGTTTTCTAGATTATATAGAATCAAGATGGTTTGCTATCTTTTGCTTACATGTTAGTTTGGTTGAAATGAGAGCGGGTGAAACATAGTTCGGCGTTTTACTGAAGCTAAGTTAATATAATCGTTCAGTGCTTAACTGAAGCTAGTTGAAAAGTTGATAAATAGTAAATAGTTCAGCGCTTTAGTGAAGCTAGTTAAAAAATTGATAAAATAGTCCAGCGCTTTACTGAAGCTAGATAAAAAGTAAATAAAATAGTTCAGTACCTTAGTGAAGTTAGTTAAAAAGTTGATATAATGGTTCAGTGCTTTAGTGAAGGTAGTTAATAATGAGAATTAGTGCAGGGCTCATACTGGCTCAGTATTTTTAATCGATATCTTCGTACCAAATAACACGATTCACGATAACGTCAAGTCACAGCGTGCTCAGTCACTGTCCTCAGCAGGGACATCGCCTTTATTTTTCTTCTGTGCCCTCCCTCTGCTGTCCATAGAAAAAGGCGACTGAAATTCCGGATATGGTCTGGTAATGACGGGCAATATATTAGTGAATGGGAGTGCATACCGTATTAATTACAAAAAAACACTCGAATTTATCATTGCTTAAACGCTGCCATTCCTGAGAAAAATTCCGACAATATAGTATGAAAACTTACTGCGTTGTAATGAACTAAGTGAAAAAGACTATAACTTCTGACAAATTTCCGCTATATCGATCAGAAAGCTTGTCGGCACGGGAGTACTGCAGTGAGATGCAAGCAAACGTTAGCGTGCAAATTAGATAATAAATTTAAAAAAATCCAAACAGAGAAGTTGTACCGTTGCTCCTTGATTACGACCAGTGCGAAAAGCACGAACTCTGAAAAAAAAAATTTGCACGCAATTCCCAGCCTTGTTTTAACTGAGGGATCTCTTGCCCGCAGAACGGACAATTCTCGTCAGCTGATGTGCCCGAGCCCGTGCAAGTAAGTGCTCATTACTCCAGCATTTTGTGTCTCAAATGTTGTACAGTAGGCTTCCCCCCATCACACACACACAGCTGCTCGAGGGATGCGGCGTTGCCACGACGGTGAGAGCAGCATTGTCACGTTTGTAATGGCGCTGAAGTTGGTTACAATTTAAACAATTTAAACAATTTCCTCGATAGTTTTTAAAAATAACTGTTCTAGAGGTTCATTACTAGAGGTTCTAGCAATGACACTGGAATGTCTGTCAAAGTGGTTAAATTTTTACCTTACACATGCTTGCTATAAATATTGTTGAACAAAATTCAATTTCGTTTTACCGTCACACTCGCCTGTTCTGAAAAAGTTGGATAATTTAATATAAATTTGGAGTCACAAGTCACAAGGTATCATATTCCACTACTATTTATCAGTGTTAACTAGTTAGCGAAACATATTACCGATATACTGTAACTAAAACAGTCTAGCGGGTTGCCTGCTGTATGGGAAATATATGGCATAAATAACTGTTGTTGTGCATGGAGAATTTTATTGCAAGCTCTGAAACATTGAACTCCAAATATTTCTCCATTTATGTTAAACACATCAGAAAACTGTTCCAAGTATGAGTAGTTTATGATCACTCAGAGTGATATTTAGTGACTGAGATTTTGTAAAAAAAAATTTCGAGGTGCAAAGGTTGGTTGGTTGGAGTTGGAGGTGCTTTGGTTTTATTTTGTTGGGTTGGAATTATACATTTTGTTGCAGGCGTACTGTAATTTTGTAAATAATTTAGAAAAATTATGGATTAACAGTAGAATACGCTACAAAACCAGTTTGTTGCTAATCTGATTATGTTCTCTATTTTCCTAGAGTATATATACCTCTTTAAGCTAAACATATATATATACTTCCTAATTATTCAGTCCTCATCCACTCTTTAATTACGAATGCAAGATCCGGGCTGATGACGTTACAACTAGTGAGACTTGACTCACCTCAATTTAGCGTCTAAGTGGAGCTCGAGTCGCTGAAGCATCGATCATTTCATGTTTTGCATCTGCTGCTTTCATTAAATAAATATCTAATTGCCATAATATGTGCGCGTTTTTTCTGACATAATTTAGAACTTCATTCACAAAAGGTTTGTGTTCCTTAAAATAATGTTCATTAACACAATTCCAAAGAGATGGTTAACGAAGCTGCAGCGTATCAGCGTTATCTCGTGAAGAAATTGACATCTTTGAGAAGCTTGCAGCCGATACGTCTTTATTAACGTTTTTTTATTAACAATAACAGTACGTAAATTCTCATCACGGTCCTCCTGTTCCCTTCATCAGATTTGGTTACGAAATACAAACACAACGGTACCATTTACTTAGCGTTATCATGCGATTGTTTTTCAGACGCGAGATCAGGTTTGGGATTAAAGTCAAGTTTTCACTCCTTCAAGTTCGATGAACATTAAGTTCTTTATTAAGAGCGTATTTGACCTACCGAATTGCTCGTGCTCATTTTAGATGTACTTGTGAATGACGTAATGCATAAATTCCTGACCATAGAGTCATGTGCGAAATTCACGTCGAGGCCGGATATCTCTCCGACGGCTCCAATTTAAGTTCCAAAACACGCTGTCTGCCACATAATTTCGTCACACATTAAACCTAGAGGATAATTCAAATCAATGACGTTCAGCAATGTTTCGAGACAAAATCAGCACTATTTAAAATTGTTTAATTTGTATGATATACATTGAAATCACCTAAACGAAATTAGTATTTCTTAGATACATTTTTTGTATCGCTCTCGAATGTCGTGCGTGCAATGCATGAATTTCGATTTATTTTATGTTCAATTTTCTGGTTGTGATCTTTGTCGAATGTTTTCGTTTCTTTACTTTGCATTGCCTTCTTTTTACTTCTGAAATCCTCGTTCTTATTTCTCCTGCTGCTTCGCTGACATGATTTCGAATTTTTTGTAGTCTTCATAGTTAATTCCGAATTGTACTTGGGTTTTCGCAATTTTTTTTTCTATTTCTGCGGCAACAGAGTTCTTGATTTATTTTTGCTTAATACGTGAAATTTTACCTCATTCCTTCCATTGTATTTGCTGCCTTTTTGCCTGCGTGTTTAGCACAAGTGTGTTTTATGCTCGTTGATTTGAACTTTTATACAGTACACTGATCAGGACCCAAAAACACCGTAAATTTTTGTATTGACTTCCTGTATCTGTCTTTCTATATAAATTATCAACCGGACTTCATATCCACTGTCTTTATTTTCTATGCAATTGATTTGAACCTGTTTAGTTCAATGACGATCAAAAAGAAATGGAGAATCAGTTCCCTGTTGAATATTAAATGTTTGGCAAATGCCGGTCGTGGAATTGTCGGCGTCAGATGTGGTCTGCCTCACCTCGATTGTTTGGAAGTTTTCAATCTCGGGAAAGTTTCTCTTAGCAGTGTCTCTTGCCAACAGGTAATGCTAGATAATATGCGGCAAGAAACGAGGCAGGGTCTGCATTTAGACTCATTTTGTTTTCGTTAAACAAAGCTAGCCGAGCTGCATCCTGTGCTTGGCTTTCACTCGGGGAAACTAAGATCGAAAGTTCTGCCTCGCTCTGAGTGGTGGCGCGAGATGGTCTGCAGCTCTGCTGTACTGCAGAGCTGATCTCAACTCGTGTTGTGGGCCGTCCTGTTCTATGCGGCGTGGTGTCGAGACACCGTGTTCTCTCGTTAAAGCATAGTTGGCATGTTGTTTGTTTGCTTGTGGTTTCAATATGTTTTGTTTATCGGCCGTTCTCGAATTACTGAAAATGAAGTAGTTTGTTGCCCCTCTAATGAATTTTTCATACCATTTGCTTATGGTTTCCATGTGCTTTATTCATCGCCGTTTTCGAATTATTGAAAGTGAAGTAGTTTGTTTCACTTCTATGAATTTTTATTCTATGTATTTGATTTAACCAAAACGTAGATCGCGGTCACGTCACTTGAAGTCAAATAGCTAAACCTTTTTTAAGATTCAGGATCAGTTCAGGAGACTCCTTGTTCGAATTAATATTTCAAAGAAAAAGTTGTACGGTACTACTTAAATATGCAAGCTCATGCAGAGGCGATATGATCTCAATTAATATATTGATTAGTTTTGAGTTATCTCCGAAAGTGTGATATTGTCGTGATCTAGTAATATCCTTCAAGAAAACAATGAGCATTGAAATATTGAAATATTTTGACTATAAGTTCAACTTCCATCACGTGAAAAAGTAAGAAAAATCTTTTTGCTTTTACCTCATTTTCTTCCTACAGAAATTATACAAGTGCGATTGGAATATGTTTGCATTTACTGCTTGTTTTCTCTTCATTTTTAACTCTTTGTAGAACTGTTTAACAAAAATTTAAAGTTTTACTAATATACGAAGTAATGTTGAGTCTCAAACACTATTTAAGTATTACAGTATCTCCCAAGTATTTTCTTGAGGTTGAAACTGCATACCAAAATAGCGCCGTTTCGACTGTCTAAACGACTCAAACTTGCAATAGGACTCTCGTTCTTAACTCGACCTTAGTTTCAAATAATACCCGAGTGTAACTCTTGCATTCAATGTACCTAGGGCGCGTGCCTGGATTTATCAATGTCTACTTAACGTAGCATAACAGACGGCAAGGCAGCAGTATAGAAAACAAAAGAAAACAGTTTCCAATGATACACATCATAAGGGCGACAGCTGGTCAGCGTCTTGACTTTCTTTGCTCGCGTGGTCAAGTGACGCAATTAACGTTGTTCGGTTTCTTCTGCGCTCTTCAACTTGCCACCCGGTGTCAACACCAAAAACGTGATTTCTTCCTAATCCTAAAGTTTTACTCCAACATCCGTGTATGTTGTCCTGATTCATTGGCTTCACATTCTGTGTCAATGCTCTAACTTTCTTATTTTCAAGTAGATTCTCCTGCAGTTCGTTGTCCGTGTTGGTCCTAATCAACCGATCGTTGCTTTTGGTAGATAGAATGTAACATAATTCTGCAATGGGCGTTTCTCGCTTCCATTAACCATTATTCTCATTTTTTTCTTTTTCTGGACCCACATTGTCTCGATGAGGTAACGTTTTCGTAAAAGTCTGCAGAGATGCGCGAGAAGATCAAACATTTCGAACTTTTGTGTTGACTGGCCGTGGGTTGTCCACTCATAGGTGTCGTCTGCGTCACTGAGCGTAGCCGGGCCCCCTACCTGGGGGGCGCGGCGGGGGCGGCGGAAGACCCCCGCACCACGGGATGAGGTGCCCGTCATTGAGGGGGTCAGAGTCCCTGATGATCCCGCCGAGAAAGATAGAATTTACCGCAATGCCAGGTACTTCCTTTCACTGTCATCATTCAATGCACCTCTTCTTGTTTCTCCTTTACAAACTCGACAAGAATGGTGCTGCTACGGCCTGCTGTCTGAGCGCGATGCTGCAAATGTGTTATGTTTTGAAACAACCTTTATAATAATTAACCTTCTCTAGTTTTAAATCCGGAAGCAGTGAGCAAGTATTTGGATGACGCCCGGCAGGCAGCGCTCTGTAGCAGCACCAACCGAGCCGGGGTCGGACAGCAGCTCTCGTGAGGTCCACTCTCGAGAGGGTAAAGAACAAAAAAGATAAATTGACTTCAGTAAATTGTATTTGTGTTCAGTTCGTTTTGAGACTGAATGTAGATTTATAAGAAATAATTTAATTTATGGAGATCCTCCTCAAAGAGGATTTGAAGGCTCTCTAGAACAGTTTGGTGGCTCTAGCTCTAGTTTTGAAGTTGATTTCGACTTTCCATTCTTCATGAGAGCTGTTCACGAACCGAGTAAATACTCTCATAAAATAGTAACGCAAAATTACTTTATTCTAAAATTCTACAAAAAAATCAAAATGTCAATTTTATGAAGTTTATGGAGTACCGTATTTCTCTCACAATTTCACGCGCGGCAAAATAATGAAATTTTATCATTTTTCCACACAATCCGACAAGGAAGACGCTTCAAAGCGCCTCAAAGATGAGCGCGGTTGGCAAACAATCATTAAATTTATTTTACATGTGTAAATTGTTCATTACATTTAAAAAAAATTAATTTCACAGACTGCCGTTGTTGGTTGCTGTGAGAGTCCATTTATGACAAAGTCTCCCCTCGAGCGACAATGCGTGAGGTGATTGGAACGGGGGGCGTTTTGGCCGTGCACCACCTTCTATTAATCGCTGCCTTGTGTACTGTTCTACTTAGTTCCTTGTATGACTCTCTGCATTGTAGTTGATGCAAGGCACAATTTAATTCATGAGCTGGAAACTCGACGGTAAATTCATTTTTCATTCAAGTTACAACAGTTTTTCCTGATCATCCATACACATATCTGGAGCTCGGTAGATCAATGTAGGTTGTATCGTTGAGATTATGCGAGTCTCGTCACATCTAGCGCGGGTCCAGCGAGATTATCAAGGTATCTTTCCAAAAATAATGCGCGTTTCCATCCTCTCATACAACTCCGTGAGCCCGAATTACTTATTGAAATTTAACCTACTTTTTGAGGCCACGTAAGTATTTCAAACAAAATAATTTTGAGTGCTTAAACGAACCTTCCCGTTCTAATCACAGCACACGACTGGCGTGTTTGCATGCGTTATTTCCATCACACACTATATCTTTCCTCATCGCATTCTACTTAAGTCTCATAGGTGAACTGCTGGTTTAGAGCCTACATCAATGTTTAGTCGTAAATATATCCTACAAGTCTGTAGTGAGTAGGAACTTATGGACTGCAATTGACGTTCAAGCCAGGAGAAGCTTGAACACAAATCTTTCAAGAGCTTCGCGGCCATCGCTCAGCATGACACCACCCAACATGCCTCATGCTCAGTGCTTGTAATGCACTAATTTTGAATTAAAATTCATCTCAACTTCAGGATTGTGATCAACCTGTCGTGTGACCCTGCCAAAAGCCAGTCTAACTAACCTGTTTTTAACTGCGAGGCAATGAGGTTAACAAATGTCGTTGTGATACGTCTTTATATTCTAAATCAGGGAGAGAATGTGTCTTGTTACAACTTGTGAATACTTTTCACTTTAGTCGGGCATCGGAGAACGACACAACATATCCAAACAATAAGGAATTCTAAAAATAAAAACCCCACTAATTGGTGGTACAGGTCTGACTTTGGGAAATTGTTTATTGGTACAGGGTAAAATTGGTAATGACTTGTACATTTTCCTTATTTGAAGAAATTTGAAACGTAATTCAAAACTCCATTTGTTTGTCAACGCAGAATAATCAACAATGTCTTAGTCACTGACGAAGATGTCGGCCGGCTCAACGCGAGCGGCCTGAGCCGCTCTGTGGTCCAGGGGCTCAAGTTCGGCACGGGGCCCGCGTCACAGACGAGCTCCGTGCCGTCTCGAGACGCCATGTCTTCCCTCAGCGCTCTGGCCAAACTTGTCCTCAACGCTCCAAAAACCCAAGATAATGCCATCGACTCCGCAGCAGTCGGCGGACGTTCTATTGGACACAGCAGCAACCGAGAACGTCAAAGAGCAACAAATGATGGTTATAATAGCGTGCAATATTATCGAAATGGAAGACAAAGACTTCAGGATATCGAACCCAATAGTTTTCAGAAGATCCAGAATTCTTTCCCAAATTTTGCTCACGCTCCCCCCATTCCTGTGAGGCACTTCCGAACTCCACCGCCTGTGGAAGTCGTTTGGTCAAGACGTGAATATCCTTTGCTGTCACGACGTTCAGTGCTCAAAACTGATCGTCCTCGCTTCTCTGCCGAATACTTTTCTCGGTCGTTCAAGCCCCAGAGAATCGAACAGCGCACTTTCTCTGCACGATTTGGCAAACCATCACAACACCTCGAAGCATCGTCACAAAACGAAAGTACTTTGCTCTCTTCGTATTCTCGAGCGGAGTCAAGTTTTAATCCTTTTTTTGGTGGCTCTAAAAATGCTTCTCCTGATTTTCTCTCGACTAAAAACCAGCTGAAGGAAGAAATGTCTTCTCAAGCTGCAGTTGAAAACAAGTCACCTCTAACACCTCATTGGGGAGGTAAAAAACCTGCCCAGGTCAGTGTTGGAGATCTCGCTATTGAGACCACTTTTCTTTTCAAGCTTTCGGCTGGTCCTCATTGACTCGTTTTCTCAAAGCTCGGGTCCTGCCGGCTAGCAGGAGGTAGATATTAGGCTCGTATCACAGATACACTCAAAACTTACAGCACGTTTAACGAAAATAGAAGATTTCATTTTGGCGTGGGGGTAATTTCGGAAAAGAACTATGTAGGCTTAGAATAATGTCATTTTCCCGCGCACTTAGACGAGTATAGCTCTGAAAAGGTTATTTTTTGTAATTGACTTAATTGAACTTGAACTCGCTATAGTCATACTTGTGCAAATCTAAAGTAACTTTTGTCGGCACAATACCACTGTATAATCTCATTGTCTCTAGGAGCTTAAAGTAATTGCAGCGAATGTTTGCGATGAATCGTGTTCAGACATACTGCTAATTGAATGAGAGTCATTCTTATGCTCCACGTGACGCAATGTCGTCAGTATCTGCAGTATTTAAACGTCTTCGCAAGACAATTACTTGAAGATTTCAAACGCTCGAAAAAATTTTTCACCATATTGTGCTGAAATTTTAATATTTTCAGAATCCTACAGTGGTTGCAGGAAGATTTCATCAATGTTGTAGCAATAAAATGATGCGGGAAATATTCATGATCGGATAAGTTGCACGAGTCCAAACTGAGGAGAGCTCTGACTGAAGTCTGTACTATAGTCTTTACTATTCTCAATCGTAACTGGAAAAAAATCCATTCAACAGCAGCATGTGATGTGCTGCAAAGTATGAATTGTTCGGACTTGTAAATTGGGTGCTTCAAATGTCTCATTTATTCACTGCTATTACATTCCTAATGAAATTTTTTCGCACTGGATTGTTTAATGAAAACTCCATATTTTTGTGTTTATTTCTTGTTTTTCTGTCACCTTCTTTGTCTGTCGAAATAGTTGCTACTTTTTTTTGTTTTTTCACCTGTCATCTTTTCCCTTTTCAACAACTGTTTACCATTTGTTCACTATCTTCTCGTTAGTTTGTCCAGCGTTTTGTGAATTTTGACTCCTTACAAGCGTTCAACACTTCCATGATATCAGTGTTTGTCAGGAGTGAGACCTTTGAGTTCTATGTGTAGGCATATTAGCTCTGCTAAGTACCGAGTAGTTCCATCAACAGGGTCACGGTCCTATAGAGTTGCAATGTTATAACGCTTTCAGGAAAACAAAATACCTTAATTGCATTTGATATGTTATAAGAGTGCTCTGCTTCAGACCACGAAGATTAGGTACAGTCATTCTGATTCCGTTTGCTTGCTACTTTGATACAGCTCGTGAAACAACAAAATGCACTTCCGAATCCTAAAACTTTGTCCTACGAAGTCAATTTTATCTTAATTATTTTACTACATATGATATTGGCCCAGTGTGTTTTCATGTCTCATTCTGAGTTCCTGTGATCGGTAGCGAGATTGAGCTCATCATGTTAGTGAGACTCGTGAGATTGATCTCACCCTGTTAGTGCAAGGGCATGCAACGTTTGATTCTGCAAAGATGTGATATGTTGCCCCGGCTTCGGCTGCCGCTACTAACATTGGGCCCATCTGTCCCGCGAAGGACTACAGCAAAGTGGCGGTGGTTGGTTCCTCTACGGAAGCGCCCAACGGCCTGAAGACCCCGCCAACTACTTCACACAACGCCACCGTCGCCTCCAAGACCGTCACACTAACCAAAAAACCGTTCAGCAAGCATCTCACTAACAAAAAGAATTACCCCATCTTCTATTACAAAAATTTCCACGACCGCAGTGGTCTTGCTGATCAAATGATGACTGCATCTAATAATGTCAATAGTGTACATAACAAATATCAGTTGACTAATAATGGTAATGCGAGCTATAATCCAGCCGCTGGTACTCTCTACACTACTAATGCTCTGTCTAACTCTAACATTGGAAAGGGGGCAGGTGCTCTGGGAACATACGGCAGTCTCAGCTCTCTGCAGAGCAATGCTTTGTCAACAAGTCTGCTCAATAATGTTCCAGCGACAGCCTTTTCTGCGACTGCCAGCGACGCGTCGATGTTCCAGCAGCCCAACCAGGTTTGAGGGATGCATGTGCCAGGGTGCATAATGTTCAGCTCTATCTAAATACCAGACACATGCCAGGTGTATCTCGCGCTCTAACTACCAGGTTTGCTGAGATATCATTGTCTTGCAGCCATTCGTCTTCCCCCTCAGGGGGATACAACTATTGTATCTATGGGAATTAGCGCTCCCAGGGGAAAAATGTGAGGGCCCGAGCTGAGTTAGGTAGGCCTTCTATTTGTTAAAATAAAATGTTTTTTGTTATGTTAAGGACCACCTTTTTTCGGTTCACTACTGTCCTGTTTTTCAGCACCTCTGACTTTCTTCTTCAACTTTTATCTTATTTCATGAACTTCTTTTCCATCTTACTGTTTCTATGCCCTTTCTGCATAGATTCCTCATTTTCTTATCTCCATACTAAATGGTGCCTTCCTCCTTCCTCTCTTCGATACGCTCTGTTTTTGCAGCGGTTAGGGAGGCTTAAACTAACTTATAATCTAATCTAATCATTCGTCTTCGCGCTGCTGTTGAGAACTACGTAAATTGTGAATGCTTATTCAACTGTGATTGTACTCCTATTAAAATACAGTAATTATATATTTCAAATGATTCCGAATGACTCGACCGTATTTAGTTAACTATATAATTTGCTCTGTTCATTATTTTTTGAGTCTTTGAAAGCCCTCATGATTGTGCAGCTTTCCGGTTGAAATAATCCCATCAAATGGATAACGTTAGTTCAATTAATGAATTCCAGATGTGAGTGAACAGAACTTTGAAATATAATTTTATGGGCCCCTGAGAAAGTTGCCTTGACAAATGGAAACCTTCATCACTTTTGAAGTGTCGTAGAAACAAAATTGTCGATTTAAGCCTACGTTTGACATTAACAATTATATGCCTACGTTATAGCATGGTCTCAATCCCGCAGAATTACACAAAATATTATATTTTACTGCACACGGTACCATACGATATGGAGTATTTCTAAATTTTCGGTTATTAAGCTTCTGTGTAATAGTAAATGGGCCGCGGGACTGAGCCGCATGGTTTTTTCTCGAGTTACTACGCAAGCCCCAAGCCGCCGGAAAACAATCATGCACAGGCATCACAGTAGATGTTAAGGGGCAATGAGAGTCGCATGTGTCATCTCATGATGCATTAATTAGGTAGATATAATAGGTAAGAGGGAGGCACTGAGTCATTATCGCTGTCGTCACCACGAGCCTCACCGCCGTCACCTGCGTGTCGCGAGCGTTGCCAGTGTATCAGGTCTCGGCAGCGTCACCGCAAAATGATAGCGAAGAGTGAGCTCGAGGTGACGGGCGATTGCCAAATCCATTGCCTGCGATGAGCGCACTTATGACAAGCAGATCTTGTGATTGTATGTTTCTGTTTTATACACAAGACAGATTCTAAGCTTTTACAGTACAACTTTATGATCTTTCGAGGTTTTAGTTTTCCTTTCTTTACTACATTTGAAAAGAAAAAGTTCGTAGTTTTTATCTAACCAATGTGCCATGTAGTGCTAATCAAATTTCTACTTGTTAATGTCAAAAGCAAATGAAATATTTCGAGTTTAACATTAATTGTCAAAGCAGTAGTTAAAATTTGTGCCATTTATTCATGAGAAGCATACGTTTTTTCCTGCTCTTCCTTTTTGGTTGTTATCTTAATAACATCAAATTTTTGGTTGTTGTCCTAATAACATATTTTTTTTGCAGGTAAGCGTGGCGAGGTCAGGTCGAGCATTGTCTGCTAAGGAAGAGCCTTGGTCTATCTTGTCAGTCCGTCCGAGTTACAAGAAGAGTTTCCATGACATTTCTTTTAGCGAACTGTACTCCCTGGGTGCTGCGGCCTCACCGAACCAGTATGCAAAGTTTGCTGAAGAACAAACAGCATCGCAAGATAGCTCTTTGACTTCAACTGAAGTTCTCCCCGCAGAACACAAAACCGCAGAAAACATTGTCCCCAAGTATTATACCACAACCAATATTTATAGCAGTAGTAACCCGTCTTCTTTCAAACAGGTAAACCCTGAATACGCTGCTATTAATCCGCACGCCGAAGGTCCTTTCGCGTTCACTCAGAGTGGCGTGCCAATTTATGCTGCTGCCGGCAGAGGTGACGAACCGCGTGTGCAGTACAAATTGGTTAGGACTCCAAGCAGTAGCTTAAACTTACAAGAACACGTTCAAAATTTTATTTATCCTCAACAACAGTACGTAACCTTATCTGAAGATGCCAAAGAAGTCAAGACAGGAGATACTTCTGCCTCTGTCAAAGAGGAAGATGCACCTAGCAAACCCAGCGTCACGGAGAAAAAGCCCGTCTCTAACATAGACACCGAGAAGAAAAAAGTTCATGACCCCAAGGAGAATCAAAAGGAAGATCAAAAAAAGAAGAAGATGACGAGGTCCCCCTCATTCGCCTACCCCACCTCCTACAGACCCCCGCAGCTGCACAAGAGAAGCTCTAAACAAACGCGCTCTATCGGTGGCAAGGGAGGAGGAGGTGGCAAGAAGGGCGGAGGCTTCGGAGGATATGGTGGGGGACAGCTCGCCCTAATTCAACCGGGAGGATTTCAGCAGTCCTACGGGATCCAGCCCCAGCTGGCATCCTATGGTGGCATCCCTGACGCCTCTGTTGGCATCCAGCCCTATGGCGGCGCCGGACTGGGCGGTGGTCAGGTCTTGTATGTTATTGACGACTACGGTGGAGGTGGTGGAAAGGGAAAGGGAGGTGGAAAGGGAAAGGGAGGAGGAGGATTTGGTGGAGGAAAGGGAGGAGGAAAGGGAGGAGGCTATGGTGGTGGAAAGGGAGGTGGAAAGGGAGGTGGAAAAGGAGGTGGAAAAGGTCGCGGAAGAGGGAAGAAAGGAGGTGGTGGTGGTTACGGAACACCCACAATTTTAGTGCCCGTCGGAGGATCGTACGGTCAGGCTCCTATCGCACCCATCGCACCCGCGCCTGCGCCCATCCAGGTGGTCCAGCAGCCCGTGCGCACCGTCCAGATCGTGCCCCAGCAGACCACCTATGCGCGGCCAGTCCAGGTGTTGGCACGACCAGTCGCCCCCGTGCAGGTCATCAGGCAACCTATCCCGCAACCAGTGGTCCAGCCACAGCAGCAGGTGGTTCTGCTTCCTGTCGGTTCAACCGGTGCTTATAACTACGATTACGACAGCTATGAAGATTATTATTATGATGATTACTACTACGATGATGGGGGAAAGGGAAAAGGCGGAGAGAAAGGAAAGGGAGGTTTCTGGGACTTCTGGGATAAAGGCATGAAAGGCATGGGATGGGGGGATAAGGGTCACGATAAGGGCCACGATAAGGGTCATGATAAGGGCCACGATAAGGGCCACGATAAAGGTGGAGGCAAAGGTGGATACGGGGGAGGCAAGGGTAAAGGCAAAGGAGGTGGTGGTGGAGGTTACGGAGAAACTTACCTCCTGCTGAGCCCATTTGGAGGACTTAATCAAGGATACGGAGGAGGCGGCATTGGCGTAGGAGGCTTTGGAGCAGGAGGGGTTGGAGGAGCAGGCATTGGAGCAGGAGGCATCGGAGCTGGAGGCGTTGGAGCAGGGCTGGGAGGCGGATTCCAAGGCTCCTACGGCTCATCTCCAATTGATGGCAGCGGACTCGCTGGAGCTGTGCCTGCTTTTGGCGGTGATGACTATTCGTCATTCGGAGGCCTTTCGGGTGGCATTTCTGATGACTTCACTGACCTCTCAGGAGGTTTTGTGCCATCTCACGACTTAGCAGGCGTAACTACTGTAGACGCATTCAGCAGCGGAGGTACTGGTTTATCTTTCGGTGGAGGGGCAGGGCTCTCTAGCTTCGGTGGCGGCATCGGAGGAATCTCGGACTTCAGTAGCAGCATCGACGTGACGTCAGGCCTTGGCCACGGCTTGGGAGTGGACGCTGGCCTATCACAAGTGACCAAGCTGGCACCCACGAGGGTGGGCGGAGGCGTCACCTACGGGGACAAAGGCGTGGGTGGTGGAATCATTAGTGCAGGCAGCATCGACGACAGCCCCGAGTCATTTGGTGGCTACCGTAGAAGCTTCACTGTGGACTCAAAGGATTCGACCGAGGCAGCGTCGGAGCCTGCCGCCCCTGAAGAGAAAGCCATTTTCGTACGCGGTGATCCATCAAAGCAGCTGACAGCGAGCTTAAAATTTGCTGCGTAGTTATGTTAGCTAGAAACGCATTTATATAAAATGAGGGTACAGTATACTCCCAGATCCGAGTTTTCAAATAGTTATTTTGATCATGGATTACCTCTGTCGAGAACTTCTCTCGCACGAAATTAGTAATTTTAAGTCAAACACTCATTTTCCTGTTTATTAAAGCAATGGAATATTATTCAGGCCAAATTTTTAAAAGAAATTCAGGTTTGGGAGATTGCTGCTCTTGTGTACGGCCACCACGCTCACATCTACACGGCCTGTACATATCAAAAGACAAGCCATAACGGACATTCACCAAGTGTGAATGCCAATTGTCTCATGAAATTACACCAAAGCTCCCCCACGCCCCCAATGGCTGGCACCTTTATTTCACGGATATTGCGGCCTTTGAAATAGAACCTTTTATTATTCTATGCAAGTTAGAAGTTACTGATATGTCGTCACTGAGCGAGAAGAAAGTAACGCATGCATTACGTGACCCAGCAACTGTGTCGACTGAATTAGCGAGTGCACAATGTTCGATAACACCTGCCAATTCATCGCTAATAGATCAACCTAATGTGGTAACAAGTCACTCACATACCCGATACGTCTTACTTGCCGCTATTTTATAACTTCTTTTAGTAAGTAACATGTATATTTTTGAATGTATTTCAGAATTGTTGCTGAAATTCTGATGGTACCATAAATGCAATGACTTCTTAACTATTAGTGAAAATTATAAAAAAAATCAGTTTTGAGGGCAATTTAGTCTCTTTCCTTGAAAAGTCACAAAAGTTATTTAATGTACTGAAAGAGAATATCAAATTTTGAAGATCTTTACGTAAATTATCTTCTACACTTTACAGGGTGTCAGCTGAAACGGTATTTTTGCTGTGAGGAAAAAAAAAACGCCAACCAGACTGTAGCCCTCGGTATTATTTAGGTCGTCATTCAACACTCAATATTAATTGTGCTCTCTCACTTATTTCTATTACATGCACCGTGTCATTCATCTGCGTGCACTATTTCTTGCACTGTGTCTGCTGTTGCCCCGTGTTATGCGCACCGTTTTTATTTCAGTGAAAGTTGCCGCTACAGCCCGGCCATGCTCGGCAACTGTTCGGTGTGCACCCTCTTCTTGAAGACTATCTTTTTCAACCGTCCTCTTTTGTTAATTATTTTTTGGTGCGCTATAGTTGTTGAATTTTTGTTATTGTTCGTGGAGACTCGTTTATGTTTTGAATTTTTAAATAGCATTTTAAGTGTGTACTGCGAGAAAAACGTTTGCATTCGTGCATTGGTTCACCCGTTTGGATGACTTTATATCATTCCACTGCCAGTACCAACGTCACAGCAATCTGTCACTAATATGTAAAGCTGGGTAACTCACAGTAGACCCTCCCTCCTGTTATACTTGTACGCCTACTTCCTAGCTCGTCATGCTGTTTCTTGAAAATAATTACCGCACATATTCAATAAATAGATCCCCTTGAGCTCGCTCACCAATAAACTTGTACTAGCTTCTGTGTCCCATTTTCTACATGAATGCATCTATGAACAACCATCGTAAGGCACAGACTCTGTGTGTTGTAATCCTAATACACGGGCTTTTTGTTCTTCTCTTCGTTATTTTTCCTGCACAAATACCAAGTACTCGCTCCCTGTTTCACTGCGCTCTCCAGCGCAATCTATTTATCTATTTCATTACGTGTCGTCACGGTTGTGCTGCGGAGCGCAGCTTTTTGCCAATGTATCTAGGATGAGTCTGCTATTTTTGCAGTGCATGGTATATAGAAATTGCTAAACGGCACAGAATGACATAAAAATGCAACAGAAAAGTTCAGTGGGGCCGATCTATAGCTCCTTCCATGCCCAAAGCTTGGTAGCATAGAATCAATCACGCACAGGCATCCTGCGCATAGAAACTGCAATTTATTATTGAAAATGAAAAGAAGACAAAGAAAAGATTTCGACGAAAGCAAGTAAACTGAAAAAAGCAAAGTGAGCAGGAAAGATAGAACACCAAAATTCCTACCTGTAGCAGAGGTAGCTTAACAGTAAACGTACTGGGGCGCCAGTGTCCATAGCATAGGACAGACAAACCTAACTTGCTTAGACCTACTGCATCCTATACCTCTCCAAAGGGGATTTTTCGCACGATAAAATTCTCTTGGTCAACAGAAATGAGTCATTACTAAACTAGCCATGAGTGATCGGCTACATCATGAGGGACGAATATTCTACCGTGTTGAATCAAGCTATCATGAATTAGTGACGAAGAAAACCCACAATATTTACTTGCATGTCCTGGAACTGCACGCAAGCAACACATTCGTCTTAATATTTATCAAATCTCACGTTCACACAGCTGTTTCACTTGCGTGTGGAGGCACCGCTGTGCAGCGGCACTGCCTGACGATGCACACAACCCGCCAGTGACACAGCCGTCTAATGGCACCGTGTTTCGTCCCTCAAATGTGAACCTGGACATGGAAATTAAATACCGATAGAATTTACGCATAAAAGAGCGTTGTTTATGCTGTACTTAGCAATTACCGTTTTGCGTCCGAAAGAGAAGTCAAACAGAACCTAAGTTGGCTTTCGTAGAGAGTTACTGACCTGAGGGCTACGTTACGGTTATTGTGTACCTTGTTTATCCGCCGCAGCCAAGTGAGACAATCTGGGTTGTGATCGAGCGCCCGCTTCATCCTTAGCTCCGTTGCGTAGTGAAGCTGAACTGTTTCGTGATGACCTCGCCTGAAACTGATGTTTCGTGATGACTTCGCCTGAAACTGAGCTGTTTCTTGATGACCTCGCCTGAAACTGATGTTTCGTGATGACTTCGCCTGAAACTGAACTGTTTCTTGATGACCTCGCCTGAAACTGATGTTTCGTGATGACTTCGCCTGAAACTGAGCTGTTTCTTGATGACCTCGCCTGAAACTGATGTTTCGTGATGACTTCGCCTGAAACTGAACTGTTCGTGATGACCTCGCCTGAAACTGATGTTTCGTGATGACTTCGCCTGAAACTGAACTGTTTCTTGATGACCTCGCCTGAAACTGATGTTTCGTGATGACTTCGCCTGAAACTGAACTGTTTCGTGATGACTTCGCCTGAAACTGAGCTGTTTCGAGATGAATTCGCCTGAAACTGAGCTGTTTCGCGATGATGTCGCCTGAAACTGATGTTTCGTGATGACTTCGCCTGAAACTGAACTGTTTCGTGATGACTTCGCCTGAAACTGATGTTTCGTGATGACTTCGCCTGAAACTGATGTTTCGTGATGACTTCGCCTGAAACTGAACTGTTTCGTGATGACTTCGCCTGAAACTGATGTTTCGTGATGACTTCGCCTGAAACTGAACTGTTTCGTGATGACTTCGCCTGAAACTGAACTGTTTCGTGATGACTTCGCCTTAAACTGAGCTGTTTCGTGATGAATTCGCCTGAAACTGAGCTGTTTCGTAATGACTTCGCCTGAAAGTGAACTGTTTCGTGATGACTTCGCCTGAAACTGAACTGTTTCGTGATGACTTCGCCTGAAACTGAACTGTTTCGCGATGACTTCGCCTGAAACTGAACTGTTTCGTGATGACTTCGCCTGAAACTGAACTGTTTCGTGATGACTTCGCCTGAAACTGAACTGTTTCGTGATAACTTCGCCTGAAACTGAACTGTTTCGTGATGACTTCGCCTGAAACTGAACTATTTCGTGATGACTTCGCCTGAAACAACTGTTCCATGATGACTTCGCCTGAAATGAAAGTGGTAAATTCAAGACTTTCTCCCGTTCAACAGACGTAATGTGCGACCTTCAAACACTTTAACTCGTTTTGTTCACAAGAGAACAAAATTACCAGAGCATAGTAATGAAATGGCTCAATTGAAAAACTTAAATTTACAAACAGATTGATCATGACATATAAAATGAACGTTCAGATGCATTAGATGCCATGGAGCCTTTGCCTATTTAAATAATCTCATCTTGATGTAAATAAGGGTAAAGCGCAAAAATAATAGGTACAGAAAACTATGAAAAATTTTTAAAATAAAACTTGGGCGTTAAAGGCACCTTTCTGAATTGACAGGGTTTTTTGGGGGTGAAATTTCACATGAAACACTTTTAAACTTCATACTTTTCCCCGGAGATTTAATTGTACCATCTCACGAACTTTAGGGCAATCTTAGGCTGCTTCACTCGGCGCTCTTAAGCGGACCATAGTCGATCAATTTTATTTTTAATATAATTGACAATGATGAATAATGACAATTTAATAGATCGTCTGTGGGCTTGATTGACGACCGTCAAATAATTGACTTAGTGGGCAAAAAAAAAAAAAAAAAAAAAAAAATTCCATCAATATATTGAGTCAATGATATTGACAATTGAATTGATCGTCTATGGGCCGCTTAACGCTTCCCTACGCCAGTATTGCTTACCACAATAAGGTGATGACAGCAGCGTGTGGAACATTTCGTTAGATACACCTGGCGTGTGTGTAAAGCAAGGAAGTTATGAAAACATCTTACTTGTTACCATTGGAAATAGGGTATCATCGTTTTTTTTTTTTTTAGCAAGAAATGGGACTGAATCTTTGCAAGTGCTGAGCGAAATTCGATTATGAAATGCCTGCTCTGCAGTCAGCATCTGAGGGGTTTCGTCGCGTCCAGTCGAAGTAAGGGCCTTTGCCTGGCTTAGAACTCCACTCTTGTCTCAAAATTCAATTGAGAAAACAGAACCTGGAGGTGCCTCACAACTCCAAAGCAGCGAACCTGCTCACCTAACGAGATCTTACGCTTCGAGCTGCACTGTTACAACTATTGTGCTCTGTTTTGAAATCATTGGCTCTGTTCCGTGGTCTACAAGATGAACTGACGGACAATTCTTAGCAGTACTTCTTCCGGCACTGCAAAACGCGTGCGATATTCTGAGGAAGGTTAATGTAGCTCCAGTGAGGTGGTCACTTCGTCATCCAGCTCCGCAATTTAGGACCTTCACACTTTTTTTTATCTCAAAACCCGCGAATACTTGAAAGAATTCCCCAATAAAACTATCGAAGAAAAGCACACAAGCTTCAGTCGCAGCGTTACACTGCTCTGACATCATACACCAGATAGATCGGTTCCTTGGTAATCATATTATGTAAAATACCTTCGTCATCGTAAAAATAGAAAGTTTAAACAGTTGCACAATGAACAATAAGAATGTTCTTTGAAAGTTCTGATGAAAAAACATTTTCAAAGCTGCAAATAATATTGTAACAAAAAAACTTGCAGCCCGTGGAAGCCAGATGCAGCATCCAAGATGCTCACGACGGCAGCACGAAACACCGGCCTTACTTGAGAGAAACAGTAATAACGCCAAGGCCTACCCAAGCACGAAAGAGCAACCAAAATAGCTTCTATGATCGATTTAGCGATGACTACACACTGTACAATCTCTGAGAACCCTTAGTTAACAAGGACGCACTGACGAAGAGAGGCACTAAAAAGCTCAAATGAAGGCAGCCAGCATCAGACTTCTACGCCTCCTGGGAGCGCCAAGTCCTCGAGGGAAGCTTAAGCAGAGTCGCCATGGACGATGCGTTGGGTACTCAGAAACCTAAACTCAAGACCGACGTCTACGATAAAAAGGAAAACCAACGTGGCCGAGCATGATAAAAAAAAACCTTTCGGATTGCAAAAAAATCATCTTCAGTGCTCTGAAATACAATAAATTAAAGAGTTAAAAATTTGTATATCTTGTGAATAAACCGGACATATAACATTGAGATTTATAAGCCATAGGACTAACGTCTGAATGAGCAGTTCTTGGCATGACGGTGCGGGGGAGCGTCACGGCCCAATGTGTCTAGCGTCTCCTTGCGCCTGGCGACAGCAGAAAAGAAAGCAGAAAGAAAATAAAGCAGAAGGAAAAAAAAGCAGAAGGAAAAGATAGCAGGAAGAAAAGAAAGCAGGAAGAAAAGAAAGCAGGAAGAAAAGAAAGCAGGAAGAAAAGAAAGCAGGAAGAAAAGAAAGCAGAAAGAAATGAAAGAAAAATCGTTTATTTTCAAAAAGTTTATACACGAGATGTATAATCCACCGGATTTTAATAACTTCTTAATATAAAGGTCCTTAACTCCAGTCTAACTTTTCCGCCGTCTGCATGCATATTTTTCGCCGCCTAAGCAACTAAATTGCTTGGGCGGCCAAAAACATGCATGCTCGGGTGAGAAAGTTTGACTGGGACTGATGGACAGCCATACGAGGCGAACTATAGCCGTGTCGGGGGCCAATTATGTTATTGAGAGAAACAGTCGAAATATCATCTCGCGGATATATTTTACACAAAGAGATGGTTGACAACTTATAAATAATTCTCGTAAGTGAATACGTAGTCATCTCCACCGCTCCCAATTTGCATATTTCGCAGAAATTAATTCGTAATTTGTTCCATTTTTTGATCTGAAATTATAGTCGAACGATGAATTGTGAAAACATTTTTTTTATTGACTTTATTTTATCTAGTTAATGTTGCTGTGTAATGCTCGACATAGTCGATTTCAATGAAGACAGGCGACTGCAGTAGTCGTGTCGAGTCCATGTTTTTCCAACGACTCCATCGCACATTTACGCAAATTTTCACGAAATTTTTAGAACTATTTTGCCTCCCAAGATAACGCTACAGATTAGTGACAAACTTATCAGCCTTTAAATTGTTCATTACTCGTAATTTGCTCCATTTTGCGAGTATGTAACTAGTACAAATTACAAGGTACGTTTAAATCTAGGTGCGAGGTAAATAAGAGTATACTGCTAACCAGATGAAATAATCAACATACCTGTACCCTGTACTGTTTATTAAGAACAACCCACACGATTAATATGAATAAAATAACCCCATGTCATTAAAAATTTAAAACAAGAAATTAATACGTTAGGTGCAAAACTGATGGAACATCGATGAAATTTTTAGATGTGTATCAGAGATGAAATTTGCTCAAGTCCCCCCTCCTCCCCTCTTCTACATCCCCCCTCCCCCCTCAGGCTCTGGACTCCCACACCCTCGCCGCCGCCGTCGCCCGCCACCAACAACAGCAACAGCAACAAAAACAGCAGCTGATACAGAACAGCATCGCCAACGGACCCGTCAGCAAAGTAGGCGTAGTTTGAAAGTAAAAATTTTAAAACTTGTGTACAACAAGGGAAGGGAATTGTCCTGACTATTAAGTGCGATAAATGGCCAATAACAATCAAATAAAATATGCATGGGAGGAAATAAAGACAACTGCTCTCGTTAATGAGACGACTCCGTACAGAGGAATAGAGACAATTGTCAACATTCGTCGACACAAAACTGAAGCGAATATTTTACAAAAAAAAATATTTTTCGCCAATTTCACATAAGGCTCCCAAATGCCTCGTAAAAATGCAGGGATGCAGTATCAGCTTGAGAATCGCGTCCTGATGAAGAAAGAAAGAAGAAAGGAAAAACCGTTTATTTAGGGTCGAGTGGGTAACTGTGGCTAAATTCTGCTGTCCTCTGGGGGAGGAAACACTCAGCTCCGACTGCAGGGTCTCGAACCCTCGACCAATTCACATGAAAAGCGATCGTCCTTAGCAAGGCGCTAGGACACAGTAGCCTAGAAAGATGCATTCACTCGCCCGAGGACGTAGTAACAGAACATTGAATAAATTTGAATATTGTTGGCTAATGCAGTACATTTGTTATTAAAAAAAGGGCTTCGCCGCTGTTAACAATGGTATTGAAAATTCCCAGTGCGCTCTCGGTATTCTTCATCCGACCGATGAATTCTGAGCCTCAAATAGCTAGAAAGGTGAATGAACAGAATGTACACACCTAAAGAGTGTCGCCTCAGGCAGCCTTTGCCTCCGTTGCGTTCCCCTCAGGAGGGTGTGTTGGTTAGCCTTCCGTCTGGCCAATAATTCGCAGAGTATTGGATAACAACAAAACAGACTGGATATGAATAGTGGAGAATGTTAATACTGACAACAATGGATACAATTCAAACAAGCCACATCTAAACAGGAGATGCAGCAGCAGCAGCTCCAGCTGTTGCAGCAGCAGCATCAGCAGCAGCAGCAGCAGCTGGCCACCGCTTCCCCTTCCCTCCTGGGGGCCGTCATCTCGCCCTTCAAGAACATGGGCAAGACCTTCATTGACGTGAGTACCGCGCGCGCTGCCGCAGAAAGTCTAGCAATCTTAACACGTTCCCCGCGTATTGGGCCATATGTGTACCAACAAGTAAACTACCCATTTGAGTGCCGGTATAAATGAACAGCATCTGATCTGTTTCCCGACATTTTTTATAAATAATTGAAATCATACGAGGTAAAATGTAATCGTGCAATTGTATTTATCCTAATCATTTGGATAAATTAAAATATATTCAAGTTGGAAAATCGATTTCCCTATTCTGCAACATACAACCTAACCCAAAAAAGTTACCGCCGCGGAAACGCCGGGAACGTGTTAACACTTTTTAAACAATTTAAATAATTTTAAACAATTTATTTAACACAGGAGATACAGAGGTAGAATGTTTCTTTGACACCCGAAAGGACTCTCCGGTCCTCTTTCGAAAATGGCCTCAACATATTGCATGCCTCGTTAAATTAGTTCCCTAATGTGTTCTTTGGAGTTCACTCCAGAGTCGCAGTTCCTCCCTCATCCTGATATCGGTGACTGCCTGATGCCGGCGCCAGTCTAGTGACGGTGGTTATGATATCGGTAA
Organism: Morinoia aosen; assembly: GCA_030386875.1. Classification (NCBI taxonomy): domain Eukaryota; kingdom Metazoa; phylum Arthropoda; class Malacostraca; order Amphipoda; family Talitridae; genus Morinoia; species Morinoia aosen. The sequence continues at coordinate 28,338,224 of CM059566.1, forward strand.
TTTGAGTACAAAAATCCCGACGTTAAAGGGTTAATTCTTTGACTGAAACGTATGCCACCGGTGACCACGGGGGTGATTTTCATAATGCTGCTGACCGACCAGAAGTCACCAACTCAATTTTCATACATACTTAATCAAAAATAAATGAGGGCTTGATTCAGTTAATGATCGCTGTTTTCAAAATAACTTGTTTCAATTGACTTTAAATTTGAGTTGAATATTGAACTTCAGTTTTACCCATTGCGGTCTTCTATATGTTAATTGGTCAAATCATCATTCCAACAACACCTACACGCGTCACTGTCATTCCCCATTGTTGAATAAATTTAGTGCAGGTTAGAATTGAATAGATTAGAACGTAAGCAAGCTTAAGCTTTCTTAAACACAACAAATGTGGTTCCAAGAGAGGAAGAAGGTGCTATCTAGTATAAAATTAAGGGCATGGAATCTTTTCTAAAGGTTTGTCACCACACGCTGCACCTATATGCAAGATTAAAAAAGTTCCCGAAGCGAGATAAAAGTTGAATAAGTGAATAATAACAGCTCAAAAATGCAGCAGTGAACCAAAAAATGAATAGTACATTTTTACAATAGTACAAGGAGCGCTAGTTCCCACAGAGACAATAGTTAACTGTGCATGCCGCCGTTAGGGAGACCAGAACTGGACGATGTGATGGTGACTGAAGGACGATGGGCGACATCGTGAGGGCAGTGAGGGGCGAGTGTTGTTATTACGGTTCTGATAAAATGTACGGCGAATGATGTGATACATGTGTGTGTCCGTGATGAATGTCGATCGTGTATGGCCTGCACATATCTATTTACCAGAATATAAGCGCTGAGTTGTGTGGCCACCACGGTAGAGGAAACAAGGTAGGATCATTTCTATGGGAGAAAATATACCTCCTCTTGTTCGGCTATCCAAGGCTTCTTTCACACAAACTTTATGACGTCACCAAAACACAATGTCGTTAAGCCAATAGTGGAGCAAGACTTGGAGGTAGCAGTGGTACCAGATGCAATATGAGCGCTGCTATTGTTTCGTTGCCGTGACGTCAGCAAACCCACACCGTCAACGAATTAAAGACTGGTTTGAACCCACCTTGTTTCCTCTACCGTGGCAGCCGTGAAGTGCACTGACAACTCTGTGTTCCCACGGCAGGCCTTCGAGCCGCTGGTGGGCAGCAGTACCTTCAAGAACGAGCAGTTCGCGCTGCCCTCAAACTTCCTCAAGCAGGCCGACACCAGCGCTGGGTACGCTGCTGCTGGTCCTGCTACGTCCTACGGGGGCGGGGGTGGGGGTGAGTTGGGGTGGTGATTTAAGGGGAGGGGGGGGGGGGCGGGTGAGTTGGGGTGGAGGTGATTTAGGATGTGGGCGAGGTGAGGACGGTGTGCACGAGACGCAAGAGCGACATGCTGAGGTCACATGATTGCTCTGCAGGCGAGTTCCATCCAGGCGAGTTAGATCCCAGCCAGTCAAGACCAACACATCATAAAGCAAGGCTCGATATTCAAGGTTCACGTGCTTAGAACTAAGGAAAGATGAAGACCAGATTTAAAAGCACGTCAAAAGTGGACGAGCGAAGTTGAAGGTAAAGGAATCATACAAACATGCAGCACCGTAATGGTAGGCAAAAACATGCTGCAACATGGCCCCAGGTGCCAGTTGAGAATTAAATTACTCATTGCATTTACAACTAAAATTGTAATCTACAATTTTAATTGTATTTAACATTGAAAGATTAACTAGCGATCTATTCCATAGTTGAAATGCATATCTAAGATGCACGCAAGCAGTAATGCTTTACTGATCATTGGTAACTTCAGTCCAACTTAAGGCCTGTTGACACGTGCAGTGGGCAAGCGCTTCACCAGGAAAGAGAGGCTTAAACCACGCCCATTTTCTCTCGTTTCAGACTGAATGGAGCAGTAGACTACTAGACAACAGTGTGTCTAGCTTTGGTCTTCGTCGAGCTATCCAATGCTTGCCAGTGTCATTTGAGATGCTGAACGTGTAGGGTGTGTCTTCTCTGCTCCCTGCCTACACGTTCTCTTGGAAAAGTGGCGTTTAGCTGCCAAAAAAGGACTTTTTTAAGCCAACGCTTCGCCCACATTTTCCTCATTCGTTTTTGTTTCTTCGTTATAGCCGCGACAACTGATAGAGATTGAAAGCGCCATTGCCTGTCGCAGAGCCACCTTCGTACGTTCTCTCTTTACTGCTGCTAGGACCAGACTGAGGACATGGAGCTAGGATATATGGAGGGAGCATAGCCGTCTGTGAAGAAAACCAGTTTTTGAGATTTCTCCTATGCCTGTGGTAACCAATAGCCGTCTCGCAAGTGTGACGTCAGCACGGAAGCCAGTTACCTCCTGACTACGTTGGGATGCGTACACGCTCGCTGAATGCTCTTCCAGCTGTTGAGTTAATCGTCAATCATTAATTTGGGATTCTAAGACTCTGAAACAAAATAAATTGTGTTTCCTCACTTGAGGACACTTAATAATATCAAAATTACTAGCAAAGATACATTCAGAGTTGAAAACTATAAAGATTACAGGCCCTTGAATATAATAAATTAGAGAGCGACTTGCACGCGCACCTCTTCCTTCGATTTGTGGAGCGGTACTAATCTTGCTTTGGAAAATGGAAAGGCGAGTCGTAGAGGAGGTGAGGAGGCGAGGAGGAGCCAACTTCAGCCAAGCGTCTGTGGTTGGCTCACGCGTGGGGCCTTGCCAATGCCCCAGTTGCCCAACTTTTGCAGCTAATTTGAACCCGATTGGAATCGGCTATGCTCCCTCCAGTATATCCTAGCTCCATGACTGAGGATTTTACTTGGAGCAGAGCAGTCTGCACCTCTGTCATGGTCCGTGAGGACACGCTGACTCGAACAAGCATTTTACTGAGCTCGTGGTGAAGCGCTCGCCCACTGCACGTGTCAACAGGCCTTAAGAGCATTGATGGCAGAACCTCCCTCCTCAGTTCAGTGTGAAATAACGCACCTTTGTGTGGGTGGTACAAATTAGAACTCGATCTCCTGTTCATGCAAGTCAAGAGTCGCTGCTGAACTTATGAAGCGCCTCGTTTCGTTTTTTTGGAAGAGACTCCGTGTCGATTTCCGCAGTTTTGCTGAAGCCTTTCGCCGTTTCCCTAAAGTTTCACGTTGACGCTACCAAAAAACGTCTGACATAGTTCAGTTTTATTTTTAAATATATAGGTATATTCAGCTGGAAGCTGCTTGATTTCTAACTTGCATAGCACATCCTAACCAAACTACGACAGAAACATCACGCCTCTGACCATCTCGCTAATAACACATTTCCTGCGAACTACACACTAAATTAATGGATAACTTAGCGTCAGGAGACAGCGCTGAAGAACAGCAATGTGCACATTACGATAATTCAACGGACACACCACCTACAGGCGGGGTATCGAACACCTACGGTGTGCCGGGACCAGGTGTTGCGAGACCGTCTCCCGCAACGTATGGTGTCCCGGGACCGTCTCCCGCAACGTACGGAGTACCGGGACCGTCTCCCGCTACATACGGCGTACCAGGACCGTCTCCCGCTACGTACGGCGTCCCGGGACCGTCACCGTCCACGTACGGAGGAGCGGCAGCAGGGGGAGGGAAGGGCGGACTGAGCGTCATCAACTCGGACTCTCTTCCGTTCTTCGCTGGGGCGGCCGCTCTGGCGGCACTCGGTGAGTGGCACTCCTCTCCCACTCCAGTCTGTGCCGAGTGGTGCCGTTCTTGCCCGAGTGGTTTTCCTCTGGCCCGAGTGGTGCCCCTCTGGCCCGAGTGGTGCCCCTCTGGCCCGAGTGGTGCCCCTCTGGCCCGAGTGGTGCCCCTCTGGCCCGAGTGGTGCCCCTTTGGCCCGAGTGGCGCTCCTCTGGCCCGAGTGGCGCTCCTCTGGCCCGAGTGGTGCTCCTCTGGCCCGAGTGGTGCCCCTCTGGCCCGAGTGGTGCCCCTCTGGCCCGAGTGGTGCTCCTCTGGCCCGAGTGGCGCTCCTCTGGCCCGAGTGGCGCTCCTCTGGCCCGAGTGGTGCTCCTCTGGCCCGAGTGGTGCCCCTCTGGCCCGAGTGGTGCCCCTCTGGCCCGAGTGGTGCTCCTCTGGCCCGAGTGGTGCTCCTCTGGCCCGAGTGGTGCCCCTCTGGCCCGAGTGGTGCCCCTCTGGCCCGAGTGGTGCCCCTCTGGCCCGAGTGGTGCCCCTTTGGCCCGAGTGGCGCTCCTCTGGCCCGAGTGGCGCTCCTCTGGCCCGAGTGGCGCTCCTCTGGCCCGAGTGGCGCTCCTCTGGCCCGAGTGGTGCTCCTCTGGCCCGAGTGGTGCCCCTCTGGCCCGAGTGGTGCCCCCTCTGGCCCGAGTGGTGCTCCTCTGGCCCGAGTGGTGCTCCTCTGGCCCGAGTGGTGCTCCTCTGGCCCGAGTGGTGCCCCTCTGGCCCGAGTGGTGCCCCTCTGGCCCGAGTGGCGCTCCTCTGGCCCGAGAGGTGCCCCTCTGGCCCGAGTGGCGCTCCTCTGGCCCGAGTGGTGCTCCTCTGGCCCGAGTGGTGCCCCTTTAGCCCGAGTGGAGTCTACTGTAGAGGTGAGAGCATGCTGAGGTGACTTGCTGCGGGTGATGTACAGAGTCTGGACAAAATAATGGAAACACCTAACATTTTGGCATCATAAGCTTTAAAAATGTCTTGAACAATCATAACGTGACATATTTGAATGTTATTTGTTTCTTATTTTTGTTGTGTGGTATGGTTATTTAAAATGACTTTTACAGTTATTTAAAAAACGTTGGCTTTAATTTATAAAACTGGCAGACCTATCGGACTTTCAAAGAGGTCAAATTGTTGGTGCTCGTATGGCAGGTGCTGGTGTAACCGAAACTGCCTGAATACTTGGCGTTTCAAAAGGTACTGTCTCAAGAGTAATGACTGCCTTTGAAAGAGAAGGAATAACGTCCTCGGCAAAGCACAGGTTTGGCCGAAAATCAAAGTTGTCTAAGAGAGACCGTCGGACTCTAAATCGAATTTTTAGAGAGGGCCGCAAGACCATGGCTCCTAAAATAACTGCACACCTCAATGAACACCTACAGAACCCGGTTTCAACAAAAACTGTTCATCGGAAGCTGCACAAATCGAGATTCCACGGAAGATCTGTCCTTAAAGACAAAGTGTGTCAAGGTGTTTCCATAATTTTGTCCCACCCCTGCATTTGCTTACTTCGCCCTGACCGCAAGCGCCGTCATTTGACTGCCACTGGCATCACGTTGTCACCAAGATTACGCATTGTAAGTTAGTTTGGGCCTCCCTAACCACTACAAAGGTGTTACCAAGACAAGAAGTCGGTGAGTACCACTTGGTAGTGAATTTAGGGAACGGATAATCTGCGCACAAGGTTAAAAGAAGTTTATGAAGCAAGATTAAGTTGTAGAAGAATGTAGTAAGCGCTGAAAAAAGAATGGTGACTCGGAAAAAAGATGATCCGTCGAAAACAAAAACTTGCTCTATTGCAACAAAATCCTACCTAATTTTCAGCTCAGAACCTCGCATCCTCCTCCAGGGAGCACTAATTCCCATTCTCGGCAGGGAACTTGAACTTCAATGATCGCACTGAGGTACAACCTCGGTTCAAACTATGTTACATTAGCGCACAATAGCCCGCACGCGTACCACGGCAGCAAATATGAGTTTTTATAAGTTTGCACACGTTTAGTAAAAAACAGAAAGAATTATACTTCAATTTTGTTTGGCAGGAGCCTTCTCAGTGGCGTGTGCGGCGGTGGGGGCGAATGTCACCATCGGCAAGCGTTCCGTGGACCAGCAGGCATACAGGGAGCTGTCTTATCAGGTGAGTAGGTCTACCGTAGGCTTATGGTCGTCAGGTGAGTAGGCATATGGTCCCGTCAGGTGAGTAGGCATATGGCCCTGTCAGGTGAGTAGGCATATGGTCCCGTCAGGTGAGTAGGCATATGGTCCCATCAGGTGAGTAGGCATATGGTCCCGTCAGGTGAGTAGGCATATGGTCCCGTCAGGTGAGTAGGCATATGGTCCTGTCAGGTGAGTAGGCATATGGTCCCGTCAAGTGAGTAGGCATATGGTCCCGTCAGGTGAGTAGGCATATGGTCCCGTCAGGTGAGTAGGCATATGGTCCCGTCAGGTGAGTAGGCATATGGTCCCGTCAGGTGAGTAGGCATATGGTCCCGTCAGATGAGTAGGCATATGGTCCCGTCAGGTGAGAAGCATATGGTCCCGTCAGGCGAGTATGCACATGGTCCCGTCAGGTGAGTATGCACATGGTCCTGTCAGGTGAGTAGGCATATGGTCCCGTCAGGTGAGTAGGCATATGGTCCCGTCAGGTGAGTAGGCATATGGTCCCGTCAGGTGAGTATGCACATGGTCCCGTCAGGTGAGTAGGCATATGGTCCCGTCAGGTGAGTAGGCATATGGTCCCGTCAGGTGAGTAGGCATATGGTCCCGTCAGGTGAGTAGGCATATGGTCCCGTCAGATGAGTAGGCACATGGTCCCGTCAGGTCCCGTTAATAGCATCGGATATGCGATGAATGTGTTAAAAAACCCTCGCCACTCACGCACCAGATACTGCACGCACAAGTAGACAACGCAAGTTTCAGAACACCAGACAGAACGAATCAAAATACTCTCGCTACTCTTGCACCAGATACTCGACGCCCAAGTAGACAACGCGAGTTTCAAAATACACCAGACAGAACGAATCAAAATACACCAGACAGGACGAATCATAATACCCTCGCCATTCGCGCTCCAGATACTGGACGCACAAGTAGACAACGCGAGTTTCAAAATACACAAGACAGAACGAATCAAAATACACCAGACAGAACGAATCATAATATCCCCGCCACTCGCGCACCAGATACTGCACGCACAAGTAGACAACGCGAGTTTCAAAATACACCAGACAGAACGAATCAAAATACACCAGACAGAACGAATCATAATATCCTCGCCACTCGCGCACCAGGTACTCGACGCACAAGTAGACAACGCGAGTTTCAAAATAAACCAGACAGAACGAATCATAATACCCTCGCCACTCGCGCACCAGATACTGCACGCACAAGTAGACAACGCAAGTTTCAGAACACCAGACAGAACGAATCAAAATACTCTCGCCACTCGCGCACCAGATACTCGACGCACAAGTAGACAACGTGAGTTTCAAAATACACCAGACAGAACGAATCATAATACCCTCGCCACTCGCGCACCAGATACTCGACGCACAAGTAGACAACGTGAGTTTCAAAATACACCAGACAGAACGAATCATAATACCCTCGCCACTCGCGCACCAGATACTCGACGCACAAGTAGACAACGTGAGTTTCAAAATACACCAGACAGAACGAATCATAATACTCTCGCACCAGGTGCTGGACGCGCTGGACGAGTACGAGCCAACCATCAGCCGGGGGTTCGACGAGTGGCACGGCCTGCTGGGGAGGCGGTGTGTGGGGCGCCTGCTGTGTGAGGCCCTCAGGCACAGCGCTGACGTCGACACGCTCGTCCAGTGGCAGCTCACCGCAGAGAACGCGCTCCTCACGTGAGACATGTCTAGTTGTATGCTCTCTAATCTTACTTGGAGTATTAATATCATTAATTAGTTAGTTTTATATGTTAACTTGTATGCGCTCTTATCTTACTTGGAGCATTGATATCATTCAATTAGTTAGTTTGAGATGGTTAATTGTGTGCTCTCTTATCTTACTTACACCATTGATGTTATTCAATTGGTTACTTCAAGACTTCATGATCGAAACGAAGGTGATATCAAAAGTGAAGGGACCATTTAGTAAGGACTGTACAAAATAGCATCTATGCACAAGGTGCGTTCTTACAAAAGATACGGCGCGCATCGACACAGCAAGTTAAAGAAGGAAGAGAATGAAAAGCAAAGAATTGATAGAAAAAAAGCCCGAAAACTAAAAGTAGCAAAATGGGCACGAAAGAAGAAGATGTGAAAAAAATTAAGAAAAACGGTTTATTCCCAATAAAGGTGATACAAGAACCTATAGCTGAGGAATCTTAACAGTATATCCCAGGGGCGCCAGTCCGACAGCATAGAACAGACACACCTAACGAAGTTAAATCTATTGCCTATCCAATGCTTTCTGAGGGAACATCGGCATCTCGTCGGTCCACATAGAATTTATAGCGACAAGTGCACACGGCCCGTCAAAAAAATGACAGGATTAGATATAGGACCAACTGAGCGTCAACATGACTTTCCCGTGATTTCCCATGCTATTCTATGGTTTTCCAATACTTTGCCAAGTCTCACCCGCAGATATTCTATTCAACCTAATCTAACCTACCAATACACGTGATATTCTACACAACCTAATCTAACCTACAAATACACGTGAAATTCTACACAACCTAATCTAACCTACCAATACACGTGATATTCTATTCAACCTAATCTAACCTACCAATACATGTGATATTCTATACAACCTAATCTGACCTCCCAATACACGTGATATTCTATACAACCTAATCTAACCTACCAATACACGTGATATTCTATACAACCTAATCTAACCTACCAATACACGTGATATTCTATACAACCTAATCTAACCTACCAATACACGTGTTATTCTATACAACCTAATCTAACCTACCAATACACATGATATTCTATACAACCTAATCTATCCTACCAATACACGTGATAATCTATACAACCTAATCTAACCTACCAATAAACGTGATAATCTATACAACCTAATCTAACCTACCAATACACGTGATATTCTATACAACCTAATCTAACCTACCAATACACGTGATATTCTATACAACCTAATCTAACCTACCAATACACGTGATATTCTATACATCCTAATCTAACCTACCAATACACGTTATATTCTATACAACCTAATCTAACCTACCAATACACGTGTTATTCTATACAACCTAATCAAACCTACCAATACACATGATATTCTATACAACCTAATCTATCCTACCAATACACGTGATAATCTATACAAACTAATCTAACCTACCAATACACGTGATATTCTATACAACCTAATCTAACCTACCAATACACGTGATATTCTATACAACCTAATCTAACATACCAATACACGTGATATTCTATACAACCTAATCTAACCTACCAATACACGTGATATTCTATACAACCTAATCTAACCTACCAATACACGTGATATTCTATACAACCTAATCTAACCTACCAATACACGTGATATTCTATACAACCTAATCTAACCTCCCAATACACGTGATATTCTATACAACCTAATCTAACATACCAATACACGTGATATTCTATACAACCTAATCTAACCTACCAATACACGTGATATTCTATACAACCTAATCTAACATACCAATACACGTGATATTCTATACAACCTAATCTAACCTACCAATACACGTGACATTCCGACTCCCAATCTGCTGGGTTAAGGCACCGAAAATTGTGGAGTTGATGAAGCTTGTATCACAGATACGCTCATCTCACACTGCAGGCTGGTGGGTGTGACACACACACGGACGGACGCGGCCCCTTTTATAATAGTGATGTTATATTCGTGTTCAAGTGCACAAAAATGCCACAAAATTTCCGTGTCTCTTTAGCAGAACTCACCAAGCTCGCAAATGAAGGCGCAAGCTTCTCGAAAAGACGAAAAATAGATATAAGAATAAAAATACACGACCGAGACACTCGTACAGGAGTCGGTTGCGCTATATGCCGGCCTCCGCACGACAGTGACAAGAAGAGAATAAAGTATAAAGCCTACTTAACTGCAGATTGAACTCACATCAGACTCCAGTAACAAGTGTTGCTGAATCTGTGGTGGGTAACTAGAGGACGAGGCACTAGCGCTAGTCTCCCTTGCTATACTGACGAGAACAGACACTCCCAGCATGCCACCCGAGTGCAGCTCAGGCGTCGTTCAATTCCTCGCTGCTAAGTTCCCAAGATGCGTTGAAGGACATTCGTCTTCCACGTCCCGCTCTGAAATGCAGGCCATTCACCAGGTGTAATAACAACAAATGAAATCGAGCAGGCAACATACATAAAAAGGAGCATAAAATAGGTTACGTTCCTCGGTTATAGAGTAAGAAACATTCTCCACAAATCAAAGCCTAGTTTCCTACCCTTAAACAAAGCACTATTCCAAATTTTTCCTCTGTAGTAGAGTTCAATTTCAGTCATTTACAATCTGTAAAATATTGATACGACCAAATTCAGCAAAAAAATAACAGAAACGAATCTTAGCACTGTAACCTAAGCCACGAACACTTGTTACGTCAGTTGACCTCATCTTCACCGAACGAAGGAGTGTGAAAAGTCAAGTAATAGAGACCCATAAATGCCTTCACTCTCAGCCACAAGACAACAATTCAGTGCATGATCGCTTTGAAATACGTCAGAGTCGAAATCATCTCCCAATTCGCCGTGACTACTCTAAGCTTTTTTAAAAATAAGGCATCGAAAGTGATTTTAGATAGCTTCAAAACTATGTATGTATCTTGACAAGCATTCGACTAGGCTTCCCACGCTTAGTTCCTTTGGCGGAGAAAATTCTTGTCTATTGAGAAGCCTATTCCCAAATACGTAGTTTCTACATTCAATGTAAGTCAACGCAGTTGTTTTTAAGATTTCTTAATATAAAGATCTCTGTGTACATAGTTGGTATGTATAACAACAAGTATCATATTATGCGTGCCAGTGGTTAAAAGAACTGAGAGACTCAAATTGAAAAATCTACAATCAATGTATTTCAAGTCATAAAAAACACAAAGACTCTTGTGACTAACGCAAAGAAAAACGTCAAGACGATGAACAGGAACGCCATGAAAGATATAGCCTTTAGAAGGCCATGAAAGATATAGCTTTCAGAACGCCATGAAAGATATAGCTTTCAGAACGCCATGAAAGATATAGCTTTCAGAACGCCATCAAAGATATAGCTTTCAGAACGCCACGAAAGATATAGCTTTCAGAACGCCATGAAAGATATAGCTTTCAGAACGCCATGAAAGATATAGCTTTCAGAACGCCATGAAAGATATAGCTTTCAGAACGCCATGAAAGATATAGCTTTCAGAACGCCATGAAAGATATAGCTTTCAGAACGCCATGAAAGATATAGCTTTCAGAACGCCATGAAAGATATAGCTTTCAGAACGCCATGAAAGATATAGCTTTCAGAACGCCATGAAAGATATAGCTTTCAGAACGCCATGAAAGATATACAGTCCTCGCAAAAAAAATCGGATCTACCCGTAGCAGTAAGCCTAGGATTTTTCCTTACTTCTATTTTTAGAAGGGTATTAGTAGCCTTAGAGGTCTTTTGAGGGCGTCCAGGGATGGGGTTGTGCTCAGGACAAACGTCGGCCGGGAGACCGCGAGCTGCCGCCAGCAACACCATCACCGTAGACTTGGCCCGGCCAGAACGCCTGACGATCTCTTTACTTGGCACATTTTCCTGTCTCCTGGGCAAATTCCTAGCTTTCTCCTCTTAGGTTAAATACTTTTGAACCATGTTTAAAGCAATAGAGGCAAATCATAGCTCAGTAGCTCCAAAATCCTGGCATTATGGTCAGAAGCAAACCTCTACAAAACCCCCCCCAGCCTCTCAAACAACACTGAGTGGCCAGGCAGTCCGTCGTGTGGTCCACAGGCTCGCTGAGAAAGACGTCAGATGTCGACAGCAACCGACTGTATAGCCTCCTCATTGCAAATTACATACGTACCTCGGTTCCATACCATTTTACCTGGTAGGTCCGAATCTTTTCTGCAGTGAATGTAGCTTTCAGAACGTCATGAAAGAAGTAGCCTACCAGTGTTACATGCTATAACTCCCGAATTTATTTGGATTTTTCTGCGGATTCTAACTTTTCTAGCCATCATTTCCCGAACTTGACTTCGCTCTCACGTATGCAGGTTTAAGCACGACGGGCAGTTGGTGGAGGACGTGGCTGCTGTGATGGGTTGCGCCGAGACAGACACGTGTCGTCTCTTGCCCTGTCTCGGCGGCTCCCGTCTCACGCCAGACGGAGGAACGGCCCGCACGCGAGACGGGAACGCCACTCTGACTGGTGACAGCCCAGCGAGACGAGACGACGCAGCAGAAGATGATGTCTCCGAAACTCGATCTGAGGCCGTCGTAGATCCTCGTGATGGCGAAATGGGAGTGAACCAAAGCGGCGATGGAGCAAAAAATAACTTTGGAAAAGGAAAAAAGACGAGTACAGCAAACGAAAACCAAAAAATCGCAGCTCGTGTTCCTCTTAAGAGTTTACCACAGCTGCAAAAGTTGCCACTCAACTGAGATTCTGCTACCAGATTAATAGGAGCAACAAAGCATGACATATTGTAATGTTTCGCACTAATTGCTAGCACGTTTACTTACCACAGATTGGACTCGCGAACAAAGCAAAATTCGTCCACGCCCGATTTTATATCAATACATCAATTGAGCGGCTGATGATGTAGTGTTCATGAGCCGTACAAATTACTCTCATAAAATTATTATTTAATAATCAGGGTGCGTACAGGCTCTGAGGTTCAAAATTCCACTACTTTTTCATGACTTTTTATGCCAACCAAATCACATTTTCACTACCTCTCTCTGCCCAAAATAATGTCACACAAAGTTAAATTGCAGCACAATAAATGTATTTCAGTCATAAACTTCACAGAACATTCATCATTACTTGCAGGTCTTGTTTTCATAAATGTGTAAATGATCATCACAACACCGAACAGTCATGCTGGACAGTTCAATAGCATCTGCTATGCATTTGCCAGTGCATTAAGTTTGTCATTAATTTCCGCATTCAGCCCCTTGAGTTGTTCTTGCTTGTCTTTGGCTGATTTCCTCACTGCATTTGACTTTGCCAGTAGGCGCAAATCATTCTTGTCCTCTGCCTTCCGTGCAAAGCTGTCAGCATCCTCCACCAGCGCTTGCAGACTCTCCTCCATCCTCTTCCGTTTTGTCTTCAGGTTCTCCACTTCATCCAGTTCTCTCTTCCTCTTCTCTCCCTTCTTCTGCTTCTCTGCCTCTTCCTTCTTTTGATCCAGGTAGTGTTGATAGCGCTGTCTGCCCTGTGAAGCTGAAAAGAGGAGTTTCTTGGAAATGCCAACCTTGGAGATACCTCCTACATGTTTGATGTGGTCCATGACCACTCTCTGCGCCACGATGGTGTTCTCACCCATGTTGACTTCCATGAGCTGCTTGCTCACAGAAAAGCCCCTTTCCACTGAAGCCTGGCCATGTGACAGGACCAGTAGCATCTTCACAACCAGCCACAGTTTCTTGAGGGAGGATGTGGCCAGCTGGCTGCTCCAGAAGACATCTAGCCAATCAGTGTCTTGCTGAAAACTGTTGAAAGTGCTGATCTTCCTCTGTGCCTCATCAAAGAACTCTGAAAACTGGCTCATCACCTCATCGATGTCACCCTGTGGTAGCCTCTTAGCATCGCTGAGCAGCTGCAGACAGTTTTTCAGCATGGACTTGGTCTTCTCTCTCTTTGTGCGATCCACAAGGACACTTGGCACCAGCCAGCCCATGTTTTGGGCCAACCCGAACTTCAAAGGTGACTTCTCAACAATCTTCTTGATGACAGCAACAAGGAAATTATTCACATCATCCCTGAAGGAGAAAGCAAGCCTCTCATTCACTTTCTTTGCAGCCATCTGATCTTTCAAAATACTTGCAGCAACAAAGCCAGGGTCAATCTTGCTATTTTGCAGGTAGATGGTCTTGTCATTGAAGTCAAGGGCAGCATACTTAGCTGGTGTGGTCAGTTTTTCCAGCACCTCTGCTTTCACACACCTCTCCAACAGAACCTTCAAAATCTTGATGATGTCATTGCACATGAAAGGCAGGAGTGGCGCGTCTCCTTGAAACTTTTTGAGAAAGGGGTTCAAGATCTTCGCAACTGACAGGAACGCTTGCACCTTGGCCTCGAAGTTGTTGAAAGAACAACTGCCTGGCATGACGATAATTCCTCAGCTCAGTCTCGGCACCGTAACTCTAGTCACACACACACGGGATGGTCAAGACCGATGATAAAAACTCAGCTCGAAAATGTTCAACAGTGGCGACAGGTCAACAATGGTCCGAGCGAGCGCGTGTCTTCAGTCACACTGAGCGCGTTTGGTTTCACGTGACGCCTGAGAACCAATCAAAATCGCGGACACTAAAGACGTAGCTGTATCAACCAATCAGAGCCCAAGCAACACTCGAAGGTTACTGACAACGCCTCGCTCAACGCGGACCAAACGGAACGAAAATTTTCAACAGTAAAATTTTCTTTTCACAAAAATCCTAAAATTTCATGACTTTCAATGACCATTTTTAAAATTCCACTACTTTCGAGGCCTTGAATTTTATTTTCGAAATTCAACTACTTTCCATGCTTCTCCATGCCTGTACGCACCCTGTTAATTCCTCGCCAAACAAAAAGTACTAAAAGCATGAACGAAAACGGAATCCAAGATCTCGTACAATTTTTATAGATAATTTATAAATGGCTCATTAGAGTTAAATCAATGAAACACGATTTCGATTGCCTCTACGTCTTCATTTGCGATGCAAAATTCAGATGGTAATCGAAATTTTGTGGAGTTGCACAGGTATTTAACGATGTTGAAATATTGAGATCTATCGTAGGAAATGTTGCAAAGCCACCTGCCCACAGCGAGACTCTCGGACAAAAGTTTCCACTTCACAAAAAATTTTCCAGATGCCCGGCGACTTGCTCAGTTGCCCTGTCTCGCACACCCAGTCTAACTTTTCCGCCGCTCAAGCGATTCAATAACTTGGGCGGCGAAAAACATGCATGCAGGCTGCGACAAAGTTAGACAGAGACAGCACGTACAGAAGTTGCGTTAATGAGTGCGTTGTGCAATTTAATGTTAATAAAGGTAACGAGTTGTGCTCTACGCAACGCAGACGTGGGATGACCGCTACATTGGGCTAAAAAGATCATGTTACTCAGGGTATACTTGGCACAACTCATTGCACGTGCCCAAAAGGGAATGAAACACTTGAGCTTTCAATAGTAGAAACAATATATTTCTGTCAGTCGGGCATGAAAATTACGTATCATAATGAGAAGTAAAAGTACAGGTAATACGGCAGTACATCTGATACGCTTGATATACCTCATACAGTGAGTGATGAAAATCACGACACAATGAATTTATTTATACGTTATTTATAGTAACACGCTATACAAACTTTGTTATACGTAAAATAATTCATAGAGTTTCCTAGAATGGAAAGAGAATATCCCCGAATGAACTCGGCACAAGATTCAAAGAATAAGTTACAAGCCGAAAATTAACTCTGCAAGACGCACAGCTTTACATTTCCAGTACAAATTTACACGTTGCACTGCACATTTATGTAACAGTATATCTTGTTATTTATTACTAGAGTAAAAATAAAATGCGTTTCCTTTACCTGTTTGTATCACGTTCTACAAGAGGACAGCGTGAACGCCACGGTAGAGGAAACAAGGTACGGTCAAACCAGTGTTTTTGCGTCGACGGTGTGGGTTTGCTGACGTCACGGCAACGAACCAATGGCAGCGCTCATATTGCATCTGGTAGCACTGCTACCACCAAATCCGTCTCCCTATTGGCCTAATGGATGTCGTTTTGGTGGCGTCATAAAGTTCGTTCGAAATAAAGCGTTTCTATTGGCTAGCCAAACAAGGAGAAGTGTATTTTCCCCACATAGAAATAACCCTACCTTGTTTCCTTTACCGTGGTGTCTAGCCTCGTCAGGACAAGACTTGGTAAAATAAGAGGCTGCCTTTCAAGATAAGGTTAGATTAGGTCTTAGTTTAAGCCTCCCTAACCGCTGAAAAAAAGTTCCGAAGAGAGGAAGGAGGAAGGCACCATTTAGCATGTAGATAAGAGAAAGTAGAGTCTATGCAGAAGGGGCATAGAAACAGTAAGTTGAGAAAGAAGTTCATGAAACAAGACAAAAGTTGAACAAGAAAGTAGTAGGTGCTAAAAACAGGACAGCAGTGAATCGAAAAAAGATGATCCATAACATAACAAGAAACATTTCGTTTCAACAAAAGGTAGACCTATCCAACTCTCAGCTCGGGACCACACATTTCCCCCTGGGAGTGCTAATTCCAATAGATACAATAGTTGTATCTCCCTGAAGGGGGCTGCCTTTCCAATGCCGACGTACAAGTCAGAACACATTGTGTCTCAAAGAACACAGGGTACAACTTCTACAAGAAATAAAATATATTAGTTAGAGTTATTTATAAAAGTGGATACTGAAACCCACTTATTGGGTGATCAAACATGAGGGACAATCTTGAGTAGGACAAAATCTGGTGAACTTAAAAATCTAGCGTCACCAACGTTTTTTCAGCTCTCCACATAGGAAGGTTCTATTACTCCATGCATCCGGATCTCAAGCATGGTAGGGGAAACCAGGTAGGTTCAACCCAGTCTTTTTATCCGTTGACGGTGTGGTTTTGCTGACGTCACGGCAACGAATCAATAGCAGCGCTCATATTGCATCTGGTAGCACTGCTGCCCCCAAATCTGGCTCCTCTATTGGCCTAACGACACGGCGTTTTGGTGACGTCACAAAAGGTTGCTTGAAATAAAGCCTTTCTATTGGCTAGCCAAACAAGAGGAGGTGTATTTTCTCCAATAGAAATGATCCTACTTTGTTTCCTCTACCGTGATATCTACGGTATAATAAAACCTCTCTATGTGGAGAGCTGGAAAAACGTTGGTGATGTTAGTTCTTTGTTGAGTTCACCAGATTTCGTACTATTCAAAATTATCTTTCATGTTTGAACAACCTGGCAAATGACTCAATGACAGCTGGCAAATATTTGAAGCAATGGGCGTACTTCCTTTGGTTCCACAAAGAGATAGCCCTGAGTCGGAGCCACTATAGCCACAGCACATCATTTCAGGGACAATAACTGCGGTAGACAAGCTCACATTCGATAGAGGCACACTGTAGCGAATCAGATATTTCCTTGGTCATTCAATAACTCCCTAAAAAACTCCATACCCTCATGGAATTTACATTCCTGTCAAGTCTCGAGTATAACGAGGTCAAGTATAAAGAACACTATTTCATCTCTTCTACGTTCATCCCACCCAGCGACGGAACCAGGCTTCAGAAGTATTTCCTAACTTGTACAAGCTTAATCAGAAGCTACAAAGCTACATATGAGGAAATTCCTTCGATTGAAAAGATTCTATTAGTTCTTGAAGGAGGAATGAGAAAATTCAATCGTAGACGTCCAAAGCGAGACAAAGTATCGTTAATTTGAACAATTGACAACGACACGCCAGGATGCTTCTTCAACCTAAAGTCTTACTGAAAGAAAACACCATATTTTGTCAGAAACATTTGCTTACTTATTTCGCTTCTACACAACTGAGCTGAAGATGTGGAAATTCTACAAAGCTATCATGTATTTTGCTCCAGTATGCTTTCGAAAGTCGTGACGTTGCCGCTCGACACACAACACATCACTCGGACACCACACGACACACAACACATCACTCGGACACCACGCAACACACAACACATCACATCACTGTTCAGTTCAGCTCACAGCTACACAGCAACTGCAATAAAAAAGCGTCCGTGTGAGCGGCTGAAGAAGAGAAGGAAGATGTGAGGTGCCGCCAGTGGGGGACGGGCCGGTACAGCGAGCTGAATCACTCCGTCACGAGGACGCGCCGCTTGGGGAATATCCTGATGAAGAGCACCATGCCTGCACACAATGGTAGAGGAAACAAGGTAGGGTCAAACCAGTCTTTTTTTCGTCGGCTGTGTGGGTTTGCTGCCGTCAAGGCAACGAACCAATAGCAGCGCTCATTTTGCTTCTGGTAGCACTGCTACCCCCAAATTCGTTTCCACTATTGGCCTAACGACATGGCGTTTTAGTGACGTCATAAAATTTGTAAATTTGTTGGAAATAAAGCCTTTTCATTGGCTAGCCGAGCAAAAAGAAGTGTATTTTCCCCATAGAAATGATCTTCCCTTATTTCCTCTAACGTGCTGCACACGACAGGGCGGTGTAGCGCAGGCCGAGGCTGCGAGGTCTTTACACCGACTAATGATAAATTATAGCAAAGGCAGAAGGTCTGCAAGGTCTTTACGCCTACTAATGATAAATTATAGCAAAGGCAGAAGGTCTGCAAGGTCTTTACACCTACTAATGATAAATTATAGCAAAGGCAGAAGGTCTGCAAGGTCTTTACACCTACTAATGATAAATTATAGCAAAGGCAGAAGGTCTGCAAAGTCTTTACACCAACTACTGATAAATTATAGCAAAGGCAGAAGGTCTGCAAGGACTTTACACCTACTAATGATAAATTATAGCAAAACAGAAGGTCTGCAAGGTCTTTACACCAACTACTGATAAATTATAGCAAAGGCAGAAGGTCTGCAAGGTCTTTACACCTACTAATGATAAATTATAGCAAAGGCAGAAGGTCTGCAAGGTCTTTACACCTACTAATGATAAATTATAGCAAAGGCAGAAGGTCTGCAAGGTCTTTACACCTACTAATGATGAATTATAGCAAAGGCAGAGGGGCTGCAAGGTCTTTACACTTACTAATGATAAATTATAGCAAAGGCAAAGGGGCTGCAAGGTCTTTACACCTACCCAATGATAAATTATAGCAAAGGCAGAAGGTCTGCAAGGTCTTTACACCAACTACTGATAAATTATAGCAAAGGCAGAAGGTCTGCAAGGTCTTTACACCAACTACTGATAAATTATAGCAAAGGCAGAAGGTCTGCAAGGTCTTTACACCAACTACTGATAAATTATAGCAAAGGCAGAAGGTCTGCAAGGTCTTTACACCAACTACTGATAAATTATAGCAAAGGCAGAAGGTCTGCAAGGTCTTTACACCTACTACTGATAAATTATAGCAAAAGCAGAAGGTCTGCAAGGTCTTTACACCAGCTACTGATAAATTATAGCAAAGGCAGAAGGTCTGCAAGGTCTTTACACCTACTACTGATAAATTATAGCAAAAGCAGAAGGTCTGCAAGGTCTTTACACCTACTAATGATAAATTATAGCAAAGGCAGAAGGTCTGCAAGGTCTTTACACCAGCTACTGATAAATTATAGCAAAGGCAGAAGGTCTGCAAGGTCTTTACACCAGCTACTGATAAACTATAGCAAAAGCAGAAGGTCTGCAAGGTCTTTACACCAGCTACTGATAAATTATAGCAAAGGCAGAAGGTCTGCAAGGTCTTTACACCAGCTACTGATAAATTATAGCAAAAGCAGAAGGTCTGCAAGGTCTTTACACCAGCTACTGATAAATTATAGCAAAGGCAGAAGGTCTGCAAGGTCTTTACACCTACTACTGATAAATTATAGCAAAAGCAGAAGGTCTGCAAGGTCTTTACACCAGCTACTGATAAATTATAGCAAAGGCAGAAGGTCTGCAAGGTCTTTACACCTACTACTGATAAATTACAGCAAAAGCAGAAGGTCTGCAAGGTCTTTACACCAGCTACTGAAAAATTATAGCAAAGGCAGAAGGTCTGCAAGGTTTTCACACCAACTAATGATAAATTATAGCAAAGGCAGAAGGTCTTCAAGGTCTTTACACCAGCTACTGATAAATTATAGCAAAGGCAGAAGGTCTGCAAGGTCTTTACACCTACTACTGATAAATTATAGCAAAAGCAGAAGGTCTGCAAGGTCTTTACACCAGCTACTGAAAAATTATAGCAAAGGCAGAAGATCTGCAAGGTTTTCACACCAACTAATGATAAATTATAGCAAAGGCAGAAGGTCTTCAAGGTCTTTACACCAGCTACTGATAAATTATAGCAAAAGCAGAAGGTCTGCAAGGTCTTTACACCAGCTACTGAAAAATTATAGCAAAGGCAGAAGGTCTGCAAGGTTTTCACACCAACTAATGATAAATTATAGCAAAGGCAGAGGGTCTGCAAGGTTTTTACACCAACTAATGATAAATTATAGCTAAGATAGAAAGGGAGCCTCACAAGCGGCACTCACTGATGAAGACACAGCACACGAGCACGAGCATGAGCCAGATCCAGCAGTTGCAGGCGCGCTTGTTGAGCGCCGCCAGCCTCTCCGCCTCCGTCTTGAGGGCCGCCTCGTTGGAGGACGCGAGGTTGGAGCTTTGGTCCAGTGTCTGGGGGGGCAACACACCCGTCAGTGGGAGCAGCACACCCGTCAGTGGGGGCAGCAAACCCGTCAGTGGGGGCAGCACACCCGTCAGTGGGAGCAGCACACCCGTCAGTGGGGGCAGCAAACCCGTCAGTGGGGGCAGCACACCCGTCAGTGGGGGCAACACATCCGTCAGTGGGGGCAGCACACCCGTCAGTGGGGGCAGCACACCCGTCAGTGGGGGTAGCACACCCGTCAGTGGGGGCAGCACACCCGTCAGTGGGGGCAGCACACCCGTCAGTGGGGGCAGCACACCCGTTAGTGGGGGCAGCACACTCGTCAGTGGGGGCAGCACACCCGTCAGTGGGGGCAGCACACCCGTCAGTGGGGGCAGCACACCCGTCAGTGGGGGCAGCACATCCGTCAGTGGGGGCAGCACACACGTCAGTGGGGGCATCACACCCGTCAGTGGGGGCAGCACACCCGTCAGTGGGGGCAGCACACCCGTCAGTGGGGGCAACACACCTGTGAGTGCAGGCAACACACCCGTCAGTGGGGGGCAACACACCCGTCAGTGCAGGCAACACACCCGTCAGTGGGGGGCATCACACCCGTCAGTGGGGGCAGCACACTCGTCAGTGGGGGCAACACTCCCGCCAGTGGGAGCAACACACCCGTCAGTGGAGGCAACACACCTGTCAGTGCAGGCAACACACCCGTCAGTGCAGGCAACACACCCGTCAGTGCAGGCAACACACCCGTCAGTGGGGGGCAACACACCCGTCAGTGGGGGCAACACACCCGTCAGTGCAGGCAACACACCCGTCAGTGCAGGCAACACACCCGTCAGTGCAGGCAACACACCCGTCAGTGCAGGCAACACACCCGTCAGTGCAGGCAACACACCCGTCAGTGGGGGGCATCACACCCGTCAGTGGGGGGCAACACACCCGTCAGTGGGAGCAACACACCCGTCAGTGGGAGCAACACACCCGTCAGTGGGAGCAACACACCCGTCAGTGGGGGGCAACACACCCGTCAGTGGGAGCAACACACCCGTCAGTGGGAGCAACACACCCGTCAGTGGGAGCAACACACCCGTCAGTGGGAGCAACACACCCGTCAGTGGGAGCAACACACCCGTCAGTGGGAGCAACACACCCGTCAGTGGGGGCAACACACCCGTCAGTGCAGGCAACACACCCGTCAGTGTGGGGCAACACACCCGTCAGTGGGGGGCAACACACCCGTCAGTGCAGGCAACACACCCGTCAGTGTGGGGCAACACACCCGTCAGTGGGGGCAACACACCCGTCAGTGCAGGCAACACACCCGTCAGTGGGGGGCAACACACCCGTCAGCGGGGACAGCACACCCGTCAGTGGGTGCTATGCCACACCCAGGCTGGGTGTGGCTTCACTCCCAGCAAAATAAGGATGCACCAAGCCAGCACTCTCAGCTCCATGACACCCGTGTACATACATCATTATACTCATTTTTTCTATATTATACTACATTATAAGTTAGTCTTCTTAAACACACAAAAGGTGTTTCAAAGAGAAAGAAAATGAAGGCATCATTTGGTCACTGTGGCCGAGTGGTTAAGGGCCCGCCTTTCCCGGGAAGGAGTCGGCGGTTTGAATACCGGCGCCCGCGGTCATTTCTCCCCGTTGGGAAAAGGAAGAACACAGCCACAATTGCCCACTCTACCCAAGTGTTGGAAATGGGTACCGGCTTGACCGGGGGAAACCGTCATTGCGTCCTGGTGTTAGTTGTGAGGCGTTTGAAAAACCAACGCACAAGATGATGTGTATCAGGCTTGACTGGAATAAAGCATCCTTTTCTAGTTTGGAGTTGAGGGAATGCAGAATCTATGCAAAAGATGTGTGCTCACAAAAAATTCCCAGCGCACAGGAACAGTAACAGAAGGAAGGTCATGAAACAAAATAAAAATTGAAGAAGAAAGTCAGCGGTGTTGAAGAACATGACAGCAGTGAACCAGGAAAAGATGATCCTTGACAACTAAAAAAATATAGTCAATAACAAGAAGACCTATCTAACTCTCAGCTCAGGACCTCACATTTTCCCCAGGAGCAGTAATTTCCATAGATACATCAGTTCCGTCTCCTTGAGGAGAATTTATTGCAATTACGTCCCACAAGAACTGAACATATTGCGAGCAATGGACAAATTGCAGTCGAATCAAATTTACATAGAAAATGAATCAAACTTGCTCAAGTGCAATTTGAATACATTTTTAATGAATTTATTGCGAGTCCACATTAGCCTAAAGGATTCAATTTATAATTCACGTGCTACTATATAGTGTACACGGCCCATCACAAATGCCGGGATTGGATATTTTGCTAGAACAAACCTTGCAGATGTGGATGCCAAACAAATATATCCATCCCAACAGTACCCGCCATTAAAATATTCTTGTACTTGTGCACTGGTGAAACTCGTATCACAGATACGGTCATTGAGCGTCCGTGTGAGCGCCACAGAGAGACGGAAGAAGCGGACACCAAACAAATACAATACAAATGTATAGAAATAAACTAACACATCAACGGTATTGTTAAATGACAAAATTGGCCAAGAAGTTTTTGAAAAATCTGTTACTTCTTTTTTCACGTGATAAGTTACATTTTTTTGAAACAATAGATTCAATTTTCATAGCCGCAATATTTTTTGGCTCGTGAACATAAGTGAGCGGATGCCAGGTTTTTTTTATATCAATTGAATGGTATTTATGATAGCATTCAAATAGATTTTAACTATTGAGAAAGTTTGTAGACAGGCGATATATATATATACATTTATATAAAGTCATACCTCACCTTACGAAAGACGCAACTAACGAATAATCCAAGTTACGAAACGCCTTCAAGTAAAATTTTTCGTTTCTGAATGCGAAAGAAAATTCAAGTTACGAAACGCGAAATCTCTGAAATCCAAATAATACGCGCTCGGCTTCGCAGCCGCACGAATCCTCCAAAACATAAATACACTCGTAGAATCCTGTAGTTTGTTTTGAAATAGGCGATATAGAGTAAATGGTAAGTGATTTTGATGTCTCATTCATTTTAATTTTTTAATAAATATTTTTCTTTTACTTTTACCACATATTTCAAACAAAATTGGTATACTTTAATGATTTTCGCAGGGTTTAAGGGGTAGTATTGGAGGCCTCAGAACGAATCAGGAGTTTTACATGTAAAATGCAACTCTGCTTACGAAAAAATCACGTTACGAAACCCCTTCTGGAAGAAATTAATGTTTTAAGGTGAGGAATGACGGTATTAAGCAAATGATTAGAATGGGGATATTAAAACCAGCTTTTACCACACATTAATACGACGACTGTGATACGACCCATCGGTAGGTCGTGCTCAAGTTTTTCTGCTGCGAAACAACCCATCGATGGGTCTTTGAAAAAGTTTTAACAGTCTTTTAAATTAATGATATTCAAAGGACCCATTATTGTTTGTAATTCATAATATTTACCACAACTTTTTAATTTGAATTTGAGTATAAAAGTGAACTTCAGTATAACCCCAGCCAACGTGTTAAGCACACGGTTTGGGCGATTTTACACCTACTTCTGCAAGCGTGCTCACGGCAGTCGCGACGTCACACGAGTGGCCTCAGATTTTGTACCATTTGTGATCAATCGAAAACAAGATAAATAAAAACATTTCATTTCGAATAAAGAGAACACAACAACCACATCATTGGTTTTGAAATAAAGCGAGATTTTATCGGTTTTAAAACAGAGCGAAATTAAGTTAGCTGTGGAGTATATGGCCTGACCTGCAAGTCTCGCTTGATGACTTTGGCCGCCGTGCTGGACTGATCTTTCCACTGGCGCGTGAGGAGCAGCATGTCGCTGAGCAGCCGCTCCCGCCGCTGCTCGTCTGACGCCAGCCGGGACTCCGCCCCACCCACCACCACCTCCCCTGCAGCGCCTCCGTCACCTGCGGCGCACGGCACACTGGGAACTATTGAACTATTGAGAGGTCCTAAACTATTGAGGTGGAACTCGGAACTTTAATGTGATGCAGCACTTGTGAAGAGTTTACTCGGCGTATACAGCAACATTCGTGCGACATGTGTATTGTGTATACATACAATGTTGCTGATGCAGATTGTATCACGTCTAAAAAGCCCTTTAGCGTATGAAAGA
This sequence comes from Morinoia aosen, assembly GCA_030386875.1. Taxonomy (NCBI): domain Eukaryota; kingdom Metazoa; phylum Arthropoda; class Malacostraca; order Amphipoda; family Talitridae; genus Morinoia; species Morinoia aosen. The sequence continues at coordinate 28,362,614 of CM059566.1, forward strand.
GGAAGGCCTGTGCAGAAAAATGTGTTTCCACATCTTGTACATAGAAATATAAAACATTCTGATCTACACCCAAACTTTCCCTCACTTCTGTCACAGTCACTCCCCTCCCTCACACACCCCGCACTCCCCTCCCTCACACACCCCCCATTACCCTCCCTCACACACCCCGCACTCCCCTCCCTCACACACCCCTACCTGCTCCCTCACACACTCCGCACTCCCCTCCCTCACACACCCCGCACTCCCCTCCCTCACACACCCCGCACTCCCCTCCCTCACACACCCCGAACTCCCCTCCCTCACACACCCCGCACTCCCCTCCCTCACACACCCCGCACTCCCCTCCCTCACACACCCCGCACTCCACTCCCTCACACACCCCGCACTCCCCTCCCTCACACACCCCGCACTCCCCTTCCTCACACACCCCGCACTCCCCTCCCTCACACACCCTTCACTCCCATTACTCACACACCCCGCACTCCCCTCCCTCACACACCCCGCACTCCCCTCCCTCACACACCCCGCACTCCCCTCCCTCACACACCCCGCACTCCCCTCCCTCACACACCCCGCACTCCCCTCCCTCACACACCCCGCACTCCCCTCCCTCACAAACCCCGCACTCCCCTTCCTCACACACCCCGCACTCCCCTCCCTCACACACCCTTCACTCCCATTACTCACACACTCCGCACTCCCCTCCCGCACACACCCCGCACTCCCCTCCCTCACACACCCCGCACTCCCCTCTCTAACACACCCCGCACTCCCCTCCCGCACACACCCCGCACTCCCCTCCATCACACACATCTCCCTCATCCACACCCCCTCCCTATCCCCTCACCCCCGTCACCCCCCAGCAGCTGGTGCCTCAGGGAGGGCCGGCTGGACGCCCTGCGCTGGAGAAGCTGTGGGAGGGGTGCCGCCTCAGGGAGGAGCGGCGCGCCCTCTGACACAAGGGGCGCCGCCTCGCTCTCCACCTGCACAGCCACGGAGTACAGGGACGTCTGAGTTGTGCTCACGGTACAGGAAACATTATTATATGAGAAAGTTTTAGCCTCCCTTAACAACGACAAAGATGTTCCAAAAGGGGAAGGATGAAAGCACCGTTTAGTATGGAGTTGAAAGAACGTGGAATCTATGCAGAAGGTGCATAGAAACAGTAAGCTAAGAAAGAAGGTCATGAAACAAGAAAAAGTAGAAGAAGAAAGTAGTAGGTGCTGAAAAAAAGGACAGCAGTGAACCGAAAAAAGAAGGCCCGTAACAAAACAAAAACCTATGCTGTTTCAACAAAAAGAAAGCCTACCTAACCTTTAGCTCGGGCCCTCACGTAGTCCCCCTGGGAGCGCTAATTCCCATAGATACAATAGTTGTATCCCCCTGAGGGGGGTACAGGAAACAAGGTAGATTCATTTCTATGGGGTCAATACACCTCCTCTTGTTCGGCTAGCCAATAGAACGGCTTTATTTCAAACACATTCTATGACGTCGCCATTGCGACATGTCGTTGGGCTAATAGCGGTGCCAGATTTTGGGCTATCAGTGTTGCCAGATGCAATATGAGCGCTGCTATTTGTTCGTTGCCATGACGTCAGCATTGCCACACGGTTGACGGAAAAAGACTGGTTTGAACCTACCTTGTTTTTTCTACCGTGGTTGTGCAGCTGGGAATAGGGTTACCTCAGAGGGGCATTGATGCTCTCCCAGCTCCAAGTCTGTTCAGAGCAGCTTCTGTTTGTTGCACTTGTTAACTGCAGACTCGGAACAGCTCGTCTTCAACTAACACTTTGACCGCTATTAATTAAACTGTAATTCAATATCCAACTCAAAATTCAATACAATTATCAGCAGTTTTGAAATAGCAAACATTAACTGGATCGTGCCTTCATTTAGCTTCAAGTAAAAATCTATGAAAACTGACTACATGACGAGTGGTCGGTCAGCAGCATTATGAAAATCCCCTCCGCGGCCACCGGTGGCGCACGTTACGGTCAAAGCGATAATTAAGGAGTGCGAAGCATCACTGGTGCTCTGTGCTTTACACATTGAGCTTGCCATGAACCAGGTTTCGATTGCATCGTAGAGGTACAAATTGATAGCGAGCATCAGCGAGTTTTCACTTCACGCTGAGTTGTTTGAGGGAAGGTGGAATTTCAAGTGATATATGCAAGGGAAGTTTATTATATTGTAATAAAAGGAGTTTTAAATGAACGTATTGTGAAACGTTCTGTTGTGAGTTGTCACCGACCACCTATGATAAGGTGTTTTGAAGTATAGCTTATGTTATGCTTTGGAAAAATTACTGAATGACTGGGTTTTTATAGCTAAGATTTGTAGCGTTTCAGAGAGCTCCGAGAGCTTTACCCATAACCCGGTTATGTGGACTGCGGTTTTTGTGTTAGTTGTCCCTCATTTTAATGTAATCTTATGTATCCCTTTACCTCCTGACGGGAACTCCAGTTCCCAGATGGCTAGTGCTGCCAGTTTAGGTAAATTGACAAAATTTCAAGGTAATTCAACTAGTAGGGAAATAATTTGAACTAAATGACAAAATTAGGGCAATTAATAGTATTCTTACAACTATGTTTTTAGACATTCCAGAAGTTCGACACGTGCAATTTGCTATTGATATCCACTCAGTGTAAGCGTCATGGTCTATGCAATACATTTAATACCTTTATTATTTCACTTGAGCAAGTTTTTCATACGTACATGTATTTACTGATAAAATTAAGCATAAACTAAATTGATATTTTTTTCTCAGATTTTTCCACCATTTTTTGGAGTCGAAGCATTTATTTTTAAAGCATAATTTTCTTTCAATTTAAAAAGAAAATAAGCACCTGCTCATACAGAAAAAAAAACATACTAGGGAAATTTTGCTGATATTTCAGGGTAATGACAGAAATTATCTTAGAAAACTTTCCCTTAACTATTTAAGTGTTGGCAAGCAAAAGGTTAAGCCTCCCGTTATGATTGTTAAATAATTAAATTAACCTAACCAAATTGCTGGAGGCATGGGATGGCTATAAGGGGAGCTGGGAGGCCACCATCATTACCCTTGTCATACCCAGTCTAACTTTTTCGCGGCTTCATGGATGTTTTTCGACGCCTCAGCGATTCAATCGCTTAAATCGCTTAGGCAACGAAAAACATGCATGCAGGCGGCGAAAAAGTTAGTACCATGAGTAGTCCCCTAGGAAAGTTACCCGCGTAAATAGAATCTTGATGTCCCCTAACAACCAGGGGTGCCACTCAAACTACTGCCGTAGTATTTACCCAAAAGGGAAACTCCAACCTTACAACCTAAGTCGATCTTGTTATATGTTATTTTTAAATGAATTACACATTTTTTGACTAGAAAAATACTCTCAAGTAAATTCATTAAGCAGAGCAAGACAATTTATAATAGAAATATTTTCGAAATCCAAAACCCTGAAGACCAGGTAAATTATAGAAAACATGCGTACACTGACGACTGCCTCACCTGAGCCTCAGCCTGCTTCACCTGAGCCTCAGCCTGCCTCACCTGAGCCTCAGCCCGCCTCACCTGAGCCTCAGCCCGCCTCACCTGAGCCTCAGCCCGCCTCACCTGAGCCTCAGCCCGCCTCACCTGAGCCTCAGCCCGCCTCACCTGAGCCTCAGCCCGCCTCACCTGAGCCTCAGCCTGCCTCACCTGAGCCTCAGCCCGCCTCACCTGAGCCTCAGCCCGCCTCACCTGAACCTCAGCCCGCCTCACCTGAGCCTCAGCCCGCCTCACCTGAGCCTCAGCCCGCCTCACCTGAGCCTCAGCCCGCCTCACCTGAGCCTCAGCCCGCCGCACCTGAACCTCAGCCCGCCGCACCTGAACCTCAGCCCGCCTCACCTGAGCCTCAGCCCGCCTCACCTGAGCCTCAGCCCGCCTCACCTAAGCCTCAGCCCGCCTCACCTGAGCCTCAGCCCGCCTCACCTGAGCCTCAGCCCGCCTCACCTGAGCCTCAGCCTGCCTCACCTGAGCCTCAGCCCGCCTCACCTGAGCCTCAGCCCGCCTCACCTGAGCCTCAGCCCGCCTCACCTGAGCCTCAGCCCGCCTCACCTGAGCCTCAGCCCGCCGCACCTGAACCTCAGCCCGCCGCACCTGAACCTCAGCCCGCCTCACCTGAGCCTCAGCCCGCCTCACCTGAGCCTCAGCCCGCCTCACCTGAGCCTCAGCCCGCCTCACCTGAGCCTCAGCCCGCCTCACCTGAGCCTCAGCCCGCCTCACCTGAGCCTCAGCCCGCCTCACCTGAGCCTCAGCCTGCCTCACCTGAGCCTCAGCCCGCCTCACCTGAGCCTCAGCCCGCCTCACCTGAGCCTCAGCCCGCCTCACCTGAGCCTCAGCCCGCCTCACCTGAGCCTCAGCCCGCCTCACCTGAGCCTTAGCCCGCCTCACCTGAGCCTCAGCCCGCCTCACCTGAGCCTCAGCCCGCCTCACCTGAGCCTCAGCCTGCCTCACCTGAGCCTCAGCCCGCCTCACCTGAGCCTCAGCCCGCCTCACCTGAACCTCAGCCCGCCTCACCTGAGCCTCAGCCTGCCTCACCTGAACCTCAGCCCGCCTCACCTGAGCCTCAGCCCGCCTCACCTGAGCCTCAGCCCGCCTCACCTGAACCTCAGCCCGCCTCACCTGAGCCTCAGCCCGCCTCACCTGAGCCTCAGCCCGCCGCACCTGAACCTCAGCCTGCCTCACCTGAACCTCAGCCTGCCTCACCTGAGCCTCAGCCTGCCTCACCTGAGCCTCAGCCTGCCTCACGCCTCCCAGCTTCAGCAGCTGCCTCTTCGAGCTCTGCAGCATCTCGGCAGACGGTGGGCTGCAGAGGCACAAAATTAAGCTATAAATTACACAAAATTAAGCTGCAGAGACACCAAATTACGCTACAAATTCCACCAAATTAAGCTGCAGAGACACTAAATTAAGCAATTCAAAATAGTGAATTGCTCCCGTGTGTTCAATGCAACGAACAGCACACGCGCATTGCTTTCTTTGTGTAAATAATAGCAAGGAATGAACACACGCTTCAAGACTCGTTTTCTCGGAATTGAAAGACGCTTTTACAGACATTCTTCCTGCTATGATAAGCAGGGTTGTGCTTAATGTGAAGCTTTGACCCGGTAATTCCTCTGGCAACATCCGTGGTGCAGCCAGCAGCCTCGCGCCCCTTTGTTGGTTACAACCACACCCCCACCACACCACACCTCCACACCACACCACACCACACCCCCACCACCCCACACCATACACCACAACCCACCACAACCCACCCCAACCCACCACACCACACCCTCACCGTACACCAACCCACACCCCCATCATACACCACACACCCCACCCTACCCCACCACTCACCACGGGCTCGTCTCCAGCTCCTGTAGCACGCTGTGCAGCCACCGCACCTGCTGCACACACCACATCTATGAGTCGTGGATTTATTTTCATATTTTAGTTTTAGCCTCTCTTAACACAACAAAAAGCTCCAAAGGGAGGAAGGGTCAAGGCACCATTTAGAAGAGTTCTAGGAACGGGGAATCTTTGCACAAAATGTTCTCGCACAGGATCCCCTGCGCATAGAAACAGTAAATTGAGAAAGAAGATTAGGAAATGACGTTAAAGTTGAAGAAGAAAGTCTGAGAAAGTAAAAGCAGGAGAAGCAGTGAACCGAAAAAGATGGTGCTTATCAAAACAAAAAAAAAACATTTTATTTGAACAAAAAAAAAGGCCTACCTGACCCTCAGCTCACGACACGGCCTTTTTTGTTAGACGTCTTCATTTGACACTTTGACTGACGTGACTTATTTGACACCGGTGATACACGGAGACATTTTTCATGATGCTGCTGACCGACCAATAGTCGCACATTTAATTTTCATAAATACCTAATCAAAGCTGAACGAAGGCAGGATCCAATTCATGTTTGGTATTTTTAAAATAGTTTACTATAATTGACTTTAAATTTTAGTTAGATGTTGAACTTGATATTTAATAGTCGCTGTCAAAGTGGTAAAGTGCATAGTATTACATGTCTTCATGTGAGTTAGACATGACACGTCCTCATGTGAGTTGGACATGACACGTCCTCATGTGAGTTGGACATGACACGTCCTCATGTGAGTTGGACATGACACGTCCTCATGTGAGTTGGATATGACACGTCCTCATGTGAGTTGGACATGACACGTCCTCATGTGAGTTGGACATGACACGTCCTCAAGTGAGTTGGACATGACACGTCCTCATGTGAGTTGGACATGACACGTCCTCATGTGAGTTGGACATGACACGTCCTCATGTGAGTTGGACATGACACGTCCTCATGTGAGTTGGATATGACACGTCCTCATGTGAGTTGGATATGACACGTCCTCATGTGAGTTGGACATGACACGTCCTCATGTGAGTTGGACATGACACGTCCTCATGTGAGTTGGACATGACACGTCCTCATGTGAGTTGGACATGACACGTCCTCATGTGAGTTAGACAGGACATGTCCTCATGTGAGTTATACATGACATGTCCTCATGTGAGTTAGACATGACACGTCCTCAAGTGAGTTGGACATGACACGTCCTCATGTGAGTTAGACAGGACATGTACTCATGTGAGTTAGACATGACATGTCCTCATGTGAGTTAGACAGGACATGTACTCATGTGAATTAGACATGACATGTCCTCATGTGAGTTAGACATGACATGTCCTCATGTGAGTTAGACATGACATGTCCTCATGTGAGTTAGACAGGACATGTCCTCATGTGAGTTAGACATGACATGTCCTCATGTGAGTTAGACAGGACATGTCCTCATGTGAGTTAGACAGGACATGTCCTCATGTGAGTTAGACATGACATGTCCTCATGTGAGTTAGACATGACATGTCCTCATGTGAGGCCCAATAAACATCCTCACGTACGGTGATGTAAAGAATTGCACATGAAATGCTCGTGAATTGACACGATTTATAATATTTTCAAATTATTGCGGAGCAATTTAGTTATTTCTTACTCTCCTCTGCCACTTGCTGCGATCTCTGGGTAGCGGAGTGATATGTGGTAGTGGTAGTGCGCCTGTATGCAACACTGTCCTCAGTGATGATATGTGGGGTAGTGTGCCTGTATGCAACACTGTCCTCAGTGATGAAATGTGGGGTAGTGCGCCTGTATGCAACACTGCCCTCAGTGATGAAATGTGGGGTAGTGCGCCCGTATGCAACACTGTCCTCAGTGATGAAATGTGGGGTAGTGCGCCTGTATGCAACACTGTCCTCAGTGATGAAATGTGGGGTAGTGTGCCTGTATGCAACACTGTCCTCAGTGATGAAATGTGGGGTAGTGCGCCTGTATGCAACACTGTCCTCAGTGATGAAATGTGGGGTAGTGCGCCTGTATGCAACACTGTCCTCAGTGATGAAATGTGGGGTAGTGCGCCTGTATGCAACACTGTCCTCAGTGATGAAATGTGGGGTAGTGCGCCTGTATGCAACACTGTCCTCAGTGATGAAATGTGGGGTAGTGCGCCCGTATGCAACACTGTCCTCAGTGATGAAATGTGGGGTAGTGCGCCTGTATGCAACACTGTCCTCAGTGATGAAATGTGGGGTAGTGCGCCTGTATGCAACACTGTCCTCAGTGATGAAATGTGGGGTAGTGCGCCTGTATGCAACACTGTCCTCAGTGATGAAATGTGGGGTAGTGCGCCTGTATGCAACACTGTCCTCAGTGATGAAATGTGGGGTAGTGCGCCTGTATGCAACACTGTCCTCAGTGATGAAATGTGGGGTAGTGCGCCTGTATGCAACACTGTCCTCAGTGATGAAATGTGGGGTAGTGCGCCTGTATGCAACACTGTCCTCAGTGATGAAATGTGGGGTAGTGTGCCTGTATGCAACACTGCCCTCAGTGATGAAATGTGGGGTAGTGCGCCTGTATGCAACACTGTCCTCAGTGATGAAATGTGGGGTAGTGCGCCTGTATGCAACACTGTCCTCAGTGATGAAATGTGGGGTAGTGCGCCTGTATGCAACACTGTCCTCAGTGATGAAATGTGGGGTAGTGCGCCCGTATGCAACACTGTCCTCAGTGATGAAATGTGGGGTAGTGCGCCTGTATGCAACACTGTCCTCAGTGATGAAATGTGGGGTAGTGCGCCCGTATGCAACACTGTCCTCAGTGATGAAATGTGGGGTAGTGCGCCTGTATGCAACACTGTCCTCAGTGATGAAATGTGGGGTAGTGTGCCTGTATGCAACACTGTCCTCAGTGATGAAATGTGGGGTAGTGCGCCTGTATGCAACACTGTCCTCAGTGATGAAATGTGGGGTAGTGCGCCTGTATGCAACACTGTCCTCAGTGATGAAATGTGGGGTAGTGCGCCTGTATGCAACACTGTCCTCAGTGATGAAATGTGGGGTAGTGCGCCTGTATGCAACACTGTCCTCAGTGATGAAATGTGGGGTAGTGTGCCTGTATGCAACACTGTCCTCAGTGATGAAATGTGGGGTAGTGCGCCTGTATGCAACACTGTCCTCAGTGATGAAATGTGGGGTAGTGCGCCTGTATGCAACACTGTCCTCAGTGATGAAATGTGGGGTAGTGTGCCTGTATGCAACACTGTCCTCAGTGATGAAATGTGGGGTAGTGTGCCTGTATGCAACACTGTCCTCAGTGATGAAATGTGGGGTAGTGCGCCTGTATGCAACACTGTCCTCAGTGATGAAATGTGGGGTAGTGCGCCTGTATGCAACACTGTCCTCAGTGATGAAATGTGGGGTAGTGTGCCTGTATGCAACACTGTCCTCAGTGATGAAATGTGGGGTAGTGTGCCTGTATGCAACACTGTCCTCAGTGATGAAATGTGGGGTAGTGTGCCTGTATGCAACACTGTCCTCAGTGATGAAATGTGGGGTAGTGTGCCTGTATGCAACACTGTCCTCAGTGATGAAATGTGGGGTAGTGCGCCTGTATGCAACACTGTCCTCAGTGATGAAATGTGGGGTAGTGTGCCTGTATGCAACACTGTCCTCAGTGATGAAATGTGGGGTAGTGTGCCTGTATGCAACACTGTCCTCAGTGATGAAATGTGGGGTAGTGCGCCTGTATGCAACACTGTCCTCAGTGATGAAATGTGGGGTAGTGCGCCTGTATGCAACACTGTCCTCAGTGATGAAATGTGGGGTAGTGCGCCTGTATGCAACACTGTCCTCAGTGATGAAATGTGGGGTAGTGTGCCTGTATGCAACACTGTCCTCAGTGATGAAATGTGGGGTAGTGTGCCTGTATGCAACACTGTCGTCAGTGATGATATGTGGGGTAGTGTGCCTGTATGCAACACTGTCGTCAGTGATGAAATGTGGGGTAGTGCGCCTGTATGCAACACTGTCGTCAGTGATGATATTTGGGGTAGTGTGCCTGTATGCAACACTGTCGTCAGTGATGATATGTGGGGTAGTGCGCCTGTATGCAACACTGTCGTCAGTGATGAAATGTGGGGTAGTGTGCCTGTATGCAACACTGTCCTCAGTGATGAAATGTGGGGTAGTGTGCCTGTATGCAACACTGTCGTCAGTGATGATATGTGGGGTAGTGTGCCTGTATGCAACACTGTCGTCAGTGATGAAATGTGGGGTAGTGCGCCTGTATGCAACACTGTCGTCAGTGATGATATGTGGGGTAGTGTGCCTGTATGCAACACTGTCGTCAGTGATGATATGTGGGGTAGTGTGCCTGTATGCAACACTGTCGTCAGTGATGATATGTGGGGTAGTGTGCCTGTATGCAACACTGTCGTCAGTGATGAAATGTGGGGTAGTGCGCCTGTATGCAACACTGTCGTCAGTGATGATATGTGGGGTAGTGTGCCTGTATGCAACACTGTCGTCAGTGATGATATGTGGGGTAGTGTGCCTGTATGCAACACTGTCGTCAGTGATGATATGTGGGGTAGTGTGCCTGTATGCAACACTGTCGTCAGTGATGATATGTGGGGTAGTGTGCCTGTATGCAACACTGTCGTCAGTGATGAAATGTGGGGTAGTGTGCCTGTATGCAACACTGTCGTCAGTGATGATATGTGGGGTAGTGTGCCTGTATGCAACACTGTCGTCAGTGATGATATGTGGGGTAGTGTGCCTGTATGCAACACTGTCGTCAGTGATGAAATGTGGGGTAGTGTGCCTGTATGCAACACTGTCGTCAGTGATGAAATGTGGGGTAGTGCGCCTGTATGCAACACTGTCGTCAGTGATGATATGTGGGGTAGTGTGCCTGTATGCAACACTGTCGTCAGTGATGATATGTGGGGTAGTGCGCCTGTATGCAACACTGTCGTCAGTGATGATATGTGGGGTAGTGTGCCTGTATGCAACACTGTCGTCAGTGATGATATGTGGGGTAGTGTGCCTGTATGCAACACTGTCGTCAGTGATGATATGTGGGGTAGTGCGCCTGTATGCAACACTGTCGTCAGTGATGAAATGTGGGGTAGTGCGCCTGTATGCAACACTGCCCTCAGTGATGATATGTGGGGTAGTGTGCCTGTATTCTACACTGCCCTCAGTGATGTTGATATGTGGGGTAGTGTGCCTGTATTCAACACTGCCCGCAGTGATGATATGTGGGGTAGTGTGCCTGTATTCAACTGTGCTCTCAGTGATGCTGATATGTGGGGTAGTGCGCCTGTATTCTACACTGCCCTCAGTGATGTTGATATGTGGGGTAGTGTGCCTGTATTCAACACTGCCCGCAGTAACATTTATGTATGGTAGTTCGTTTATGTTCATACGAAATAAAAAGGAATAAAACACTGCAGTTTGCTTCACAGCTTTTTTTTACTGGCAAGCAACAACATGTGAGTATTGTACAAAAAATTCCTGGCACAGTAGCGCAAATTGTATGTTAGCTCTCGCGTCCCCAATCACAAAAAACACAAAACGTTTACACGAGAAACAGGAACCATTTTAGCTTAAAACTAAGGGAATGAGGAATCTATGCACAAGGTGTGTTTCCGTACAAGATCTCGTTTGCAGAAAACGGTAAGTTCAAAAAGAAGTTCAGGAAAAAAGATGCAAGTTGAAGAAGAGAGTCAGGGTTGCTGTAAACAGGACAGCACTGAACCGAGAAAGATGGTCCTTAACAAAGCAAAAACATTTCATTTCAACAAAAAGAAGGCACACTTCATGGCACAAAAAGCAAACCAGCGCAGACCTGCTGCTGGTCACGTGTCTGTGAGCTGAGCGCAGCTACACTGTATGTTCAGAGGAACATGAAACAAACATAATTTCGGCAATCTTCCCACATTTACGAGGAAACTAGACCTTCCTCAACACTTTGAGTGCAACGGGAGGCACCGGTAGTCACTGAGGGCATTATCATAATGCTGATGACCGACCAGCAGTCCCTGACCCAATTTCCATAAATACTTAATGAAACCTAAATAAGAGGCACAATCTATTTAATGTTCGTTATTTCCGAAATTGATCTCTAAAAATTAACCCTACTTTGGAGTCGGAAATTGAACTTCAGTTTAACCCGCCTCACTTAACGTATTAATGAATGCACACAGAGAAGACTTAAGGTATTGTACAGGCTGTTAACTAACGCAATTCAATTTATTCAAGGCATTGAACGAAATGGTGGAAGCGCAGTTTAATCTACAGTCGGTTAAATGGAAGGCTGAGTTTGAGCTGCAAAATTACTGACATTGCAATTTTTGGAGAGTAGCACAGTAGAGGAAACAAGTTAAGTTCAAACCAGTCTTTTTTTTCGTTGATAATGTGGTTTTTCTGACGTCACAGCAACGAACCAATAGCAGCGCTCATATTGCATCTGGTAGCACTGCTACCCCCAAATCTGGCTCCACTATTGGCCTAATGGCATGGCGTTTTGGTGACGTCATAAAGTTTCTTTGATTTAAGGTTTTTCTATCGACTAGCGGCGCAAGAGGTGTATTTTCTCCCATAGAAATGACCCTACCTTGTTTCCTCTCCCGTGTGCACTACCTCAGTAACGGATACCAAACCCAAGCTACCATCAGTGTCTTCTGGCAAACTGCACTACTTCCAAAAACGGATTAGATTAAATAGGCTAGTTTGAGACTGCCTACCCACAACAAAGGTGTTCCAAATAGAAAAAGGAGGAAAACACCATTTAGTATGGAGTCAAGGAAACAGGAAATCTATGCACAAGGTTTGTTCACACATAAGATCATCTGTGCATATAAATAATACGCTAGGAAAAAAGTTTATGAAACATGTTATGTAAAAGTTGAAGAAGAACGTAGTAGATGCTTGAAAAACAGAGAAACAGTGAAGCGAAAAAAGATGGTCCGTTATAAAACCAAAATCTCGTTCTATTTCAACAAGAGGAAGGCCTACCTAACCAGCTCGAAAGTTCACATCTTTCTCCTGGGAGCGCTAATTTCAATGGACACAACAGTCGTAGCTCGCTAAAGGCAAGGCACTAAAGGCAAATTTGCGCATGTCTTTCACGTAGTTCGTGTTGAACTCTGTGTCTCTCAAGACACAATTGAAGTTTGCGTTGGCTAGGCAGAGGCGAGCTAACCAAAGAGTTCAAGTTACAGACACCATAAAACGGAGCTTTTCAATTTCAGCATCAGAAGAAATACGAGCAGAAGTGGACACAAAGTGCTGTTCAAAATTAAAATGCTGCCCTTCCCTCTCTAAAATTAAATATTAAGAAACATTACGAGTGTTGACACCCATGTCAGTATGTCATTCTTGCACACACATTCCAGACATCTTTCTATTCCACGTGGTTCCTCCCCGAGGCAGAGCACGTAATCAAATTTTTCGGAGACGATTACTATTTTTGACGACCAAAGCCGAGGAAGATAGAAGTGTCAATGACGAAAAATTTCTGAGCACGGCCTATAATTTCTCAAGCCCAAGTCTCAGTTTGGTAGCGTTTACCGAGTTCATTTTTGAAGTATGCGTCCGCCAACTTCTGGTCGCGAAGGCCACACTCACACACGTAAGCGAGGGCCTCTGAGACGTCGATGGGAACGCGCTTCGCGTTGCCGGCAAAGTAAACTTGAGCTTTGCCTTCATCTACGAGGGCCCAGAGTCTCTGGGCCTGATCCCGGATGCAATGTTGCACGTAAACTTTGTCTTCTTGGTCGCGAGAGAATGCCGTGTGGACTTCCAGAGCATCCTCATAGCTACGCCATTCCTCTGCAAAGAAAAAATCTTTGGATTTGCCCCGGCAGCCGAAGAAGAGAAGCATGGGAGAAGAAGTGAGTTTGAGAGCAATGCGCTCTTGGATGTAAGAACGGAATGGCGCGACGCCGGTGCCGGTAGCAATCATTACCACGGGAGGTAAATGAATTTGTGACTGTCTATGGTCTCTCTGGGGCGACTGGCTTGTTAGGCTCTGGGACGATGACTTTGGTGAGGTGCAATCCTCAATTTGCGGAGTAGCTGAGACATTCAGATCAGGCAAGGGGAATTTGAGTGATCCTTTTTTGATGCTCACCAGCACTTTGTGTCCGAGACGCAGAGTCGCCAACCAGTTGCTGCAGACGCCCAGCCGCGGTCTTTTCAGAATTGTGTGGTAGTTGACTACTGCCATCAGCACTTGGGCTTTATTGGGCAGCATGGCGCTAGAGCTGGCAATAGAATATGCTCTAGGCTTCAGACGTGGCACCACGTCGAAAAGATACTCAAAAGGGATTTTTCTATTTACGTAAGGAAAGTCTGCCAACACTTCCACTATGGAGCGCTTGGGTCTATTGCAGTAGTCGTACAGATCTTGCTGTCCAGCTGCCGATGAAAACTCCAAAAATTTCTCTTTTTCCAAGTCATCAGTAGTGAAAAAACTTAAAAGTTCGAAAAAATAGCGCTTGGGAACACTCATGATATCGAAATACTTGGTGACACACTCCTCCACAGAGCAGCCTTGCAGGAGCCATGCTGGCAGATCTCCGACGTTGGGATTTTCATGAGAAGGCTGCAGCTGAAATCTTTGCGAGCCATCTAAACCTACGACATCTAAAAATTCCTTGACGTGCACTGGTAAGTTCTCAGGTGTGATATAGAGAACGTCTCCTGGCTTGTGCTTGTAACTGATGTCAGAGACGTCAAACTCTGCCAGTCTGACATCTTGGAAGTGGTGAGGGGCAGTGACGCGCTCCAGTTTAGTGAGAGGACAAGCCAGGTAATCTTTCTGCACAACACCAAGCAACACCTTGCCTGCATCGCTACCACCAGTCGCCTCGTCTAAAAACTTCACCCTGAATCGTGGCGGTGGCAGTGCGTGTTGTGCCAATGGCGGGACACCCTGAGGCAGAGGGTACAGAACCTCTAGCTCGCTCCAGAGCTGTGTGAGCCACGAGTCCACCACAAAGTCAGGCCCGAGGTCGTGCTGGTCGTCTGCCAGCCCGATGCTGAGCACCGGCTGTGCACCGAGATGCTGCAGCAAATTATTCAAACGCTTGCCGCTGTAATTGAACTTCTGGTAGGAACTGTCACCTAACGCAAGCACGCCGAACTTGACGTCTTTCAATAGCTGCCGGTCGCGTCGTTGGCTCCAGAGGCGCGCGAAGAACTCCTTCATGTTGTCAGGATCGTCACCCTGACCGGTCGTCGCTGCCACACACACCACACACAGCGGCGGCAGGCGCGAGCACAACTCTTTGCAAAATGCGTCGCTTTCTATAAGCTCGCACATGTCTGCACGTGAGCTCAAACTTCTGAACTCTTCTACTCTTTTACTCTCGTCATCCTGACATTCTCCTTCAGCAACTATTGGAGCAGTAACACGCGATGTATTGGCAGAACCAAACGCCTGATTCGTTTTTGTTGTGTCAGTTGCTGTATCCTCATGGTTCCCTCGCGCTTGCGACAAGGGGAAAGGTCCAACTTGCTCTCCGTGACTGGCATTTCGAGGTGACACGTTTGCCTCGGACAACTGTGGGTACATGGACTTGGAAATGCAACGTTGGATTTCCTGGATGACTTCCAGGACAGCTGGTCCTGATGCCTGGGAAGCAGGCCCGGCCAAGTGAGGCAGATCTCCTCGCAGGTGGTGCAGGTGTGCGCTGTTCATCTCCATGAGGACGGGCGCGTAGTGCCGTCGTCGCGCCTCCCTGGCGACGCGTTCGGCAACCTCCTCCGCGGTGCCCGTCTGGCTGCCGTACAGCACCACCACCCGCCGCACCCGCACCAGCTGCACACACACACACACCACGGTACAGGAAACAAGGTAGAGTCATTACTATGGGGAAAAATACATCTCTTGTTTGGCTAGCCAATAGAACGGCTTCATTTCGAACAAACTTCATGACGTCACCATTGCGACATGTCGTTGGACCAGTAGTGGGTCCATATTTGGGGTTAGCAGTGTTGCCAGATGCAATATGAGCGCTGCTATTGGTTCTATCCCGTGACGTCACCATTGCGACATGTCGTTAGGCCTATAGTGGTACCAGATTTGGGGCTAGCAGTTTGTCAGATGCAATATGAGCGCTGCTATTGGTTCGTTGGCATGACGTCAGCATTACCACACAGTCGACGGAAAAAGACTGGTTTGACCCTACCTTGTTTCTTCTACCGTGACACACGCATACACACGCACACACGGTCTCAGCCACCGCAGCACCGCCTCTCCCACACCAACGTGCACAGTGTGTGGAGAACACGATGTTGTCATACGCAGCAGCGTTGGGGCGGAGCTAAGCACTACGAGTTAGAGCACCTCAGGGCAGTGGGTGTGAGGGCGGTGTTCGTTAAGAGTGGAGGCATTGAGCAGAAGAAGGATAATTATTATTGCAATTACTTAACCACCATTTCCACCAACAAGCGATCCGCACAGTGAGACGCAGTAGCAAATTACATTTTAAGTACAATTCAAAATAAATTTGCAAATAATGGAAGATGGCAGACGCGACACACTCGAGAGACCCGAGCCTAAACCAGTGCTATTCGCTAATTTTTGCAAGAAAGCCACTTCGGTTAAACGCATTGATTGAGAGTGCCGCAGCTACAGCAAGTCGCGTACATTATATAAATTATACATTAATTTAAATGTTTTTCGAGAGCCGGGAATTGAGTCATCTCAAGCCGCACAATGAATCCCACTGGCCTAAGCAAAGCGAGCGCGACACATCGGAAAAATTCGAATCGCACTAAAAAATAATTTATATAAAAACTCATTTCACTTGTGCAAGCCGAATTTGAACTGAAATCGACAAACAAAATACTGGTCGCTATACAGACACGATTAATGAGGAGTGTAACTGAAAACACGAAGGTTATTGCAGGTAAGAACTTGATTTAAACCAAAGTGACTCCCAAATGACGACACGCTATGATGCTCCAACTGTCCACAAACTACTTTTCGTGACTAAAGCGTCAAAAAAACGGCCCAGACCAAGCGAAACGAATGTATTTCCCTGTAATTCGGGTCAATAGTTATCATATTGTAACAGAGTGAGATAACAAAAAAGGCCGGCACCCACAACCGAGCTGGAAGAAAGCAGCACGTCTTGAACCACAGCTGCGACGAGGGAATCACGGAAAGCTCGAAGCATGTGTCACTTATTGGGTCATGGTGAGGAATGGGAAGGCAAGTGGGAAGTAAGTGGGCAAGGGAAATAAGGAGGCAAGTGGGAAGGAATGGGAAGGCAAGTGGGAAGGAATGTGAAGGCAAGTGAGAAGTAAGTGGGCAAGGGAAATAAGGAGGCAAGTGGGAAGGAATGGGAAGGCAAGTGGGAAGTAAGTGGGCAGGGGAAATAAGGAGGCAAGTGGGAAGGAATGTGAAGGCAAGTGAGAAGTAAGTGGGCAAGGGAAATAAGGAGGCAAGTGGGAAGGAATGTGAAGGCAAGTGAGAAGTAAGCAAGATAGGCACGAGGTTTGAGGTGAAATGCACCACTCACAGAGTTGGAACAACTCAATTTCAAGGCTTAAATTAACGAAATACAATAATCATTTTTCTAAAACATTGATACACAAGAATGCGAAGCAAAAAATGAGATCTTGAAATCGGGAAATAGTGCAACCTATTCTCTACCAGAGGCTGGGTGTTCTCTACCAGAGGCTGGGTGTTCTCTACCAGAGGCTGGGTGTTCTCTACCAGAGGCTGAGTGTTCTCTACCAGAGACTGAGTGTTCTCTACCAGAGGCTGAGTGTTCTCTACCAGAGGCTGAGTGTTCTCTACCAGAGGCTGAGTGTTCTCTACCAGAGGCTGAGTGTTCTCTACCAGAGGCTGAGTGTTCTCTACCAGAGGCTGAGTGTTCTCTACCAGAGGCTGGGTGTTCTCTACCAGAGGCTGAGTGTTCTCTACCAGAGGCTGGGTGTTCTCTACCAGAGGCTGAGTGTTCTCTACCAGAGGCTGGGTGTTCTCTACCAGAGGCTGGGTGTTCTCTACCAGAGGCTGGGTGTTCTCTACCAGAGGCTGAGTGTTCTCTACCAGAGGCTGAGTGTTCTCTTCCAGAGGCTGAGTGTTCTCTACCAGAGGCTGAGTGTTCGCTACCAGAGGCTGGGTGTTCTCTACCAGAGGCTGGGTGTTCTCTACCAGAGGCTGGGTGTTCTCTACCAGAGGCTGGGTGTTCTCTACCAAAGGCTGGGTGTTCTCTACCAAAGGCTGGGTGTTCTCTACCAGAGGCTGGGTGTTCTCTACCAAAGGCTGGGTGTTCTCTACCAGAGGCTGGGTGTTCTCTACCAAAGGCTGGGTGTTCTCTACCAAAGGCTGGGTGTTCTCTACCAAAGGCTGGGTGTTCTCTACCAGAAGCTGAGTGTTCTTCACCAAGTTACATGTGGAATTGAGCCTCGGCTCGAGACTGTGACCATTTAAACAATTTAAACAATTTAAACAATTTATTTACCACAGGTAATAGAGGTAGAATTTTTCTTAAGTCTAGTACAATGGTCAAATTTGAGTATAGCTACCTGTGGGCCCGAACAAGTTCAGTGACTTCTAGGGCATCCTACCATCACGTTATTCTAGGGTGTACAAAATGTTTAACCTAGTTCACTTAACCTAGTTTCGCATTAGACTGATCATTGAGATAATTAACTCAATATTTTATGCTGTATTTTACAATATAGGTCAAATCGGCTATATTTAATAGTTTGTTTGATAAAACGATTCATGAGCAGACAGAATATTGGTTATGGTACCCAAGGCAAGTTACATTATGACATTATCATTAGTTACATGTAGGAGGCAAGATTTCGACACGTTGATCTTACACGTCTAGTATTCTGATAGGAAGTGAGACTCAAGATGTCTTTTGAATACTTTGTACAAATAACATTCACGGATCTCTGCAGGTATAGAGTTCAGAGTTTTGGTTCCAACGAAGAGGATACTGTGTTGCGACCGGGCCTTTGAATAATAAGGAAGCATGAATTTACTTCTATTTCGGGTTAAATGGTCGTGATGACCAGTTTGCGCAGTCAATAATTGTCTTAGGCTATTGTCGCCATCATTTCTTAATGTTTTGTAAATGAAATTACAGATGGAGATTTTGTAGAGATCCGAAAGTTTTAGTATTTTTAAATTTTTGAAAGAATCATTTGTGTGAGCATTATATTCTAGGTTCTTTACGGCTCTGACAGCTCTTTTCTGCAGAGTAAAAATTTTGTTGGTTTTATTTTTATCAGTTCCGTGCCATGCTTCTATTCCGTATTGCAAGTATGGAAAAATGAGCGTTTGGTAGAGCATTTGTAAAGCTGTTTCAGGCAGAAAATTTTTAACTTTATTTAGGATTCTGATGGATTTTGATAATTTAGAACTAATATGAGTGATGTGCTCTTTGAAGGTCAGATGTTTATCTATTATGATGCCCAGAAACTTACATGAGTTGGTTTCTTCGATTTCACCTTTGCCAATTTTAATGCATGGGAGAGATACATCTTTCTTGTATGAGACCGCAGAAAGCGTACTGTCATCGGCAAAAAGTATGAATTTGAAGAATGATGTAGATTTTACAATATCATTGATAAAAATCAGAAACATGAGAGGCCCAAGAACAGATCCTTGTGGAACTCCATGGCTAATTGTCTGTGGGTCTGATTTTGCGTCGTCAATGACAACGTATTGCTTGCGATTTATTAGGTATGACCTGAACCAATCATGAGCAATCCCTCGAATGCCATAACAGTGTAGTTTCGAGAGTAGTATTTTATGGTCCACACAATCGAATGCTTTTCAAAAGTCAAGAAATACAGAGAAGACAGGCTTTCCTTCATCTATATTAGAATAGAGGAATTGTAAATGATTTAATATAGCCTGTGTTGTTGATTTTTTAGAGCAAAAGCCGTATTGTTTATCGTAAAGAAATGATTTTTGTTCAAAATAAGAGTACACTTTTTTATACACAATCTTTTCGAATACTTTGCTAATAATTGGTAGTACGGAGATAGGTCGATAATTGTTTACACAGGTTTTTTCACCACTCTTAAAGATAGGGGTTACTCTAGCAACTTTGAGGGAGTTCGGGAAAGTGCCTAGCAAGAGAGACTTGTTAATAATATTTGATATCAGCGAGGCTACAATGTCAGCAATAACTTTAAGTACTTTAGTCAAAAACGTTTGTAACCCACTCGATTTATTTTTCATGTTGTTTATGCACGTAATTACATCGGAGGAGTTTGTAGGCGTAAAGAAAAAGGAGTTCGAAACCATGAAACCATCGTAGTTGTGAGCACAAGTTCAATCACTATTTTAATTACAGACTTCATCGCCGCTCCCAGACACACCCCCACAACCACTCAAGACCAACACAATAACAGCTTAAGCAACACAATAACAGTTTCAACAACACGATACACTTCAACCACTATTTCTCTACGGGGGCAAGCCTAAGCGCTTGCTGGGGGCGTGAGCACACTGCTGGCGGACACGGCACTCAATATATTCCCTTCAAGTAGCCTATGCTTTTTGCTTATAAATTACCGTACTTATTGATAGAAATCCCTTTCCTTACATTACATTAGTTAGCTCACCCGTCACGTTACGCTCTATAGAGCAGGGTGCAGCAAAGCATTCAACTAATCTTTTAAAACAATTGCATCCATATACGCAACTATTTATCTCCCCCGGGGGATAAGCGCGGGTCTGTGTTTTCTCACGTCAAACTGATAAGGTCAGACACTACAGGCACTCGTCAAATGACGCCAAACATTTCTCTGGGACGCACTAAGTCTCCACGAAGGTCTAATAATCAAGCCTTGAACCTGTGATTAGACCTGTGTGTCAGTTAGACCTGTGGTTGAAACTGCACCACACAGACACACACCACACAGAACACTGTACATAACACTACATTACACCCACGACACCACACTCACTAAACATAACACTACACTATACCCACCCCACCACTCACACTAAACATACCAACACATTATACCCACCACACCACATACACACTACACACACACACACCACACCACATACACTACACATCACACCACACCACACCGCCCCACCTTATCAAAGCTCCAGCTGGGGGTGCTCGTGCCGTTGGCCATCTGCTGCGTCTCCCGCAACACGCGCAGGAAGTTCACCTCCAGGCGGGACTGCGGCGCCTGCACGGCACACGTCATGTTCACTGCACGGCACACGTCATGTTCACTTATTATTATTATATAAGAAAGTTTTAGCCTCCCTTAACCACGATAAAGATGTTCTAAGAGAGGAAAGAGGAAGGCACCATTTAGTAAGGATTGAGGGAACGCGGAATCTATGCCCAAAGTGCACAGAAACAGTAAGATAGGAAAGTTCATGAAACAAGAAAAAAGTTGAAGAAGAAAGTAGTAGGTGCTGAAAAACAGGACAGCAGTGAACCGAAAAAAGATGGTCCGTAACAAAACAAAAACCTATTTTATTACAACAAAAAGGAAGCCTACCTAACCTTTAGCTCGGGCCCACACATGGTTCCCCTGGGAGCGCTAATTCCCATAGATACAATACTTGTATCCCACTGAGGGGCATCATGTTCACTGCACGGCACACGTCATTGTCACTGCACGGCACACGTCATTGTCACTGCACGGCACACGTCATTGTCACTGCACGGCACACGTCATTCTCACTGCACGGCACACGTCATTGTCACTGCACGGCACACGTCATTGTCACTTCACGGCACACGTCATGTTCACTGCACGGCACACGTCATGTTCACTGCACGGCACACGTCATGTTCACTGCACGGCACACGTCATTGTCACTGCACGGCACAGGTCATGTTCACTGCACGGCACAGGTCATGTTCACTGCACGGCACACGTCATGTTCACTGCACGGCCCACGTCATGTTCACGGCACACGTCATGTTCACGGCACACGTCATGTTCACGGCACACGTCATGTTCACGGCACGCGTCATGTTCACGGCACGCGTCATGTTCACTGTACAGCACACGTCATGTTCACTGCAGCGCAGCACACACACACACACCAGAGCATACACGTCACGATCCAACACCTGCACGCAACCAAGTGTGAGCGCACCAAGAAGCAGGCAGCAGCAGCAGCAGCAGCTTTGCATGAACACACCGGCCGGTGGCGCGGCACAACAGCGAGGGAGCTGCGCCGTCCCGTTGTGTCTTAGGGCCTGTTTACACGATCATTGAGTGCGCGCGTGAGCAGTGAAAAGAGGCGCAAGCGCCGCCCACTTACCCTTTGTTCAGGCGCATTTACTTTCTCAATGAAAGCGCGGACTTTGCACGTCTGCATGGCGCTGGCCAGAGCCATGAAGATGAGCATTGAGCAAGTGAATGCGCCTTTCCTTGAGCAAGTAAATGCGCCTGAAGCGAGAGCAAGTGGGCGGGGCTTGCGCCTCTCTTCATTGCTCACACGCGCACTCAATGATCGTGTCAACAGACCTTCAGGCCGCCGTTACACGGAGACCAAATGATAACGTCATACCATGATTTCAGAACCTGAAAACATGGTATATTCAAACTGGTCCCAAATTAAGCTGAAATCCGAAAGTTTCGTGGCGCAGGACAGACCGAATGGTACCGCTGACTGTAGAGGATTATGGTTACCATTTGGTCGCCGTGTCACGGCGGCCGTAGAATACCAACATTGGGGCCTTAGGTGATATGTGCCCTAGGCCTTCACTACCAACAAAGGTGACAAGTTGGTTGAGACACATTATGGAGCATCGCTCCACTCAGCTGCCACAAGCCGCTTGAGGCGCCAAACTAACAGGACTTCTTCACAACTCCAATGATGAACACGAGGAAGTTTCACACACAACCTGGCCACATTTCTACTCTCGTGCATCAAGGCCGGGTATACTCACCTTGTGGGGGGCAGGGGTGCCCATGGCGACCAAAGCACGGCAGGAGCGAATCTGGTGTGGGTCTCTTGCTGGTGGTGCACAGCGCGTCACCAACACCGCTGCTTGTTCTCCTCTCCCACTAGCTCTGTGGGCTGCTTGGTTTTCTTATTAATATAACCTGGCTCTAGGAGAAATGCATACTTTTTTAATTTCCTTCAAATTGTTGAATGCAGCCTCCTTTTCAAGTTAATTTGACCTGAAACGAATGTGCTAACATTTTATTGAACGATTACCTTAAACTTGATAGTATTGTTAATGACAGCAGCAGAGCTGGATATGAATTAGGTGTTAACTACTTGGTGATCCACCGGTGGGTCACCAAGAAATCCATATTACATTCCATATTACAGGGGTGACTCACCGGAGGTCACATACTGAATTTATGTATGTACATGATGAAAAACAAATGGAGGCAGGTTTCAATTTACTTTACGTTCATTTCAATGTTGAAGTTTGGACTAGAATCAATGCCTCTGCAGTTATTATGTCAAGTGACCAGTTATGCAAGTTTGTTTATTTATTTATTTATCTATTCAAAGTATTGAGTTAGATTAGATTATTGATTAATGTCTCGCTTACACATCCTGCACACAAGACCCCTGTAAAGACGAAATAGAGCAGGTGCTCCTCTCCATACAAACACACCAACTACACCCATCAGTGGTGATGGTTTAAACTATTTTTGTGTCGAGTTTTGAGAGTCTTAGTAGAGCTTTATTATCAAAACTGCAGGATAATGTTTCTTTCACCAAGCAAAAAGTAGACAAAGCGACATTTTTCTGCAGGTTGTTTGCACATTCCCCAGTATTGTCAAGGTAAGGATGCCTTCTCGAACCCAAAATAGAATCGATTGATTGATTATAAAAAAGTCTTAGCCTCCCTTTACCACAACAAAGATGTTCAAAGTGAGGAAGGATGAAGGCACCATTTAGTATGGAGTAAGGTAATGCAGAATCTATGGACAAGGTGCATAAAAACAGTAAGGTAAGAAAGAAGTTCATGGAACAAAATAAAAGTTGAAGAAGAATGTATTAGATGCTGAAAAACAGGACAGCAGTGAACTGAAAAAAAGTTCCTTAAAAAAACAAGAAAAACTATTCTATTTCAACACAAAGAAGGCCTACCTAACCTTTAGTTCAGGACCTCACCTAATTCATCTGGGAGCGCTAATTCCCATGAATATAATAGCTGTATCCCCCTAAGGAGACCCAAAATAAAACAAACACCATACTCGTGTAGTGCGTTCTGCTGACTATTGTCGGTAACATAGCCTCCCACTGAAGAGGTGAAGCCTCAATGCAACAAGAGCATCATGGGAACTGGAGACATTCCCACACTGAGCAATACTTGCGCACACCCAAACTGTCTTGCCACTAGCAACGCCCAATCGTAGCTTAACTTTACCGTATGCAAGTCCTGAACCTATGTACATTTACATCGCAAGGTAGTTTAACCTGTTACTCACTCGTGGACACCAAATTTTTTTCTTTAAATGAGCCATATATTATTTTCATTTCAATTTGAACCCTAACGTGTCATTTGAAGTTCAAATCTAAGTGACAGTTCCTATCTCATTGTGGTCACCGTGGCCGAGTGGTTAAGAGCGCGGGAAGGGTCGGTAGTTCGAACCCCGACAGTGCTGTCCAGTTTTTCTTCCCGTTGGGGAAAGGGAGAACTCAAGTAAAATTCCCCACTCTATCTAGTCAAATATATCGACATATAATATTATGTATTATGTCGAACACGTCAACAATGGGTACCAGCTTGACCGGAGGTAACCGTCATTGTGCCCTGGTTTTAGTTATGAGGCATTTGAAATAAACAATGCACAAGAAGATATGTATCAGGCTTGACTGGAATAAAACAACCTTCGATTTGCTGGTGGCCAGCTAATGCCAGTACTTGCAGTAATATGAACATAAGTCAGGATGCTGTAAGTCAACTTGAACTCGGCGTTTTATATAATGATGCACTCGGGGGCAGAGGGAGCGTGAGGCCCTGGCACCACAGGGTGCTCCCCTGCTGCAGTCTCCCCACTCCCTGACCGGCACAACTCACAAATAAGCCGTTTTAGATGCTCAACACGTGCACTGCGTATTGGTACATATGTGTACCAGTTAGTAAATTGCTCATTTATGTACAAGTAGCAATGGCTACCGTTTCACTGATTTCACTACCTTCATTCAAATTGGACTATGGCATACAAGTTAAAATGTTATAATGCAATTAAATTTTTCTTGCTTGTTAGAAAGGATAAAATGTAATTGGGCAGTAAAGATAGCGTTTTCAATTCTGCTTCTTCCAACCCAACCAACCCAACTGTAAGCAACGGTGTTAACACCATGATTGCAATGGGTTACACTAAAGTTCAATGTTCAACATAAATTTTCAAAATCAAAAGTGGTTAGGAATTTTATTAACACTAAAAATTAATTAGGTCAATTGAAAACCAATAATTTAAAAATGATTGAAATATTTTCAAACAACCCATTGATGGGTCGTTCTGCAGCAAGAAAAACTTAAGCACAACCCATCGATGGGTCACATCGCAGGCAACATGTTAAGTTCTCCACTAATGCCATTTCTTAGGCCAAATTGTTAAATTTTGCTTTTTGTTGGTCTATGTGAGTAAATTTAACATTATCTTCTTTGCCAAATTTGCTTTTTCTAGTCTATATGTCTAGTCTAGTCTAGTCTTTTTTCTAGTCTAGTTAAACTAGGTTAAGTGAACTAGGTTAAACATTTTGTACACCCTAGAATAACGTGATGGTAGGATGCCCTAGAAGTCGCTGAACTTGTTCGGGCCCACAGGTAGCTATACTCAAATTTGACAATTTTACTAGTTAAGAAAAATTCTACCTCTGTATCACCTGTGGTAAATAAATTGTTAAAATTGTTTAAATTGTTTAAATATAAGTAAATTTAATATCTTCTTCACCAAATTTGCTTTGTTCTGGTCTATATAAGTAAATTTAATATCTTCACCAAATTAGCTTTTTTTCTGGTCTATATAAGTAAATTTAATATAATCTTATTTGCCAAATTTGCTTTTTTTTCTGGTCTATATAAGTAAATTTAATATCTTCTTTGCCAAATTTGCTTTTTTCTTGTCTATATAAGTAAATTTAATATCTTCTTTGCCAAATTTGCTTTTTTCTGGTCTATATAAGTAAATTTAATATAATCTTATTTGCCAAATTTGCTTTTTTCTGGTCTATATAAGTAAATTTAATATCATCTTTGCCAAATTTGCTTTTTTCTGGTCTATGTGAGTAAAGTTATCATTATCTCCTTTGCCAAATTGTTCTTTTTTGGAAACTTCCTCGTAAGGGAGAGTTAAACTGGGAGGCCAAGAGCTGCAGCAGAGATCATTGCCTGCTTGGCTCAAGGTAACATGAACTGAGAACATGCTAAAGCCTCATTGCTTCCTCATCCACACAAGTTTTGCCTAACTGCACAGACAATCCAACTCAACACAGAAGCTGCCAACACAGTAGTGGGGTGCAGCCCCCCGAGATGTGACCAGCTGCTGGTCAGGAATAAGAGAGCACTTCACACAGTTCACCATGAAACAACCAGGTCATCTCAAAGAACTGACATAGTTCTCTTTTATTTCCAAAAGTGCGCACTTGAGAATTAGCAATGATGAAAGCAGGTAAAATCTCGTCACAGTAGAGCAGCAGCTAAACACAGCAGCAGTGGTTAGCCGGGCTGTGCAAGCGTCGTGAGCAAGCTCGTTTCCAGATGAACATTGGTAAAGTTGGCATAAAATATTACAAGTATTGAAGTATTGGTTTGTGAGCATTTTTGTCAGGTCTGAAAATTCACTCTAAACTAAGAAGAGGACACTTGACTCAGCAAAACAAGGCCATGACAAAGAAAGATTGCACCACTAAAGTAGGCATCACATGAATTTAATGACTAAATAGAAATGTCTGCTATTTGCACTGTCTCACATTTGTACCAATTCAACAAAAAATGAGAAAACCAGTATCTTCAAGCCCAATAATTTATCCATATCAATCAACAGCAACTAAATTTCTAAGTCCTTGGTATAGAAAAATGGTTCTTAATCTTTTTCTCCAATTCACCCCTTTTTAGTGAGCCAACTCCCCATTCCCAACCATATCTTCCTTTTACTTCTCTGTGACAGATTAGATTAGGCGTTAGTTTTAGCCTCCCTACTCGCAACTACAAATGCGATCCAAAAAGAGGAAGGAACCATTTAGTATGGAGTTAAGGAAACGCGGAATCTACGCAGAAAGGGCATAGAAACAGTAAGTTGTGAAAAAAGATTATGAAACAAGACCAAAGTTGAAGAAGAAAGTAGTAGGTGCTGAAAAACAGGGCAGCAGTGAACCAAAAAAAGGTGGTCCTAAACATAACAAAAAGATTTTATTTCAACAAAAAGAAAGCCTACCTAACCTTTAGCTCAGGCCCTCACATTGTCCTTCTCTGTGACATTCCTAACCCAGCAGTGTTGTCACTTTTAGCCAAACATAACACACAATACCTCATTATGGTTGTTTTTGTAATTAAAACAGACTGTAAACGCTTGTGATTTGTAAAATAAGTCAACATTTGGATGTGATGTATTAGATTTTGGAATACTATCGATTTTTTGTGGGTGGAAACCAACTTCACCATTCCCCACAGGTTAAAAACTGCTGGTCTAGAGTTAGTGGAAAATTAAAAAAATTTCGCCTACAGGAAATTCCACACCAACCCGTGATTGGACCCACTGGCGGAGCAGCTTTAAGAATAAGCTGCTGTGAACCTCAAAATTTTACCTCATACAATTGCACAACTTTCGTGTGTAATAAGGTGTTCACTGATCATCGATGTGTCAACAGCAAGACAAATGTCCCCTTAGAATAAAATCTATGCATTAACCAATAATAAAATTTGCATATGAACATGATATTATTCAACATAGAAATCAATGGCTTCAATATTTTTGAACATTTTTTCTGAAGTGCTTCAAAATAGTTGATCCCCCTGAAATGAAGACACCAATATCTAAGTGTGATCGTAAGTCTGTGCGTAAATATTAAATGTAAATTATCATCCATTTCTTCCTGTTCCGCTCTGTGCATTTCTAATGTCCAGTATTTGACCTATTTATTGACTAGGGAGCCCGTTGTTCAGATCTCAACAAGCTGAACAGCGGTTTTTTATGGCTTAATTACGTTTGATATCAGGTCAGTTGCGCTCGCACACCATTATGACTCCCATGGATTTGCACCACAATTGTGTGAGCTCGCGACCTAAAATTACATTAGTAACCAAACCAATTTGACCCGAGAAATTAAAACATTCAACTCCGGGGAGAGATCAGTCTGCCTTTAATTCACTCATGCATCATATATGTATGTATGTACAAGCTCTCACATCATTCCAGTTCCATAGAACACAGCATATTAAAATTGGGCCGATAAAGCAAAAGTTTTTGAATTACTTGAGCATAAGAGACGCTTACACTCGTACATTTGAGGCACTCCACAAGCCATGCAGGACGGTATGCGTGTCTACGTTATATTTCAGAAGTTATATATGTATGCAGAAGTTATACTTTGCTGCACGTGCCGCTCACTCTGTAACCTGAGTGCACTGCTAGGTGAAGCTATCAGTGCATTGCACAGGCCTCCATTGCTGGGACCTGCCCACAGTAAAGGTCTGTTGACACGATCATCAAGGGCGCGCGTGGGCAATGAAGAGAGGCGCAAGCCCGGCCTACTTGCTCTCGCTTCAGGTGCATTTACTTGCTCAATGACAATGCAGACTTTGCTAGTTTTCATGGCGCTGGCCAGAGCTTGTCAGCGTCATTACAGACGCGCTGTCATTGAGCAAGTAAATGAGCCTGAAGCGAGAACAAGTGGGCGGGGCTTGTGCCTCTCTTCACTGCTCATGCACGCACTCAATGATCGTGCAGACAGCAAGTCACAAAAAAGCGTCCACCCCTCACACCCAACCTGCTATAATACAAGACCCCTCCACATGCACACAGAGCATTAGGCAGCAGTGTAGGTCAGTCGGCAATGCCGCGCTCGCGCTCCTGGTGCCGTATCTTGTGCAGCAGGGAGCTGTAGTACTTGGCCCTGGCCACCAGGGGGCGCGCTGCTGCTGGTCTGCCCGCACTGAACGCCTCACCCACCTCCCTGTACGGCACACAGTTCTTACATCACCACTTCTGTTATTATTATTGTTTGAGGTCGCTTTTCCACCGGGGTTGCCAGCTAATATCAAATGTGGACCCCTTTGCTTTCGTGAAGCATTTTAAAGGAAATATCGTGGATTTAAAAGGGAGTGCAGCCTAGTTCCCTGGGGTTTCAGCTGCCCACCCTCTAATAGCCGAGCGGTTTACCCATGCTGAAACCCCTACCGGGCTAACAACGCAGTGCACTCGGCCGAATTCTTTCTACTTTGAATGTTGTGAAAGCCTTAATCACCACTTCTGGTAGTAAACTACTTTTGGTGGTAAACCACTTTTGGTGGTAAACCACTTTGGGTAGTAAACCACTTCTGATGATAAACATCTCTTCTCCAAAACAAGTATATGGGATCACGAAAAGAACACGTTTTATAGCTTGATTAAAAAATTTACTCATTATCATAAGTTTTAGTGCAAAAAATACTATATATTAGATGAAGATATGACAGTGAGCTTGCACAACACTGCACATTTGTACTATTTTTTTTATGCACACTCGCCTAGAATCTGCAACCTTACAATCCGCTGCTTGTTGTGTTCATAAATACAAGTTGAAATACTGCTGCTAATGACCTGAAGTGCATTTTTTACCCTCTCCATGGAAATGAAGTAAGCCCTCTAGGCAGCCATGGCTGTCTTGATGCATTCCTCATACACATGATTCGAACAATTTTCAGCAATACATATCTAGGATTTAAAGTGTACAAGAATAACAATAAAGCTCATGATAATTAGCAATTAGCACTACATATATAAGAGCTAGCAAATTTGCAATGAGT
This sequence comes from Morinoia aosen, assembly GCA_030386875.1. Classification (NCBI taxonomy): domain Eukaryota; kingdom Metazoa; phylum Arthropoda; class Malacostraca; order Amphipoda; family Talitridae; genus Morinoia; species Morinoia aosen. Next base: position 28,391,933 of record CM059566.1, read on the forward strand.
CCGTAATTACTCTCAATAACTTATGCCATCTCAATTTTCTTAACAATTACCCACACTTAACAACATCATGGCTGTAAAAGTTGGTGCTCTTTTCTCATCACTAATTGCAAATAATTTACTTCTATCTTCAAATGAAAAGTAAAAACAGGAAACTTCCAAAAACGAAGATTTGGGACCGCCGTACTCATGAGGATTGTTTGAGCTGGGGGCCACACTCACCTCATGAGCAGATGTATGAGCTGGGGGCCACACTCACCTCATGAGCAGGTGTATGAGCTGGGGGCCACACTCACCTCATGAGCAGGTGTATGAGCTGGGGGCCACACTCACCCCATGAGCAGGTGTATGAGCTGGGGGCCACACTCACCCCATGAGCAGGTGTGTGAGCTGGGGGCCACACTCACCCCATGAGCAGGTGTATGAGCTGGGGGCCACACTCACCTCATGAGCAGGTGTGTGAGCTGGGGGCCACACTCACCCCATGAGCAGGTGTGTGAGCTGGGGGCCACACTCACCTCATGAGCAGGTGTATGAGCTGGGGGCCACACTCACCCCATGAGCAGGTGTATGAGCTGGGGGCCACACTCACCTCATGAGCAGGTGTGTGAGCTGGGGGCCACACTCACCCCATGAGCAGGTGTGTGAGCTGGGGGCCACACTCAACCCATGAGCAGGTGTATGAGCTGGGGGCCACACTCACCTCATGAGCAGGTGTATGAGCTGGGGGCCACACTCACCTCATGAGCAGGTGTATGAGCTGGGGGCCACACTCACCTAATGAGCAGGTGTGTGAGCTGGGGGCCACACTCACTCCATGAGCAGGTGCATGGCTGGGGGCCACACTCACCCCATGAGCAGGTGTGTGAGCTCTGGGCCACACTCACCTCATGAGCAGGTGTGTGAGCTGGGGGCCACACTCACCCCATGAGCAGGTGTATGAGCTGGGGGCCACACTCACCCCATGAGCAGGTGTGTGAGCTGGGGGCCACACTCACCTCATGAGCAGGTGTGTGAGCTGGGGCCACACTCACCCCATGAGCAGGTGTGTGAGCTGGGGCCACACTCACCTCATGAGCAGGTGTGTGAGCTGGGGCCACACTCACCTCATGAGCAGGTGTGTGAGCTGGGGCCACACTCACCTCATGAGCAGGTGTGTGAGCTGGGGGCCACACTCACCCCATGAGCAGGTGTATGAGCTGGGGGCCACACTCACCCCATGAGCAGGTGTGTGAGCTGGGGGCCACACTCACCTCATGAGCAGGTGTATGAGCTGGGGCCACACTCACCCCATGAGCAGGTGTGTGAGCTGGGTTCCACACTCACCTCATGAGCAGGTCGTATGCGAGCAGGACGCGCTGCTTGAGGTGAACCAGCAACTCTTCAGTCTCAGCCTCCATCAGCTCTTCGTTCAGCTCCATCACCGTGGTGAGGAACTCCGGGTCCAGGTCTGTCTGTGTCACACGGTCATATGACACACCTGGTGTGTCTGTGTGGTACGGTCACATGAAATACCTGGTGTGTCTGTGCGGTACGGTCACATGACACACCAGGAGTGTCTGGTGTGACACACCAGGTCTACAGTACCCAAAGACCACCCCCCAACCCTGCTGTGTTTTTGTTAAAACCAATCAGTAGTGAATAATTTCCTAACGCACTATATTTATACTCCTTCAGTCAATGAGGTTTACAGTAAAACGAAAGTGGTAGTTCTTGGCAGAGCTGTTAAGTCTCTCATGGGTCATTACCAAGTAGAAGTCTGGTAAGTGTCACTTCATTATTAAATTTTGTTTTCTTGTTGATTTTTGTTGCCTTAAGGAGACCGAACACACTTTTCCTAAAAATTAAAAAAAAAATACCTCCAGATTGAAATAAGCTTTGAGGTATTCAGACCATGTTTGCAGCATTTGAATAGACAGATGTAGCCTATAAAGTTTTCGAGATTTGCCCAAAGAAAATCTTTCAAAAGTCAATTTCTCAGCCAATAATGCAGATAGAGACGAATGTTTTTTTTCTGTTTGATTCACAATGAACATGTGTCAAAATGTTGAGGATAGTTTTCCGTTTCAGTTTAAAAAAAAAATTTTACAAATTTTCATATTTGAATATTTTCATAAAAAATTCATGCAAAAATATTTTGAAAAGATTATCAAAAAACGTACTGCAACATATTATAGTACTCACATTGCTCTCGGTGATACAAAAAAGATGACCTCAATCGGATGAAAACTGTGGCTGAAATTGAGCGTCAAAGTCTTGAAAAGTTAGTTCTAAGAAAATAGGGGTTTTGTTCAGGGGAGAATACCCCCAGATTGGCGAATTTTCTCGGATATTGATTTTTAGCTGCTATAGAAAGGGTGAGATGTCAGGTACATCCTGTGAAAAAATTAGCTTCGGACGTGCACTGTGTCCGATGCTACGGGGGGTTTCAAGAATGGGAGGTAGGGGAGGGGGAAGTGATATTTTATCATATAACACCTCCCCCTTGGCTTTTTCTTCACGGCTCGACGTTGTTATGGCATCTTCTATGTCTCTTTATTACTGTATAATGATTTTAATGGTCCTAGCTGACCCAACCTATAATAATAAAGAAAAATTGAGATTGTTTATGTTTCTTTGTTTACCTTATTTTGAAGGATCGTAATGTGGGGTTTCAGAATGCACCTCCTCCTACAATTTTTGAGCTACAGTAATGATTTTGGAATCATTGGATGCGGAAAAACGTCATCCAAAATTCGTTTTTGATCATAAGTTGTGACGTCATAAAGTATGTTTTTTTCAAGATAGAAGACATGCCGTGGAATTTTTTATGTTTTTTCATTTCAAATTGAATGTTTGGAGAATGTCATGTTAGTTTTTGGAATGTACAAGTATTTCCGCATCCAATTACATCAAAATCATTGATTTTACTCAAAAACTGTCAGAGGAGATGCATTTTGGAAAACTCTCGCAAAAACTTTGTTTTCTATGAATATCTCGTTTTCTTCAAAGAAAATCACATTTTTTTACTTAAGATAAATGATTCCAAATTGCATTTCCTATCAGTGTACCAAATTTCATTGCTCTACGTTCAATATCAAAGAAATTCTTCCTAAAAGGGTATTCTCCCCTTCAGGGCACTTTGCCACACATGATACTTAGGTTTTTGTTATTCCTACAAAATGACTAACACAACTAATTTTATATAATATTACACTTGGTTTTCCATTGTTTTCTCCCTTTTGGTATTATGGAAACCCTCTGGGTATGCCTCCAAAATACCCCCCTTTGGAGGGTATTTAGGGTAAAATACCCCCTTTGGGGGGTATTTTGGGGGGTTAAAAGCCTCGTACAGGGTTCCCGTTTTCACCAGGTGATGTAGGAAGGGTTTAGGAACATTTTCACGTAAAAATCTCATATATAATGTCTCGACCCAAAAGGACCCCCCGTTCGGTCTCCTTAAGACTAATTTTTATCTTATGGTAAGCATATTTGTTCTTGGCACATTGTTTTTTTTTTCATTTTTTATTTAAGATTGGATCATTCTTTCTTTAAATTAAGATAGACTCAGAGACAATTTACAATAAAAAAATTTCTGAGCTGACCATTTGAATTTGATGCTAACTAATTTGATTTCAGTTTCATTTTAATTGATCCTCATTTTATGGTCTATTTTTCTGTTGTCTTGCTTCAAATTTTAGTTGATGCATTTACTTTATTTGGCATGAATTAATTTTGAGCATGATTTTTTTACTTTATGCTTTACTATGAAGCTTAGCACATTCACTGCGTTTCTGTAATTGATAACGGTTGGTTTGGTTTTGTTGTAAGCAGCAGAATTGGGAAATTGACTTTACATCTCGAATACATTTTTATCCTTCCTGAGAAATTTGAACATGCAGTTGCACGATAACAATTCACCTTGTTTGATGAAAGTTATTTCTTAGAAGATCGTGAAACTGATTAGATGTCACTCATTGATACTGGTACATTAATGAGCAATTCACCTGTTGGTACACATGTGGCCCAATAGGCAGGGAACGAGTTAATTTAAAAAAAATCCAAATAGACAGGTATGGCTTATATTCTGTTCTTTTTCATTCTCAACCTTATTTTTTTTAGGGCTTTAGATGTAGTTGACCTCTCCTGATTTAAGAGTTCATTAATCCAAAGCCCAGTTATTTGTTTCAAAATCATTTACAACTGTTTCACAAGAAACCATTTTCCACATAAAATTGCATCACTTCCTTACTCTGTGGAAAAAGCTATGTGTAATGATGGACAAGTGCTTATGCCCCTCTCTCTTAACTGAGTGTCAGAACAAAATACCAGTATACCAATACATGTTTTCTTAACAAAAAATTTAAACTCATTCACAAGAGAAACAAAAATAAAGTGAAATGCATTAAAAAAGGAAATAAAAGTATGTAACTGTAAATGGATGCATGCACTCTGTCAATGACACAAGTTGATCAATGAAACTTTAGTGCTAGAAAAAATATGATTAAATGAATCTGAATCAGTATAGATATGGTAACTTACAATTGGTTCAGCACCAGCATAAGTACTCTCAATGCAATGATCTCAGAGAGAAATATAGCAAAATGATAGATAAATATACAGTGTGCTCTGTTTGAAGAGTGTCCTCTCACAGCACTCACATCAGCTTCCTGCACCACCATGCCCGACAGCTGCAGCAGATACTCGGCTCGAGACAGAGGGTGCAAGAGTGTCTGGTATGCCTTGTTTGTCCTACTTGAGTGCTGTGCTGAGAGCTCTTGTTCATCCTGCAATGTTAAAAGACACTTTAATCTAAAACGACGTAGTGAAATGTTAAAAGACACTTCAATCCAAGACAATGTACAGCAATGGGCAAACACAAATCCTTTCTCCCGCCGCATATGATTGTCTTATTGATAGCCCTTCCTAATATACAAATTCAACAGCCAGATTTTTAAACAATTTACACAGCCATGGTGATAAAGTTAGCAACATAAGTCCACTAAAAGACTACCCTGGCAGCTCTAAAGCTATGAAGATGTAGTAAATAATTTAAATACTCATAATTATTATATAGCTCATGACTCCCTAACCACAACAAAGGCAATCTCAAGAGAGCAAAGAGGAGGGAATATTTAGGATAGACAATAGAAATTAGAGTATCTAAGCAAAACACCGGTTTACACTCAGACTACCAGCAGATAGAAACAATAATTTAGGAAGAAAGAGAAAGAAAAGACATATGAGAGATAGCTAAGAAGGCATGAACACTGAACAAGCAAATTAAAAATGGAAGATACATACATACATATACCGGGCTTATCCTCCCCATGGGAGGGTAGCCGACAGCAGGCCACAATCACCACACTTAGTCACTAGGAGGCGAGAGAGGCATCACCGGCCGCACCTGAACTGCCAGGATCAGCAGCAGCCCAGCACAACCACCTTCCACAGTCAGGCCCGACAGCAACAGCTGGTTTACCCCGACCGCTTCATTGAGTGCAGCCCCTCCCCCGCACATGACAGGTCAACCCCATCACACGCGGGCAGCTTCCAGTAATGCGTCAAAAATAAAATTACCTCCTTATACACTGCCCCCACTCACTTCTGTCCGCAGCCATCCCTCTCGCCACGTCCACAGTCAGACCCCTCTCATACAAAGCACGTCGCACCCCATCCATCCAACTCATCCGTGGTCTACCTCGCGCTCGAAGACCACTCACTTCCGACATATATATCTTTTTCACCAGCCGCTCAACATTCATTCTTTCTACATGCCCAAACCATCCAAGCACTCTTTCATCCACTCGCCTGCTCAACTTTTTGATAACACCCGTCTGCTCCCTAACCAACTCATTCCTGATCCTATCTCTTCTAGTTACTCCATACATGCTCCTCAAACACTTCATCTCAAACACATCCAACTTCCTCCTCTCAGCTGCTCTCAACCCCCAAGACTCTGCTCCATACAACAAAACTGGCACAATCAAACTTTCATACAGTCCCCTCTTAGCATTCATACTCAAACTCCTGCATTCAAAAACTTTCCTCATTGCACCCAATGTCTTACAACCTTCACTCACTCGATGCTTCACTTCTACTTCCATACTATCCTTAACAGTCACAAAAAATGGAAGATGGAAAATCTAAAGGCTATCAATATCAGATGTAACTTAATACTATCCCATTAAAGAGTGTCAGTCCTAATAGTGTAAGGTAGGCAACCCTACCTAGCCCAGACCTATTGCCTTTCTTGCACCTCCTGAGGGAATTAGAATTATTGCAACTAAAATAATTTTATGAAGTCAACTTCAGCGCCAGAAAGTTAACAAAGTAAGTAAACGGCAATAAAGTCATTCAGAAGTGAATCAGACGCTTCAAGTAACATTATCTAAATTCTTTGATCTTTCCAATAACAGCATCCTCAAAATACAGATGTCATGACATAAGCAAGCATGAATTTGAATATCCTTATATCATGATTGTACATATGAATCAATAAGTGAAAATTAAACATTTGACATACAAACTACTAACCCCAGAAGCAGCAGAGAATTTATCCGGATGATACAATCTCTGGAGATTTTTGAAGAGATTAGAGAGGTGATGAGCATCTATGTTAAAGTCAGGCTTCAGACCAAGGAGTTTAAAGTGATTAACTTGATCTGCGATGGGCTGTATGGTGTTGCAGGAAGGGCAAAACTTCTGTGAAGCTGAGCAGGACTTGCCACACTTCCAGCACTGGGAGCTGCTAGTACTTAGGTTTACTGAGAATATTTTGGTGGGATTTCTCAAAAGAGTTGGATGATGCATGTGACAGTAACTTGCACTTGAAACTTTGCATGAGGAATGCATTCGCTGGAGTATGAAAGGGTAATATATAGTTGCAGATAGGGTAATTCTTGATCCCATCACACATAAGGTTTTAGCTACTTCATTCATATTTAGCTGATATCTGGAAAAAATGCAGATATAATAAAAACATTTTTATCACATTTAACTCATTTTACAACACCAGTACACTGTGAAGAAAACATTTGTAATCAGTGATACACTGTCCATGTATACACTTAGTTTTAGCCTCCCTAACAACAACAAAAGTGTTTCAATGAAAGGAAGAAAGAAGGCACCATTTAGCATGGAGCTGAGAGAATGGAGAAACTATGTGTAAGGTGTGTTCCTACACTAGATCCCCTGCCCATAGAAACAGTAAGTTGAGTAGAAGTTTATAAAACAAGGTAAACATTGAACAAGAAATAAGTAGGTGCAAAAAACCAGGACAGCATCAACCCAAAAAGAAATAGTTAATAACAAAACAAAAAGCATTTTCCATCCCAACAAAACGAAGGACCATCTAACCTTTAGGTTAGGACCCCTAGGAGTCCTATTTCCTATACATACAAAATTTGTAACCCCTAAGAGGAATTTATCTTATATTCCCATATAAGATATAAATATCAATTCAAAATTTTTGAAATCTCTAATTTCAAAGAGATCAATAAAATATTTTGAGTCATTAAAAACTCTGATTTCATTAAAGCACACATACAAATATTTTAAAGTATCAGCTTTACAATTAATCCCACGGACTACTTATCAATTTAGCAGTTGGAGTAACAAATTTGCAGACCATCACTAAAAACCACAGTGTTTTCCATGAATAGATTTTCCATGAATAAATGTTTTCCATGAAAAGATAGTGACTGGAATGAGCCAGTCATGTAGAGTGGGCTGTAATGACCCACCATGAGCGGAGATGATGTCTTGACGTACTGGTTATCCCAGTGATGCCGTCTTATGGCAGTTTGTGACAAGGATTGGAGGATCCTGAGTAGTTTAGTGGACAAGTCTAGTACACAGGTGCGGAATTTTTTTTTCGTGTGAGTATTGAGGAGGGAACTGTAGGCCGTTACAAAGGCCCCGACACTGTTGGCCCTCAATTTCAAGTTCAAGTTCAAGAATTTCTCCAGGATCCTACAATTTTCCCTAAAACCCATTTCAGAGACACAAAATTTACTACTGATAGATGCATTTTTCACAGGATGAACACTCAAGACAGAGCTGCTTGGATAGATTTCTACCTTGGCAACTACAAAGAACTTTACTTTCAAGAGCCATATTCTTTAAAAAACAAATCAACTATTAGTCATGCAATTATATTTCACTTGAAAACTAAAGTTATAAAACACTCAACAAAACAGTACAAATCTGTGAAGTTAGTATTCATCTAGCTTACTAACAGATTGAAGAAGCTGCATTATCTTTGAAGTGAGGAAGAAAAAAGATTTACATATTCAATGGACAAGAATCAGACAATAAAGACTGTCAGACTTAACGTAATACCTCAGAACTTTTTGTTTTTCAGGATATCAGTTACAAAAGTAATAATACTTAACAAAAAAAATGGACAAAAAAATGAAATAATAAACTATATAATACATCTAAAAGACCTAACCTAAAAATAATGAAAGAAAATGAACGACCAAACTAAAAATTACAAAATAGTATTGAGCTGATTTCTAAAGGAAATCCCTCACTAAACAGTAAAAATACTATGGCTAAAATAATGTATTCAAATTTCTGCTTATAAAAGAAGGGAAGCTGATAAATTTTAAAACAGTAGAAATTGAATGAATGATTTATTTCAAAAAATAGTTTAATCAAATCAGATAGAGAGCAGTAGCCCCCAATTGATGCACCATATCAATATGGATAGGCTATACAAGAATCATTTCATCATACCAGAATAGGATCAGTTATAAACATGGATTACTCCATAAAAATTCTGTCAGTGATGCATGGTTGAAGATATACAAGCATTCAAAATCCAACATGTATGATGAATGAGAAAGAAATTCATACTTAAGGTGTTATTATTTCTTCGGGGAAGAGAAAAAGTGAAGTCAGAACAATGATATAATTGAAATTTGCTCATATTGGTAATTTGCCTTATAAGTCTAACATTTTAGGAAAATGTAAAACAGAGTACCTTAATATCCACTTAACCATTAACACCTGTAAATTCTCATGATTTACAAGTATGCGCTGTTAAAAACAGGCAAATTTGTCTAAGCATGGAGTTAGTTTTTAAAGTGAGTAGATAACAATGCAACATTATAACACTTAAATTAGGCACACTGAGTAGTTATGTAATGTGTTATTTGTACTAGGGTAACTAGAGCAATTAGCTAAATGGTACACTTGACACTAGCAAGCAATTCAGTGATCTTTCTTTGTAAGTTAGATGGTACAGAGAGTCTGCCCAAATACAGGCTAATTAAAATCTAATGTCAGAACCACAACGAGTAACCGACTGCATCTCATTTACGCTAATTAAAATTTATATAAGCGCGTGTGCACGTCTGAAGCTTGAACTTGAATATGAGGGCCGACAGCGTCGGGGCCTTTGTAACGGCCTACAATTCCCTCCACAATTTTCACATAAAGAGTTCAGCACCTGGTACCAGACTTGCCCACTAAACTACTCAGGATCTACCAATCCTTGTCACAAGCTGCCATTGGATGGCATCACTGGGATAACCAGTATGTCAAAACACCATCCCCAGGCATATTGGGTCATTACTGACCACTCTACCTGACTGGCTCATTCCAGTCACTGTCTCTAACTCCAGGCAGGCACAAGAAACATTTTCATAGCTTCAATGATACTCAAATTACACTCCTGATCCAATCCAGCAAGACAACTCATACCGCAATCATCTTCAGCATATCTGGCATACCACTCATTCTCTCCATACTGCTCAAACATTACATTCATGAAAATTTCTCTCTCTTGCACATACTTACTACATTCCAGCATAAAATGCTCAATTGTTTCCTCCACTCCACTACTACACTGCCGACATAATCTGTTATTATTCTTATTCCACCTCCATGTACGTCTGTTCACACTCAATGACTTACATCTCACAGCAAACAAGGGTTGACTTCTAAAACTACCATCATATAACATCTCAAACTTAGGTGCTTCCTTTTCATATACCAGTTAGGTGTAGGCTTCTGCATCATACTAAGCTTCCACTTATTCAATCCATACTCTTTTGTTTGCCTCTCAATCTCTTTTTTCCATTTCTTGCAGTCCCACTCAGGCCCTACATCTCCAACATTTAATAAACTCCAGTCATCCTCAGGTCTCCCAATTCTAACATGAATAATCTTTTGCATACTAAGTTTCCTTAAATGCCCCCAACACACTTTCTCCCAATAGCTTACACTCAGATTCCATTCAAAAATTTGCTTTATCCATCTGCTATTCTGCATTCTTTTAATTCTTACCTTTTAATTCAGCACCGCTTTCATCATTCTTTCTGAAAATAGGCTCCACCCTAGGTCACCTCTAATAGCTTCTGTAGCTGTCCATTTTGGAGCACCCAATGCTAAACGTCCTACCTTATTTTGTATTACATCCACCTTTTCAAGATCACTTCCATTCCAGGCTAGAGCACTCATACCATACATGACACTAGGTACAGCAACATACTTACACATTCCTCCCCCACATTCATACTTGTTTGCTCTGTAGCTGACCACACTATTTAACCGTCCACTCTACTGCATTGCTTTTGCCACTTTCTCATCCTTAGTTTTAGTGCATCCATCTTCACTTATCATACAACCTAGAAATTTGTATTCTTTTGTTCTACCTATTCTGATTTCTATAATATTCCACAGTCTGTCTATCAGTCTCATCACTATTTATAACCATAACCTTACTTTTGTTGGCACCAAAGTTTATCTTGAAATCTGTACTATACCCATTCACAATGTCAAACATCCTTTGCAGTTCATGTCCACATTCACTAACCACAACCACATCAGCATACAACAAACAGCTCAGTCTCTCATTACCAACTTTCAGACCTAAGCCACTCATTCTCAGTCGAACTGCTAATTCTTCTGTGTACAATCCAAACAACAGGGGAGACAGAGTACAGCCCTGTCTCACTCCTCTAACACTCCTCACTTGCCCTGTTTCCAAATTTCCTAACCTGTATATTGCGCTTGTGTTCTCATACAGACTTTGTACAATTTTTACTATTTTTCTGCTAAACCCAACTTTTCTCAAAACTTCAAAGAGCCTAACCCGATCCACTCTGTCGTTCGCTTTTTCAATATCCAGGAATGCTAATTATACCTTCTTATCATCCTTCCTCATTCGCTCAATTATTTCACTCACTACAAACAGATTATCCTCCCCATGTCTATCTTGCTTAAATCCATTCTGTTCTTCACCTAGGACTCCTAATTCCTCAACTAAGTTTTTCACTCTCTCATTCAAAATACCACAAAAGATCTTACATACAGTATCACATAGTGCAATTGGTCTGTAATTTTCAAGTTCTTTAATACTCTTATATCCACCCTTATGCAACAGAACTACATTACACTTGTTCCAGTCATCCGGTACTCTTTCACTCTTCCATATCTCATCATATAAACATTTCAACATACTGACTACACTTTCTCCTCCACATTTATAGAACTCATATGGGATCTTATCAGGGCCACATGCCTTTCCATTTTTCACTTTCTTCAAAAAACTTACAATCTCTTCACAAGTGATTTTGTCTTCCATTTGCAGTTCACGTTCATCAATCAGAAAATTTACGGGTTCATCATCTGTAACCTGCTAATTCATTCCACCAATGTCCTCCCAGTGTTCTTCAACTGCTTTCACCATTTGCATCGTTTCTTGCACACTGCAACCATTGACTACTAATTCATCAACTTAAACTTCACTACCTCTATCATTACCTTGTATAAACCTGTACCAATCTTTTATTCCATCCAGACCTTTCTTTCTTAGATTTTCAACTTGGTGTCTCTCCTCTTTAACTCTAGCCTCATTAATCATTCTCCTTACTTTCTTCTGCTGGTCCTTATACTCATTCCATGCACTCTGCCATTCATCCTCAGTAATTCTGTTTCTTTCATACATTCTCCTCTCACTGCGTTGTTTCTTATTTAAAGTCTTTCTTCTCATTCGTTCTTCTTTTATCTCACTTGTAAACCACCTGGCATTTCCTATCCCTTTCCTACATTTCATTCTACCAATCTTTTGCTCTGCCACATCATACAAGGTTCTTGCAATCCACCATTTAGGTCATTTACATTTCCACACCTGATCCAGTTATACCTATTCATATCATTCTTAAATTCTTCCCAGTTTGCCATTTTTATCTGCCAACTTTCTTTCACACTACTGACCTTCTGCATTGACTCCTTTCTACCCCAGTTATATTCAAGCACAAGCATTTTATGGTCACTATCAATATCAAAATCATCTTCATCTACAAACATTTCATTGACACACTCTCTTGCTCTACTATTCACAATCATATAGTCAATTATACTCTTTATAATTGACTCTTTAACACTATACTCTTCATATGCAAATTCGTTCGGATGTCTTGAACTTGAACTTGAGGGCCGACAGCGTCGGGGCCTTTGTAACGGCCTACAATTCCCTCCACAATTTTCACACAAAGAGTTCAGCGCCTGGTACCACTATTTGTCACAACTTACTTTTTTCAGCTGTTACCTTCGCACCTTCCCTTATCCGCGGGTAAAGAATAGACGCCGCGTGGCCCAAAATGCCTCCCACAGTCGTTGGCCAATTTGGAACAACTGGATACAGTTGTTCCAAATAATAATACAGCAAGATAAGTAAAGCGATCAAACAAATAAATAATAATGCACTATAAAATTTACTCAGAGGTAAGTATAGCAATGGGAACTATAACTCAACTTTTACAGAATTTTCCTGTACCAAGAAACAGGAATACTAGAACTTGAGGGCCGACAGCGTCGAGGCCTTTGTAACAGCCTAAAGGCCCTTTTACATTGACGGTGTCTTCGCGCTCCACACCGTCGCTCCATCCCGCGAGTCAAATAAGCTCCGCCCACAGCAGAGAAAAATGACCCTTATTGCCACGCTCATGGTAAGGAGCGGCGACATTCTGCATGCTAAACATTGGCGGTGTGCATTGCCAGTCAACAGCGTTCAGTTGCTCTTGAGACCATAGAGAGCATGTGTAGTCATTGCTTACATATTATGGAGCAAAGAAGAAATTGAAACTCCTATCGAAAAATGAAAAGCCTTTCCATGTTTATGACATGTTGCCGGTTATATCTCATGTGTTATATTATATCTCATGTGACAACTTATCTCATGTGACAACAACTTATCTATATCTTATCTCATGTGACAACTTATCTCATGTGACAACAACTTATCTCATGTGACAACAACTTATCTCATGTGACAACTTGGAAATACACATTTTTTATGGAACGTTAAGCTCGCGGAGAATAAAAACAGAGTGTTCAAAGAAGATGTTTTTAAAAGTATGGCATCTCACTTCCCAAACTATAATATTTCAATGGTTAAAATGAAAATTCAAACACTGAGAGGCCAAGATAGGAAATAGCTCTCACTATTCAAAAAAAAAACAAAGAAACATACACAGCGAGGGTGAACGTAAAATTAATTACAGTGCAATTAAAATTATACAGTGTGCATTGCTCTCAGGAAAAGTACTTCAAGCAGACGAAAAACATTCGGCAGGTGTTATTAGAAGATTATTGAAATTAAAGGAAAAGTAAAAAAATTCACCTTCAAGTTAGTAATTGGTATTTATTTTTCTTTCTATTTTCAGTGTTTTTTTTGAAGGTAATTGGGCAGTATTAAAGTTTTTTAGAATATTAGCTTTTTACTTCTGCAAAATATTCTGTAAATACTCTGCAAATTGTTCTGCCAAGTATTCTATCAGTATCGCAGGAGCAATACTGACGATCAGGGCTCCCACTGAAGATGTTCAGATAAACCTAGATTGAACATGAAAAAATCCAGATTCGATAAAAATAAACGTAAAAGTGTAGTTTTAATAAGAAAAAAGAAAAAGTTAACATTCGTCAGTAGAAACAATGACGGTAATGCTAATTTCATTCCTGTATTTCCTCCTAATTCTCTTCTGTAGCGCAAATTTCAATATTAAGTCGACTTGTCTGTTGTCCAAGGCGCTTTTCATTACGCTGGTGACATACATACTCTGTTGAAGACATCTCGTACCAATTTCGGTTTAAGCTTCCTACCGTGACAGGATTTTCATTCCTTCCATAAACAATTCTTCTTTGAAAGACTGCGTATACCTCTTTTTAGACATTGTGGTGGTTTCGTCTAGCTGTACGCGCTCACCACCACACAAGCACAAAAGCGCCACCCCACTGCCTCGAAGTGCTCTCACTGAACGACCAATCAGCGCTCGAGGCTGGCGCTGGGGTGCCGGACCGAGCCTCTACAAGCCGCGCGCACCGAGCAACCAGGCAACACCTCCGAACACTCACGTACGCTTAGCTCAGTCTCAACTGCTTCAAAAGCGCCACCCCGAGCCGGCTAACCAGAGGCTAGCTCGGTTCAGTGCGGCCACCACCAGCCCTATATGAAGAGCTGCGCGCTAAGCGCAGTTCAGTTCGCAGAGCTCACTCAGTCGACGCGCAGGAACCCTGATGTTTACACAAGTCTTCTTCCTGCGAGCCTCCTCACTGCAACGGCTCACACAAGTCTTCCAACGAGCCTCCTCACTGCAACGGCTCACATAAGTCTTCCAACGAGCCTCCTCACAGCAGCGGCTCACACAAGACTTCTCCCTGCGACTCTCCTCGCAGCGACTCTAACATTCATAGTCTCGGCTGCTCAGCAAGCAGTAGCCTCACGACCTCCATCGCCACCTCGACGGTGCACCGCTACGGCACGCACGACGCGACTTGCCGACAACCGTCGGTCCTCCAAGTCGTCCTTGTGTACTATATTTCTCAACTGTAATATTCCGTTGTGTGCCACCATTGCTCGGCGATCTTCTCAATAATACGACCTTTATTCCAGTTGTGTATTCCTTATCCTGTCGGGTTCGTTTGCACCTCAGGCACTCACTTCGTGCATAGATATACAAAGTCTAAAGGTTTACAAAGTCTGCCCGGAGTGTAAAGCAGCCTGAGGGAGAACACCACAACATCGTTTTTGGAGGGCTAGACATTTTGAATACTAGTGCGGCAATAGTACGAAAATTTGAATGTTTAAAAAAATTAATTTTTAGGCCTTCATTTAAAGGAATGCACGACCAGCTTTACGATCAAAATGAGTGTCATCTCACTACAACGTGCCAAGCAAATCGAAGCAACACAAGTGGAGCGCCGGCCATCCCTGGCTTGGCCAGAGGCGTTTTTCCAGTCATAATCTCGAAGTGATCGAGTAACCCTCGGTGTTACGCGGGTTACTCGATCCGTCAAAAACAGTGTTTCCAAAGATGATCCGTTGCCGAGATTGCTTCTAGAAACACAGGTTCGTGTCACTCGAGTAACTTTCTCTGTAACCTCGTTTTGAAAAGGATTATGACTGGGTTGGGTTATGACGTCACAAATGTTTACAAACAAATTTTAGGCGGGCTTTCGCTAATGTGATACTATGTCTGTATATAATTAAAAAGTGTTCAAATAGGATGAAATTGTGAGATGTGTGTATAGTGTTTAGGATTTTAGCATATTGTGTAAAGGTTTTATCATGAAAATGAAAAGTTTTGAACACAAGGAGCGTATTTGCTGTAAGGCTAGGGCAGTTAATAGTCATCAAAATACAAGTATTTTTCTTTTTTCGTAAACTTATCTTGCAAGTAATAGTAAACTTTAAATAATTTCATATTCATTTAACTTTATTTGTATGAATTAATTTTGTAAATTGCTTTTTACTCAGTTATTGCTGGCTGAACTAACTATCCTATTGATTTGAATTGTTGTGGTACTAGTTAGATATAAGGGTCTTGTTATTATTTATAGTTCATTCTTCTCACACAATTGAAATGATGTCATGTAAATATACAAGTTTGACTAGTTTTTTTGAATATAGTTTCATAGAAATATTTTTGGTAAATGTGAAGCGCTTGCTAGTAATCGATTTGTAAGTTTTTGGTGCGTTAACGTAATTAATTAGATCAAAATAAACAAGTTTTCTTCTATGCACTTTCCATCAGAAATGAGTACTTTACAAGTTATAGTGGTAAATGACCTACAGCAACTCCAGTCTTTTAAGCAGAAAGTAATTCATCAAGCGCATCGGATGGCAACACTACAATGGACTCTCCCTTCTGGCACGCTCGAATGATCGAGCGCATTCTCGCCATCTAAGACAAAAGTTTACATACCGCTAAAACTCATTTTTGAAGGATAATTTCTATTGTGTTATTGATTAAAAGATCTTAGAAGTGGGTTCAGGCTCTGCAGGGCCGGCAAATAATAATTTACGAAGTACCCTAACTAAACTAGCTATAACTGGTTTAATACTAATTTGCGACGGAAAATGCGTAGAAGAAAGGTTTATTTCAATCTAATTAGCTATGTTTAGGCACTAAAAAGTGGAAAATTGATTATTGTCCTTTCTTTAACGTTTACAGTCATTTAAGTGTGGGACATCTTTATTTTATGTTCTTCATCTGTTAATTGATGATCCATTTGAAAGATAACTTCATCATAACTTTGTAATTTTATGAAAATGTTTTAAAATATCTTTCATCTGATATGTTACTCCATATAATCAAATATTAGATGATAACATTCATGCTGAGTGTAAATTGACACTATTAGACCTATCATCTATTGAAAAAATCATCTTGGCTTTAAAAATTTGGCCTATATCTTTGTTAAACTGTCAAAATAAGATGACTTGCGCATTTATGGTAATTTTTAAGTACATCTTGAAAATTTTACAATTATGTTTCAAAGAGAACATCATTTTTGGAATAAGTATCCAAAATTAATCAAATAGTCTTCAGTAGTAACAGTAGTCATCCTCTTATGACTACTGTTAGAATTGAAGACAAAATCAATAGGTTCTTGCTAAAGTTGAAGAATATGAACATTATTTCTAATGAAACTTATCACTCTGTTTACGCCACAGGCTCTGCTCCCGGGATATTGTATGGGATAGCTAAAGTTCATAAAAATGGTTTACCCTTACGCCCAATTTTAGCAGCATTTAAAACGCCCATGTTCAAATTATCAAAATTTCTTATACCTCTTGTCGATAAAGTCTCTCGTAATGAATACTCAAAAAAAAAAACTCTTATGAATTCTTTAATTCAGTTAATGGTCTCAAAGTTAAACCCAACTATACCCTTGTCAGTTTTGATGTTACTTCCCTTTATACCAATGTACCTGTTATAGAAACCTTAGACTTGTTATGTAGGAAAATCTTTTCGGTTAAGGCATCTTTTCACGGTATGGACAGAAATAAATTTCTTGAACTTTTAAAATTAGCAGTTTTAGACACTATTTTTCTATTCAATAATGTTATGTATAAGCAAATGGATGGTTTAGCTATGGGGAATCCGTTGGCACCTACTCTAGCAAATATATTTCTTTGTGATTTGGAGGAAAGATTTCTATCAGACTGTCCTGTAAACTGTAAACCTATTTTGTACAAACGTTATTTGGACGATACTTTTGTAATATTCAAAGATCCGCTTCAGGCAGGTGAATTTTTGAATTTCATTAATCAACGCCATAGCAACATTCAATTCACCATGGAAAAGGAGACTAATAACAAACTACCATTTCTTGATATGTTGATTCACAAGCATAATGGCAACCTTCAACTAAGTGTTTATAGGAAACCCACGTTCACTGGACTTGGTATGAACTTTCTTTGTTTCTCCTCTTTTATTTACAAACTGAATGCAATTCGTACCCTTATTTACAGAGGATATTATCTATCATCCAATTATAATTTAATGGCTATAGAATTTGACTTCCTTCGGAAATTCTTTTCAGACAACTGTTATCCCATCCATTTATTCGATAATATCGTGAAGAAGTTTCTGTGCACTAAATTGACGTCTAGTAATCCCAATCTACCTACTGTTGCGAGAAAAAAACTTTGTGTCTTTGCCTTTCATTGGCGAGTGTTCATACGATATGCAGAAATATTTAGCTTTGACTTTATCAAAATTTTATCCCCAACTAGATTTTCGCTTCAGCTTCAAAAATTCATTCAAAATCCAAAATTTCTTTCAATATAAAGATCGACTGCCTGCCGCTGTTCTCTCAAATGTTATTTATCAATATACGTGCGGAACTTGCAAGAGTTCCTACATTGGGAGTACGCGAAAGCAGTCGAAAATTCGTTTCTGGCAACATTTAGGCCGTTCTTTCAGAACAAATAATCCACTTCAAACTCCACCTCAGTCTGCTCCCAGGAACCATTGTGATCAGACCAATCATAGTTTCTCCTATGCTGATTTCAAAATTATAGATACGTGCAATGAAATAGATATCAGAATTTTAGAATCCATTTATATAAAAAAACTGCAACCTAACCTGAATTTAGACCAATCTGCATATCCATTGAACATTCTCTGAAATCATAATGTGTTAGTTTCTATTTCAAAAGTAATATGCAAAATTGTAAGTCTTTTTAATGTGCTTTCTTGTGTTGTTTCAGGCATTCATTGAAAATGAATTGTAATATTCAAAACTATGCGCGCTAGTCTGAATGCCCATCAATATGAATTTTATTTCATCGTTTGTAGTTTTATTTCTTTTAAAGATTCGATTTCCAAAGAGTGTACCCATTGGTGATAATCAAATAGTAAGTCAGTTGAATAATTTATTGAAGTATTTCATTGTTGCTACTGAGCTGTTCTCACAGAGTTTTAATTTAGAAAAACCAAATAAATTGTATGTTTAATAACCTTATCAAGTTAACTCAAACTTTTTACTCTATTCAGCCATAATGATGCAGTCTCATCTCCTTGCCTAAAAGCAGAATTACTTATAAATGTGTTTGGTAAAAGCATCTAGTATGTTCAGCTGATTAAAAGTATTTGTGCTGTACTCAGAACATAAATTATAATAGCTATTTTGCATTATTCTGAACGGTAAAAAACCAATGGCATTCAGCAGTTGCTAGTTCAACCTTATATAAATGAATACTTTTTCACATAGATGTTTCTTTTTCTACTGATTCTTACACCTTATTTTTGTACTCGTATTACTGCTATTACAACCATCATCACTAAGCTGGTTCTGATATGTGGTAGTCACTAATATCAGGCTAGTGAAAAACTTCTACTTAATGGTGAACTTTAAATAACACAAAAGGAAAGAAATTCAAGCAGAACTAGGATGTATTTAGGCTATTTTTTGACAGAGAACCAAAAAGTCCTGTGGGGTGCTGAAGGGTTAATAAAAGCAGCTGTGCTACCTGTGCAATTAGTGTGCAAGCTTTCATTCCCATGTTCTGTCCAAAACTTGAGAGAAAATTTTTTGTTCCTTGTTTCATTGAGATAAAAAGAAACCATAAAGGACATATCATAATTTTTCAACTTGTCGTGGTGTTTTTGAAAGGAGAGCCTAGTTAGTATGTATTGTAGACTGTATTCTATCACAACAGGTAATTATAGTCCAAAGCAGCCTGATAAAAATTCATTTTAGGAGACTTCTATGTCAATTGTACGTTACATATTAAATTTGCTGATGCAAAATGACTCGCAGAATTTGAAAAAGACAAACAGAAAAAAGAAAGGCATAAGCAAAACCTCCATAAAAAACATTTGTATCCCTTCCTTTTTGAGAAAGTACCATAAAATATTCAAGTTGCCTGTAAAAGATTGTAAAATGAAGAAACACTTGTAGTGAGCCTCATTCTTTTCATCAGATATGTTCCATTTATCTTCTTGATATACATTGTGTCTTAGTGTAGCATTATTCAGGAAAACTAATTTGAGTCAGCTTGCAACAGATGTGTGTTTAAGCAAAGAATAGGAATTTTTCATTTAGTGATATCAACATTATCATAGTGTTGATGAAAGTTACAGTAGCATCTTTCATTGCATAAATTTGTTTTTTTTATGTGAGTAAAAATTGTAATTAAATCAGCTTGGTATCTGAAGCTATGCTCCTTTCCATTTCAGGCACCATCAGTGTTCAAGTTATGAGTATATATCACAGTCCAGTGAAGAGGTCCGATGCCACCGGTTTAGAGTTTCACAAGGATTCTTAACAAGTTTCAAGTGGATATCTGGAAGTTTATATGTTGGGTAAGTTATTCATCTATATTAAGGAAAATTTCATTATTATGTATGTGGAAAACTATTGCACTCCAATTGAAAAGCTTGTTAATTTAATGTCAGAAGTGATACAAATCATTTATCATGATGAAGACAATGGCCTTGATATTGAGGTGTGTTACATTTGGGCTGTCATCATCACTTACTTCAGTTAAACATATTTCTTGAAGACCAGGTGAAAAGAATAATTAAATAATATTAATAGATATATTACCAGTAGCTCAGTAATTATATTAATAATTTGAAGCACTAAAAACCTATCCATAGTGCTTCACCATTTTGAGAGTTCATTGATTTTGTTAACATCAACTTCTGAGAAGAAGTCCACTTTTGATGCATGTGCATTGAAGGATGTTGATTATAGAATTAGAGAAAGCAAATGTTATCTTTTAATTTCTCAGAATTTGTATACCATAAAATAATATAAATTAAAGTGAGCTTATGTACTTCTTTCTTCTACAGTAGTGCAAGTGAGTAGGTCTTTGTCAGCATCAGCCTAGAAGTATTGATTTATAAACGACCTGAGTATTCCTCTTCCTCCTAAATCTCAGTCAATCTAAGTTCAATTATTTCAATTTCCAGAGGAATCTACAGCATGTCCATCTAGTGAACTGAAAGAAACTCATGCAGCAAAGGGTTGAAAACTCTCCACTGCAAAGGAACCGAGACTATCTGGGCAGCTTCAGACTCAGCACTGCAGAGTAAAAGCCCAACATGCTGTACAGCCAAGAGGTTTGTTGCATGGATAGGGCACAGAGTTGATGTGTTCTAGTGTTCATTTATTTTTGCTTGTGTTCATTTTTTGCCTTTAGAGATTCAAACTTGATTATGATTTTACCTCATATATGCATGCATTTAACCTTGGTGTGTTGTGCACTGTTTTTAAAATGACTATGATGGAGGGAAGGGTCATACAGAAAATCATATAAATTTAGCAAGTTTTCAGGATTGATACTATTCCTTTTAAATGATTGGATGGATGTGAATTGTGAGTGTAATGATCAGTATTGAAATAAATAGATGCTTCTCATTTTTAATTCTACTTTAGCCCTTCTAGATTTTATATTACAAAATATAGAGATTTTGTGTGGGTTTCTTAAGGTAAACCGTATTTTTTGTTTCTATTAAATGTGTTTTTTTTTTCAGTCCAAAGACCTGTACTGTGTGATTGACATTTGCTGGCAATGGGATTGATCTAAATCTTGCAATTCATTCATTAATTTCTTGTTTCATTGAGCTGCTCCCTTCCACTGTTAAGAAAACTGTTTAAATCCGATTGGTCATTCAACTTGTGTTATAGCTTTGGATGAATACCTATGGCTGTAACAGATATTTGAATGATTTACAACATACTATCTCTGAAGTAGAAACAGAAAACCTTCATGCTTTTTCACATCTCTGTTTCCATGTCACTATATCTCAGTCTCTATAAGGTCAAGCTGCTAATATATGTTTTTTTTATCACACTGCGTTTTCCCCTTGACGTCCCAAATGGTCGAGAATTAGGTTCAATTTGCGCATTCAAATGATCATTATGAGCCCTTTCCTAAACACGTATGCTCGTCCAACCTGTTCAAATCAAACCTCTTGTTGGTTCAATTACTTATCATTCTGAGTTTTAGGACATTTTTATTCAGGTACTTTTTCAATGAAATATTCATGCTTTTTAGATACTTTAGTTTTTTGGGCTAGATGCCTCGTTTTTGTTAACGAAATTAGAAGAACATTAGAAATTAGAAGAACACCGTCGCATTCTAAATTCTTTTATTTTTTGTGCGCCAACTTCATGTTATTGGGGATTGATAAACTTAACTTCTTTCTATGGTTTATTTTTTACACAAATGACTATCAAGACATACACCACCAGGAGCTGTTCTACTGGAAGAAAGTCTTCTAGCACATGAGGTCCTGCCAGCATTGCAGGAGCTGAAGTCACAGCATGAGGTCGATTCCCAGCAGTTAGGTCGTGATCTTTAGAGCCTACAATCCTTTAAAGGTGTGTTATTTTTTGTTATGCATGAGGGAGAGTGATCTAATTACTCCCACTGTGCATGGTATCAATTACTTTTTGGTACTCAATTTTGTTGAATATATATACAGGGATATCGATAGATTTGACTCAAGGAGTAGAAAGCAATGCACTTGATTTTGATATACAGGGTGTTGTGTCTTCGATGCATGTATTTTAACCACAGCTAGAGATATGAAAAACCCCCTCTTTTGGTGATTTTATTGTTTATAAAATCAAATTTTAAACAAAGTTACATCACTTCAAAGTTTTTTACTATGAATACTTTTGGTCGTAAAAATTTTATTTCTTGTCTGATTTTCATGAAAATTTAGTTTATGGTAATAATTAGTTTACTTTTAAATTAAATATTTTAAATTACTACAAAATATTGACCCAAGAAGTAATTACAGAGGTCTAAAGTCAAAGCCAAATACTTTTATGTCCTCAACAGAAAATTTACAAAAACTCATTTCATCACAAAGTTTATGTCAAGAGCTTTCAAATGATGTACTGAAATTGCTGGTTATCTTCCTATTTCCTACTTTAGAATCGATTTTCACGACCAAAACAGCCCCTGGTTCTGTGTGTAGCCTCACTACAAGGCTGCTACCGTCGCGTCGCACCAGCG
Source organism: Morinoia aosen (assembly GCA_030386875.1). Taxonomy (NCBI): domain Eukaryota; kingdom Metazoa; phylum Arthropoda; class Malacostraca; order Amphipoda; family Talitridae; genus Morinoia; species Morinoia aosen. The sequence continues at coordinate 28,414,686 of CM059566.1, forward strand.
TGTAACGTTAAATAAACAAGTTACTTGTTTATTTATCCAAATTCTGAAGTACTAACACATTGTACAATCGCCACATTAAGTTACTTCGATTCACAAGTTCAGCAAGTTAGTTTATGTTACATGCCGGCGTGGCGTGACGATAGCAGCCTTGTAGTGAGGCTACACGCTGAGGCAGGCAGCTGTTTTGGTTGTGAAAATCGATTGTAAAGTTGGAAATAGGAAGCTAACATTTTAATTTTATTTTATTTTATTACATCATTTGAAAGCTCTTGACGTAAACTTTGTGACGGAATAGATTTTTGGTACATTTTCAATCGAGATCATAAACGTATTTGGCTTTGACTCCAGATCACTCTAATTACTTTTTGGGTTAATATTTTGATGTTTTTAAATAATTAACCTCAAGAATAGCCAAAGAATTACCCTGAACTAAATTTTATCCAAATTAGCCGAGAAATTTAATTTCTTTAACCAAAAGTATTTCTGGGGAAAAACTTTGAAGTGATATAACTTTTTTTAAATTTGATTCTTTGAACAATAAAATCACCACAGAGTATGCTTTTTGTAGCTGTAGCTGTGGTTAAAATATGTACATGGAATTACACAACATTCTGTATATGAACGTATTGTGCTTTCTCTACTATTAATTAGCCTTACTCATCAAAATACTTTGACTTATATTTGTTCAAAGGCAATGCACTTACTGCTGATGTAACATTTCAATTGCATATCTGGGGTCATTTTGGTCCTATAATTATTTTTTTGATGAAATGAATATATTTTTCCTGCTCTTTACTCATTTTTTTCTTGTGAGAAATTTAAGCAGGCTTATTCATAATATGGCTTCTTATCATTGCATGTAAAATAATTTTTGCTGTACTTATTATCTCTTATGAGTGAAATTTTGCCTCTTTCTACATAGCAGCTTAGCGTAACCGCGTCAACCACGAATTGAGATGGAGTGCTGTTTGTATTGGTGTCTCGCACGTTAAGTAGATGTTTGTCTTTCTGTCCTAAATATTTCATCAAAACTTTTGAGATGTGTCTGTATAAAGTCCATCTTACATGTGGTCGTCCAGAAAAAGGAAATGTTGTGGGGCAAGATGCATTTATTGTTCCGACGTTGTGAAAACAAGCTTCTTTTATTGAAGGCCAAAGATCTTGAAGATGGGTTTGCTTCTTTGAATTTTAATAATCACGTGCACATATAAAATTCCAGAATCTTACGTGTCGTGGACGGAAGGCCAGATGAAAAGCGCCTCCGCATCTCAATACCTTAGCCATGCCAGTGGCATTGACGTCATCAGCATTTGGCTCACAGCAGGAGTGCCATCGTCTGCTCCCGATCTCGAGAAGCTGGTGGAGGTGGAGGTGCTGACGAAGGAGGAAATTGGCTTGAGCAGACCTTAATTGCCTCGGAAATTTTTAGGAAAGTATTTGCTGTGGTTACTATCATTTATTATACCGGGTGTCCCACAGAAATGCCCCTAACTTTTTAATTGATAATATCACCGCTTTAAATTAACACATGAATTGTCATTTTTTCAGAATGTAGTAAATTTTGTTTCCTTTTCGAATAATTCAAGTTTTTGAAAATCTTTACTTTACAATGATCGATTTACTGAAAGAGGTAGAACAACTAATTGTTCAAAGGAAAAGTTTTTAAAACGATTTCAATATTCTTCCTTAGTTTTGTACTTTCCAAAAATTGTCTTTTCACTCGCTATGTAGTAAATTTCGTTGTTAAAACGTAACCTCCATCATTAATAATTCTTTGACAACAAATTGAAGAAGTGTTTCAAGAACTGAAAGGAAACGGTGAAATAATCCGCACGGCTCTCCATTCAATTGTGGCTAGAAGTTGAGTTTGCCTTGAGAGAAATGGATGATATGTCGAAGGATTCTAAATTGTTTTATTTAATTATACGTAATTTACCGTAATTATTTATTACTCTTTTAAATTTTTGTTTGTTTGGTTTCTTGGAAAGTACAAAATAAGGAAGAACCCCGGTATTGTTTTAAAAAATTTTCTTTGAAACAATTAGTTTTCCTATCCCTTTTAGTAAATCAATCGTTGTAAAGTGGTTATTCAATCGATTTTCAAAAACTTGAATTATTCGAAAAGAGAAGAAAATTTACTGCATCGTGAAAAAAAGACAATTCAAACATGTTAATTTGAAGCAGAGATATAATCAATTAAAAAGTTGGGGACATTTTTGTGGGACACCCTGTAGTAGAAGTAACAGCTCCTACTGCAATATTTCTTCCATTTTGATGAGATGTATAATAACAATCACCTTCAGTGTGCTTTCATTACAGTAACCCGTAAACGAAGAATAATTGTGTGATCGCATTTTAAGCTATGAATTAATTTAACCTATCCTAACGTCAGCTTAGCGGCTTGGCTGCAAATCTATGTGTGCGTTATATTGACCCATAATTTTGAACTGAAACATTTTTTGTATCATTTTAACAAAGTATACAACGCATCAGCCAAATTAAGAGGAACTCTGCTGTGATAGTTTTTATTCATCATCATGCATTTTGATTACATATAAGAGAGGACCGGTGCCGTGATGCTGTCACCCCTCGTGCCGCTCTCAACTGCGCTGCTGTATAAACATACACTTACCCAAGCGTTGGATGGTAACGAGCTAATTTTGATTTGATCGTCCATTGCTATAGACTAGCACCCTCAAGTGTCCAGTTCTATCATTTGCGTTCACATTGCTTCTTTCAGTTCTGATGCATACTTAGCAATTTCTTCTTGCTGTTTTGCTGTTTCAATACGCAGGGTATCCTGTACTAGAGAACACTTCGTGCGTTGACTGTTTTATGGTCCATACTAGAAATTCCTTGTTCTACAATCTCGTCAGATTGAGTTTATTGTGGATAGAAATTCTTGAATTAATAATACTGACAGTGTCATGCCGAGCGTTAATTATTCTGTTCAAATAAGTTTTTCATCCAATTTATAGAGCTTAAGAGGATGTGAAGCAAAAATTGCACCGATTTCCATCGCATTGCCTGTAACAGTCGATCCTCGAGTTAAGTATCGTCTTACGCGGACCTAAAGTGAATAAATATTAGTCTCAGCTGGACAACTAGCAATGCTCGTTCTAAGATGCAAATTATTTGTACCGATTTTCTTCATTAAAGTTGAGGTTTTCATGAGATTCATAACCTAAAGATAGACTGCAATGATTGTACTATGTTTCAATTTCTTCTCCATTTTCAGTCATTCAATCGATAGCTCTTTACCTACCGTTGTTAATTATCCAATTATTATTACAGTAAATAATGACAAGTCACTACGTTTTCTTTCATTCCTTGTTTATACTTTATTTATTTGAACGTAGAACAGCCCATTACTTCATGAAGTTTAATTCCTTAATCATCTCTTTGGTGAAGACCTATATTTTAGCTGGACCATAAAAACAAAATACAAAGTAATGAACTCTTTTATTGATAAGAAAATATGAGGTATCACTTATTTTGTTTGAAATTATTTAGACTCAAAACAATATATTAAAGCTACCTAATGAAGTTAGCATAATTATTATGGATGCTAGCTGAGTATCTTGTTGAGGAATTACATTCAAAATGACAGGAAAGACACTTCAACAAAGATATTGAAAATTATTAACATTCAATTTCAAAGCTAGAATACTTATGCATAATTAGAAGAAAAAAATTGACTAAAACCTGACGCTGCCCTCACTTCCGTACTTAAGAGAGGAAGGAGAGAGGAGTTATTACAGCATAATGACAACCCCCTTACTGCTGAACGTGTGTAGCTGTCAAGATCTTTGCGTTCCTCACTGTTAAATATACAGCCCTGCAACCTGCAATTTATTGCCATACCCACACTGATCAACAGTATTACACGTGATGAGCATAATGTTGCCTATCAAACAGTCAGGTGCACATGTACTTTATTCCCTTATATTAAAACCTATGCAAATACAAAATAAAGTTCTATCTTTCACATCTGATCTGTATTCCATCCTATTTTTTTGAGCTTGAATTGTGCATAAAAACGTTAATTTTTTAAAACCATTCAGAGACATTTTGTAACCAAATCATCTGTTCCACTCACTCTAATCTGATATCACAATGACAAATGTATTAGTCCTAATCTAACCAGTGTATTAATCCCTCCCCCCCCCCCCCCCCAAGCAGTACTTGTACACCTATATTAAGTTAATTATACATTAACATGACATGTTATTATTAAAATTTTAGTTACTCTTATAATGAAGTCTTAACAGCACATGAAATTTTTCTGTTAGAAAATTTCCATTGGTTCTCTTGATTTCTTCATCATAGTTGGGCAAACATTTGGCAGCTTGTAATTTTCTACATATATTACAAACACTATTTTTTTTGAAACTACAACTTGTTGAAATCACTCAAAATGTCAATCTCTGCACAAGTAACCTACCATAACTTGTAAAATCACACAATGTATTTGTCCAGAACATCCCAGTAATTCACACAGGCCATTTCTGATGTCAAAATGGATAAAGTTGTCCACCTACCAACATAAGCAATTATTTTATTCAGTATCAGGAATCATAGAAAGTGATTGACTCCACTTGAATGACACTGTTATATACTGCACTCATATGCAGTCAATAACATTTCTATACAAGTCAGGGGCCAGGATATTTTTAAGACCTGGGTAGAGTAAATTACACTCAATATCCTGCAAAAAACACTCTTGACTTGGCCAGAAGAACAACACAGTCTCTTTAGAAGTTGTTTTTGAAGCAAGATACCACAACACCATAAGAGCTTCTGAAAATTTCATTTGATGCATAGGACAAAGCTTGTTGGGATAGTCATCTGTTGGAGAAGGTTTCAGTATATTTGTGAGCTTGGAAAATGCCCGCTAACTGATTCTGATGTCCTTAAAAAATTCTGAGTTATCGATCTGAAGGAATGTATAAGGGAATGAATGATCAAAGTATATCTCATGCCTGCAAAAAGAAAGAAAATTCATGATTATTTCTCTCATAAACTACTAGCCTAAAAAACTCACATTTGCAATACTTCATTTATATACATTGATGAATTAAAAAATTTTGATAGGGTTGAGAACTGCCAACTACTTGTAGATTAACTAATAGTTTTCATGAAGGCTTGTAGAGTAACTCTACTCAATTGTTTCAACGAAGAACAAAATTAGGTTTACTCTAAGTAAAGTTATTGCACTAGATTATCTTGACAGCAATTGCATAGCTCAGTCAATTTTATGTTACTTGATCTCTCCATCATCAGCTGTAAAAAAGCACTTCAGAACCAGCATTGGCTGAGAATAGATTTTTTCATTTTGTTTATGTCATTTCCTTAAGTAAAAATTCAAATTCAAACTTTACAAATAAAATAATTGAATAAATAAAGCACTCAATTGCGATAAAATTATTGCTATTATATAACAGAATGTATGAGAATTTAATTATTCGTAACCTTTGGAATAAGATTCACTCATCAAAGATCACTTTCTCAACAAAAACACACACAATATATAACAAAGCTACCAATGGAGAATTAGGTGTATATTTTAATATCTAGCGTGAAGCATTGTCAACAAATCAAATCATTGACGGGGTTAAGCGTCAGTATAAAACATAACGATTATTATTATCATACTCTAAAATTCAACTTTCGTAATCAACTCCAATAAGCGAGCAAGTTAATCAGCTGATTGAATGTTTGTTTACAAACAAAGCCTAAGTAACCTCAAAATGGCAAAATCGTGTTCACAGTGGCGTTTTCGGATCTTGTTAAGAGTTACTCCGGAGAGAGTTACGCGGGTAACTCTCGGGGTTATGACTGGAAAAACGCCTCAGGCTTGCAAGTTCGTAAGATACTCGTTCGTTACGCGTTTTTAAGGTCGAGAAACAGATTTAACACGTTCTGCCCCATCCGATAGGCGTGGTTTTGAATCAGATATTCATTTGCAAACGGTGTTGAAACAATAATTCCTAACTGCATCATTAAATTTACTTCAGTTAATGATGAATTTACTGTCTTGACTTGAATAAAAAAAATATTTAGCAATAGATCAAAAATTAAACCTAGCAGCCCAGGAGGGATCGAAAAAAGCAAGATCTCGGTGGACAAACCCAGGAGGGTGAGCCCTGCGTGACGATTGCTGTCTCTCGGGAAGGAGCGTTGTATTGAGCGGCAATGTAAAAGCAAGTCGGTGTGCACTGATGCTCAATCCTCTCGTGGGCGGAGCTATTGCAAGTTCACTGTCGCTCCACACCGTCGCTCCACACCGCTAGTGTAAAATGAGCTTAACGCTGTTCGCTCGATAATCCTAGTCACAAGATGAAGACAGGTGTGTAGCATTTGACTTTTTCATTCTAAATGTCATTAATATAATTTATCACTTTGTCTCTTTAATGTTTTCTAAGTATAATTTTATTAATACTAAATTCATTAGTTGAAAAATAAATATTTTGCACGATCAATGAGATTAAACTAATTATCGTAATTATAGTTTATTTTCTGACGAGTAAGTTTTCCAAATTAACGCTGACTGGTAACACTACCGTGACAAATGATTCTTTTTGCTGCGTGGTTTGAAGGCCCTCTTTCTTCAGCTACTTTACCTACTTCTCCATTCTCTTTGCCCTCTAAAAATCTATTGACTTCGATTGATCGCGCTACTAGATGGTGCGAAGCGGTCCCTCTGGTCGTTACCACTGCTTCCACGGTCGCTATTGCTTTCGTACCCGGTTGGAGATAGCGCTATTACGTGCCGTTGGGGGTTGGGGGGTAGTGACCGATATTGGTGTGCAGTTCGAAAGTGAACTATTAAACGATCTATCTCACATTTTGGGTTTCCATTACGTTCGCACGTGTAGTTATAGGCCACAGTCAAATGAAAGATTGCTCGCCGTAGAGTTGTGTCTATAGGCCCTGCCCGCCGTGCGGGAGACCCGGGTTCGACTCCCGGCGCTTGGATGGCGATTTTCTCTGTTGGGTGTAGGAGAAAAATTCCAAGCACAATACCCCACTCTACCCAGGTGTCTGAAATGGGTACCGGTCTTGACCGGGGGAAAGCGTCATGGCGCGTCCTGGCGTTAGTTATAAGGCGTTTGGGAATCCAATGTACAAGGTGATATGTATCAGGCTTGAAATTGGAAATAAAGCATCCGTAGATGCCTTCATTACTAAAAAAATAGAACATTGGAAGCCGCCATTATGGCTCGTTGAGAAAACTGGTATTTTTTTTGTCGATTTTGTAATTAGGTTTACACATGACCCCAAATTCTTCCGGATTTTCCCTTTTCACAACTGCGACTGGCACTCATATGCTTTGCGCTCAGCCCCTGATTCTTAACACTAACCTAGATCATTTTCTTCGGGCGTTCTTCAGACTTTCGTCGACGAAATGTGCAGATTTGATTTCCGTCGACTTTCGGAAGGCTCTTGCCACGACACAACAGCCGTTTACGGGCCCGATGATTTGCAAACTTGCTAACAGGTTTGGCTGCGCGTAGATCGTATTCGAAAGAGTTTACAGGTTCCTTGTCAATTTTGTTGTGCTTTCCTGTCAATCATTTTATAATTCAACATTTTACACGGGTATTACGATACCAATGTGTTATTATCAGTTAAGGATGTTAATGTTCAGGTGCTTTAAAAATCAACGTATCAGCATTTCATGGTTTACTCTATTGGAAATAAAATGTTTTTCATTTCTTTTTTCTTTCCTTATGAAGTCATTAAGCGCGCACCAAAGTTTTTTAATATTAAACTTCATCAGGGCGATTTGAATGTGTCGATTGATCGTTTGAAACCAGCCTTTATTCCGACCCTCGACTCTTCTTAACCCTTTGCTCAATCTTCCTCGCGTGTACCCGAGGCCACCACCGAACCCTCATTCCCTCCTACCCGCGCTAGGTCGGGTCGTGCTGTTCGCTTCAAACCCTCGCCTGACTGTCACTATTTCAGTACTCACTGAACGCTCCGCTTAAGTCCAGGGTAGTGATGTGGTGCCCGGTGAAAATTTTAAAATAATCACTGTGAATTTTCTTTTAAAATTAAAGCATAGTTTTCAATTCTGATTTATTTTTTTGTTACAAAAAGTAAATTATTACCAAGCGACTAACTCAACAAAATGCGGAAGTCTATCCGGCAAAATTCTTCCAACGCCACTCGGTGAGCTCTAAGAAAGAAAGAAAGAAGAAAAAACTTTATTTCCAATAAAGATTGTACAATATTACAATCATTGGTTTTTAAATATCTTAAAATTGATACACTGAGATGATACACACACACGAGTATTGAAAAACTCGTGTCACTAGTCGAAAATAAATGATTGAGGGCAATGTACTCCTAATCTTGCTTAATCTACATTTGACAATACATGTAATGATAATTATAAGAGATAACGCAAATTCATGGACGATGCATTTTCATTGTGGGGTGAAAAAACTTTTGACAGTTTACATGTACATGACATAAAACTTCGCAATTATTGATGCTAGGAAATAATATATGAATCGCTTGTTTCGGCAAATGTTCAAAAGTGTCATTTTAAGGAAGCATGAAAAAAAAAAAAAAAATTTAAACACAAATCCATATACATATATATATGTACATACATATATACATACATACACACACACATACAGATATATATATATATATACATATGTACGCATAAGCATGAGGACCAAGAAGATTATAAGTTTTGTATTTCTAATTCAACAATTTTAACATAACGGTCGTTAGTTAATAAGCATTTTATTTGAATATAAATGGATGATCGTACAACAAATGTATAGTTTGTACATGAATGCTTTACAATAATAAAGAGATGACGAGTTAGGTAATGTTACAAGTTGAGAGTGAACAGAAAATGACCATTATCTCTAGTAAAATGCTAGTTGTCAGTTTAGTACACACATATGTGCACACATACATGTAAATATATACACATATATGTACACATAAAAAAGAAAAAAAAATGGTTTATTTCCAATAGAGATGGTACAAAAGTACCATCATTGGTTTTTAAAATATCTTAAAATTAATACACTTAGATGATACACACACACGAGTATTGAAAAACTCGTGTCACTAGTCAAAAGAAATGATTGAGGGCAATGAACTCCTAATCTAGCTTAATCTACATCTGATAATACATGTAATGAAAATTGTAAGAGATAACACAATTTCATGGACGATGCATTTTCATTGTGGGGTGAAAACACTTTTGACAGTTTACATGTACATGACATAAGACTTCGCAATTCTTGACGCCAGGAAATAATATATGAAATCGCTTGTTTCGGTCAATGTTCACAAGTGTCATTTTGAGGAAGCATAAAAAAAAGAAAAATATATATAAATATATACCCACATACACACATATGTACATATACGTATGCATGTGTGTATATATCCATACACACACTCACACACATACACACACACACACACACACATATATATACACGCGTTTTACGGCCATGTGTGTGCCTAGGTTACGAAAAACACCGGTTTCGTTAACATGGACACACACGTGTGTACATATAAGCAAGAGGACCAAGAAGACTATAGGTTTTGTATTTCTGATTCAACAATTTTAACATAACGGTCATTAGTTAACAAGCATTTTATTTAAATATAAATGGATGATCGCACAACAAATGTATAGTTTTTACATGAATGCTTTACAATACTAAAGATATGACGAGTTAGGTAATGTTACAAGTTGAGAGTGCACTGAAAAAAAGACCATTATCTCTAGTAAAATGCTAGTTGTCCGTCTAGTACACACATATATGCACGTATACATGTAAATATTTACACATACACATGCACACATATACCCACGCACATATTTACACCTGACTCGTAAGCATACGCAAATGCATTTCTATGCATCGAGGCAATACATACGCATTCTACAGAGTGTCATACGCATAGCGTGGACACGTACACATTTACACAAGTAAGCATGTGCGCTAAGCACAGACCCATTCTCTCAATTGCTGTTGTGCTGAGTGGAGCTCAGTGTCCCTTTCCTTATACGATCGTCTGGGTTTTAGTTGCCCTCGTCGTACTTCCTAATTCAAATCCCGGTAGTGCCGCCCGGTGATTTCTCCCCATTGGCAAAACAAAAAACAAAAAACATAACCGTTTATTTCCAAGTTGCCACATGAGATACATGCCAACATATTGGCTTTTAAAAGTTTCTTAATATAAGACGTCCTAAAACAAAAGTTCCATACGAGGAGTATTAATTGACAAACCATCCGAGGTATACAAATAGATAAGCCATACGAGGCATAATAATAGACAAACTATACGAGGTGTGCTAAAAGATAAACTATCAGAGGTGTACAAATAGATAGACCATAAGAGGCATATTAATAGACATAATATACGAGGCGTATTAATAGACAAACCATACGTGGTGTGCTAATAGTCTAACAAAGTTCCATACGAGGAGTACTAATTGACAAACCATCCGAGGTGCACAAATAGATAAGCCATACGAGGCATAATAATAGACAAACTATACGAGATGTACTATTAGACAATACTATCAGAGGTGTACAGATAGATAGACCATACGAGGCATATTAATAGAAAAAATATACGAGGCGTACTAATAGACAAACCATACGGGGCGTGCTAATAGTCTAACTCTGTCAAGGGTAGTTGAATGAGAAATGATGAATATTATCTCTTGGATATTTTATATTCCAAGAGATTCCGGTACAGCGCTTCCTGCCTTTTTCCTACTTCGATAATTTCAACTAAGAACTTGGGAGTTTCGAAGAATTCTTTAGTAGTTTTCGAATTATTTATAAGATTATCGAAGTAGGAAAAATACAAAAAACGCTACACCGTACTAGATTGAAACACCACCGTAAATGACAATCAAGTATTGAGAAAAAGATATTCTCGAAATTATTTGTAAAGAACATCGCGCAACACAGCACGCACATCTAGAAATACGTAAACAAACTTACACTCAAAAATGAAATGCATGGCTTGTTCGGCATACAAATATAGAGATAATGTTTGCACGAGTGCTTTATTTCATTTGTCTGTTTATACTTTTAATTTCTTCTGTTCACAGAAATGCCCTTCGGGGTCGTGATAGATCGATTTATAAATCATTAAGCAAGCGCAATCAATTTGTTTATTTCTGAAATTTGGGGCAGTGTTAACTGATCGCAAAGCTTTAGGTAAAATGTAATGTGTCTTGAGGTTTTGCTTTTTATGCAAAAAGTAGAAATAGAAACCTATATATGTACATGTGCGCATATATGTGTGCGAAACGTGTGCATGTTTACACTGATACATAGACATTTATGTTTGCGTGCGCACACATACATACTCACACACACACTTACACACATATTCATATATATACGTATTGAAAATGAATATAAGAAAAATGCTAATAGACATGAAAAAATAATATTGCTCTTTCAATATTTAAAATGACAGCCAAAGCTCTGATGAATCGTAAGAAATAACCTGAGGAAAGATAAGGAGAAGAAAAAGGACTTCGAAAAACGTATAAACGGAATGGTTTTTTAATTTCCTAAAGGAAATTTTAAGAAAACTCAAGTTACCGCCGAGGAACAACAACAAAAAAGAAAAAACATATCATATCTTCAATATATCATATCATATATCATATCTTCTCAATATTCTCTGCAACATCATGCGGACATGGTTACATGGGATAAAATGGAGATACAGTGTAAGCCAGTTACCACAAATATCTACAAAATTTTGGCAGAAATGCGCAAACAAACATATACTCAACATCAAAATTTATAGCTTGTACAACATACGGACAGAAAGATAATTTTACCACGATTCATACGCTTAAATTGCGATTAATTTCATTAATTGTATTTGCAAAAGGGAAAACTTAGCCACAATTCCCCACTTCACCCAGGTATCGGGAAGAGGTACCGGCTTGACGTGATAAACCGTCTTTGTGTACTGGTGTTAGTTATAAGGCATTTGAAAACCAATTTACAAGATGATTTGTATCAGGCATGATTGATTAGAATAAAGCATCCTTATAGTCGAGAGGGTTTTCACCGTGTCTATTGCTCTCTATTGCAAGTGTTGAGTGTGTCTCTCAGCACCCTGAGCCTAACGTCCGGCAACTGATCCTATTTGTGCTCGTCATAGCCGTGTTGTTTAAGGACCTGCCCTTCCGTGAAGGCATCGAGGGTTCGAATCCCGGAGCTGGATGGCGATTTTCACTTTTGGGTATCGGGGAAAAATTCAAAGCATAATACCCCACTCCACGCAGGTGTCTGAAATGGGTACTGCATGGTCTTGACCGGGGAGAAGTGTCATGGCGTTCCGGACTTTAGTTATAAGGCATTTTAAAGGCCAATGTACAAAGTGATACGTATCAGGCTTGAATTGGAAATAAAGCATCCTTAGATGCCGATGTTTGTTTGTTTGTTTAAGCGCATTTCGGGTATTCCTTTTTTCTACTCCCCAACTGCTGTTCAAATCATCTGGCACCCCTGGCAAGATTGCATTCAAACCCCAGCCATTCAGTCGAGTCGACGCTCAAGCACCAGGCTGGCCGTGTCTCGCTGATTTGAATAAACCAGATGAGTCACCCTTACCAGAGTATTATTAGCCCCTCAAATAGGATGGTATATAGCGGTCCCTCAATTCTCCTGAAAAGATACAAACAAAAGTGCAATATTCTCATCCCCAGGGAAATATTCACTGGCGAATACTCGTTTCAATTTAATTGATTGCCCTTGAGATCAGAACTGCATACTACTATTTTTAGAACCATTTTTCTCAATTGTGCGAAGCTGAACGTTCTGTGCCTGAGTCATTTAATATTCTATCCGTATGAAGGCATTTTGTTCGTTGATATTGGCAATTCTTTACTTCTAATCACATAAAAAAATACAGCAAACACTGTAAATTAAGCTTTTAAAGTTTATTGTGAGTTATTTGTTCTCTTCCAGCCTGTGGTGTGCTACCAGATAAATGGCATCATGCGCACCAATAAAATTTAATTATAACTTAAAATGATATACTCCAACCCACGTATTTCCAATATCAAAATATCTAACTATCAATTCATTTACATTTACCCACATCTCTTAGTGCCCTCGTATGTAAATTTATATGGGTGAATAGTTGCCGAATCAATTAACTGATTTTGTTTGCCGGATTTCCTAACTATTTTTCACTTTTAATCAGCATCAATTAATAACAATGTTTACATACAATCTCATGTATCATATCTCTGTCTATTCGTGGGAATAACGAGTGAATGCGAAATCTAAAACGCGATATGAACTTCGGCTTCAACTTAGATTTTCCAAAATTTCTATTCCGAAAATAAAAACTAGGACGTTTTTAAGTTCTCAATTCAAGATCTTTCCTTTTCAAGTACACGAGAAATATAGTCGACAATTTTATTTTGCAAAAATTATGGGTGAGTGAATTGTGTAAAGTAGGATTTTGCGAAGACGTAGCTTAATGAACACCGGTGCATGACGACTCTCACACTCCTGCCTCCAGGGTTCCAGTTCTGAAACCCCAGAAATTAATTATAAGTTCTGTGGGTCCTTCTTAATTATAAGCTCTGTGGGTCCTTTTTAATTATAAGCTCTGTGGGTCTTCTTAATTATAAGTTCTGTGGGCCTTTCTTAATTATAAGTTCTGGGGGTTCTTCTTAATTATAAGTTCTGTGGGTCCTTTTTAATTATAAGCTCTGTGGGTCCTTCTTAATTATAAGTTCTGTGTGTTCTTCTTAATTATAAGTTGTGTGGGTCCTTCTTAATTATAAGTTCTGTGGGTCCTTAATTATATGTTCTATATGTCTTTCTTAATTATAAGTTCTGTGGGTTCTTCTTAATTATAAGTTCTGTGGGTCCTTCTCAATTATAAGTTCTGTGGGTCCTTCTTAATTATAATTTCTGTGGGTAATTTTTATTTATACGTTCTGTGGGTCCTTCTTAATTGTAAGTTCTGTGGGTTCTTCTTAATTACAAGTTCTGTGGGTGTTTCTTAATTAGAAGTTCGGTCCTTCTTCATTCGAGCTGGGGTTTCAAGTTACCTCCGAACTGACGCGGCTACGCCGATTATACCCAAGCGAAAATCACGCACCAGAGTGCAGTCAGTTATAGCAGCTCTCTTGCATTAATTCCGCGTCGTCAGAAGAGTGAAAGTTGGCCTCCACAGGACGAGCTGTCGGTCGACACGCGGCCGGGATATCCTCCAGTAAGAATGCGGGTGATGAAACGTCCGGAGTACAAGAATCTCCCAAAACGAAATATTTCGAGAATGATGCTCTCGAAAGATTTCCCATGACCAACCAGGCTTTTAATTTCAGCAGTTAGAGAATTATCCTTGAATTCTGAATGGAAAAAACTGAAGATTCACAAACTCCACATCGCTAAGGCCAGCTTAATAGTAGTAGATGAACACAAAAGTTGTGCAACGAGTCTGTTGGAACAAGATTAGGATATCGAACTTGGAATCTGAAGCAGTTTATTAGATACATTCTTCGGTTACACGGCGCTTCGCAGTTCAAGAAGGCATATAAGATATGAGAATAACCAAATATAAACTTGCGAGCGCAAACGCACTAACACGACTTTAAGAGAAAATAACTACTAGATTAATAATTTGCTAATGAACCTTGTTTTATTTAGTATTGAAAGTACAGCAGCAGAATAAACATTAGATTTCAAACCGAAACTCTTACCAAAGAGAACGAAAACGATGGATTAAGCTTTATTTTCCTCGCGCCGCTTGAGAAGACGATGACATTTAAAAAAAACCAGCAACATACCCAGATGCAGCCAGAGGTATTATACGACGATTGATTCTTCCTAAGGAAGAGTAAGCAAGTTTAGTTCGAGGAAGTCAGCGAGTAGGTCTCACTGCATTATTTTCGTTTATTGGGAAACTTTCGTCACATACTCACTTTATTGTATGCCGATGAAGAGCCCTACGGCTTTTAGAGTTTTCAGAGGAAATCATTAAGAGGTACCAGTCCAGGGTAGGCATGAGATTATTAAAGTTACCAATTGCCCTAATATACTTAAGCAGTTGAATAGCCCTAGCACGGGTGGCCCGTAGGCTCGGTTAAGGTTTAAGGTTACAACGCCATCAGGGTAAAACCCTGAAGGCCGTCTACCGGGTGGAACAAGAACTATTTACTGGACTAATGAGAAGCTCAAACATGCATTACCAAAATTTTCAAAAAGAAAAAATAACGGCATCGTTAAACCAAAATGTATGTGAAAAAAAAAAGAAAAAGGCTTAATAAGGGAGGAGTACAATGGCGCTTGCTGCCGGGTTTTGCTGGACTGCCTGATTATTTTGTTGATGAAAACCATGTTCGAAGTAAAAAACGAGGATACTGAGACGTTTTCACGAGGCGTTCTGAATTTTCTTAGAAGTCTGACTGGTGCGCACATAGGGCTACGAACCTCCTGTGGGCTACAAAACTTGGATCTGGATGCAGACAGTTTCTTGTTGATCTAATTTCAAAAGAAGCGCCGGAATTAAAACAAGAAAAGTATTTGCAATGGAAAAGCTAAACTGCTAAGCATTAATGAATGTTAGGACATTCATGAAGTCGAATGTTATTTTTCATTTCATAGCGAAATGATTGAGAATTTTGACTATTGCACTCCTGAAACATTGTGCGACCAGCGCGCATTCAATTCAAAAAGAGCTCAGGTGTTCAGTCAATAAAGTTACAACAGTGAATCACTGTTCCATAAAAATATTCATTGTTGCTTTGGCGAAGCACATGATTCGACATCCAGCACATGATTCATGCAGTAAGCCTGTTTGATTAGTGCACTCCTTATCCCAAGGATCAAACTACATAAATATAAACCTTCTATTTTACATTATCGCGTTTATCGAGCCCTTTTTCAGCCCTTATTTTGGAAACATCGCTACTATTCACTTCGTTCGTAAACAGTGCGAACGTTGCCCATTTTACTCCACTTGATCAGGCAGTGCTATATAATGATATGTAGCTGAGCCATATCAGGGAGTGATATGTAGTTGAGCCTTGTCAGGGGAACAAAATTGTGATGTCAGATCGAGTGTGCGGGTGTACAAAGACTCCAATTAAGAGACTCATACTGTCTGCGTAATAATTTACACGCATTTGTTGACGGTACGTGAGCAGTTCCTAACACATCTGTTAGTGTCTCAGAGAGCTGTTTCAACTTCCACAGCAAGCCATGCTAGTTTATAGCTCCCAATATGCCAGTCAGCGAGACTGCTGTATTGCAGCACTGGAATTTCATTACTTGGTTACTTATGCATACGTTCGTGTCTACCAGTCGAATCAGTCAGTGACTCAGGAGTCTAAAGCTAGAGTAAATTTATCCAAAGTTGTATTACCGCACAGACAGATCCCAGTGCACTACTTAATTTGGTCTGCTGCTATTTAGAGGATTGGAAGCCTTCAGCAAGTGGTCCGTGATGACGTGACAACGGTGAGTGAGCAACCTTCGCTATTGGCGCATCATCACTCGCCACATTTCCGCTTCAGGTTCGTTATGCAAGCGCGCCTCTGTCAGGTGACGTGGGCTTGTCGCTTGTGTAACGCTGGCATCCTCGGTAGCGCGTCCCTCACACGGCTGCTGCGCTCGGGATCTTCTCAACTAATTTCCGTGAATTAATTACGTTCACGGAAACTGACATGCGCGAACTATTTCTCCTACCACATCTTCGCGAAATTGAATTGAAGCCAGTTAAGTAAATCGATTACTGTAAAGTGGTTATTCAACCGATTTTCAATAACTTAAATTATTCGAAAGGGGAATAAAATTTACAACATTGTGAAAAAAAAACAATTCAAATATGTTAATTTAAAGCGGAGATATAATCAATTAAAAAATGCGGGGACATTCTTGTAGGGTACCCGGTATAGTCCCAAAAGCTGTGGCAAAAATGTAACGTGTGAGTAGGCTTGAACCAAAATTAGCGGCTGCAGCAGCATTCACGTGCGAGGTGACGTCTGACAGAAATAAGTACTCTGTCCGGCCCCCTGCCTCAAGCTTCTGAGCAGCAAGTTGAACAGAAAGCTCGGTCGCGTGAATGTTGAAAGTGAGCAATTTTGATAGGTAAAAATTTCGTAGCCAAATTCCGTATAAACATAAATAAATATTCAAACCGTCAACATGGTCACTGGTTGTAAGCTCTCGCTACTGCGACCACGTGCTAGGCTTTTTTTCGGAGAAAATCTATTTCGAGAACAAAGTTTAATCAAACTGGGATGTCTAGTTTCCCTTCATGATGTCGTATGCAATTTATTATTGTTTGAATGCATAAGAATACCTCCAAATGAATATGCAATTAGTTTATTGTTCGGCTGATTTCTCCGAGAATTGCTCGTATTTATCGGATAAATCTGCTCCCGCAGTGACACAACAAGGTAAAATGCGGGTGAGAGAGAGGAGCCACAGGGGGACCATGAGACTCGATGAGCCTCCTTCCTCTGTTTTGGAGGGGAATTGTGGGCAATATGCAATATCTCTAGCTGACCAGTTAACAATGTCATTTATCTAAATAAGGTCGAATTCTTATCCCAGTCTGATTTTTGAAGGGATCTAAACTTTGACAATTGCCAAAATTAGTCTTTATTTTACTACCATAATCAGACATAAACTTATCTAAAGTTAAGGCATTCAACTTAATTCTGCTTAGAAAATTTTTCTTCAGCAAATATCATACATGAATCAGTATATAAATATCAGTAACACAGGGGGGGGGGGAGCGCAAAAAGTTCTTGAATTAAACAAAATACGTTTACATCCTAAAAAAAATACGGATAATGACGCAAAAAGCTGTACGAATGTTGGATCACAATCTTGTGAACCAATTGGAGACATCACTTTGCAGTATGTCTTCCCTCAGCTCACATTACTGCAAGTGACAGTCTCAAGCCATCTACAGAAACACGAAGTTTCTAATGTGTTATTTTGACTCATTTCCTTCAAGAGACCGACATTTCTTCAGATTTTCTACTTCAGAGAAGATCCTCAGTAGTGCGTAACTCTTTGTGTCCACTCACAACATGGTACAGTACACGGTTTACTTTATGAAAACAAATTTGAAATTAGCCGCAGAATAATTGTAATTTCTAACATTTTACGTTACTTCATGACCAAAATAACAATTATGATCGTGTTTTTCAAATTTAAGAATAATACTTCGAGGATTCTGCAAATCCTGTTATTAGGTTCAACCATCAAGTAAAAGTGCCTTTCTTCAGTTCAGTGCCCTAAATGAACTGTTAAGTGAAAAAGAAGATAACCTGCCGACCCAATTTAGCGATACTGTAAGCGTACATATCATTCAACTTGAGGAATTACTGGATGAAATTCCGTTTCTGATAAAGCGGATATTCAGTTTTAAACTTAATTTACACAGTTTGAAAACTTTCTTATCTCGAAGGGATAGATACGTCCAAGTCCTCAAATGTAGACTGGCGGGAGCCAAATACTCTGCATGGGGAACACGTACAGAGCCGTCATAACCCCAGAATGTAATGTTGCAAAACCAATGTCTTCGTACAGCGTTGGTGACCGCGATGCAATGTACAGGTACGCTCTTGGCCGTACTTGTAATCAGTGTGCTGCCGTTGATGGTGCAATGCGAATTATAAATTCTACAGGAGTAAACCATTGAATTAATACGTAGACTGCAATCCGACCCCTCGGTGGGCCGTTTGAAAAAGTTTTAGCAATCTTTTAAGTTAATGGTAGTTAAAGGACCCGGTGAATGTTTGGTATTTATAATATTTTTAACAACTTTCAAATTTAAATTTGTGTTGAATTCCGAACGTCAATTTAACCCATTGCAGTTACCATGTTAATTTTCAGCATGAGTGAATTACGAATAAAATGATTGCACAAAAAGAGCTGTACTATTTAGTAGATGGTGGCCTTAGATGTGGCACGACATCGCTATAGTGCGACATCCAGCAATGCGACCAAGGTATCCGGCACAGCTCGCCAGGAGGTTGGGGCTCATGATGCAACTCCCAGTATCTTGCTCAGCTCGGTTTCCGTTGTACTTTAACCCGTTTCAGGCGATGGAGTATTTATCTAACTGAAATATAGTTTATAATTATAGAATGTAACATAGTTTTCATGTTATTGGTACTTAGTTCGTGAGAACACAACGACCACTAATGCTGGCGTTCCTCAGCTTCCCGATATGGAAGAAAGAGTGTTGCAGTGTCGCTTATTGTCTCGTTCAGATTTCAACACTTTGCGTTTATCAAGGACAAGCCTCAGAATTATCGTTTTTAGATAAGTTCTCCTTGAGCGGCCCATAGACGATCAATTTAATTGTCAATATCATTGACTCAATATATTGATGAAATTTTTTTTGCCCCCAAAGTCAATTATTTGAAGGTCGTCAATCACGCCCACAGACGATCAATATAATTGTCAATATCCATTATTTTCAATTATATTGTCAATAAAATTGATCGTCTATTGATCGCTTATAATTGATCGCTTTAGAACGTCTAAGAAAAGTGTTGACGACAATTGTTTTCTGAAAACATTCGACTTCTGGAGGCTCAGTCGCTGGTGATCCGTAGAGCGTAACTTTACATTGGTACGAAGTTCCAACGTCCTTTGAAAATTTTTATGGAAGAAAATGAATCGTGTGAACGAGTATCAGTGTTGTGTCGCATTTTAAAATCATTTCCATAATTTAAAAAATGAATAAAATTATTTGTGACGTCCGAAGCAGACTAATGTTCAAGTTTTTTGATATGGTTAACCAGCCTCATTTTCTGAAGAATTTGGTCGCGTTACAGGTGGAAAATTTGCCTAAGTATTTTGCGAAATTGTCTGCTGATTTGTTGAGTTGTGACTACCTGGATCAGCGCTCACTTCTCAGGTGTAAAGTTAGCTTTCATTCATTCTATTCATGAACACCTCCCCAAGAGGAAGGCGTTTCCCCACCGAAATAAAGGAACGCTTTCGTAATTCGTCTTCCAACTTGCTGTTTTCTTTGTTTGTTCGTCAAATTCACCATTCATTTTCAAATTAACTAATAATTCAATAGTTTATTGAATTACGGACCAAAAACGAAGTTAAAACTAATCTTAAAATGATGGTACTCAAAATGTTTTCGTGACGCAAAGGTCTGAGAATAGAAACATTTTTCCATCATTATAACAAAGTACATGCATGAGGCCTAGGAGGCTGTAAACGGTCCAGAAGTACGTGTTCAGAATGCCCTGTCCTTAGTCTGGGGGAGTCATGTGAGGACCTTAACTCTGACCGCAACGTGCGCCACCGGTGGCCACGGAGGGGTTTTTCGTGATGCTGCTGACTGATCAGTAGTCACCAACTCAGTTTACATGAATACCTAATTTAAGCTAAATAAAGGCGTGATCTAGTTAATGATTGCAATTTTCAATATTACTTACTACTGTTGACTTTAAATTTGAGTTGAACATTGAACTTGAGTTTTACCAATTGCGGTCGAAGTGTTGAGGCTAAGTTCTAAGTAACCGTCCATTTCCGCCTCAGTACTAACCCTGAAATTTTGCGCGTTTTCTACCGATTTCTTAACATGTTTCCTGCGAATCCCACGTGCCTGTAATAAGGGGATTTTCATAAATCTTCTGCAGACCCTGCAGTCACTAATTCGATTTTTATAAATACTTAATAAGAACTAAATGGAGGCGCAATCCAGTTAATATTTGCTATTTTTAAAATTGCTTCTTCAATCGACTTTAAATTTGAACTGAACATTAAACTTGAGTTTAACCCATCGCAGGAAACGTGTTAAATCTTGCTTCTGAGAAACTAGGACTTGAGCTTCATTTTCGAACATTCTGCGCTGTCGTAGCTTTGCTACCGGCAGTCAAAATTTGCCATTTTTATTGTCTCGCTTACGTAATCTTTTTGTGGGCCAAAACCTTTGAGTCTGAGTATTTTTCACACAATTTGCACTCGTAGAAAAGCACAAATTGAAGATTTTGACAAAAACAGCACAATCGACAGGTGAGTTTTAAGTAGCGGCTGTAGCTCTAGGACTAGGTTAAGTTTTTAGGCCGTGTTCAGAATGCCGTTTTTTGTTGCAAATGAACTGTGTGCCTGTGTTTTTTTGTTGCAAATGGATTACAATTTAGGAAACTGTGGTGAAATTAACGTTAATTCTAGAACTCAGTTGCTGGTGGACTTGGGTTCTGGTTTGAAAGTACGGAATTTAACATTCTGGAATACTAACATTTATCAAATACCCGCTCCGCTCAGACCACAATCCTTTCCTGCTTTTCATTTTAGGAAAAATTGATCGGCTGTCGATCATAAACCGTGATTGTGACTTTACTAAGAAATTGTTTAGAATCAATTAAGTTTTTGTTCACATCAACATCAAGGGCAACAGAAGTTTTGCTGTAAGTCGGGTTTGTATGTACATACAATCACCGATTTTTATCATTACATACAAAACTTGACGTGATCGAATGAACCTAGGAATTTATGTTCAATGATACTAGTTTACATCTATAACGAAAGGAAAGTGTATTAAGACATAATTAAAATCCTCTCACGTTTCTATGTCCCTGAGGTTATTCCACTTGTGGGCATTTCTACGCATCTACTCATTTTCTGAGAATCAGGAAATCCGTCGAGTTTTCTGTGAGGTATTTTAACTAAGGACATTTGCGAGAGGAGGGAGCCTGGCACGAGAGTGATAGTATTCGCTGTCGGTGGAAGGAAGGTCAGGAGCAGGTGAGGTTGCCTGCTATATCCTGTTCGGGTCCGCTCACTCCTGCTGACCTGCTCAGTTGCTGCCAAGACGCTAGAGGAGGTGTATGTGCGTGTGTCTTAAGCATCATTGCTGGCGTGCTCTATTTTCTGCCGTTTATGATCAGTGTGATAACGCAAAAAAATTATCTTAGCGAGCAAATTAGAATTTTATGCGGCCATCATGATGTGTGATATAAAATTGCTCGTTTTGACAGTCTTAAGTTGTGGAGCAGTGAAAGCATTTCAGTATTCTGACTTGCACGCTCTGAATGCGAGTTGTTTCAAGAAAGACAGCTGTGCTCGTGATAAAAACTCCCGCTTGACATTCCCTTTGAACTGGAAGGAAAGAAACTGTTTGTGTGACAGCTTGTGTGGTTATTACGGCGATTGCTGCTTGGATGCGCCAACGTATAATGAAAGTGAACAGAGAACGGAAAATTGGTCACAAGATTGCGTGGTGCTTCGAAACTACGGCGGTGTGTACATGCGCCGCGTGTGCGCCGCGGATTGGAACCCTCACGATTCCAACGTCAAAGAGTTTTGTGAAGCCGCGCTTCCTCAGACCGGATATGATCGCCAAGATCCGCTCGTCTCGATGCCAGTGACGAGTAACGCGACGCGCCTCACCTACGCCAATTATTATTGCGCGCTGTGTAACTTTGATACGGAGCAGTTGAGGGTGTGGCAACCGAGGGTCGAGTGCCCGACTCTGACAGACAGCGATCTCAAGAAGGCTCTAAATTCGGTTGATGTCTTGCGTTCTTTAACGTTCAGTAACGGTTCTTGGGTGTTACCGGTGAATGAATCGGGCATCGAAAAATACCACCCGTGTTCTGTGGATCCCTTCATTCCTGATGACACTGTTAGCGACGTGAGGCTATGCAAGGAAATAATTTCAACTTGCCCGGCAGGTTACCCTGATGACGAAGTCAAAGACTTGTGCGACTCGTACACTGCCATTGTTTACCATGGTTTGAACACTTATCGGAACTTTCATTGTGCCTTATGCCACGGAGAGTCGAGTGACACACTGTCGTGTTATAGCAGAGATTTTATTCGCTTTAACTTTAAGGATGAGTTCAATCCTGCTGCTTTCTCGATACTCTTCGACTTCGGTGACACCGGGGGAGGGGATCAAGTTGGCTACAATTGTAACGAAACAGAAGTGTGGGATCCCTTCTTCAGGAAATGTCGCCAGGTGAAATGTGCTTCAACCAGCTCGTCATACAGGAACGGCAGGTGCCTCACTTCTGAAGCTCTAACTCCGGGGCTCAATGAACCAAATGGAACAAATTCCCTTGAAGAAAAAGATCGCTTTATTTATGTCACAACTTCGAACAGTTCGGGTGATTCTAATGAAACTCACAAGTCCCTCAATATCATTGTTTTTCCTGATGAAATTGCTACTCAACCTAACCCAAGTTTTAATCCACCTGAAGATACACTGAAGCATTCTCTAAACTGCAATCGTATCTTGTTACCTTTCGGAGAGTTCGAGGCTAGAGAAAACGGAACGATTTTCGTTTCTAAATACGATCGAATTTTAAGAGAGGAAGAGTACGAGCCTTACGAGGACGGAGTTCTAGTTTGCTTGTCACTCACTGAGAATCAGAAGTTCTCCTCTGCCATGGGGTGGATCTCCTTGGCTGGTCTGGGCGTGTCGCTGGTGTGCCTCGGCCTGCATCTGACTGCCTTCGTTTTGGTGTCTGAACTCCGTAACTTGTCTGGCAGGAACTTGGCTTCGCTGAGCTTCTGCCTCATGTGCGCCTACGTGTCTTTTGTTCTTAGTGTCTTCGGCGAAGAAGGGCTAAATGAGTGTGTTATTCTGGGCAGCGCGATGTATTACTTCTTTTTATCTTCTTTTTGCTGGATGAACGTCATGGCTTACGATGTCTGGAAGAGTCTTCGTGAAGCAACGAGTGAACTGAGGATAACCTCTGGAAGACAGTGGAGGCGGTCGGTTGTGTACAGCGTTTACGCTTGGGCGTCACCAGCTCTGGCCTTGACCCTTGTCTTAGTCATCGACAGAGTCGAGTGGGAGGGATTTCCTCCATCTTACTTGCCTCGTATGGGCGAGCGCCTGTGCTGGTTTGGGCAACGTAAAGCTCTTCTCGTGTTCTTCGCAGCTCCCCTCATGCTCATCATGGTCATCAATGTGGTGTTCTTTGTGCTCTCTGCTCACATGATCGCCAGCACGACGCAGTCAACAGCGAAATATTCATCCCAACGGAAGCAGCACAGCCTCGTAAAGCTTTACATGAGGCTTGCCTTGCTCATGGGCCTCTCTTGGATCGTGGGCATTCTGGCAGGCTACCTGCAACAAGAAGCTCTTTGGTACATCTTCATTTTCCTCAATACTTTCCAAGGAGCTTTTATCTTCGGTGCCTTCACGTGCAAGAAGAAAGTTTATAACTTGCTGTGTTGCAGCCGAGCATTTCGAAGAGCGTCCACGCGTCCGATTATTGCGGCTTCTCGGAGAAACTTGAGTGCTCGAGAGTCGTCCGAGTCGACCACCTCGCGCTGCTCCGACGCTCACTTGTCTCCTCAGCCCAACACCTCCTCAACGAGCATAGATTTGTGATAAGCTTTAAGCAAGACAAAGATACTTTAGAAATGAGCTCTAAGGCGAGGATACTTTCGAGATAAACTCAGTGTAAGACATGGATACTTTTTACGCATGTCATCTCCTATATCATTTTGCGTTTGTAAACTTGTATGCAATGCTCAGTTATCGATAGAAAAACAATACACCTTTTTCTACAATATACTTGTAATGATGTTCATTTGTAGTATAAAAACGTTTCTCAGGTCTATTCCTCGACAACTCTTGGAAAGTTTTTACATTCTGTAGAGTTAATTTTTAAACTTGTCCGTGCACTCGTTCAGTTTGTATTTCTATACTGTTTGATGGTCATGGGATCTGTTTCGTTAATTTTTCAGAAATATTTTTCGCTACTGTTTTTTTTAGTTTTGACCATGTATATATTTGTTTTTATAACACTTTTTAGTGAACCAATGCTCAAAATAAAATCAAATGAGCATTTTAAATATACTCACGCGACTGTCTTGCGTGATTTCCTCGAAGTTCCTGCGGAAAACAATTTGTTCACTGAGCAGTAGACTATTGAAACTGCGAGATGAAATTTAAAAGCATGTTCACGAATAGTCAACCCTAATAGGGAACAGTCGGGTTTGTAAAAATACAGGATGTTTTTAAATACGGGATCCGAAAAAATCCTGTGCATTAATTTGATTGCTAGCCGCCCAAGGGTTGTAGTGCCCAGCAAGTAGAGCGGATGAGACGCTGGATACAGTACAGCCCCCGCAACGCTGGCAAGTCTCATGGAGCTGCGATGTGGCCACTCTGGAACATTTGTAATAACTGCTCAATGCTCCTAACGATATTCTCAAAACGGCCGTTTTTAGCGCTGTTCTATTTTATTTGTTGTATTTTTAACTCTTAAGTATTGAAACGTTCGTTAAAGAAGTCCTAGTTCCGTTTTTGAATAGTTTTCAAGTCCTACTCATTGTTCATTTGCAGCTGATGACATTTTCGAGTAATGTAGCCATCTGCATGAACCTGCTATTCATTGTAATAATGTTCATCAAACATTCAATGTCTTCTTTCGTTTTATTTTTCGTTATTGTCCTACTTGAATTTTTTAAATTTAATTTTAGATGCGGGATGTGGTGTTATGATCTGTATGAATTCTCAATTACGATTGAAATACGCAAAGTAAAATTGCATGCGGGATTTTATTTAGTCACTGTTCTTCTTTTAGTGTATTGAAAGTTGTTAGAATAAATTACTTTGTCGTGCGTGAATGTAAGGGAAAGGTGACTTTATTTCTATGTGCGTACCTTTTAAAAGCTAAGTCAAACGTACACACAAACTCATCAGGTGTGGGCCACTCAGTTCTGAACATCCAGATTTGAGGATTTTGACTTATGTACTTCTTCAGTTTGGATCCCCTCAGGGGGATACAACTGTTGTATCTATGGGAATTAGCACTCCCATGGGGAATATGCGAGGTCACGAGTTGAAGGTTGAGTAGGCCATCCTTTTTTTGAAATAGAATGGGCTTTTTTATTTTGTTACGGACCATCATTTTTTTCGGTTCACTGCTCTCTTGTTTTTCAGCACCTACTACTTTCTTCTTTAACTTTTGTCTTGTTTCATGAACTTTTTTCTCAGCTTACTGTTTCTGGGCACCCCTTGTGCATAGATACCCGGTTCCATTAACTCCATACTAAATGTTGTCTTCCTCCTTTGGAACGCCTTTTTTGCGGTTAGTAGACCTAAACTAACATCAAATCTAATACTGATGCGAAAAGGTAGTTTTAACGTTACGTAACGTTTTGGTTAATGGTTGACCCGACCCCTAAAGACGAAGTGGGCGGTAGACATTGTGCCTGGAATTGAGGTACAATGGAGGTCTGTAATACCCTAACAGATAAGTAAAATAAAGATTAAAAATAAACATAATACTCAAAGCTTATTTTAGGGCCTTCTTCGACATTATCTTAACGTTGTTGGCTATCTTTGTTGATGCGCTGGGTGTTCTTTCGGCCTAACGTCACCCCCGAAACTGGGATAGCTGTCCTGATAAATTCCTAATTTATCTGTCCCTATATTGGCATGTCATAATTACACAGTTCCAAGAACTCCACTAGTGTAAGGTTGCTCATTCCCTTTTTAGTTCATGCTCGTCCAGCAGACTTCATTTAGTTCCGCTCACTCGGTGCGAAATGCACAGGGATTTTGAATTGATTTATGATTCGATGGTTGCAAAATATTTGATACAAGTATTTGTAAATAATCGTGCGCCACCGGTGGCCAAGGAAGGGATTTTCATAATGCTGCTGACCGGTAGCGCAGCCAGGAAGGGAGCCACGGGGCCTTTCATTCAGTTGTTTATCATTGAATTGGTTTTCATTCAGTTGGTTTTCATTCAGTTGGTTTTCATTCAGTTGGTTTTCATTCAATTGGTTTTCATTCAGTTGGTTTTCATTCAATTGGTTTTCATTCAGTTGGTTTTCATTCAATTGGTTTTCATTCAATTGGTTTTCATTCAATTGGTTTTCATTCAGTTGGTTTTCATTCAGTTGGTTTTCATTCAGTTGGTTTTCATTCAGTTGGTTTTCATTCAGTTGGTTTTCATTCAGTTGGTTTTCATTCAGTTGGTTTTCATTCAGTTGGTTTTCATTCAGTTGGTTTTCATTCAGTTGGTTTTCATTCAGTTGGTTTTCATTCAGTTGGTTTTCATTCAGTTGGTTTTCATTCAGTTGGTTTTCATTCAGTTGGTTTTCATTCAGTTGGTTTTCATTCAGTTGGTTTTCATTCAGTTGGTTTTTAACTTCTATTTCTACTCTCCTGCAACATCCGTATGATCAGGAGTTGAAAGTCGGTCACAAAACACTGACTCTGAAATCCGAAATACTTGCCGAGTTGCTGCGGCTAAATACATTCGTATTGCGTCACAGTTGCTGGAATGACGTTAGCTACGATGCTTGGGTAACTGCACTTGAAATCCTCAACACTCCCTGTGTTTTTTTATGTTCTTGTAAACGTTAATGCTGAATTTTTTAATTTTCTGAGAAAACTTACGATATACTCAAGATATTGCGTGCTACGTGGTTTTCCTTTTAAGATATACTCATTTGTGTTAGCTTTAATTCCAATCCTAAGCCATCATTTGTGAAATGTTAGTGCGATAAATTAGAATTGTCTGCGCAAGCGCGCTCATTCACATTTCATTAGTCTTATCACAAATACTCTTAGCTTAAAAGCAATGAATTGTTTCCAAAACTTCCATTTTTATTTCAAATTTTTTATTCCTTCTAGTTTTATACGGAACGCGAAAATGAGATTTCATCTCCTCGCACAGGTGACCTTTGCGAGAGAAATTAGAGTAATTTCAAATTATTTTTATGTTTATGTTTATAAGCAAACGCTTAATGTAATTTCACAGTTCAGCTTTCGAAGTAGATTCAGTCCATTGTTAATTTAATATCATTTATATAATTATTTTGTGTAAAATGCGACACACTAAAGAATTTCTATTGAAGATTCTAGACGTTATTCAGCTCTTACTTCAATGTGTCTTCAATTTCTCTTTTTAATTTATCCTGTGACATCAGCTCTTTGCCCTTCGTTTCTCTCCATAGCATTAATTTTTAATTATTTTAGTCTAATGGGTTAGTTGAAATAACTTTGTCCACCTCTAGCATTTGTTGTGGGCTTGGCGCACACCTGGTGGGGGTTGTGTCAGTGCCCGTCTCATCGCGGCACCGAGGTTGTGTTTTGCGACTCCTCGTCCTTGCCCGCATTGTGTGTGTGTTGTTAGTCTACATTTTAATAGTGACTGTTGGCAGCACGCTTCGCCTGTTTAGTTTCTCCCGTTTTTTTATCACAGAGAAACGCAAGGCACCGAAAGACAAAGGTTACTGCTTTAATCAACATCATGATCGAAAGCCTCGGATCATAAGCTTGCAGTGCTTCACAATTTTTCACTTAAGCCCGTTTTTGCTGTGAGACTGTTTGTCTAATTTCTGTCGATCTATTAAGGTTTTCGTTTACGTTTGAGTCCACCCTCGTGCAACTTTCTCCTTTCTATCCTGCTCCCCCTCCTATTGAAGCCTAGTTCTGCTCTTCTTTCGTATACTTTCCTTGTATATTAGCCCAGTTCTCCCCCCCCTCCCCCCTCCTTGCCCCCCTCCTTGCCCCCCTCCTTGCCCCCCTCCTTGCCCCCACCCACGCCATATGTGCGGTCACTGGAAAGTTGGACCGTATTCTGCACGCCGCGTGCGGCGCCTTGGAGAAAGGCGGCCATAGCAGTTGTCTACTCCGTTCCTGCCGTGTTTTGCACGCAATTTATCCTCTTCGCGATTCCCTTCACCGCAAATTTCGTTGTTTTTAATGTCTATGTCGCAGGTCGTTCGCTGGGTTGTTTCTTATCACGTCCATCAATTGGCTGATCTTCCTCGTTTACCTTCCGCTAAGTCAGTCATGAATTCTCTACAACAATATTTCTTCTGTAAATGGACTTGAGTTCGATAAAGCATAGATTAAAAGATCTCGGGCGATTTTGTGTAGAAGAAAGGTTCCATTTCCAGATGTTCTTTTGTGGTATTTTTAATGCTGTACTCTTTAACAGCAGAAAAAGGTTCTGAATCGACGTACAGACTGTGTTTTTCATACTTTATGTTTTGAACGAGTCTGCTCGTAGCCCTTCCAGGGGGAAATGTGTAGTTCTAGGCTGAAAATTAGGTAGGCCTTATTTTTGCTGAAATAAGATTTTTTGTTTCGTTAAAGGCATTTTTTTTCGGTTCACTGCTGTCTTGTTTTTCAGCACCTCTAACTTTCTTCAAGTGTTATCTCGATTTTTCATAACCTTTCTTCTTAACCTACTGTTAATATGCGCAACGTACCCAGTGCGGAAACACCCTTTAATGCAAAGATTCCGCGTACCCTTAACTCCAAACTAAAGGGTGCCTTTATCATTCTTCTTTAAATATCTTTGTTGTGGAAAGGGAGACTACAAGCTTCTCATTCGCCGCCCGCCAGCTGCTGCAAGGGTGTTGCTATGAATTTCTTTTATAGATGTTCAACAAGCTGCGGTGTTGAATTTTCCACGCTTGTGAGATCTACTTGTATTTTGAAATTGTATCGCAGTTCCCCTCAGGGGGATACAACTATTGTATCTATGGGAATTAGCGCTCCCAGGGGAACCATGTGATGGCCCGAGCTAAAGGTTAGGTAGGCTTCCTTTTTGTTGTAATAAAATAGGTTTTTGTTTTGTTACGGACCATCTTTTTCGGTTCACTGCTGTCCTGTTTTTCAGCACCTACTACTTTCTTCTTCAACTTTTTCTTGTTTCATGATCTTCTTTCTTAGCTTTCTGTTTCTGTGCCCTTTCTGCATAGATTCCACGTTTCTTTAACTCCATACTAAATGGTGCCTTCTTCCTTCCTCTCTTTGGATAGCCTTTGTTGCGGATAGGGAGGCTTAAACTAACTAATAATCTAATCTAATCTTGTATCGCAGTTTGGTACTTCTTCGTTCACAACTAAATTTTGTTGGATTTAGCGATTTCTTGGGTTACTTTTGGGCACTTCATGTATTGTGATCAACATAGACAGCTTTTTTTCAATAACATCTTGATTCTTTCCGGGGTTAAGAGGCGGCTAAGTAGTGATGCACTAAAGGGGATTTTCCTTTAGGGTCGATTGGAAACTTCACTACCTGTGGGTATTTCTATGTGGTTACCGAGGTCGAGTCGTTATAAAAGCGCACCCTTCACGGAAAGATGTCGGCAGTTTGAATCCAGGCAGAGTTCTCCCCGTTGGGAAAAGGGAGAACTCAGCCACAATTTCCCCACTATACCCAGGTGTCGGAAATGGGTACCTGCTTGACCGGGGGTAACCGTCATTGCGTTCTGGTGTTAGTTACGGAACATTTGAAAAACCAATGATCAAGATATGTATCAGGCTTGATTGATAGGAATGAAGGATCCTGTGCGAGGTAGGATTCCCAAGCCTCGCTCTCATGGGGATCTGCTTATAGTGCCACCTAACTTGTCATCGCTGAGGGGACTTGGCAACTCTCGAAAATAATTTAGCAACCAGCATCAGGTTTAGCGGCAGTGGTTTTTAGATTTGCTGTAGGTGTGAATTTTGAAGTTAGGCGGACCTAACCTTACATTCCCTCCTATTCATTCACTCATTCTTTTATTCTTTCACTCCATTCATTCATCCACTCATTCATTCTTTCACTCATTCTTTCATTCATTCACTCCATTCACTCACTCACTCCACTCACTCACTCCACTCACTCACTCCATTCACTCACTCACTCCACTCACTCACTCCATTCACTCACTCCATTCACTCACTCACTCATTCATTCATTCACTCACTCACTCCATTCACTCACTCACTCATTCATTCATTCAGTCGGCCGACGTAGGTTGACAAATTTGTGCTCCTTGCAAGAACGTAGAATTTTACCTGTATTTGCCTCCTTTTCTTCAGCGCTTGGCGATCTTTGCGTGGAGATGGTCGGTGATTTTTCGAGAACCGTATTTTTGTTTTTTATTATTCATGACGTTGTTAGACACAAAATAATACATTGATGTAAACTGTTCGAGTTCTTGAATTTAGCGTAGTTTTAAATATATCAGAGATCTTTCATACTTTTTGTTCAATTTCTCTAATTTTAAACAAATTAAAACGAAAGCTAATCTTGAAGGGGAAATCAAAATAAACTTTCTCCCATTTTTCCCCATGAAGTTTCGGTGCACTTTTGTAGCCTTTTGCTTTGACTTGTTTTTATCCTGCGAGGTAAAACTTTGGGATTTAATAATCATGACCTAAATTTCATGCAGGAAAGTTTCAATTAGTAGATGAAAATATTCGAACGGTTAGTTTACTGAAGGTAAAGTGAGCGACTTGATGTTTTAGCTGTGATATCTCTTTCTTCTTCCCCATCCTCAAATTTGTCTGCCTCTTCTTCAGTTACAAATTCATATCATCTGTTGAAGAGATATGAAGTCGTTTTAATGGTCCTAAATCATTACATATTCTAATCATTATAAAGTAATAAAATAAAGATGCGACGTGGCTATTTTACCAAAACCTTCAGTACTTTTTAATCGAGGCTTACTCTTAATTTTCCAAACTCCGAAAAAAATTTACGTGATTTTTAAAGTAACTTTCAAAGTACTAACATTAATGTTAGCGGGATGAAATTGAAAAGAACGTAGCCATTTGAAGAAAAATTGCATGTCTGAGGCTTATTTTTCTGTTCACTTGGTCATTATTTCCACCTTGACTAGGATAGTAAAAACTTCTGAGTCACAATTTCTATTACGTTGAATTTTGTCTTATTCTCTTGGTCTAATTTTGTTTTGGCAGTGAGTATCGACTGCTTCATGGTAGACAGCTAGAGAAGCTTCATTCTCACACGTCTGTATTAGTTTATAAAAATGAAAATCTTTTACACTAATTGTAAACTCAATCTTGTTCGTAACTTGACACGATGTCCACTTTATTTGATACCAGGGACCAGCAAATAATTTACTTCGTCGTAGCAGCACAGCTGTCATTTAAGTTAACTAAGTGGACTCGCGCTGCCTGATTTACGACCACCACATCCACGATGACGTAAATTGTTCGATAATCCTGCCCCTGGATTGTAACGCTGCTTTAACGCTAGTCTTTATGTGTAAGTTATGTGTTCGAATGACCCTTGTGTATTTGTAAATAAATGTTTTTGTAAGATACGTGTTTCTTCACCTACCTTTGTGCATATGTGTTCACTTTCTGCTAGAGCTTCACAGATGCAGAGCTGTTTTGGCAGGGTTATTGCAAAAGATATTTCGCCTAAG
This sequence comes from Morinoia aosen, assembly GCA_030386875.1. Lineage (NCBI taxonomy): Eukaryota > Metazoa > Arthropoda > Malacostraca > Amphipoda > Talitridae > Morinoia > Morinoia aosen. The sequence continues at coordinate 28,446,874 of CM059566.1, forward strand.
ACGTCAAATTTTCAATGAAAAACGAGTTGTATGAAGAATGAAAACAAAGGACCGTTGGAAATATTCATGTAGAGGCAAACGCGACGGAGTTGCGAGCGCACAATTTCACGAGATAAGAGTTGATCGTTATAGGTGTTTGAGGAGAACCCTCACACTCTCTAGGTACTCTCTAGAAGGATTTCGAAGAAATCCTATCAAGTCCTTATCATCTCGATATTCAGTAATCAGTTGAATAATCTTTTAAATACAATTGTTGAGTTTTCAGATCAACGTACATATATCAAGTGGCGTTATGATAATTTAATAATATTTAATGCCTTAATTCATTTTTCTTCAGCGATTTCAAGGATAGATTACACATATGTTGACCAACCGTCTACTAGTATTATTGATGAAAAGATGTTTTGGAGAAATGAGATGAATATAAGAAAGCAATAACGGGTCTAAGGAGATGCGCAATTACGCACAACTTTAAATGAAAATCCAGAGATGACGATAAATGCCACAGGTTCTCGATTGGAAATTAATTGTACACGTCGAAAGTAACAGTAATTTTTACAAATACACGGATACTTCGTCTAGCGCAGGGCTTCTCAACTAGGGGTACGTGTACCCTTAGGGTGCATTTAACATACTTCATATGTTAAATGTACCATATATATTTTCATACAACTGTATAAGTATGTATAATTATTAATAATTCAATGTATTTTTATAGTTTCTAGACCCTTTAACTGTGCTGGGGGTACATAAAGATACACCATTAAACTATGAGGGTTCACGACACTGAAAAGGTTGAGAAGCCCTGGTCTATAGCGGCAGTACAACACGCTCAGGAAGCAAAGTCCAAAATACTCCAACTCGGATATTGGCATCTCAGTAGTCAGGCAGAAACCCAGTCTGTACAGACGAAGTCGCGGCTTGGAATGAATAACACCTAGCTCTACTAAACCATTACATGAGCATTTGACGGGAAGTATCGCCGCTGGTGACCGATACTTTAAGAGAAAGCAATGATGCATAGCGGAAGGATTCTATTCGTGTCGTAATTCTGGTCAATTTAAATCGCGATTAATTATCAATTGCATCAACTTTTATCCAGATATATTCAATAAATCATTATCGCCGCACGTCCGATTTAAACATAGTTTTGCATAATTATTTGCACATCCCCTCTTATGATGGTGTACAGCGAAGGCTTTAGTTGACGCTTTAGAAGACTTAGCCGATTTAAAAATGTTGTAGTTTGTAAAATATTATTCATAGAAAGCAAAAATAGGTTTCATTGAAAATAGCAGGACTTACAGATTATTTTACTTTAAGAATTCTGCACCTATTTTTTAATCTACGTCTTAATAATAACCTCCGAGTTTTATCCTGCGGTGAGGTTTCTAGGTGAAATTGCATTTCATATGGCTTTAAATGAAGTTATTTTTGAGAATTAAACAAACAGTAGCATTTTTTACCCGTGTTTCAGCAGAAAATTTTCTCACTGACTCTTTCTTACATCTTTAATTAATATCCTTACAGTATTAAGTCTTGTTGACCTCCTTCCGGTATGCCATGTAGGAAAAGTATTCGAAATTTGATAGGACTTTAAATCCTGCTCTTTTCAATGAAATATACTTCTGGCTTATAGAACTCATAGTTTACAAACTACAACGTTTTTAAATCAGCTTTTTTAGCGAACACCATAGCAGGCGCCATGGCGGACACCATAGCGGACGCCATAGCGGACACCATAGCGGACGCTGTGGTGGACACCATAGAGGACGCCATGGCGGACACCATAGCGGACGCCATAGCGGACACCATAGCGGACGCCATAGCAGACACCATAGCGGGCGCCATAGCGGACACCATAGCGGACGCCATAGTGGACACCATAGCGGACACCATGGCGGACACCCTGCACCAGCAGCAATGCCTGCAAGTGGCCGCCCCGAGGGAGCCCCATTGGCCATTTGAGACCGATGGTTTGGCCAGCTTTTTTGCATCGATTTCAAATTATTCATATTCCATTTCAACATCTTTTTTTATTTTGGTGCTGGGGGCAGTTTTGATGACCAATTGGTGCATGTTAAGGGCAAAAAAAAGTGTTTTAATGCATTTTTTTCGAGGGAAAAATTTCGCTTCCGAGCGAGTTGACTGCTAGGGTAAGATAGAAATTTAAAAGCGAAGAAAACGCTAATAAAACTAGTCATATTTACTCAAATTGAGAAAAAACAAAATCGAAAACGTTTCGGAGTCCAGCTCCATCTTCAGTTCTGTAAAATACAAAGAATTAATTAATATCCATTAGAAGAATATATAAAATACAAAGAATTAATATTAATTAACAAAGAATTATTAATATATTAATTCTTTGTATTTTACAGAACTGAAGATGGAGCTGGACTCCGAAACGTTTTCGATTTTGTCTTTTCTCAATTTGAGTAAATATGACTAGTTTTATTAGCGTTTTCTTCGCTTTTAAATTTCTATTAGCATTGCGATTCAAGCAAAGTGATAAATTTTCTAGGGTAAGATGTTCTGTAAAAAAGTTTCTCAGTATTCCCTAACGTCCCTTACACCATATTTAGTTGTACAAAGTCATTTAGCTGCAATGATAATTAATAATTGAATCATTTATAACTCCACAACGATTATCATGCTGTAGTACGGCAGTAATTTCCAGTAAGTTTGTGTAGCATAATTTTTGACGTGGATTTCTAAAATTTTCATAATTTTTCTTAACCTTGTTTTAACGTAATTCTTTCTTTAATTGAACAAGGTAAAACTAAACTTATTAACCGTCATTTGAGAACAGTTATTCTTAACATTCAAAAGTGTTTTTCCTCCGAATTACTTACATAAATAGAGTTAAATTATTTGACCAATTTATAAAATACCAGCAAAATAAATAATTTACATTTTTCCACAAGCAATACACGAGTAGAAACATGGCTCAGAACTACATATCACAAAGGTGAGGCAGAGATCTAGCTACATATGCGGGGCTCAGCTAAGTTCAATGAATCCTATAATGTATCCTACGGGGATCCTATTCTCGGTTTCATGCACTCTGTTCGCCATTGTATCAAAGTCTACATCAGGAACGGTGGGAGAGAGAGTACTAGCTCAACAGAAGGTATGAATTGAAAGAACGAAGTTCATTTTGCAATATCGTGGGCAGGCGAATATAAAAACATGAAAGAACCCGCGACTAATCATTGAGAAACGCCACGGCTAACTAATACCAAGAAGTTCTGATGGACAGTTACCAGTGGCAGTTACCAGTGGCAGTTACCAGTGGCAGTTACTAATGGTAGTCACCAGTGATAGTCACCAGTGGTAGTCACCAGTGGTAGTCACCAGTGGTAGTCGCCAGTGGTAGTCGCCAGTGGTAGTCACCAGTGGTAGTCGTCAGTGGTAGTCGCCAGTGGTAGTCACCAGTGGTAGTCGCCAGTGCTAGATATCAGTGGTAGTCACTTGTGGTAGTCACCAGTGGTAGTCACTAGTGGTAGTCACCAGTGGCAGTTATTAGTGGTAGATATCAGTGGTAGTTATCAGTGGTAGTTACCAGTGGTAGTCACCAGTGGTAGTCACCAGTGGCAGTCACCAGTGGCAGTTACTAGATATCAGTGGCAGTTACCTGTGGCAGTTACTAGTGGTAGATATCAGTGGCAGTCACCAGTGGCAGTTACTAGATATCAGTGGCAGTTACCTGTGGCAGTTACTAGTGGTAGATATCAGTGGCAGTTACTAGTGGTAGATATCAGTGGTAGTTACTAGATATCAGTGGTAAATACCAGATATCAGTGGGAGTTACTAGATATCAGTGGCAGTTACCAGTGGCAGTTACTAGTGGTAGATATCAGTGGCAGTTACTAGTGGTAGTTATCAGTGGTAGTTACTAGATATCAGTGGCAGTTACCAGTGGCAGTTACCAGGGGTAGTTACCAGGGGCAGTTACTAGTGGTAGATATAAGTGGTGATTTCTGAGTTCCTACTTCAAAATAAGCAAGCATTTTTTAAGCATAAAATGACCCAAACTATGGCAATTTTAAATACCTGTCAGACAGTCCACAATTTTCCTCCATGAATACATTCCCTACCGTGTCAATATTGCAGCAAAGAATAAATTTAACAAATTTATATGAAAAAATTGAACTAAATAATAACAAATGAGAACATCATGACGAATGGGACAAACTGGAAAACTTTGTCCTCAAAAGAAAAGGAAATTTCCAAACAAGCGCCCCCTGCGCTTCTGTGAGCCCAGTTCCAGCAGAGAAAAAGACGCCGAAGTCCGCCATTTTGGTGTCCGCCATGGTCATGTGAAGGTTGTGGTGGTGGCCGCCGTTTTCCACATGTGTTGAGAGCTGCGCATGTGTTATGCAGGTATGTGTAGGTGTATCGTGTGTGGTAGTGTGTGTGTTATGCAGGCACGTGTAGGTGTATCATGTGTGGTAGTGTGTAAATGTGTTATGCAGGTGGAGGAGCTTGTGTAAGTGTGTAATGCAGGTGTGTGTGTGTGGTGTGTATGTGTCTTTAACTGCCTTCAAATTGAACTGAGAGTTCCATGAGGAACTGGGTGCGTTCAAGTTGAAGCTGGACAAGTTCCTGGCGGCGGTTCCTGATCGGCCTACGATGCCGCACTACTACCAGCCTGCGGAGGGGAACAGCCTTCATCAGCAGATGGCGCAACTGCGAGTGCAGGAAATGTAGACGAGTCGTCTTCTGAGGGCGGTGCATCAGCATGGCCCGGGCCTTAAAGGCCCGAACTGCATCCCAGGAATCCCAGGTGTCGAATGCAGGTGTGTGGGTGTATGTGATGTGTGTAGGTTCGTATAGCATGTGTTATGCAGGTATGAAGAAATGTACTGCAGGTGTATAGCTGTATGGGGTGCATGGGAGGTGTATGGGGTGTGTAGGTGTGGAGTGGAGGTAGGCAGTACATTGCACTATTGGGTGTGCAGGTCATAAGTCATGTCAGCTGGGTGTATTTTCATATATCATTGGGTGTGTAGACACAGCAACACCTCCATGATGTGAAAATAACTCGCGTTATTGATATCGTGTTGTTGAATTAGTTAGTGTGGACGCACAATTTGCCACGGTTAATATCGCCGATCTTCAGCCTGTTTTTAAATCGCTTATCGAATATACTGTTAAATCTAGGGTAAATCTGAAGGATATGTCAGTTATCGATTTTGTAAATTTCGATGCCTTAGCATAGTTAATTAGATCGAAATAAACAAGTTTTCTTCTATGCACTTTCCGTCTCAAATGAGTATTTTATTATTTATAGCGGTAAATGACTTACCGCAACTCCAGTGTTTGAAGCGGCAAGTTATTCAAGGAGCACGTCGGACAGCAACACTGCAATGCGCACTCGCTTCCAGCGCGATCGTCATCAAAGACGAAACCAAACCTACCGCTATACCTCGTTAAATACTCATTTGACGAAAAAAGTGTATAAATGAAAAGTTATTTATTTCGATGTTATTACCATGATTCAAGCAACAAAAATTCGAAAATCGATGAGTAGCTGTTTATTCGAGCGCATTCGTCATCAAAGACGAAACTAAACTTACCGCTATAAATCGTAAAATACTCATTTGAGACGGAAAGTGCATAGAAGAAAACTTGTTTATTTTGATTCAATTAATTAGGTTCAGGCACCAAAAAGTGGAAAATCGGCAACTGACATATCGGTCAATGTAAAGTTTAATGCAATCACGGAAAATAAGAATTCCGATCTTAGGAATCACTATAGGAACCCATTTAAGAACGTTTTACATGAATGACATTCTGCTCGCTGATGCGTTATTTTCGAATAATTGAACTTTGAAGTTGGCCTTGGCGCCAATGGAAGCGAGCGCGTGAAACGGAATTTAATTAATAACGGAAGCTATTACAAACGTAAAGAGGTTGGGTCGTGAGGGGGAGGCACAGTTCTTCTAGTGAAAATTATAAATAAAGCTTCTAACCCACCCATTAGGGTGACGACCGCAATCTTGTTGACATCGGGTCCAAGATGGCGGCGCCCATGGTAGTCGCCATGTTAGACCCGATGTAAACAAGATTGCGGTCGTCACCCTAATGGGTGGTTTAGAAGCTTTATTTATATTTTTCACTAAAAGGACTGTGGCTACCCCTCACGACCCAACCTCTTTACGTTTGTAATAGGGGGTAAGCTTCCGTTTTTAATTAAATTACGCTCGCTTCCTTGGGCGCGCGACGGCCAACTTCAAAGTTCAATAATTCGAAAATAACGCATCAGCGAGCAGAATGTCGTTCATGAAAAACGTTCTTAAATGGGTTCCTTTAGTGATTGTTTGGAATATAATTATCAATTTCCGTGATTGCATTAAACTTCACATTGACCGACATATCCTTCAGATTTGCCAAATCTAGTCCTTATGAACTATATTGTGAAACGAAGCATCTAATATCGAGTTAATTATCTTATTGATCAGTCTAATGCGAAACTAAGTTAATTGAATTAGGTTAAACATTATTGTACGCCTTAGAATAACGTTGATGGTAGTATTCCCTAGAAGTCGCTGAACTTGTTCGGGCCCACGGGTAGCTGTCCTCAAATTTGACCATTGTACTAGACTTAAGAAACATTCTACCTCTGTATCACCTGTGGTAAATAAATATTTAAAACTTGATACTACGCAAGTTTCGTACCAAAATAACATACTCGTGCAATCCTTAAGTTTTGTGAAGTGCGTTACGTGCCATGGGGGCTTTTGATGTCTTCCTAACTTGCTGTTCGTGTGCGCAGGGTGTGGGGAAACGTAGGGTGTGTGCATAGATTCCCCGTTCTCTTATTTCACGCTTAAGGTAACGGTAGTATGAATTTTGGTTAATGTTGAGGATTATTCGGGAATCGATTATCCACCTTTCGAATGCTAAACATAGTAAATTAGATCGAAATAAACAAGTTTTCTTCTATGCACTTTCCGTCTTAAATGATTATTTTACGAATTATAGCGGTAGGTTTAGTTTCGTCTTTGATGACGAATGCGCTCAAATAAACAGCTACTTATTGATTTTCGAATTTTTGATGCTTGAATCATGGTAATAACATCGAAATAAACTACTTTTCTTCTATACACTTTTTTCGTCAAATGAATATTTTACGAGTTAGCGCGGTAGGTTTAGTGGTTAATGTGAAGGAGAGGCAACTAATCGATTTTCGAAATTTTGTTGCTTGTATCATGGTAATTATTTCGTAATAAGCAACTTTTCTTATGTGCACTTTTTGGGGCAAATGAGTATTTAACGAGTTATAGCGGTATGTTAATTTTGTCTTTGATGATGAATGCGATGGAATAAACGTCTACTAATCGATTTTAGAATTGTTGTTGCTTGAATCATGGTAATAACATCGAAATAAACTACTTTTTCTCTACACACTTTTTGCGGTACATGAGTATTTAACGAGGTATAGCGGTAGGTGTGGTTTCGTCTTTGATGACGAGCGCGCTGGACGTGAGACGGCATTGTAGTGTTGCCGTCCGACGTGCTGCTTGAATTACTTGCCGCTTCAAACACTAGAGTTGCGGTCAGTAATTTACCGCTATAACTCGTTAAATACTCAATTGCCCCAAGAAGTGCATTAATGAAAAGTTGTTCATTTTGATGTAATTGATATGTTTTAGGCAACAAAGTTTCAAAAATCGATTAGTTGCATCTCCTTCACATTAACCGGTTTAGTTCCGTCTTTGATGACGAGAGTGCGGGAAGCGAGATTCCATTGCAGTGTTGCCATCGCTGGGCTCGATGAATTACTTCCCGCTTCAAACACCTGAGTTGCGGTAAGTAATTTACCGCTATAACTCGTAAAATACTTATTTACGACGGAAAGTGCAGGGAAGAAAACTTGTTTATTTCGATCTAATTTAACTATGTTTAGGCACCGAAAAATCGAATAGCGATACCCAGTCAACCCTCAACATTTAACGGCTTTTTTTTTACTCATGTACGTCTACCGACCCAGGATCTTAATGTTGAAATATTTTGATTGCAAATGTTAGATCTTGCTATTCATTCCATTGAATACCAAATTAATTATTTTTTTGCACAATTAGCATCAGGGTGTAAGTCCATCCCAACAGAGCACCGAAATGATCACTGAGGTACGGACTCAACATTGCGAACGTTTGTTTGAATGTTTCATTCGTGCGGTATAATATTACGTCAGCCGCCTCGTGTGACAACATCTCGCGTCTGGCGCTCGGGAGAACATTGCGCCGACATTATTTAGGGAGTTAACTTCACGAATTGCTCCGTTTCTGTTGTGAAATGTGTAGGTCTGCATTGTGTGAATATCATTTAGTTGTTCTTGGTTCCGCCAGCATTATTTAAGTAGGAAATACCATAAATTTTTATTGTGGAACAAAATATTTTTCGAGCTAGTTACCTGGTACACTAGTCAACACATCAACACGTAAGCAAAGTTCTTAATGTGTACCCCCTCAGGGGGATAAAACTATTGTTTCTATGTGAATTAGCGCTCCCAGGGGGACTATGTGAGGGCCCGAGCTGAGAGTTAGTAAGCCTTCTTTTTGTTGCAATAAAATGTTTTTGTTATGTTAAGGACCATCTTTTTTCGGTTCACGGCTACCTTTTTTTTAGCACCTACTACTTTTTCTTTAACTTTGATCCTGTTTCATGAACTTCTTTCTTATCTTTCTGTTTCTATGCCTTTTCTGCATAGATTCCGCGTTCCCTTAACTCCATACTAAATGGTGCCTTCTTCAATTTCCCCTCTTTGGATCGCCTCGTTGCGGATAGGGAGGCATAAACTAATAATCTAATCTGAATGTGTACTTCGTGGAGCTCTTAATCTTGAGTGCCTAGTTATTGACATCTGCCAAGCTTTTGCCCTTTCTCCTTCTTTCTTTGTCTATTTATTTCTAACTTTTTCTTTCTGTACATTTCTTTATTGAAGTTTTATTTTTTTTCTTTTTCATCTTTTTTTTTCAATCGTGCGCACTTTACTTTTCTATCTTCATTTCATTATTCGCCATCTCTTCTTTGCCTTTTGTTCCTCTTCCTTTCTATCTTGGTGTTTCTATTGGGTGCAGCCTGTGGAGTATTGGATGCATTCTGTGGTGCTTACAGTCTACATATTAAGTATTGTTCCAATACACATAGACACAAGACCAATAAACAATCTCTATTTGATCCAGCTCTCTGGCTAATAAAGCCCATGGATGCCCCACTATTACAATGTACAGTACAAAATTGTTATTACGACCCACCTTTGTGCAGGAGAGTACAAATGGCCAGCGAGAGATTCCCAGCCCCGTCACCCCCCGGCCCCGCCCCAGCACCGCAGCTCCCCGCACGCTCGCAGCAGACACACGTAAGGACATGTCGCATCGGCCTCAAAAACATATAGGGTCTTTTAGGCTTTTTGACGATCCGTTTTAAATTTTTTTGCCAAGACAGGTCTTTAGGTTGTAGAAGGATTCGTCTTTATAGGTTGTATAGCAGTTATGGTCTTTATAGGTTGCATAGCAGTTATGGTCTTTATAGGTTGCATAGCAGTTATGATCTTTATGGGTTGCATAGCAGTATTGGTCTTTATAGGCTGCATAGCAGTATTGGTCTTTATAGGTTGTGTAGCAGTATTGGTCTATGGGTTTTAAACATGGTAGGATTTTAGGTTAAAAATGGATAGGTGACATTCATAATTGCGAAGGGGGGTTTTCACAGAGCTCGAACCCTTAGTTTGAATGCTAATAACTTGCAGAATAGCCATGCGATGTAAACATAATTCATTCGATCAGATGCAGGAAACAAGTTTGCTGGCATAACAACAACAATAAGGCGATGGATACTCCATCACAAAATGGAGGCCATTGCAGCTTGACAAATGTGAGGGTATCCGAACATTTTTTGGAACAAATGATCGCAGATTATGAAACTAATCGAATTTATATAATTGGTGTCATAAATACAATTTTCTGAGGGGAAAATGAGAGGTCCCGAGTAAGGTCTGCATTCTTTATGTTGTCATTTTTTTTGTTTAAGGACCGTCTATTTTAAGATTGACTGCCCTCCTATTTTTCAGCACCGCGGACTTTTTTTTCTTTAACTTTCATCTAATTTCCTAACGTTCTTTCTCAACTTACTGTTGCTACGCGCAGAGGATCATGCATGGGAACACACCTTGCGCATAGATTCCGAGTTCCCTTAAATCCATACTAAATGGTGCCTTCATCCTTCCCCTTTTTAAATATCTTGGTTGTGGGAAGGGGAGCTGAAACTTATTCATAAAAATTGAACACACTAGTTACAAGTCTGAAATGTCTGTAGTAGCATTCTATTATGTTGTGTTCCACGCCTCCGTCTTCCCGTGCGTGCGATGCACTGTCGTTTTTATGCGAACATTTGAAGCTTCTTTTGTTAGGCCTTCTCTAATATCTTAGGCCTTAACTAATTGCATAGGAGGAAATCAGGGGCAATTTAGGGCTGTATCCCAGTTACGGGGACTGGAGTTAGGGAAGTGGCGATACCAGGTCAGCTGGCGTTAGGGAACTGGCGTTACCGGGTCAGCTGGCGTTAGGGAACTGGCGTTACCGGGTCAGCTGGCGTTAGGGAACTGGCGTTACCGGGTCAGCTTGCGTTAGGGAACTGGCGTTACCGGGTCAGCTTGCGTTAGGGAACTGGCGTTACCGGGTCAGCTGGCGTTAGGGAACTGGCGTTACCGGGTCAGCTGGCGTTAGGGAACTGGCGTTACCGGGTCAGCTGGCGTTAGGGAACTGGCGTTACCGGGTCAGCTGGCGTTAGGGAACTGGCGTTACCGGGTCAGCTGGCGTTAGGGAACTGGCGTTACCGGGTCAGCTGGCGTTAGGGAACTGGCGTTACCGGGTCAGCTGGAGTTAGGGAACTGGCGTTACCGGGTCAGCTGGAGTTAGGGAACTGGCGTTACCGGGTCAGCTGGAGTTAGGGAACTGGCGTTACCGGGTCAGCTGGAGTTAGGGAACTGGCGTTACCGGGTCAGCTGGAGTTAGGGAACTGGCGTTACCGGGTCTGCTGGCGTACGGGAACTGGCGTTACCGGGTCTGCTGGCGTACGGGAACTGGCGTTACCGGGTCTGCTGGCGTTAGGGAACTGGCGTTACCGGGTCAGCTGGAGTTAGGGAACTGGCGTTACCGGGTCAGCTGGAGTTAGGGAACTGGCGTTACCGGGTCGGCTGGCGTTAGGGAACTGGCGTTACCGGGTCTGCTGGCGTACGGGAACTGGCGTTACCGGGTCTGCTGGCGTACGGGAACTGGCGTTACCGGGTCAGCTGGAGTTAGGGAACTGGCGTTACCGGGTCTGCTAGCGTACGGGAACTGGCGTTACCGGGTCAGCTGGAGTTAGGGAACTGGCGTTACCGGGTCAGCTGGAGTTAGGGAACTGGCGTTACCGGGTCTGCTGGCGTACGGGAACTGGCGTTACCGGGTCTGCTGGCGTACGGGAACTGGCGTTACCGGGTCTGCTGGCGTTAGGGAACTGGCGTTACCGGGTCAGCTGGAGTTAGGGAACTGGCGTAGGATCAACAGCAATAGGCTTTTTAATGGCATTTTTTAGGTTTAGAAGCATAAGTTTGGTAGCTTGATAATGTTAGACTGTAAGATTTGAATGGATAGGTTTTAAGTTTAATTAGGATAGCATTATAAGTTAAATAAGAATAGTTTTGCTGTATCACTTATTAGGTTTTAGAAGTATAGGTTCGTTAAATTTTAGAAGCAAAGATTTTTAACGTTTTATGTGGATAAATTTTTAAATATTATTAGGACGAGTGTTTTAAGCGTGACAAGGACAGGTTTGTAGGTTTCAAAAGGGCAGGTTTTGTGGGTTTCAAAAGGGCAGGTTTTGTGGGTTTCAAAAGGGCAGGTTTTGTGGGTTTCAAAAGGGCAGGTTTTGTGGGTTTCAAAAGGGCAGGTTTTGTGGGCTTCAAAAGGGCAGGTTTTGTGGGTTTCAAAAGGGCAGGTTTTGTGGGTTTCAAAAGGGCAGGTTTTGTGGGGTTCAAAAGGGCAGGTTTTGTGGGTTTCAAAAGGGCAGGTTTTGTGGGTTTCCAAAGGGCAGGTTTTGTGGGTTTCCAAAGGGCAGGTTTTGTGGGTTTCCAAAGGGCAGGTTTTGTGGGTTTCCAAAGGGCAGGTTTTGTGGGTTTCCAAAGGGCAGGTTTTGTGGGTTTCCAAAGGGCAGGTTTTGTGGGTTTCCAAAGGGCAGGTTTTGTGGGTTTCCAAAGGGCAGGTTTTGTGGGTTTCCAAAGGGCAGGTTTTGTGGGTTTCCAAAGGGCAGGTTTTGTGGGTTTCCAAAGGGCAGGTTTTGTGGGTTTCCAAAGGGCAGGTTTTGTGGGTTTCCAAAGGGCAGGTTTTGTGGGTTTCCAAAGGGCAGGTTTTGTGGGTTTCCAAAGGGCAGGTTTTGTGGGTTTCCAAAGGGCAGGTTTTGTGGGTTTCCAAAGGGCAGGTTTTGTGGGTTTCCAAAGGGCAGGTTTTGTGGGTTTCCAAAGGGCAGGTTTTAACCGTTTTGAAAGGACAAGTATTCTAAGTCGTATAAGGAAGATAAGGTTTAAGGTTTCACTAGGATAGGAATCAAATTTTCTAAAAAGATAGTTTTTAGTTTTTTAAAAGAATAGATTTTAGAGTTTCGAACGATAAGTTGTTCGTTTTTTAAAATGAAATATTTTGGTTTTTAAATGGGTAGGCGTTTAGTTTTTGTAGTGATAGATTTGTTTAGGTTATTGTCGTAATTGCAGTCGCAAATATGGTAAAAAAAGTCGTCGATGAATTTTATCTCTAATTCACGTCAAGCAGTTTACGTGATCAAAATAGACTCGAGTCGGACGCGGTTTGAAATGTCGGCTTATGGCGGAACTCCTTTTAAACAATTGAAATTTTCTTTAACAGAAGTAATAACACATCGTTACTGAGAAATACATACCACAAACGTCGGGCTGAGATATGACTGCTTGTGTGCCCGACTTAATTCAGTAACTCGTAGGGCATCCTAAAGAGACTTCATTCCACTTGAAACTTCATTCCATTGTGTTCCAAATTTTACAATTCAATCCAGAACATTTTATTTGAACTTTTAATTGACTCGTTGAGTAGTTATATATCGTGTGAGAACAAATGAGATTTATGTAACAAAAGCGTAATATGCGTAAATGAAATGAATATTCAGAAACTTATGAAGGAGGCTTCTAAGCAGTAGTCGAGAAGTAAGCAAAACGTCTGATGTGCTATAGGCCTGTCATCATTATCAAACAACAAAAAACAACAAACAACGGCATCTACGGATGCTTTATTTCCAATTCAAGCATGTTACATATCACCTTGTACATTGGATTTTTAAATGCTTTATAACTAACGCCAGGACGCCATGACGCTTTCCCCCGGTCAAGACCGGTACCCATTTCAGACACCTGGATAGAGTGGGGTATTGTGCTTTGAATTTTTCCCCTATACCCAACGGAGAAAATCGTCACCGCGCCGGGACTCGAACCCTCATTGCCCGCACAGAGGCAGGTCTTGAAACCACACGGCTATGACGAGCACGGCTTAACCTCTCTGATATGTTAGGCGAGACTATATGTGCTTTAAACCTGAGAATTTAAGCTTCGTTCATTATAAAACCAAGCTAATTTTGAACGGTTATCACAGCTCTTATCCAGTGTGACTATGTTTAACACGTTCCCTGCGTATTGGGCCACATGTGAACCAGTCGGTAAATTTCCCATTCACGTACGAGTATAAATGTTCGACATTTTATCGGTTTTGTGACCTTTTCAACATAATAACTGTTATCATACGAAATGAAATGTTATCGTGCAATTGTACGTACTTCCATATTTATTAGGGAGGATAAAAATGTATTCGAGCAGTGAAACCGATTTCCCAATTCTTTTACTTACAACCTAACCAAACCAACCATCAACAACCGCGGAGACGCGGTGAATGTTTGTTAATAAATATAAATGCGTTTCCAGGTTTTACGTGTTGTAGCGTTTTTCTTTTTGTTGACTTTACGCTTAAGTTCCGTGTTAAGTATTCATAATATCCCGTACTTTCTACATTGCTAGTTTTGTGTTGCTTTAGACGACTTCTTTTCTCAGCTGATGTGCAGATGCAGGAAACGCTTATTTTGCATTTGTTTTGCGTCGTATTTTCTTGAAGAAAGAATGTCGGTGCGGCTTGCCTCGATCTCTCCTTTATACCAAATATCAGGAAGGACCAACCTACGTTCATAAATATTTTCTGGTTTCACTTTCATCGTGTTTCAAAAACCTCTATGTTCTATGCACAGGAAGTGGGGACAAATCTAGTGCATAGATTTCTCGTTCCCTTAACTCCATGTAAAATGGCGCTTTTTCCTTCCTGCTTTTGGAACACTTACGTTGGAATTAGACAGGCATAAACTAACCTATTTTACTAACGTTTTGAGAAGTCAGTTATTCTTTAATGCATCCAATTGAATGAAAGTATTTGATGCGGAATTGTACTAGGTTCTGTAAGAAATTTGCGTCTTAGAAGTGGTAATCTTTATAGGCTCAGATTTAGGTTTTGTTTTTAACATTTTTGTAATGGAATATAATATTTTTAAGTGCAACGTTGGAGTTCTTGAAAAAACACATTGTTCCATGAAGCCTTGGATTTTTTGATTGGTGCGCATTTTCTAACGGAGTACGGAATTGTTTAGTGAGAAATGCTTCCAGGACGAAAATGTGTGGTCCTGAGCTGAAAGTTGGGTAGGCCTTGTTTTTGTTTAAATAATTTTTTCTGTCTTGTTAGGAGCCATTTTTTGGTTCACTGCTGTCCTGTTTTTCCAGCACCTATGACTTTCTCCTAAAACTGTTATCTCGTTTCCTAACCTTCCTTCTTACCTTGCTGTTTCTATGCACATGGGACCTTGTGCAACACCCTTTGTGCATAGATTCCACGTTTCTTTAACTCCGTTAAACAATTACAATAATAATAATAATTCTTTAACTCCATACTAAATGGTGCCTTCAACCTTCCTCTCTTTGAACATTTTTGTTGAGGTAAGGGAAGCTATAAGCTAACTTAAAATCAATCAATCGGTGAGATGCATGTTATATTCATGTATTTTTCTTCTGAAAACACTTTAATTCAGAATGAAGTAATTTCAATTTGGAATAATTGAAATATATTCTTGCGTTGAACCCACTCCCCGAGTGGATAAAAGAGGACAAATGTCTTGGGGACTCAGGGCTCCTCAGGCTATGTAGGATTCCCGAGCTCTTCTCTGACATGACGATAGTGTCTGTTCTCGTCAGTGTGCACTACAGACCTCAGCGCTCCTCAGTGGCGACCCACCACAAAATCAGCAGTAAATGTTGCACGAGTCTGCGATGGGTTTAGAGTTTCAGTTCGGCGGGCCTTCGTTTGATACTTGAGTTGTTTTGAGGGGGTGGGCCTTTTGATGGGAGACAATTGTGGCATCGATGAGAATCAGCACTCAAATGGGGAACATGTGAGGTGCCAAGCTAAAAGTTACGTAGGTCTTTTTTTTGTTGAAACAGTGGATTTTTTGTTATGGGCAACCTTTTTCATTTGACTGCTGTCCCGTTTTTATGCGCCTAAATACTACTTTCTCCAACTTTTATCTTGTTTCATAAACTTCCTTCACTACTTGCTTTTTGTGTGCACAGGGTGTGGGGACACACATTGTGCGTAGATTCCCCATTCTCTTAATTCCATATTCAATGAACCCTTTTTCCTCTCTTTGGAACACTTTATTTCATGACTAGGATGGCTTGAACTAACATGATTCATTCTTCAATTCGCAATATTATATTTGCGCTTCAATTACCCAACATACCAAAGTATTGGGTGCGCATGGCAGAGTATAGTATTGGGTGCGCATGGCAGAGTGTAGTATTGGGTGCGCATGGCAGAGTGTAGTAATGGGTGCGCATGGCAGAGTGTAGTATTGGATGCACAGGGCAGAGTGTAGTATTGGATGCACAGGGCAGAGTGTAGTATTGGATGCACAGGGCAGAGTGTAGTATTGGATGCACAGGGCAGAGTGTAGTATTGGATGCACAGGGCAGAGTGTAGTATTGGATGCACAGGGCAGAGTGTAGTATTGGGTGCGCATGGCAGAGTGTAGTATTGGGTGCGCATGGCAGAGTGTAGTATTGGGTGCACAGGGCAGAAAGTAGTATTGGGTGCGCATGGCAGAGAGTAGTATTGGGTGCGCATGGCAGAGAGTAGTATTGGGTGCGCATGGCAGAGTGTAGTATTGGGTGCGTATGGCAGAGTGTAGTATTGGGTGCGTATGGCAGAGTGTAGTATTGGGTGCGTATGGCAGAGTGTAGTATTGGGTGCGCATGGCAGAGTGTAGTATTGGATGCACAGGGCAGAGTGTGGTATTGGGTGCGCAGGGCAGAGTGTGGTATTGGGTGCGCAGGGCAGAGTGTGGTATTGGGTGCGCAGGGCAGAGTGTGGTATTGGGTGCGCAGGGCAGAGTGTGGTATTGGGTGCGCAGGGCAGAGTGTGGTATTGGGTGCGCAGGGCAGAGTGTGGTATTGGGTGCGCAGGGCAGAGTGTGGTATTGGGTGCGCATGGCAGAGTGTGGTATTGGGTGCGCATGGCAGAGTGTGGTATTGGGTGCGCATGGCAGAGTGTGGTATTGGGTGCGCATGGCAGAGTGTGGTATTGGGTGCGCATGGCAGAGTGTGGTATTGGGTGCGCATGGCAGAGTGTGGTATTGGGTGCGCATGGCAGAGTGTGGTATTGGGTGCGCATGGCAGAGTGTGGTATTGGGTGCGCATGGCAGAGTGTGGTATTGGGTGCGCATGGCAGAGTGTGGTATTGGGTGCGCATGGCAGAGTGTGGTATTGGGTGCGCATGGCAGAGTGTGGTATTGGGTGCGCATGGCAGAGTGTGGTATTGGGTGCGCATGGCAGAGTGTGGTATTGGGTGCGCATGGCAGAGTGTGGTATTGGGTGCGCATGGCAGAGTGTGGTATTGGGTGCGCATGGCAGAGTGTGGTATTGGGTGCGCATGGCAGAGTGTGGTATTGGGTGCGCATGGCAGAGTGTGGTATTGGGTGCGCATGGCAGAGTGTGGTATTGGGTGCGCATGGCAGAGTGTGGTATTGGGTGCGCATGGCAGAGTGTGGTATTGGGTGCGCATGGCAGAGTGTGGAATTGGGTGCGCATGGCAGAGTGTGGAATTGGGTGCGCATGGCAGAGTGTGGTATTGGGTGCGCATGGCAGAGTGTGGTATTGGGTGCGCATGGCAGAGTGTGGTATTGGGTGCGCATGGCAGAGTGTGGTATTGGGTGCGCACGGCAGAGTGTGGTAGGTATTGGGTGCGCACGTCAGAGTGCTGTATGCGTTCATCAGAGAATTTGTACGAATAATTGCGGACCATCTTTAACTTATTTTCAGGTTTCACATCTTCACGTGGGATAATACAACTATTGTTTCGATTGCATCCATCTGATATATTAAAGTACCTCATGCAAAAGCCTTTATGGATAAGTAAAAACATATAAAAATTAGCGAGACAAGCCGCCGTTATTTTCGTCGCCGATGTTAGAAGGCTTAGAAGCCACAATCCCAGTGAAGTGGAGACCGTATTGAGGTCGGGTACTGTTATGGTGTGGGGAGTGAGAATTTATTTCGGTGTCTATTGTTAAGTAAACATGGTGGCCAGTTGGAGACGCTCATAATACAAGATCATTATTATCGAAAGCTTATTAATTGAAATTAACATGGGAAACTGATAGCAATGTGATTGTTGAATCATTAGTATTTGAATGATTTATTTCTATGGGCATTGTGTTCCAAGCTACTTATAGCTCCTAAGGCTCTTTCGAGGGGTGAACAGTGTACATTTGGTTCACTTTCATCAGTCACGTATTCCATAAAGAAAACGATTTATATATCTCATAACGATTTAAGTAAGTTGGATTCTTACCAGAATTCATTCTTAATGATTTAGATGAATTAGTTTCCTTAATATTGCCATCACCGGTTGTACGAGGAATAAAATGCATTACATTTCTGAA
Organism: Morinoia aosen; assembly: GCA_030386875.1. Classification (NCBI taxonomy): domain Eukaryota; kingdom Metazoa; phylum Arthropoda; class Malacostraca; order Amphipoda; family Talitridae; genus Morinoia; species Morinoia aosen. The sequence goes on from CM059566.1 coordinate 28,464,913, forward strand.
AGAAGTGTAGCTTACATTTATTCATACGGATATCAATGGATATTTTATCGGCTCAATATTTTATCAATGCATATTTTATTTTCCACATCGAGACTTAGTGCAGCTCGCCAATCATTCCGATTGCCGCAATGTGATATTTTTTACTGCGGATGGTTGAAGGTAGAGAGAGGGTACTCGCGCCAGCAGAAGTCTGTATTTAAAAAGAGATGTACATTTAAGATTGGAGTTATTTACTAAAGGTAGAATTAGAAAAGAAAGTAGAATTATGAGCTATGTTATTTTATTATCAGCTTGTTCGTATGAGAATTTATTCGTATCATTCATCAGTGATCAATTCTGATGAGTTCCAATGATAAATATTGAGAAATTCTAATCATGAAGTGCGATGAAGTCCAATTGTGAATTCTGATTTGATACTCGTTGGCACATCGCTACATTGAAGCAACGATTAATATTGTATTGTAGATATACTGTATATGTACATTTTTTAATTATAAAAATATTAGTTCATGACTCCTGAGCCACAACAGAGGCGATCTTCTGTAGAGAGAAGAGACCGTTCATTGCGGAGTGTAGAAAACTGGGAATCTATGCACTAGGTGTGTTTCCACAAAGGACACCCAGCGCATGGAAACGGCGAGTTGTGGAGGATCTAACTTATTTATTCATTTTAATTCTAAACGTAAATTGTGAGGTTTTGACGTACTCGCACCCTCGACATAGACGGCAGAAGCTGACTCGTTGACTCTCATTTCATCTAGCAATTAAGCAATGGACCCCTCAATATCACAATATGCAGTACAATATTGATATTACGACCCATAATATTTGTGCAGGAGAGCGTAAATGGCCAGCAAGAGATTCCCAGCCCTGCCACTCCCGGCCCCGCCCCAGCACCGCAGCTCCCCGCACGCCCGCAGCAGACACACTTGAACTTGAAAGTGAGGGCCGACAGTCTCGGGGCCTTCGTAACGGCCTACAATTCCCTCCGCTATACTCAGAATATTCACGCAAGAATTCAGCGCCTGTGTACCGTACCAGACTCGGTCAAGAAACTACTCAGGATCCACCAATTCCTGTCACAAGCTACGTGCTCGTGATAGCCATGTGCTAGAGGTTCTGCCGCCGTGCGGCCGGGACCCGGGTTCGAAACTCGGCGCTGGCAGTGGCGATTTTCTCTGTTGGGTATAGGAGAAAAATTCCAAGCACAATACCCCACTCTACCCAGGTGTCTGAAATGGGTACCGGTCTTGACCGGGGGAAAGCGTCATGGCGTCCTGGCGTTAGTTATAAGGCATTTGAAAATCCAATGTACAAGGTGATATGTGTCAGGCTTGATTGGAAATAAAGCATCCGTAGATGCCTTCATTATTATTATTATTATTATTATTATTATCATTGGACGGCCTCACTGGGCTAACCAGTACGTCAGAAACCACCCTCTGGTATGGTGGGTCACTACAGCCACCTCTGCATTGTAATGATTTGGCTTTAGCTCTTGATCCAGGTGGTACTTTTAACGCATTTCACGAACAAAACGTCTTTATTTAACACAGAAGGAACGGGAACTTTATTTTTCTTTCATGAAATAGGGGTTAAAATCCGACCATTAGACGTGAACACTGTTATTTTAGCACCACTTTGCCGTAGCGGTCTCCAAAAAACCATAGTAGACGTCTACATGGAGTTAACATCTTACTTCTACGTAGTTTTCTACGCACGCTGACTAGGTCCAGGAACATAATTTCACCTCCTCAACTTTTTTTGCCTGTTTAACAACAGAACATCCACCATAGCTGGCAGCATGGCTACGTCCACAATTGCAGCATTTGGGTGAGCCTTTAGAAGGGCAGTCCTTCACATTGTAAGGGGGCCACTGCATGCCACACCTAGGAGAGCCCCTGCATTTGGCAGCACTGTGGCCAAATCTCTGGCCCTTGAAACATTGCCAGGGTCTCCCAACAAAATTGTTCACTTTGAAACTTTGGGATCATAAGTACACGTAGGGGGGCAGGGGACAAGGGTTGAAGTTCTATTTGAACATGGAGGTTTTCGAGTTTTCTTTACCTTTGAAGATTCTCTCTGCAGTGGTAATTTCATAACCTGTTGCGCAGAGTGCCTCAGTCAAATCTTTGTCAGTAGTATCCTCACCAAAAGGTCCTATTACTCCCAGTGACCTGGTTTGGTTAAGATTATTATTGTAATTGCTTAATCACCGTTACCACTAACAAGTGATCCGCACAGTGAGTCGCAGTAGCATATTACATACATTTCAAGCACAATTTAAACTAAAATTGTAACTGGCATCACTATTAATTTACATGGTCTTTATAATTTACAACTCATGGGAGATTAGATTACATAGAATAAGTCAGCTTCTTGGAGAAACCTATAGAGGGCTCCCCCCAATTCAACCGGGCCAGAGTCTCCCAGTAACTCGCTCATCACCACCTCGCTCTGACCGAAGTAACGGCGTCTTAGTGCAGCATATCGTTGGCACTCTGTGAGGGTTTGGTTAAGAGGCAATCTGCATTTTACTACCCAAGTGCCTTTCTCAGTGATTGTCAGAAGGGCTGGGAGATATTTGGCAGCGTTCCTGCTCAGCGTTACTAGCAGTAGGTTTTTTCTGGTAGTTTTTGGAGATTCTGGTAATACCTGCTTTCCCTAGGGTAGAGTTAGCTAGAGCTTTACTTAGAGAAAGGTCATTCGCAAATAATTAAGCAACTGGGCGATGGTCCGCTACTGGTTCAATGGTAATAACAGCTGGCTGCTCCACATGTGTTTCAGAAACTTGGGTCTCTGGATCGTGAAGTTAAACAGGATTCCTAGGCCTTTGAGTTGAAGTGGATGACTCGGGGACTGAGCAATGCATATCTTGACCATCCTGCTGTAAAGAACTCTGAAAGTTTAGAGTGTTGGGATTTAAGAAGAGTTGGGAATTTTTATACGTGTTCAGGTCTGCCTTATGTGAAATAAGAGGGGAGGGAATAGTTTAATTTTCCTCCAGAGCCGAAAAGACCTCGCCTGGTAAATGAAAATCAGAAGATGGGAGAGAAGGCCCATTAGTCTGGAAAGAGGGCTGGGAAGGAGAGTCCCCTTCCGAATCTCCGTCAGAAGACCGAGAAGAGTCATTTTCCTTCCTTTGTCATAGCCGTGTAGTTTAAGGACCTGCCCTTCCGTGAAGGCAACGAGGGTTCGAATCCCGGCTCTGGGTGGCGATTTTCTCCGTTGGATATAGGGGAAAAATTCAAAGCACAATACCCCACTCTACCTAGGTGTCTGAAATGGGTACCGGTCTTAACCGGGGGAAACCGTCATGGCGTCCTGGTGTTAGTTATAAGGCATTTGAAAAAACAATGTACAACAGGATATATGTATCAGGCTTGAATTGGAAATAAAGCATCCTTAGATGCCAATTTTTTTTCTTATGCCCCCCGCAGGGAGATACAATTATTGTATTTATGGGAATTAGCGCTCCCAGGGAGAATATGTGAGGGCCCGAGCTAAGGGTTAGGTAGGCTTCCTTTTTGTTGAAATAGAATAGGTCTTTGTTTTGTTACGGACCATCTTTTTTTCGGTTCACTGCTGTCCTGTTTTTCAGCACCTACTACTTTCTTCTTCAACTTTTATCTTGTTTCATGAACTTCTTTCTCAATTTACTGTTTTTATGCCCCTTCTGCATAGATTCCACATTCGCTAATATCCATACTAAATTGTGCCTTCCTCCTTCCTCTCTTCGCTGCGCTCTTTTTTGTCGCGGTTAGGGAGGCTTAAACTAACATATAATCTAATAATCTTTTTTCTTATGCCTTCCCATATCATTCCGGTCAAGTTCGTGCCAGCAATTCAGCTAACACACTCAAGAAAAAAGAAACAGGAAAGTTGGTAAATTCGTATCTAATTAGTACTACGTAGTTACTCACTCGCAGCACACGTTCGACCAGTCAAGGAGACCCGAGAAATTCTCGTAAAATTCTTATGGATTTCTGATAGGAAAAAGTTCCTATCTGTTAGTTTAATTTCGGTTTTTTCCCATTGCGAATCGGTCTGACATTAGGTTTGAAGCCCTGTTTTCCAATTCTCAGGTCCTTTCAAATGAGAAATCAGAGAATTTCTAACACTTTTATTAATCGAAATTTTTGTCAAAAAGTAAGGTCCTAAATTTTTGTCCTAAACCATACAATAATTTCACCACTGATGACACTACTTAATTAGGCGTTTGATCAGTATCGTTCATTAGAAGAACTGAGAGGCCTTTTAATTCAGCAATAATTCTTTCAACATATCAGTCAATTCTAGTTCACATTTTTCAGGACGCTTATGTATCTACCTAGCCGCCTAACTTAGTTCACAGTAATACTTGAACTCTCCTGTTGCTTAAGTACCGTAGGTTTTAACCTTCCTAACACCCCAGGGGATAATGCTGGACAGTGCATTGACTTGTTCAAGTTGTTTTATGGGTTTCACGTTCATCCTCTTTAAATTTTTTATTCGCAAGCGTGGAAACTCGTTTTCATAAGGGCGTAAGCAAGGATGACTTCAAAATTTAATTTCTGGCGCTAGATAATTATTTAATATGATGTTTCATGTGTGTGTATCGGCAATGTGTATGAGATTTCCTTTCCGCTTGTCAATAAATATAGTTGTGCTCGTGTGCATCGACCTGTGTCGGCTTCACAGCTCGTACATCACGTGTCAGACAGGTAGAACACGACAAGATAAGTTCTGGAACTGGGCACGCCCCGAGATAAATGTGAGGTCCCGATTGGAGAGTTAGGTAGTCGATTTCGTTGAAATAGAAAAGGTTTGTGTTTTTTCGTGCAATCTTTTCTAATTTACTGCAATCCTGTTTTTCAGCACCTCTGACTTTCTTCTTAAAAATTTGCCTACCCATAAACTTCCTAACTTACTGTTTCTATGCTCTGGAGATCTTGTGCAGTAACACACCTTGTGCATAGATTCCCCGTTCCCTCAACTCAGTAAGTACTAAATAATTTTTTTCCTTTTGGATCCCGTTGTTTGTGGTTAGGAAGACTTTAACCAACTTATAATTTCATGCTTGCGTTAGATTGATTATACTTTGTATTTTACAGAACTAATGATGGAGCTGGTCTCCGAAACGTTTTCGAATTTTTGTTTTCTTTTGGAAAAAAATGACTAATTTTGTTAGCATTTTCTTTGCTTTTAAATTTTTAGTGAATTTGCGATTTAAGCAAAATGAACATTTGTTAAGATAATTTCATTTAATAAAGAACTAGGACTAAGTTATATCACCCACCACACTCTGCCATATGATTACATACAGAAAAGCAGAAGAAAAAACTGTTTTTTTTTTCGTGTTAGGGTTTGTTCGTTGTGTAACGAAAGACAAAATATTTGAATTTCTTTTCATACCTAAAATCAAACTCGATTTTTATCATAAGCCTTGGTTTTTGCTTGGGCAACTGTAGCGTTAGGAAACACGCATTTGCATTTCAATAACGTTTTTCTGTGCTGTCGATCATTAAAAATCTTCTAGGAATTTCTGTAGTACAAACTCCTCTCGGCATCCATAATGTGTGCGATTACCTAGTCAAGTTAATTTTTGTGTAGATTCTGCACTTACACGGAAAATTTTTGTACATTTTTTCCTTGCGTATTTCATTAGCAGTGAAGTCCTTGCGCATACGCTTGGTTTGTGTTCCTCTTAGTATAGAGAACTTCTCGCAGAACATATAAATTAAACGAGTCAGTTTTGCATTTCTCTATTATAAACTTTGAATATCATTGGTGGTGAACCGACTAATTGCGTTGCCTTGAGTCAAACAACTCGTGCATTGTTTCGACAAGACTGATATTGTAAAACAGGGTACAATTATTGTAGACGAATTGTACCCTGGAATGGTACCGCTTGAAATGCCGTTCTGACCCTTCTACTTCCTGAAATATAAATTCATCCCCGAGAACACCCGCTCATTTACAATAATGTGACATTTTAGAGTAGATTTGAATGCTAGGAATGAAAACCTTTTAATGAATGGAGGATTGTTCGTTTTTCACGACGTCGGATGCCGGCTGGTGCAGCAGGTTATATCTATAAAACATCATTGATGTCAGTATAGAATAACCTGTAATGCGACGCGACCACTTTGTATTTTGCAAAAACCATGTGCACGTCTCCATAATTGTTTAGAAGACCTCGTTATTTAATCCTTTGAAAATCTAATTTCTCGCCTCGGGATATCGGACTGTGTTTACCCATTTCTGCATAAAAACGGCATCTTATGTTGCTCAGTGCGGGGGCTCTTATGTTGCACGTCCTGGTAAGCTTCTAGAAAACTAGCTTTGAAGGTTTGAAAATATTATAAAATGCTCCCAGAAGTGCGCACCGGTGGACTTTACGGTCTGCTTTTGAAAATAGCCTCATTGCATTGTATTTCTCGTTAATTAAATTGGTTCCGTAGTGTGTTCTTTGGAGTTCACAGCAGAGTGGCAGCTTCTTCCTCATTCTAATGTCGGTAAACTGCCTGATGCCAGAGTAAGTCTAATGATGGTGGTTATGATACCGGTAATGAGTTGAAAAGTGCTGACGCAAAGGGTTAAATAACCTATGAGACGTGACAGCGTTGTTTCATGCAGAAATCGTGAGTTGTGTGCACTTCTCGGTTAATATTTAGAAGGCCTCATCACTCAACATGATGGAAAATACTCTAGAGCGTCCTATTCGTCAGGCAAGAGTGAAACCAAATTTGTAGCGATAATAGCACACTTTAATTGTTTATCACAAGTCAATAACACGTAAACAAGTGACAGAGAGCACTGGGCTACACACGCACGCACACACAAACGCCTTCGGAGATTCGCTCGCCAAATCCACCATTTCTGAAGAACACATCAGTTTCCTTAAGCAAAAATAATCCGGTGGAAATCAGTAGTAGCACGAGGATCAAAAATAAAGCTTAGTTAAAAATGCGCGGTTATATAGTCGTGAAAAAAAAACACTGAAGCTTCACAAAATACTCCTTTAACATGTAAAAGACGTCCTAGTGGCTCGTTGTAAAATGAAAAAAAATTAAGCAACGTCATTGAGTCGTGACTATTGAATTGGCTTTCTACTCTCCAGGGCTTCAAAAAATGGCAACTCTGTCTCACAGTAGGCAACCGATTACTTTTTGGCACTGAATGAACATTCGCTGGGCGAGTTACAGGTGCACCCTAGCGCGCACAGGATGGAGTCGAAGCTGCAACAGCTATAATAATTAGCCACAAAAATTGGCCTTTAGAACTGCACCCCGGTGATGCAGAAAAACTAAAATTATTTCCAAAACACCGTACGTGATGTACTGAATATTTTTGGTTGGTTCACGCGCCCGTCAATGATTTAAAACAAATTGCTCGGAAGTTGCCCATCAATATATAGTTCAGAAAAAGTGGTGTGTCCACAGACCCAAAGTGTAAATTAGAACTACAATACCTCGCCCAGACGGTGCACGCATCCTTGAAGCAATTGCATGGAATAATGCCTATAATCTCGATATAATAAGAACAACATCCTGAGACGGTGATGATTCAAAGCGATGCACTCGCAACCCATACAAGAGAAAGCACCGAGGAGAGGAAATAAGTACTAGGAGTAATAACTAACAGCAGCAGCTACTACGTTAATCAACACTACCGCTACACGAGGTACTCTACAACCATTACCTTCCTGTTAGCAGTAAATGCATAGAGGTTATAACAGCTAATATTCATATTGTATTATTTATTACTAGTAACCTATGGTGTGCCGACACACGGCTTTTGTTCACAGCTTTCCACCCTCATCATTAACTTGTAAACCCGCATTTAATAATCGTGTAAAGCATGCCGCGTCTCGCGTGAACACGACTTGACCTTGTAACCGTGCATGGCTTCCATACAGAAGTGAGCACCGACCCATTTATAAGCATTAAAAACACTCGTTAATATCTAAAGAAATTGCCCGAGTTAAGACTCGATCGCAACTATGTTTTGGTAACTGAAGTTATGCACACACCCAAATTTTGTTCGTCTCTTCAAGTGACGTAATTGAACAGTAATTGCTGGTTGATTTTTCTAACAGAAACGTCCATAAAAACATCCCAGAATGAAAACTAAGTGAGCGTAGGGCCTTTAATACGATTCCACACGAAGGAATGCAATTAGGAATACAGAAACACAGAAATTAATTACGAATAGAATACCTTCGTATTTTTGATACGAAATTAAATTGTCCCCTTGATGCGATTCAGAGTGAAGATACTGGGTGAGGCGAGAGCGACTTGCTGCGGTGATAATCCCACGTGCCAAGACACGAACAGTTATAGCGTCACAATAATATCAAATTCAGTTAACGACAACTTCGGTGAGCCAGCGGTTACAAGAGCCACGAGCGTAAGCGTACAGCAGTACGAGGCACCTCCACAGGGGATGAATACGCGACTAGAGCCATACATTTCATAAACAAACTTCACAAAACCAGGAAACAACGCTAGTCAAGAATGTACTGTCTTTCGGTAAGCTTTAGAAGCTTCAGGACATCGGTTTGTGTACACTTATTTCTGCATACAAACGGCATCTTATGCTGCTCTGTGTGCGGGCTTTCTAAACGTCCTGATCAGCTTCTAGAAAGCTAGGCTTTGAAGGTTTGAAAATATTATAAATTGCTCTTTTGGAAGCAAAAAATGTCAAACAAAACTTATAAATATCGCAACGAATAATATTTCTGTTTCAGAACTCAGCAAAGTAGAAATATAAGATACCGATGTGTACCGGAAGTACTAGCTTAAGTAAATAGGTAAAAAGTGCATAAAAATGACTATGACGGATTCAATCATAAAACTAAGGTAAAGCTTGAGAAGCCCACATTCCCTCAGAGCATGAAGAGACAATGACTATCTTACGCACGCTAAATAACCAGTAACTGAATTACGACAAATCAAAACCTAACACTGGAAATTAAACATTGATGAGGCAAAAAATACCACAAATACAAAAGACATGATATAAACGTAGAAACAAAATACCTTAATTACGTAAGAAACAATCTCGGTTCATAAATATTTCCTTGAAAGGCGCGCGCCGATGCTACCACCACGACCCCGTGTCTCCTGCGCGACCTCTGCGTCTCATCGCAAACTGAAAGCATGAACTTAAGAACAAAATGCGTACAGCTTCCTTGTACGTACCACTCTCGCTCCGTATATTACTGATGAAACCAATCAACAGTGAAATTTCACCCGAGTCTTTTTGCTTCAGTGGCTCTTTCTAAAAGGAAAACTCGGCAACCCTCGAGTCGCGGCACACGTAACCAGGCACAGCAGAATAGGAATAATGCTTCCGTTATAGGTAAGAATAACCAAAACAAAATGATCTCCGCCAAGCAAGGATTTCAACACCCAAGCTGCTAATTAAACATTCCCATTTGTAAGCTAATTCTTTCAGTATAACAATACATCTTTCCAAAACGATGAGCACGGATACATGAGCATAAGAGGAAGATTTGGAGGACAGTTCCTTAATTGTAAATGTTGCTAAAGAAGGCAAGAGTCGTTGAACAAAGCGCTACTGTGTGTGTGTGTTTGTATCGCTCTGTACCAGCCTGCCCTTACGATGCTCTGTACCACGCTCTAAAAACAATGGCATCTTATTCAACTATTCTGGCGTTGTGAACCCTTAGTAATGCTTCACTGACTATGCCCTCATAACAAGCGACAGAATATTTGGGTAAGTAGCAGCTGCACAGAAAACATGAACTTGGATTATTTCGTGTTGAGCAAGAACAAGATACGAGCAAAAGGTAACTTAAACATCAGTTGAAAACTAAAGTACATATTCTGCAATTAGCGTTATGCGAAAGTGGAACTACTCCCCGTACACCAACAAAAATGATAACAAGCACGCCCTTCAATTCCGCAATGAAAATCGTCTTAGTTGTCTGGAGCTATATTCGCACGAGCAATTTCGACACTGATGCTGTGGGCAAGTTTTCAGCACCGATGTTTCGGCACCTCCATTGCTAACATTACCTTGCACATGCTCAGCTGAATACCATGTCTTATTATTGTGATGCCTACACTTCTGAAACGCGAACTGAACAAGAAAATCAAGCCCCGCAGTCAAAACGTGAGACTAACTTCATTCAAAGCTGGCGTACCTTAGCATGGAAGCCGCAGCTCACGCAAGCGTTGATCAAACTCCTAGATTATAAATTAGGGCTTGTCAGAACACAACAGCGGTTCTCTTCCTTCGCTGGCTAACCTACGCCCTCAGCTGGTATCAAATCTTAACGACCCTGCTCAGCAACACTACAACCAATGAGCTAATAATATTAATCATAATAAACATTATAAATAAATATTCCCTTTGATCAGATCTAACCACACCATCTGTTCACTCGACAGGAGAGAACCACTGACGCTTCCGATGAAACAGCGAGAGTTGCAACTAGACAACACGGCCGAGACACATATGCTATCCTCAAGTCTAGTACAACAAAAGCAACGACCATTCAGCAGGACACAGAGAAACAACAACGGAGTTTTAAAACTACGGAGCGACACTAGGGATCATATTCAACACTTATAGTAATAATGAGAGCCCTACAGCTAAGTGGTTCCAGGACACCCGGCGCAGCGACTCTCTCAAGCAACAGCGACAGCCCACTTCTAAAGTTCTAAATACTTCACGCACCAAATCGGTAAAAATTTTAGGTTTAGAATATCCGTGGGCAATTTGCTTGGAAATTTCTTAATTTGTATTACCCTTCATCTCACTTAATGAAAGTAGTAAATTACGCTTAAATTATACTAAAGAGAAAAAAATTTGTATTTTTCATGAAGATGAAATTGTGGAGATCAATCGTCTTACGTTCATTTCTCAATTTTCACACAATACATATAACGACTCCATCAATGCCCGGTTGTTTGCAAGCTATTAACAACTATTGCATGTTATTGAATACATGACTTTGAATAATAATCTCACAACAGAGTAGAATATGGCAACAGGAACAATCTGAGTGGGTCATGGTGGAGTTACTCTCAGATACCAATCATGCACAGGCGCCATAGTAGTATGGGGCACATTAATTAATATCTCGAATATTCTAGAACATCTAGAGTTTTCTTCACTAGTAAATCTTCATTTCATTGATATGATTTAAGGAACTAGTATCATTATTACCCGTAAAACTTACCTTTTATGAATTATAGATTTTGCTTAAATGTTTTGCAAGCCATTTCGCACTCTTCAAGCGTGTTGAGTCACAAGCTAATGGCTGGACTGTCGTTGAGAGAGTTACTGGCCGAGAACAATAATAGTAGTAAGAGTAACAAGACAATATTAGGAAGGAAAAGACTCTAGAGACATAGTCGTGGCCGGACCGGGCAGGTCCGGTCGACACTAAATGGTGCACGCTGAAACGGTTGTGTTTCTGGAGAGATTTGAGCTGCGGAGGTTACGAGCTACAACCAAACACTGCATAAACACGGGCTAGGCCTAGATAGTGCTGCCTCAATCAACACTTGTTCGATGCAAGTTATACACTAAATTCTCGTAGACCCCAGCAATGTTGTAAACGGAAACCGCGCAGCAATTTGTACATCAAATGCTCGAGGGCAAAACACACGCACATGAGAGGCTTAACATCGTAAACACATGAAAAACAGAAAGCGTAATATTGTGAGGACGTGGAAGCTTGTGCACAAAAGAACAATAATTTCTACGCAGAAAACCCGAAAAGCAATAACCGTGTCTCTCTATTCATACAGGAACACAATTCTCCATTACCGACCAGTTATCAATTTTCTTATGTTAACTGGCGAGCAAGAGCAACTCCTCGTAAAACTCGCCTACAAAATCGTGCCACCACAAAATTTCCATGAAACGCACACCAAACGAGGGCTTTCCCCCGCACGATCACACTTAAGCGAGTAGCTCTCACAAGTTATTCCATCATAACACCAATTGAGATCAATTTAGGTTTTTTTTAACATAAAGTAACGTGTGATCAAAAGCTTGATGCGCCCACTGATGTCATCAGGTGTTTACTTACCAGAACCGTTGTGTTTAAAAAACAACGCAGTGAACAACAACGCAAGCAAAAACTACATTCATTAAAAATAGGGAATTGAAACGTCAAAGTGATTACAGTAAAACCACAGGAAATATTAATAAACCAAAAAATTATTCAATCGTCCGAAAATATTGCGTTTTAGAAATGGTGATCATAAATAAAATTACGAGGCTTTAAGACGTACGTGACGAACTCTCCCTCTCTAGATCAAACAAACACATGCAGCAGACAGCATCACTATTGGATCAGAACTGAATCAGTCTGTTCTTAGTGAAGAGTAGCTCATTTATAACGGTATTGCAAGCCTCGTTAATTGCGGCAAAACACCCGCAGTGCAAATTACGCCTGCTTTTTTTCAAACACATTATGCGCCAGTTATTCTAGAGTACTAGAAGTGGGCCCAAAACCGCAGACAAGAATTAATGTAATAATGAAGTTAGTTACAACTTCGGTCAAAAATTAAAAACGGCGAGTATTGTGCTTCAATTTTGAGAGTTCCTCGCATTTAGAGGGGATCGTACGAGCGTTTTTACAAGTTTGAAAGCACCTGAGGACGCTAAAGAACGAATCGATGCGATGTTTGTTTCTAGCGCACCACGGCGGGAGAGTTGCGTATGATATGTCGACAAGCTAACACCCAATTCGAGCAGTTGACATCTAAGAGATAAATAACATCTCACAATAGAAGCTAGACCCGTATTGTCAAACCGGTGGGACAGAGCAGTGTGAATACTATATGTAACGGTAAGCTACCCTAAATCTGGAGCTCTGTTGCCGAGCTACTTGGTTAATACAAATCATGCTGCACAAATTAACCCTATCGCAAAGAGTACGGATTTCGGCGGCCATTCACAGTTTTGGCACAAAGAGAGATTAAGCCCGAGAACAGGAGCAAGAATTTAAGTACTAAATAAAAAACACATAAGAGCAATGAACTCGTCTAGCACCACCCATAGCTAAGAGTAGTTACCACAAAGATGTAGGGATAAGTTCAGAATTGCCTAAGACAAATGAGCAGCAAAATAGGAAGTACCTACAATTCGGGAATCTTGACACCAACGTGACGCGTAGTGTGAGCATCGGACTATTGTACCCTCGTGAATCTCAGTTCAAGACCATGTTTACGTGTTCTGAAGGGAGAGTATATTAGGTTCAGAGTTCAGAGCGGATGTATCCGTTACGGATTTATCTTGTCAAAACTAGCAGCTAGACAAGCAGATCGCAGTGACTGCCACTCTCACTGGCCGTTGTTGCATTAGTGTATCAAGGCGGCACCGTCAAATGACCGTGATGACAACCCTTAAAATCACCAAGGGCAACAGCTGCTTAATGAAGCGTTGATTTTTCGGTGCTCTAAGGCCTAAATTTCTGCGGGATAAGTCTTCCTAACCAGAGATGCTCGACACACTCTTTACGCTCACAGTGAAGTAACGCATGAATAAATATTAAGAGGATTAACATCCTTAGCAATAACGGCGTGAGTGTGGAGTCTCCTCATATAACAATGCAATTAGTAATCGTGAACAATGAAATACACGCAGCTTACGTAAAGATGCTCAACAATGCACACGAGCCGCAGTTCCCGAACGGTCTAATAATCTCATAAAATGATGCACAGATCGGTAACTACAGAGGTATGCTCGTTGATATAAGCTAGATATTAATTTACGATATATCCCGTATTTACCAGCAGGAACGGTCTTTCAGTGCAGGACGAGCACGAAATATCCATTGCTTGCAGCATCAACAACTCGATCATGAAAAGCAAACGTGCAGGAGACGCGTGTAATTGCTGGAGCGAATGTGGCACGAGAAAATAAGTCATTCAAAAACCAACAATCAGCACGCGTCACATCTGAACCAACATCATTAGATTTGTGTCGACTAAATAATACCTATTTCAGTAGTAATTATTTCATTAATACCACAGAGTCCGGAGCAGGAAATGCTTGAACAAAGCAAGTAAGGTAAAAGTTGACTTGAGTTTAGTAATCGTGGTTCATTAGTTTTCAACTTGGCCGAATATATTGCGAACAATTTACAATAATGGAAATGGATGTCAAGTGACTAGTAGTAGTAATAACATCAATTTGCTAGCGCTTCAGTGCCTGCACTAGATGCCAAGTGAAACCATGATTCAAAATGCCCCTCGAGAAAATTTGAACAAAAAAAGTACAAAAAACATGTCAACAATGATGGTCAGGTTGTTACTAAGTTGACTCCTCAAAAACATGCGTAAAGCTAAACATTACACCATGAATTGCATCACAATTTAACAAGCAATAACAAAAACACATCAATTGCTATAATTCGCCACTTTGCCGATGAAGGAAATCCTAGAAAATTCCCAGGAATGAAGAATTTTCTCGTGATTTACTCGCGCAACACTTCACAACACGTCAAGTTACAGCTCAATCAACTTACAATAAAATAAAATGTGTAACAATGTTAATGTAGGAGAGCGGCAAGTGTGCCAGGTAGAATAGAGCAAAATAGGCAACAATACTGTGCAGCTAACAAGACTCATGAAGTATTACGGGTCAACAGCAACGGTCTACGAGGAAATGTGTAATGCAGGACATCTTTGCTCGACACTCAAGACAACGGAAGTCGTTCGCTGAGTGAACTCCCCGAGCAGCCAAAATTTGGGGGAGCATTTCATGGCAGTAGCTTCAGCCATCATTGTGGCCTGAATAAAAGACTTGCTATAGATTGAGGTTTACGAATTGAACAAATGAATCAAGTTTAAATATTTAGAAGTTGCTGAGGATATTTTCATTATGAGAATATAGTGAGAGGACCAAGAGACGTGAGCTCTACACACACTAATTAACACACGCTGCTGCTATCAAGCCTAACAGTCACCAAGGCTACAATGATCTACACACTCCCGTGAAGCTGTGTCAAAATTATGCCTACCGTAAAGCGTCATGGGACATCACATAGAATATAACAAGTCAATAATTATAGTAATTCTCTAGCTAGCTAAGTTCCGGCACAATACTTCGATCTAAATGATCAACCCGCTACTCTAACGCTACGAAGTGAAAAATCCCAAATCCGTCTACACTAAAAGTTTGCCGACAACCAACCGGCCGGCGTCTAAGCTAGAGCGCATAATCCTACGAGAGCGAATAAAAGATCAACTCGACCTGAGAATGACCCCACAATCGTGACAATACAGAGGTCGCGTCACACCGCCCAGCACCGGCGCGTACAGGGCAACTGTGTCTCAACGTTTTAAAATGCCAACACATCCCTAATGGTGCCCGGGAAATATATGAAAACATCCACTGGATTTTTAAATGAATCAAAGAGACCAGCGTGACATATTTCAAGCTTCCATCTTCCATCAATATATGCCAATTGTGACCAAGAAAATACACAATAACATCAATGGGATCTTCAAAACGAACCCAGTAGATGGTTAACCTTAAGCTTCCATATTAAAGGTAGATTTTATAGCGAGGAAATGATTCTTTGAAAATAATAATTAAAATAACTCCACGAAGACATTTCTACAGGGGTCGCCAGCAGTAGCCGGGAAACATCTTTCGAGAAGTTTGAAATTGACGAATAGTTTCAATGAGGTTTGAGTGTTGAAGACGCAGTCCCTGAACACACCAGCCCTGGGAGACGAGCGAGCTCACATGTTTCGCAGAGAAAGGCTTACTATCATTAGGTAATAATAATAAGCATTATGTGTTAACTGAGCAGACACGTGATCCCTCGGGAACTTATTTGATTTTGGTGCTAGAGGCAAGCGGCCGCATACCATTAGATAAGAAGCATAGTTTACTTGGGCGTTCATTTGGGAGCAGATGTGTGGGCGAGGCAGCTGATATTTAGAGCCTCCATATAAATAATTACCATTACTATTATTATCGATTAAAATCTGCAATAAACTAGAGATTGTCAAAAGCCGGATACGGCCCTGATATTTGGCGCTAACATATGTATAACACGGACACTCAACACGCGGCTCCTTGGCAGAACGCCACGTGTACTCGGTAAAGCAAGACACATCTCAGTGTTTTAGCACATTCCACAATGCAATGCAGCATCAAACACCTACGTAAGTACTAATACAAAAAAGAACAATATGGATGAAACATGTTACGGAATATATGTATATTAGGCTAACCATAACGTTGTTGCAAGCTCCTCGGTTCAATACCACGAAACGCGGTCTCAAATTTTCCGCACTTCTTTTCGCCAATGAGCAAATTTTAAAAACTTCACAACGCGATTGCACACAAGCTATCTTTCAACTTTAAAAGCCATAGAATTGTAAGTTTGGGAATAGGAAACCCTAGGAACGCAGTTTCTGATGTTTATAGAAAAGATAAGCAGCAAGGACAATGACAAAGATGAGCATGAGTTCGAAGTCAAGACTACGAAGAGCGTCACAAATGTCAGCCTTTGGGACGTCTACCAAGTCTGATTTTTTCGCCGGGCATCTGTACTTGTAGCTGCCCAGTGCAAGTACACTCGGGCGGCTAAAATTATAGATGCCCTAACGGAAACGTAAGACCAGGTACAGCCTGGCGATCACGGGTCGCAAATTAGGGATCAATCAGCATCAGAAAGAGTAAAATTTTCACATCACGTTAACACGGACCAATGGCCAGGTAAGAGAGAACCAAAGCAATGGACCACTTTTGCACATTTTGCAGTGAAAACAACGTCAATTTATTATCAACCTCAATAACGATACCTTCTGGAGAAATTCTTTCAAATGCCGAATAAACGAATAGTAAAACTACGAGTCTCGTGACATCGCGTACACAGCTAGGCAACACACGGAATTTTTGATATATTGGAAGATAGAATAATCCCTGCGCCAAATAACTGAACAGAACACACTACTCGAAAAGACTCGATTTAGAAAGTACAAGGCGCGGCACCGTCTTTACACATCGGCACGATACCTCGAAACATTTGGTGAGCTAACAGGTTATATTTAAAAAGTGTAATAATATTCACGCATAAAATAACGAAAAATGCAGGAGTGGAAGTACTGGGCAGCGTTGTGATCGCCTAAGCTTTTCATTATTTTATTTTCTAAGCTTAATGTTACTGAATGCAGTTAGTGATTATCCAGCAGTGTTTCCAAAGGCTTCTAAATTAATTTCAGCTCGAACAAGCTGGCTTTTCATTTGAGAACCAAGCATTCAAATATTGGGTCGTCATGAAGCATTTTGCTCTTTCAGGAAACTAAAATTCGAAAGTCCTCTTAGACGTCAACAATTGCTTGACGAGTACGCGATATCTTGAAATAAATTTCGTGAGAACAATCTCCCATCAGCGTAAATGAGTTAACACAGGGATCGTTGTCGACGTCCCACACAAACAGTTAAGCGTATCAAAACAAAACTCATATTTGTTCACTACCATCTCAGTTTGCTACATGAATAAGAGAAGCATCCACATAGTCAACAGATTTAGCATCGATGGATCCTCCACCACACGGAATCTTAACACGGGTTCCATTCAACAACTTGAATGACACATTACGAAGCTTGAATTACAAGTATTTGGACTGGAGTGGAAGAGTTAGGACCATCATTGGCAGACTGAATAAAGAGAGAACAGAGCCATGAATCGAACACAAAGAATGTACGAGGGTCCGTTCGCTTTCTATACAGGCAAAACTCGTACGAAGACAACAGGTAGGAACATCATGACAAGGGTAAACTCAACCTCACATGCAAACGTTGTTCTGTGAAGCCTGATCATGACAAATACGTGGCTAGAAACACGAAAACGTCTTCTATATAACTCAACGATGAACAAAAAACTTCGCCGAAGCTCCAATTTGCGACCAAAGCCGACGTTCACAACTGGCACACGGAAATAATATTGAGTTATCCAGCGCACGTGTTGAGCAACTAAACCACAGCGTTGTACGGAGGCATATAAAGAAGTACCTCAAAAGATGATCATTAACATTAGTAATGGAGTAATGAGAGTGTGGGGGCGAACACCACACAATGGCTGTCGCTGTAAAGCACATCGAGGCTAGCAAACTCTTGAAGTGTTCTCCCTGTACAGCTACGCAGCGGCAGCGGTACTTGTGGCTCTTTGGCTGCGTCCTCAGCCCCCCGGTGCTACACGGAGGAAATTTTCATAATGCTTCTGAACAACAAGTAGTCGCAAACGCAATTTTCATAAATACTTGATTAAGACTGAATGAAGGCACGATCCAGTTAATGTTTGCTATTTTTAAGATTGGATAGTACTTCAAATTTGAGTTAAATGTTAAACTTTAGTTTTACCTACCGCAGTCAAAGCATTAATTTGTCATATTTCTCCACGAAATGAACGTTAGAGCCTCTTCCTGATCCAATTTCAGGTTAGTTTTAGCTGCCTGGAATTATTAAATTTAGTTTTATTGAAATGAAGCTGGGCTATAAATATATCTCCGAGCACCTGTCAACCCTGCACAGTGAGTGTTAAATTTTAATTTGATAATAAAACTGCAAATTTCGAGTATTTTGGCAGCCATGAGGCCAACCTGCCTGACAGCAAATATTTTTGTGCAACGCACAGTCGCTCCTGCACCCTTGCACCGCACAAGAACATACACACAAAGTAAAGAAAATTACTGAACGGTAGAGACTGGAGCACTGAACGCATTTCCAAGCACGATTCTCCATAACTTTTGGGATGGAATCACGTAGATAATAGAGGTGAACAAAACGGATTTCCCTGACAAATTTGAACATTTTCTTTGCTGTGTTCAAGATTACATTAGTGGAAAACGATTTTTGTGCGAATAAGAAATGTTTTTCTGCAAGCGAATGTAGACTACACTTTTTAAAACCGCACGCATATCTGTCTCAAAAAAGACAAATTATGGATTTGAATTAGTTATAACTGAAAAAGAATTACTTAGTAGCGTATTGGAAGATAACTTTAGGTGGCACCGCCGCTGCCACGTAGCTGCCGGGAGAACAAACATCCCTCTAAATACTAGGCAAATCTATCGAACAATTACATACTTACGAAGAGCATGGAAGCTAAGATAGCGAACTAGCACACCTACTAAATGAATTCTACAATTGGTATTCTAAGATATAAAGAGAAAACACTACACACTACTATAACATTTGATTGTGTTTATCCAGTGGTCACAGTCAGCTGTACTGTTAATACTACCTCACACAACTACGGTCCGCTTCTCCCACTCACTCCTACAATATGAAAACAAGAGCGTCTCCAACGGTTCAGCTAACGCTCTCCAAATAACAGAACATTCGTTTCGAATTAGCTTACGCGAGGTGTCAGTACTGGGTCTGCTTCTTCTTGTGAATAAAAGAACTACAGGAAGTGCGACTTTGTGTGCAGCTTTATTTGAATGAACAAACTTGCTTAATTTCTCTATGTTGAAGTCTCTCATCATGTATCTAAAGAAAGGTTTTAATATGGTCGTTCAGAATTTCTGTGGAGTCATTCTTTACGTAGTTGTTCGGGAATTGATCAAGACCGAAAATAAAAAACACCCCTTTAGACCTAAACAGCAAGAGAATTTTAATAATAATAAACTCAGTTAACGACAACTTCGGTCACATTTTAGTCAAGTTTTTCTCCACGAGTTACTGGGAAATTGATCAAGCGCGAAAATGCGACCTTTGGACCTACACAGCAAAAGAGAAGGAGAGAACAGCTACACAGTCATCACTACCACAAATATGCCACCGGCTGTGGAGGCTACAATACCTGCATACACACCCTGCGGTCCATACTATTTAGAAATACTAACCGGAAACACCAAGTTTTCGCACCTCTCGCACTTGCCAAATGCAACTAAGCAAGCAGTGCGCATGAGAAGCAACTTCTCGCTTCCACTTAGCCGACTCACACTCACTACAAAAGACACAAACTAACAAAGCTCTTTTTCCATCGTGAGCCAGCGCAGCTCCCAAGGAATTACATCCTCAGTATACGGAACGACACACGCAGAACTAATAACTCCTTACGCATGAGGGGCTCTGCATCCAAGTCTTCTAACAAACACAAGTTTACATTGCAAACATCAACGACTATTTTCAACAATTTCCCAGCTCAAGGAAAACACTAACATTGTTTGCTACAATACAAATAGTTTGGCCGCGGCGCGTTGCGGTAGACTGGAGTAGTAGAAGGTAAGGTAGATAACGACAGCAACACAGATCTGTAGATGATCACAGCACCCACACCGATGTTAGGAGCAACGAATGGTACCTACATGCCCGAGGGCTCGAGTGAACTAAGCAAAAGTGATGAACACTTTGACTGCGACGCGAGCCATATTTAGTCACTGAGGGAGTTTCATTGTGTTGCTCACCAACCAGTCGTCACAAACTCAAATTTCAAAAGCTCCTAAACAAAACTAAATGAAAACATGGTCCAGTTAATGTTTGGTATTTTCAACATTGCTTTCTACATTAGACTTTAAATTTGAATTGAATATTGAACTTCAGGTTTACCTGCCGCAGTCAAAGTGTCAAAACTTATTCCAACCCTACACATACATGACTCGGTAGCTAACCATACACAGAAACCAAGCTACAAGATCGATTCACTAAGAGACTACACCAAAAGTCGTAAGCCATGTAGCAAGTTAAGTAGGACGTCACATCCCATGAGGTAGGTGGCCTAGGAGTGTCAGTTGGGTCCAGGCGCGCGATGCGAGAACGAAATTTTCAACTAAGAACGTGGTTGCGCCTAATGACATGTCCGAAAATTTTGAAATGCTCATTTAGTACATATCTGAATACTTTGAAATGCTCATTTAGTACATATCTGAATACTTAGAAATGCTCATTTAGTACATATCTGAATACTTAGAAATGCTCATTTAGTACATATCTGAATACTTAGAAATGTTCATTTAGTACATACCTGAATACTTTGAAATGTTCATTTAGTACATATCTGAATACTTTAAAATGCTCATTTAAATTTAGAGTAGAAACACTTTTTTTACTTTAGAACGTTCGTTTTGAGAGCTTTAACAAATCTCAATCACTGCTCAGTCGGAAAGATAACTCATTCATTCTTCGATAACTTGTGAATCGGACAAAAGTTGAAAATTCCCGTGAACCACAAACTCATCACACATCGAGTTAGATTTCAACAGCAGCGCCTTGTTGACGTACAGCATCGACCAGAACTCGTTAATTTGAAATATCGAGTTGAAAATGAACCAATTTCTAGTTGGTTTCCTAGCAGTGTCAGCGAAGCCTGGACAACACGCCGCTTTTCTCGCCCCGCTTAGACTTGAAGATCCACTTAATGACGATACTAAATAGTGTATGTATTTCTGTAGGACGCGTTTGACGGGTCCCCTACACACAATCCACCACCAAGGATATTGAACAATGAAAATATTGAACCACAAAAGCTACACAACGAGAACGAACACTCTTCTAACACCTTCTACTCAAGTACATATTTAGACATTTTGTGTTTCGTAGGAATACGTAGCACCTAGAAGCTATTATTGTCCCAATCTACAAGAAGCGTACGGAAGCTGATGAGGAGTGTATTAAATCAAGCGACCCTTCACTGGTAGGCTGAATTAAGTTGAAGCGTGGACTGGAGTAAGCAAGAGAGCTGAGCAAAGTGCATCGCCTGTTTCCTACTTACTCTTACGCTGCCCGCCAACTGATGCAATTCGCCTCAATCGGCAGTGAGTTAGGTAACACAATGCTATTCCTACGGTGCTACAAATGAACCGTGCGATATCGCAAGGCGTCGCACCAATAGAATCGCATCAGTGGGCGGGCGGCCTTACTAGCGACACACAACTAGTGAACATCTCGCCTTACTCGCAGGCCAAGATTTTGAACGTTGTATGAGTTTCTCAGAAGCATTATCGCTATATTAAGGTGAAACCATACAGGCTTAACGCAGCAACCAATTGTGTAGTAATCCAACGAGTTGAGGAGCGATCTGACAAATCTTCCAACGACCATTCACGACTGGAGACGTTGCAAATGAAAGAACTTACTTTCAGGAAATTCGCACGTGGTCGTCATTGAAGCAGAAAAGAACCGAAATGAATGCCACTCAACACAAGGGAAGCATTCAAAAGATAATTATTTATCGCTGAGAAAAATTCTCCGAGTATGCAATTTTTGCTGGCTACTAACACCCTCACACTGCAGCTGCTGGGTTACTTTACTTAGCATGGCTGAGCCTTAAAGTTTCAACGAGTTTACATAACAACACACTTAAAAATAACACAAAGAACTAGTCAGCATAAAATTAGCCCTAAAAAGACGGACAAACGTGAGTGAATGACTTCTATCCAAGTTCGCATGACATAAGGGAAAATACAGTAGCAGCTGTGTAGATCTTGCATGTGAATTAGACGTTCTGTACTCAATTTTGCATGCAAAATGCGGAAGCAGCGACAAGTCTACAAGCAGGCCTTGAAATTGGTCCTGGATTAATAAGAGAAGAACAAGAGGCGGTGATAGCCAGACCAATCGCACAAGTCTACCACAGCTCCAATCCACCCACACACACACAAACCATTCAGGCAGGCGCTGAAGTACTGACAATGAGTTAAGTGGCAATACCTTTCCCACATGTGGCGTTCGACTACCTCAACTTTCTGAAGCAGCGCGCAGCGTTAGCCTTCTGATGCTGCGACTGAGGTGACACCACGGTTGAAGAAAAAAGGCAGGTTCAAACCAGTCTTTTTTTGTTGACGGTGTGGTTTTGCTGACGTCACGGCAACGAACCAATAGCAGCGCTCAAATTGCATCTGGTAGCACTGCTACCCCCAAATTTGGCTCCACTATTGGCCTAACGCCATGGCGTTTTGGCGACGTCTTAAAGCATGTGTGAAATAAAGCCGTTCTATTGGCAAGCCGAACAAGAGGAGGTTAATTTGTTCCCATAAAAATAACCCTACCTTGTTTCCTCTACCGTGGGTGACATGCTTGCCATGTTGAGGGCAACCTGCAAGAGGCGGGGCACGGTAGAACGGATACGCAGTTACCTGCACAGCTCATGTGTTGAAATCAATGGCCACTAAATTGGGCCGAACTAATTCCTTCCTCAGCAAGAACAAGGCATAAGACGGGCGTACTTCACTCGCAGGCATTAGATTCCAAGTTAGAGCGTTTGAAGGATTAGGCTGTAAATTAGAGTGCTGCATTGATCAAGTTAGATTAGATTGTAAATTGAAACGCAGCAATGAGCAAATACAGATCTATCTTCAGCTAAACGACAGCAGCTAGCTTCAAACACCTACACTCAGAGCAGAGATGAATTTGTTACACGTTACCCGGGTCCAAATTCCCAAGCAATTTATACGAAGTGCGCTCAGAAAAACTTACGCTGCATTGCTACAACAATATCAACTGCAAGAGAAATCCCGTGGTAGCCGCAATCACAACACGAGTAAACAGACAACGGGAACATGGAGTGCACAAGCACGCTTTGCGTTCGGTCATCGAATACTGGCGATATAATTATTCCGCTGTGTCAAGCACAAACTTACGTATTGTTATTACAGACAACAATCACATGTTTAGGGACTGATGGCTTTGTTTTGTTGTTATTACGGACAACAACTACACGTTCAGGGACTAATGGCTTTGCTATGTTGTTATTACGGACGACAACCACATGTTCAGGGACTGATATGCCTCTCTGCTGAGCCAGACACGACCTCATATTGTTATTATTACGGGCACAATTGCATTGTCAGGGACTTGTGGCTAGAGAAAATGCCTACTCAACGCAAACACTGAAATGGTCGCACAATTCATCATTTCCTTCCTCGCAAGAAATCCAACAGGAATATCACTCAACGCACGAGTTTGGGCGCTGGTAGTGTTAGGGTAACGAGTTATGCAGTAAAGTAGGCAATTAATAACATCAAGATATTTCCACTCACGGCAAGTGAAGTCACAGATTAAAATTTAACAAGGCTTCTCAAAAAACGCGCGGTCAAACGCCTCTGAAATTTCTGCCAGTAAAGGTCTCAGTTACGTAGGAATGCTACGACACCATATTAAAACAAACAGAGCAGCAAAACACACACTGAATCATGTTGAATGAAACACGGACCGCATTCCGTACAGAGGAGTTGAAGAGGCAAGCATCAGAGTACCGTAGAATCCCTTCACATAGATACCGCAAACTTCAATTAGTCATGAGATAAAAACATATCGCTATTTGCAAAGAACTTATCAATTAGGAGTGACAGTAGTATTATTATTATTATAATAATATAAAGTGACAGTAGTAGCGCTGGTATACATTCATAAGCTACCCATTGCAGGCTTTCAACACAATTCCACATGCGTAGCAGTTCGAAGAAAAATTAAAATAATGATTCTTCCGTAGCTGTCGCACAATGTAATTATTAGTAATAAGCCAGCATTTTTTTGGAATAGCTATTCATTGATAGCTATGCACCGACAATAACGACAGCTGAGAATTTGAATGCAACGCAGGCATTTTGCAAAGGAGTTTTTGTAGCGAAGACTTACTGACTAATGTGAGAATACGCATCGGACCAGGGGCGGGACATGCATGCCGAAGTGTTTCAAGGGTTGCTTATGCTAAACCTACCACGAACACGTCAAACACTCGTGCATAGCAACGTTATTTGGTACTTGAGCACTTGGTATTATTATCACGCCGAGCGAGAACTAAACTCCTAACAACGGGGACAGCGCGGCTTTCTCACCTCAACTCAGTCCGAGTCTGTCTATACTTATGGCCTTTTGGATCTCCATTATTTGCAGTAGTTAAAAGCCATACAAAGCAGAATTGAAACACGACCTTGCAAGTACCGGGAACATGTCAACATTGAATAAAATTTCACGCCCTACATTGCGACAGCATCCAAACTGGTGCCGTAAGTCGAACACAGCAAGTAAATGTGTGAGTGGAGCAGTATTGTAACACAGACAGACACACAATACACAAACATGGCTAGACGCTGTCTCGAAGGATGACGCGACACAGAACACTACACACAAACACAACGGAGGGCACCATAAAAAACTCAAGACCAGACCCGAGTTCTGATCGCGCCCTGAAAAACTAAACTCCACCATCGAAACTCCTCGGTGAGCGAGCTCGTACTTCCCTCCAAATAAATCTAACTTTTTCTCAGGGCATCTATGGTTTCAGCAGCCCAAGTATGACTTCTGAACTGAGCAGCTATAAGTATAGGTGCAATGCTTACAATGTTAGACTGGGAATTCGCCACACAGCAGCAGCAGCAGCAGCAACATCACACTTCCAAGAGCAATCACTGAGACTCTACTCCAGAATACCCTGAGTTAAGGACACAGTTCAGAAAAGCAGGATTCAATTCAACAGACCGTGAAACTTGACGTTTTCGCAAGCAAGCTTTCACATCACGATCACACGCATATATAAGCTAAATTAAATAAGTGAGCAAGAAAACCATAATCCTTAGTCATAAACTCAGCTTCTAAACAGGAAACTCAGCATCCTTAGGAGGATAATTTGCCAACACAGTAGTGACCCAGTCCTATCTCGACACCACGTCTCTCTAAGTCAGAAATTGCCGGTACAAGCTTTATTTTTATTGAAAATCATCAAGTTAGCACTGAAAACTTGTTCACAAAAACTTAACCTGAAGATTTTGACCCAAAATGGCAAACTTGGCAGGCCGGCGGTATGTTGCCACTGACAAGGCGTATTTATATAAATTTAAAATCTTTCATTATCTCGAGAATTTGGAGCCCAAACATCTAAAAATGAAACGCCAACAAATAAAGCGAGCTTGGCCATACGATGGGACGATACAAAAACTTAAAAAAATCGGTAATATTCATAGAGCAGTTTCTGAAGCATGAAAGCGATCCTTTCTTGCACAACTGATATAAATCTAACAAAAACAGCGAATTAGGCCTCCATAACGCCAAGTCGTTGCCAGCAGAACTGAAAGCTACTTTAGTGTCACAAAATGTGTTTTCATCACGGAGTAGCCCAGCCCTGCTGGAGGCATCTTTTTTGTGCAGTGGGGTTGGGTCGAAATTTTACCCAATTCCTTTTGTTCAGTTCGCTTTTGCAAGAAAGTAAGGACAACAAGTCAGGGCCACACCATCAACAGTAAGAACAAAGAGCCTTTGACTAAGGTCGTTCCAAAAAAATGGCACTCGCCGCTGAAGCCAAGTTTCCAAAATGATCCCCGGTCGCTAAAGCCAAGAAATAAGCGGAGCACGAGGGCCCTGCAAAACTGAACCACAAAAAACAAACACGCGTCTACGTAAGAAAAAAGGAATGCGTCACGCGAATGGAGAGGTTGTCAGTCTAGGCATATCTCATCACAACCACAAGAATACGGGAAAAAATAACGACTCGCTATAAAAAAATGCACTCAAACAAATGAGGTTAACTCCATGGGAGAAACGGTAACAAAATGCTCAAAACAAATTAAACAAAGCAAACAACCAAAAAAGAAAGTATCGTCACCAGAATCTCTGTCTAGAAGCTGACGACCAGAATAAGTTAGTGATGTCTACAAAGAAACACAAGAACGCAGGTTAGAGGGACGAGATTTTAGTCTTCTCGACACCGAACAAAATATAATATTAATAAAGAACCATTAGGCGACAACATTCACAAGATAATGAGTCCTGGTCTAAACAACGCATTACAGCAGAACCTGCGAGTTATGCTCAAGCTCAAAAAGAATAAACGTTATGCTAGAAACACAGTAGAATGCCATGCAGCCACAGAATTGAACAGCAAAGTAATGGTAACACTTAAGAACGAAATTGCCTTACGGTAACAGCTCACATCTGGTCGCAGGCAAAACATAACCTAGGCAAGGTCACAAGAAAACCTTCATCGACTTCTACCAGAAAGTGAAATGCCACTTCAAGAAAGCGAGGAGCCCTGGACTTGGACTACACAACATGACAGAGAGAAAGAGAGGTATGCATCATCCGACCTCCAAGAGGTACGGAGGGCAGGTTAACAAGATTAACTTATCGAATTATTGCATTTGCAATCAGGAAGCGTCTCAAGAACAGTTACTCAGTATCAAGCATAAAACTAACATGAATTGTGCTTTAAATTCTGCAGTGCAATGCCCGACCTCAACGATTTTTTTGGGTTGGAGGTTTAAATAAATATCATACGCTCCTTACATACCCTGTTATTTCAATAAAGACGTGAATTCGGAACAGAAGTTCACATAGACTGCACATGGAGATGGACACTGCGGTTGCCATTGGAGAGCAAATTTTAAGGAATGGCACACCAGGTGCGGAATCTAATGCGGTATTCTGATGTATCAAGTCGCTGATTCCTTACAAATTTGTGGAGCATGCACAATACTCTCGGCCTCATTGCTTTTGCCTCTTCTACTTCCATGAATGCAATCGAAAAAATCGATCTCAGTCCGTGAACCCAAAAATTGTAATATCAATAATGATAATAAATAAAAATGCGCTTGTGTTCTCAACAGCTCCCTACATATCTGAGCAGAAACATAAGTTTGAAGGGAGCGAGGAATGCACAATGCCGCACTCCTTCCTGGCAGGCATTCATAAAACTTAACTTAAGGAGGGTTGTAAGTGCACCCTGCCATTTAAATGGACCATATCTACCCTCAATAATGACAAAAGGAGCCAGAGCGCACCGAGCAAGTACGTTGCAGAATAACACACGTCAGTACAACGTAACACATTCAAAACGAGTTAACATTTGCAGGTAAATAATAGTTCTAATCATAATCATAATAATAATTAATAGAAGGCTAAGTAGGACCAAATGAAACATAACACAACGCTTGACTGGTCTCGAAGGAACGTGCGTAGGTACCATGGAAGCTCATACCACAAGAAAACATAAACGTTAACAACACCAACAACAACTACAAAAGTGAGTGAACTAGGTAGCTGGCAAACTAGAAAGCCGCTTAAGAATAAATCATCACCACAGAATACGAGGGAAGAAGCGCGCGTAATTCTCAGTAAATGTAGCTCCAAGAATTAATCGTATGACATCCTTCCCCATTTCTTAATTTAGGAAGGATTTAGTCATCCTTTCCCCATTTCTTGCATCAGTGGCCACTTCAAGATTGAACTCAAGATTCGCTAGGGACAAAACTCGGATGTGGATCCTCATCCTAAACTCAGCACAGGAGAGAGGTGCTCTAATATTAAAACCAACGCTGCAAAAACCCAATTCTTTTAGATTTAGCCTCAATAACTTGAGCATCTGCGTACTGCTTGCATTCATTACTTAGGGATAGGCTCTTCAAATCGCCCACTACTTAGGAACAAGCTCTTCAAATCGCCCACTACTTAGGAACAAGCTCTTCAAATGACCCATTACTTAGGGACAAGCTCTTCAAATGGCCCATTACTTAGGGACAAGCTCTTCAAATGGCGCATTACTAAGGGAAAGGTGCAAATGCAAAAGCCTTTCAAATAAGCATCTCGACAGGTCACACACTGCGTCAGAACAGCGTTGATATATACGTACACGCTCAAAGAATTACGCCGCAACAGGCTGACAACACCACTGCTAGATTAAATAATTATAATGTTGAAGGGTGTTGATAAAATTAAAGCACGGATACTTCTCCTTCACTGCTCCCTTCTATACATGCCGTCTGCACAAGATTAAAATGGGTCCTTCTGCAGCAGATCTTTTGTGCTCTTACACTTCCCGTCTCTGCCTCTACCTTAGATCATAACGGAAACAAATGTTTTCACAAGCAATTACAACAGAAGATTAGATTAGATTATTAGTTAGTTTAAGCCTCCCTATCCTCAACAAATGAGATCCAAAGAGAGGAAGGAAGAAGGCACCATTTAGTATGGAGTTAAGGGAACGTGGAATCTATGCAGAAAAGGCATAGAAACAGTCAGATGAGAAAGAAGTTCATGAAACAAGATCAAAGTTGAAGAAGAAAGTAATAGGTGCTGAAAAAACAGGACAGCAGTGAACCGAAAAAAGATGGTCCGTAACAAAACAAAAACCTATGCTATTTTAACAAAAATAAAGCCTACCTAACCTTTAGCTCGGGCCCTCACATTGTCCCCCTGGGAGCGCTAATTCCCATAGATACAATAGTTGTATCCCCCTGAGGGGATTACAACAGAAATCTAGTTTCATCAAAGCAAAGGTAAGAAGCAGCAGGCCAGCAACCGCCGTTTGCAAACCAATCTCGACTGGAAATTCATTACGCAAAATAGGAAGCCGAAATTACACTTCTTTAATTGAACTATACCCCAAAGTTCCTTTATTTCGAATGCATGTGTACCGTATCTGCCAAAAGTGCTGAAAATAATTTTCCTTTGTGGTTTTCATTACAAAGCAGAAGAAGCTAGATCTAGGTGCAAAGGAACAGCAATGTTTGCTCAGCGTTCGGCAGGGAAACATAACGTGTGAAGTAGGCAAACCACAAAAACAACAAGAGCACACACAAATAGTTAGCTACATCAGCCCACAGTCCTCACGCCAAACTCAACCCACGTTTTTCCATGAGACAACCTTACCAAAAAAAGGTAACATAAACACATTTTGGCAGAACCTAGCTAACAGTTGTGATAGACGACAAATTTCATCAAATTTTCAAACGAGACTAGGAACAGGAGCAAAATACTGCACGCAGATTTGTGAGCGTTGAAAAAGACCACACCTGACAATTTGGGCCGTAAAACAAAGCCCAAACAGACAACCCTGCCAAGAATGTTGCACACACAGCCTGCACCAGAACAACAGAAGATGCATAGGTTTTTCTTCAGTACGCATGGCTAGAGTGTGGAATTATCAACATTCCTGACAGTGATGAAAAGTGACCAACATTCGTGGGAGGTTTGAGAAGCTGTAGCCAAAATACGAGTTCATTTCCATAGTGACGGATACATTTGGGGTTAAATTTCCTTGGTGACAATAAATTTAAGGTTAAATTTTGTTGATGCTGGATAAATTTCATTGATGCTGGATAAATTTAAGGTTAAATTGCCTTGATGATGAGTAAATTTAGACTGTTGAGCACTGAGAGATCACTGGAATTATGCCTTAAATGCAGACAAACATCACCACGGCTCAAAGGAACGCAAATGCGGACATCTACCGCATCTCATATGACAGGAACGGAGTAGCAGCAGGTACGAGACAAGGTATACATGAGCATAAAAGTACGCCTTCAATGACGTAAAGTCTACTAGAGTCAAATGACTGTGTGGTACAAATGGAAGCATGAGCTTAAAGAGCATTCAAAGCTGTTAAATTAAAGAGAAGCGTGACATTGAGCAGATGTTGAAGCACACTAAACATGGCCCCACCCCTTAATTGCTACTGAAAAATAATAATAATGTTGAAGGATGCTGATAAAATCAACATTAAAGCACGGACATGAGTCCTTTACAGCTTCCCTCCACGTTTGCCGTCTGCGACCAAAAGATTAATTTAACTGTCTATCTTTAAGGATAAGTCAACTGCAAAACAAAACTACTGAAACACTTAAATTAGGTCGTAAGCATTTATCACACTAAGATAGTTCATTAACTCCTTAACGTCTCAAGTGTCGTCCCAATACCGGTAGGCCACAGCTGCACTATGGAGACATTATCTTATCTATCCATCTCTGCCAGCTGAGACACGAGACAACCGCAGCAGTGCCGTGCGTGACTCGCACAAACAAAACGTGAACAAAACGGTAGTGATGGTAGAGCGGCAGAAAAGATTCATCGTACTGAATAACAGTGATTCACTGAAGATGCTGCTTGCTTCCTGCAATTCTGCATAGAAGAATATCACCTAAAAGGGAGAGGAAAGGGTAACTGTGCTGAACAACGGCAATTGTCTGAACACACAGCCGGCTTCCTGTAATTCTGCGATGAACAAAGTCACCATGCAAGCTTCAAAAATGAAAAGGCCAACTGGAGGGACAAGCACCAAGAAGGAAATTTGTGAGGTTTCAAGACTAGGAAGCATTTCTGACACACGTAATAGACAGGTGAGTGCAGCCTTGATTGTTTGGTAGTCTGCGACTGTCAGATCACAGGGCACTTTCATTTGAATGGCTTGCATTCATCACAAAATTTCCCCAAGGCGCCAATAGTGAAATCTACACCAAAATAGAACACCCATTGAAAGGTAGCATATAACTGTGCACTGATAATCCCAATATTTACTTCAAAACTCCTAAACTTAAGGAGACCGTCCCGGCTGTTCAACTTTTTTCGTCCGATTCGTTTGAAAGTTGGCCAGTATATGTATTTTGTAAAAGTAAACCTTTTTTACTCCTGTCGTTTTTTCGATTTAGGCCTTAGTTTTTTTTTTTTGACGAAAAATGTGTTTTTGGTATATTTTTATTGATATTTCAGATTGGAACTCCTCCTTCAGTTTTGATGCTAGAACAAAAACAAAGACAGTTTTAGAACCCTTGGAACATTTCTAACAAACTCAAATTCGGCTTTTTTTGAAATTCAAATTTTTTCTATTTTTTCAAAATTTTTTGATATTTCAAAAATCAGCAACATTTTTTTGGGTTTAGAGCTATATATTTTTTCAAAGAATTCGAATTTGAAAAAAAGGCGAATTTGAGTTTGTTAGAAATGTTTCAAGGATTCTAAAACTGTCTTTGGATTGGTTCTAGCATCAAAACTCGAGAACTAGTCCCAGGATGAATGTTGAAAGTTAGAATTGTTGGGTATAGCAAAAATAAAATTTTTTGTTGAAGTGTAATATAATGAACATTTGATGTAATTGAATGCAGTTTTAATTTTTATTTCGATACTTTCCATACATAACTTCATACTAAAAGTGTGAATTGTGATTTCAAAAAAAAAAAAAAAAAAAAATTATTTTTTTTCAACAAAATGAATTTTTTTATTTTCAGTCTGATTTTTATAAAAATTTGACTATGATATGTAACCTTTGAAAATAAACACAATTGATTCTATTCATTTTTTTGATTCAGGCCTTAGATTTTGCAAAAATTTGACATATTGGTTTTCAGATATTGATATTTCACTAATATTGATATTTCATAATGGAACTCCTCCTTCAGTTTTGATGCTAGAGCAAAAGCAAAGACCGTTTTAGAATCCTTGGAACATTTCTAACAAACTCAAATTGAGCTTTTTTTCCATTTCCTATTTGTTCTCTTTTTATGTGGGGTCAAAATCGGGAAAAAATGGAATATTTTGGGTGCTTTTCATTCATATTGATATTTCAAAATGGAACTCCTCCTTCAGTTTTGATGCTAGAAAAAAAGCAAAGACCGTTTTAGAATCCTTGGAACATTTCTAACAAACTCAAATTGAGCTTTTTTTCCATTTCCTATTTGTTCTCTTTTTATGTGGGGTCAAAATCGGAAAAATTGAAAAAATTTGGTCGCCTTACCCCCCCCCGGGGGGGGGAAATTATTGTCCGTAGCGCCATAAAATTTTAGGAACGAATAGTCTACCACCTAAGGGTCCTTTTACAACAAAAACATGAGAAATGACCCCCGGACCGACAGGGGCCTGGCAGAGGCCTGGGATGGTCTCCTTAAGCTAGCTAATAGGTGGAAGCGTAACACCGTGAGGCTCAATACAAAGGACAAATATCCAACACGACTTGGCCAGCGCTGTGACGTGACCGGGTAACTCCAGTGAGCAGCACAAATTAGGCTGCGCTAGCATCAATGGAACGTTTTGGAAAAGTGTGGTGTTCCCACGCTGCTAATGGATGACATCCACTTTTGTTTACACAATAGAAGACATGAATGAATGTAGCGTTTGCTAGCTACTCAACACAATAGAAGGCACGGATAAAAGTAGGTTAGTGTCCCATGAAGCCAACTTTTGACTTGCAACTAGAAGTAAATAGTAAGGAATTACATGTAGCACTGCTCCTGGGTCGACAGACGGCGCAATACAAATACAAATTTTTAAATTTGTTCAGTTAGTTCAATCTTCTTCATGAGCACAGCGGCTCCACCGACTGCGCACTTCCCGAATCGAGAAATAACTTTAAATACCACTTGTACTTTACAACAGCTCACTGTACCCACTAAAAGAGCTTCAGGTTAAAACACATATTTAAAAGAAACGCAAAAAGCCAATGAAAACCTGCTTGCTCAACATCCTCCAAAAGAGAATCTTGCAGTCACTCAAATCTGCAGCTGGTACATCAAAGGAGCGCTACAACAACGCTTCCTTCTGGGTGCCTTAACTGAATTACTTGCCAAGCCAAGGCTGCACCTGACATGAACAAAGGCATGCCACAGCGGTTAATGAGGAACAAACGCTGGCTCCGTGATGCCATCAAAATGCCCGGCGTGTCCGTGCTACAGACTCGAAGCAAGCTGAGTCCAGCTCCAGAAAATGCCTTCATACTCACAGCAAGTCCCATTACATAATAATAACAATAATAGCATTGAAGGGTGTTGACAGAATCAACATTAAAGCACAGATACAAGTCCTTTACTGCTCTGCTCTACGCATGCCGTCTAGGACCGGAAGGTTAGTTTTACCGTCTGTCTATGAGGGCAACTCAACTGCATAACAAAATCCCTCACATAGACGATCTCCATGGCACTCGCACCAGCAGTGTGATAATAGAGCACTGCTCAAATTTCATGCATCTGTGATCCGATTGCATCGCTACGGACATGAGCGTAAATAACATGAGAACGTTGTCTCAAATTGGTTGCAAAAATAACCAACTGATCGCATGAAGTTGAACCTAGAATTTCATAAATCTTACCAACATCATTAGAATGACAATTTGATATCATTTGAATGCCTGCATTAACGTCAGGCAAATTTCAAGACTCCACCTCTACGCTAAATAATTCAGCCAACATCAGTTAGGAGAACAGCAAAATGTGCGCTCAAAAGCTCCCATTAATATGAACATATAAGTTTGCATTCTAGGTATGCATGATAAGACGTGTTTCCTAGCAGTGTTATACTAAGTTTCTCAGCAAGTTCTCCCGTAGTTCAAAGATTTTTACCACGATCATTTCTCAACAATGTATGCATACAATAATAATTTACGTATTCGACTGCGTCCTAAATATCACTACGCTGATTGGTCCAAACGCAGGCACTCGCAGAGACCAGCCGGGCAGCCGCACCAAGCCTCATTTATGCGGACGATGCAACAGCCAAAGACGACGTCAACAAAGACAGCACTGGGCAAAGACGACGTCAACGAAGACAGTGCTGGGCAAAAACGCTTGTCGAGCACACGACAGCCGGCTGAAGCTCAACTTTGAAATCACAATTTTTACCTCCAAACAAAAGTTAAAAGTAGCCAATGTAATAATACATGAGGATAAACGCTGTAAAATTGAGGCCGATCAACGTTTAGCCACAGCTTGACACGGTAATTCAGAACCGACGTAGTTTTTGTAAAGACAGGATCGAGCCCGCCAAGCGGCAGCATTAAAAAGATGATATTAATGTTGAAGAGTGTTGATGAAGTCAACATTAAAGCAAGGATGTGAGTCCTTTACTGCTCCCCTCCATGCATGCCATCTCTGACCGGAGGATTAAATTAACTGTTGATCTTTATCTAAAAAGCTAATTTTTCAGTGGCAACCGCGCTTCCTCAACCAGCCTCTGTCGACATAAAAATGTTCCACAAAGAGAAATTAATTATAGCAGCAGCAGCAAGCGGCGCCGATATGTTCTTTAGTAGGGCCATAAGTTGCCACATAAGTCATCCTCTTATTGCCAAAATCCTTCAAAATTAGGCTTTTTGGGATAAAATTTAGGCACTCACTGCCTCAGCTCTGCAAGGTGGCGTTATGCCGAGTGCTTTACATACTCTAATTTTATTCCCAAATGCCCAAACTTGAGGACTTTGGAGAGAGAAATGGCCAAGTTGACTAGCTTGGCATGGGCTATTAAAGGAGCCCATTCACGACGGCGGGGGAAGTCCCCCACAGGGATGAGCACCTCAGTAGGTGAGGGGCAGGCGAGCGTCACACAACTTCCCTCCACCCAAGTTCATCTTGCTGGCCCCCAGAGGGTGCCCGCCATATGGCTTCCTGGCGGTGTTGTTGTTGTTGTTGTTGCGCATCACTTTGTGGTTGTTTGAGTGGTTGAAGTGGTTGAAGTGGTAGTGCAGCGCTGCCATGTTGTTCTGGTGGTGGTGGTGAGGCGGGTGGTGGTAGCCTTGGTAGTGATGGTGGTGATGGTGGCGTGAGGGAGGGTGGGGGTGGAACTGGTTCACATTGAAGCGGTTATTAAAGTTGTAATTGTTGTTGTTGTTGTTGTTGAAGTTTCTGTTGTTTCTGCTTCTATTTGTGGCCGCAGCAGACGAGGTAGGAGTGGTCACTGCTGTACTCGAGTTAGCAGAAGAGGCTGCAGTTTTGGCCACAGTTGGTTTGGTAACAGAGCAGGACGCAGGCTTGGCCTCCGGACCATCTGCAGCGTTCGTGGTACTGCGTGAGAGAGGCTGTACTACCTGAGTGCCTTGTTTACATTTAGCAGATGCGGATGTAACACCCGCGCTTTTGTCGTCGGAAGACAAACTTTTCATTGATGTTGACGTGCTTTTCGCCTCAATAACAATAGCAGCAGAGGTGGTGGTAGTATTGGTGGTGGTTTCAGACACGGAAGCAGATTGTGCACTGGTAGTCTTATCACCAACTGTGGTGTCAGACACGGTAGCGCTGGTAGTCTTATGACCAACAACAGAACAGGGGACCATACCAGCACCATCAGCTGTGCGCTCTACAGATTCCTTCACGTCGACATCACCGCTATCACGCTCAACTGATTCCTTCAGGACGCCAGCATCACAATCCTTGTCACGCCCAGCACCGTCCGACCAGCCTGCCACAGCCACCTCAGGAGGGCAATTCCCCGCTGGGGCCACCTCAGAAGTGCAACTGTCCGGCACACTGCTAGCGTTGGGGGGCAGCTTGGCCCTCAGCATCTCCTGCAGGAGACCCACAAGTCGCTCGTCCTCGTCCACGTCAGACTCCTCCTCCTCCTCCTCCTCAGACTCTGAATCGTCGTCAGACTCTCCGTCCTCTGTGGTGGCAGGACGAGGCTGGGCAGGGGACGCGACCTCGGGGGAAGATGTGAGGTGCTCGGCGGTGTCGAGGTGCTGCAGGGTGGTGAGGGTGAGGGCGCAGTATAGGGCAGTGCGGGCACCCCGCGTCGCCTTCACCACGTGACACAGGCACTCCGACAGCGCCAGCACCTCTGCAACACCACCGCATGGTTAATTACAATACATTACATTACATCAGATTATTATATTAGATGAGATTAGATTGGATGAGTTTAGATGAGATTAGACCATATTAAATTAGATGTTAGTTACAGCCTCCCTCCCGATCTGCATCACAACTGCATTGTCCATTACATGTTCGATTAGATTAGATTAGATGTTTGTTTCAGCCTCCCTAAGAGTTAAAAAAAGGATTCCGATGAGAGGAAAGAGGAACGCACCATTTACTATGGAGATAAGGGAACACGGAATCTATGCAGAAGGAGCAAAGAAAAGGTAAGTTAAGAAAGAAATCTATAAAACAAGACAAAAGTTGAAGAAGAAAGTAGTAGGCAATGAAAAACAAGACAGCAGTGAACCAAAAAAGGTGGTCATAACATAACAGAAACATTTTACTTCAACAAAAAGAAAGCTTACATCACTCGCATTTCGGGCCCTCCCATTTTCCCCCCTGTCGCACAACCACACTGTCATGCCACGTACACATGTACACACGTCATATTACCCGCATTGGTCAGCAGTCAGCTGAAGTCTCACAGGGAAGGGAGCGGCTGAGGGATCTCCATCACAAGGGCAACCTCCATTTTAATTTTGTTGCACTTTAGAAATTAGCTCGTATTCTACCTGCCACCTAGACAAATTTGTTATTCATTGCAGATACTGAAGACGAGTCGGGTTGTACTCGGAAGCTTTATTTTTAATATAGATTGCTTGTTATTACCTACTCTAAAGACATTTTTCCCAGATGATTAGGATTCCGGAAACAAAAAGCTGTGAGGGCAGACAGCCACATCGAGAGGAGCTGACCTCATACTAACTCAGCCACACTCTCCCTATACTACACTTAGTGTACATAAAACTAAGCATCGAATCTCGATCGACCTAATTCTTTGATTAGTTTAGAGCGCAACTAGGTTGAGTGAAATAGGTTAAACCTAATTGCACATCTTCAAATAGCTTTTACGGTGGGATGCCCTAGAAGTCACTGAACTTGTTTGCACCCATAAGAAGCTATACTCAAATTTGACCATTGCACTAGTCTTGAACAATCTACTTCTGTATCGCTTGTGGTAAATAAATTGTTTAATTGTTTAAACTTAGACGGCCAGTAGAGCGTTGTGAGGCGTGTCCAGATCTGTAGTATCTCAATATAGGCCTTTCAGGCATGATGTCCTCATCACACTTGGTTTGGGATATCGCGGCACCGGCGGAAGCGTCTTAACCGCAAGACGGAGCCGACGGAAGCGCTGGTTGCGGATTGCCCTATGTCTATATCGTACTTGGGTTCAAATGGGTCGGAAGCGCCCTGACCGCACGCGCCGGAAACCGTGCCTTGGGAGCGCATCGCATTGGTACGCACCGGAAGAGCATTGTTTAACTTCCGAGCGCTATAGCTTATAAGCAGTGTCGGTGTTTGGATGATGCAGTACAAGAATAGGAACCTAGCTAAGAGTTTCCTTTTCATACTCCTGAAGTTAACGCTTCAGTTACGGTAGTTACAGCTACCGATACTGTAGTTTGCAGCTACAATTACTAATCCTAATATCGTGATGAAAAACCACGATATAACAAATGGCGACGACTCTTCGAATCTCCAAAGTAAATTTGAACGTTACAAGTGCTCCGAAATTAAGATGGCGCATTCTACAGTTTGCTGTCTTCAATTCGACGTTGTAGTGGAAACAGTGAGTAATATCTACAACGATTCAAGTACAGTGTGCAGACGTTCTTCAGAAGGCGGGAAACAATGGTGGTAACAAAGCTAGTGTTATAGTTGAAGCTTCGCCTGTAAACATCATTACTGATCTACAACGAAGAATTTAACCTACGCTACATATGAGGAACTTGAAGGAAAGTTCATACAACAATTTAAAATCAAGAAATCCACTGTTGGCGCATCTGTTA
This sequence comes from Morinoia aosen, assembly GCA_030386875.1. Lineage (NCBI taxonomy): Eukaryota > Metazoa > Arthropoda > Malacostraca > Amphipoda > Talitridae > Morinoia > Morinoia aosen. The sequence goes on from CM059566.1 coordinate 28,503,080, forward strand.
CATTTCTAAACAGAGAGCAAAGTGTTAATGAATCCATACAAATTTATGCTAAAACGTTAAATGATTTAGCATCTTCGTGCAACTACGAAAAGTGCGGTCGCGATCGTCTCTTGAGAGGTGCGTTTGTGGCCGGTCTACATTCAGCGCAAATTCTCAGCGCGGTTCTACAGAAGTGTGACAGCAAGTCCTTCAACGAATGCGTTGAACATGCAAAACTCAGTGAACAGTAAAGCTTCGACGCTCCAGATATTATTCGTGAGGATTCACCTTCATCGTTTTTCACTACAGAAAAACTACAGCCGAATTACATATGCATTCGCTGCAGAACTAGGCAGAAGCACCTTACAAAGAATTGCTATGCCCTAAAATTAAATTAATAAAATGCAAAAAATGTGGAAAATAGGCCACATTTTTAAAGTTTGCAATTTACGACTGCAGCACGACCTCCTCCTGTTAAGCCTACACGAAGGGGACCTACACGAGAAGAATTTGACGCAGCTCGCACTTACATAGTGCAGCTGGAAAGGAGCGGTACTCAGTGCAACGTCAGAAGAGAAGATGTGTCAATGAAGAGTTCAAGTACGCCTCCACAGCGGAAGAACGAAGTTATTCTACATAAGCCTAGGAACGATACTTGTGTCGGTAACTATGTTCATAATTTCTCTGATGTACAAACTAATTACGCGTTATTTCAGTCACATTGTATTCCTCAAAGTGTCACAAAACTTACTCCCTCTGTTGCGCTCAACAATCGTAAAATTGTTACTTCTAGAGATAGAGTCATCCTAAATGTTCTGTGTACAGGTCTTAGCCTATGTATGTAACTCAAGTTGATGTCGGTGATCATGCTCTTGCTCTGAAGTTAAGAAATGGTCCCAAGTGGCTGAAGGGAATTATTGTTAGTAAAGTAGCTGTTAATGTCTTTCATGTTCTAATATTAGCATTGAATGTAATCTTGAAGAGACATTCAAATCAGTTGTTGCACAGTAGTTTGGGATCTATCCGTAGTGGGGAAACAGAGACTCCTGCTTTGCAACCTGTTAGCAGTTCACCTGTACAAAATGAACCTCGTAAATCAAGTAGAATAACAACTAAACCTGTAATGCGAATAGGTTGCTGAGTCTTCCTTCCTTGTGTTAAATATTCATCTAAAGGGAGGGAAATTGTAGTATCTCAATATAGGCCTTTCAGGCATGATGTCCTCATCACACTTGGTTTGGGATATCGCGGCACCGGCGGAAGCGTCTTAACCGCAAGACGGAGCCGACGGAAGCGCTGGTTGCGGATTGCCCTATGTCTATATCGTACTTGGGTTCAAATGGGTCGGAAGCGCCCTGACCGCACGCGCCGGAAACCGTGCCTTGGGAGCGCATCGCATTGGTACGCACCGGAAGAGCATTGTTTAACTTCCGAGCGCTATAGCTTATAAGCAGTGTCGGTGTTTGGATGATGCAGTACAAGAATAGGAACCTAGCTAAGAGTTTCCTTTTCATACTCCTGAAGTTAACGCTTCAGTTACGGTAGTTACAGCTACCGATACTGTAGTTTGCAGCTACAATTACTAATCCTAATATCGTGATGAAAAACCACGATATAACAAGATCTATGAGCAGCATCTCAAAAGATTTGCTTAAATTATAATTTAGTTTCAGCCTCCCAAACACAACAAGGAGGAGTCCCAAAGAGAGGATGAATGAAGGCACAATTTAGCAGTGAGTTGAGAGAAAGGGGAACCTACGCACATGGTGTGTTCCCACACAAAATTCCCTTTGCATAGAAACTGCAGGTTACAAAGGAAGAGGAAGAAAAGACAATAAAGGTTTAGCAACGAAAGTATTAGAACTGAAAGAAGCTAAGTGGCCATGAATGATATAAGTCTCAAACGCTGTTTGCGTTGCTGTTTCTCCCAGCAACGCAAGCCCTCATGGCACAGGCTGAACAAACCTGACTATACTAAACCTAGTGCCCCTCTTGTGCATGGGTACCCCCTCTGGGGGGGGGGCAAGTGGGCAGGGGGATTAAATTGCCCACACGCGCGTAACGGCACAGTACCATCGCAGCTGCAGCTCTCAGAAAACAACACAGCAGCACCGGACAGGACCAGAATTTTTACCCAGTGCCTGCCAATAGCATTGGATGCGGCTGACCTGGAGGGCCCTCTTCCACGGGAGCCTTGGCCGCCTCTGGCAGGTCACGCCCCGCGGTGGCCTCAGCTGGCCTGGGGGCCCCACTATCATCGTCGGGAGGCCCGCACACGCCACTGCCAGGACCTGCTGCTGCTGCTGCTGCTGCTGCTGCGTCGCCTGCGGCAGGAGCAGCGTCAGATGAGGAGGAACTACGCAAAGGAGCGGATGTCTTAAATCCCCTCATTATCTGTGGCGGTGCCCTCACCCTCACTGACTGTGGCAGTGCCCTCACCCTCACTGACTGTGGCAGCGCCCTTAACATCTGTGGCAGAGCCCTTATCCTTACTGACTGAGGAAGTGCCCTCACCCTCACTGACTGTGGCAGTGCCCTTAACATCTGTGGCAGTGTCCTTAACATCTGTGGCAGTGTCCTTAACATCTGTGGCAGAGCCCTTATCCTTACTGACTGAGGAAGTGCCCTCACCCTCACTGACTGTGGCAATGCCCTTAACATCTGTGGCAGTGTCCTTAACATCTGTGGCAGTGTCCTTAACATCTGTGGCAGAGCCCTTATCCTTACTGACTGAGGCAGTGCCTCACCCTTACTGGCTGTGGCAGTGCCTCACCCTTACTGACTGTTGCAGTGCCTCACCCTTACTGACTGTGGCAGTGCCTTATCATCACCGTCTAGAACAGCACCCTTACTGTGACTGTGGCCGTCTACTCTTACCATCTGTGGCACAACCCTTAGAATTACCAGATTCCTTATTGTTACCGTTTTTGACAGTACCCTTACCGTCTGTAGCAGTACTCTAATGGTCGAGTACCCCTAATGCAGAGTAGACCACAAGATCATTTCCCAGCTTAACACTAGCACACAGAAGGAGCTACCTTTTCTCCAATTAACTAACGAGCTAACTTTTGATCTAACTCGATGTTTCCAGGCTGGATTCCCTCATTTAACACACAATGGTCAGGTACAAACATAACTTTGTAAACAAATCAGTTGCTATTATTTCTACATGTACTCTTATCCAGTTTTAGTAATTACTACCACCAACTAGACAAACAAGTCTACTACCACCAACTAGACAAACAGGTCTACTACCACCAACTAGACAAACAGGTCTACTACCACCAACTAGACAAACAGGTCTACTACCACCAACTAGAGTAAGACAAACAGGTCTACTACCACCAACTAGAGTAAGACAAACAGGTCTACTACCACCAACTAGACAAACAGGTCTACTACCACCAACTAGACAAACAGGTCTACTACCACCAACTAGACAAACAGGTCTACTACCACCAACTAGACAAACAGGTCTACTACCACCAACTAGACAAACAGGTCTACTACCACCAACTAGACAAACAGGTCTACTACCACCAACTAGACAAACAGGTCTACTACCACCAACTAGACAAACAGGTCTACTACCACCAACTAGACAAACAGGTCTACTACCACCAACTAGATAAACAGGTCCATAGCCCCAAAACAAGCAGATCTACCACCACCACCAATACAAACAGGTCTATCCCGCCAAGACAAACAGGTCCCCCATTGGCCAGTCACCTGCAGGAGTCCCCCCATGCAGCTTGAGGGGGGGATGCGGGGGGTTACCGTACACCTTCTCGACGTTGGGCAAGTGCATGTCGGAGGCGAGGTGGCGGCGGTGGTGGAAGTGAGGGGGCAGGATGATATGCGTGATGTCGGCGTGCCTGAGGGTCGTGAGGGTGGAGAGCGTCGAGTGCCACGACGCCAGGGACTGGTGGATGCCGGGCTGCAGCGCTGCGTTCCGCAGCCGCTCCATTTTTGCCACCAGCGTGATCACCTGCACAGCGCAGTAGATGTTACAAAACTATCTAGTCATACCTGTGTGGCTTCTAAGAAAGGAACGCACGCAACCGCATTACATTACATAACGAGTGAGTTTAGGCCTTTCTAAATGTAACAAACGTGTTCCCAAAGAGAGGAACAAACACAACTGCATTGTATTAGATGTTACAAGGCCATTCAACCACAGCAGGGGTGTTCCAAAGAGAGGAACGCACACAACCGCATTGTGTTAGATGTTGCAAGTCTATCTAGCCACAGCAGTGGTGTTCCCATGAGGAAGGCACACAGTCATATTAAACAATTTAAACAATTTATTTACCACAGGAGATACAGAGGTAGAATGTTTCTTAAGTCTAATACAATGGTCAGAGTTGAGTATAGCTACCTGTGGGCCCGAATAAGTTCAGCGACTTCTAGGGCATCCTACCATTACATTATTCTAGGGCGTACAATAATGTTTAACCTAATTCACTTAGCCTAGTTTCGCATTAGACTGATCAACAGGATAATGAACTCGATATTGATGTTTAATTTTACAATATAGGTCATATGGACAATATTCAACAGTATATTCGATAACGATTTGGGAGCAGACTGAAAATCGGCGATAGTACTCATGGCAAATTGCATTATTAGGACCAGACATGTAGGAGGCAGGATTTGACTTGGTGATCTTACAAGACTAGTATTCTGATAAGAAGTGAGACTCAAGATTTCTTTTAAATACCTTGTAAGAATTACTTTCACGGATCTCCGCAGGTATTGAGTTCCAGGTTTTAGTTCCAACGAATAGTATACTATGTTGCGAGCGGGCCTTTGAATAATAAGGAAGCATGAATTTACTTTTATTTCGTGTTAAATGGTCGTGATGACCAGTTTGCGCAGTTAATAACTGTTGAAGGCTATTGTCGCCATCATTAGCTAATGTTTTGTAGATGAAATTGCAGATGGCGATTTTGTAGAGATCCGAGAGTTTAAGTATTTGTAAATTTTTGAATGAATCATTTGTGTGAGCATTATATTCTAGGTTCTTTACCGCTCTGATGGCTCTTTTTTGCAGAGTAAAAATTATATTAGTTTTATTTTTATCAGTTCCATGCCATGCTTCTATTCCGTATTGCAGGTATGGTGAAATGAGCGTTCGATAAAGCATTAGTAAGGCTGTTTCAGGCAGGAAATTTTTAACTTTATTCAGGATTCCGATGGATTTTGATAATTTAGAACTAATATGAGTGATGTGCTCTTTGAAGGTCAGATGTTTATCTATTATGATGCCCAGAAATTTACATGAGTTGGTTTCTTTGATTTCACCTTCGCCAATTTTAATGGATGGTAGAGATATATTTTTCTTGTATGAGAACGTAATATAATTTGTTTTATCGATATTGAGGCTTATTTTATTAGCTTTAAGCCACAGTGAGACCTTATGGAGCTCATTATTTATACTCTCCGCAATCGTAGTGGGATTTTCGTTCGGAAGGACCGCAGAAAGCGTACTGTCATTGGCAAAAAGTATGAATTTAAAAAATGATGTAGATTTAATAATATCATTGATAAAAATCAGAAAAAGGAGAGGCCCAAGAACAGATCCTTGTGGAACTCCATGGCTAATTTTTTGTGGGTCCGATTTTGCGTCGTCAATGACAACGTATTGCTTCCGATTTGTTAGGTATGATCTGAACCAATCATGGGCAACCCCACGAATGCCATAACAATGAAGTTTCGAGAGTAATATGTTATGGTCCACACAATCGAATGCCTTTCGAAAGTCAAGAAATACAGAGAAGACAGTCTTTCCGTTATCTATATTAGAATAAAGGAATTGTAAATGATTTAATATTGCCTGTGTTGTTGATTTTTTACAGCGAAAGCCGTATTGTTTATCATAGAGAAATGATTTTTGTTCAAAATAAGAGTACACTTTTTTATACACAATTTTCTCGAATACCTTGCTAATAATTGGTAACATGGAGATAGGTCGATAATTGTTTACACAGGTTTTTTCACCATTTTTAAAGATAGGGGTTACTCTAGCAACTTTGAGGGAGTTCGGGAAAGTGCCTAGTAAGAGAGACTGGTTAATAATATTGGATATCAGCGGGGCCACAATATCAGCAATTATTTTAAGTATTTTAGTTGGAAACGTTTGTAACCCACTCGATTTATTTTTCATGTTGTTTATGCACGCAATTACATCGGAGGAGTTTGTAGGCGTAAAGAAAAAGAAAATTAGATTATAATTTACCTGAAGTGTATCAAACCTTAAGTGTTCTCAATAGAAGAAGGCTTCAAATTAAATTAAACGTTGCTTAAAATCTCCCTCATCATAATAAGGCGATCTTCCCAAGAGAGGAAGGCACCATTTAAAGAAGAATCGAAGGATTGGGAAACCTATGCACAAGATGTGAAAACAAGAATGAAGAAAGCTTTTGAAGCAGGACAGAAATAGACAAAGAAAGAAGTAGGGATAAAAAAGAAAAAAAAAGGAAAAGGAGTGAATTGAAAAAATGTAATCTTTAACAAAACAAAAACCTATCCTACCCTGTATGTCAAGAAAAGAAATGCCTACCTAATTTCCAAATACATGCCACCCCTTCTTTGTTTTCCCAAGGGGTTATAACCGTTTGTTTTGCTAGTTAAAATGCTGTCAAAACGCTTGCATTCATGTCAAACATTTTAACCACACACCCTGGCATGCTCCAAACCCCAGACGAATCATCACACCAAGACCAACACAAAGAGCAGCACAAAGACCAACACTAAGAGCAACAACAAACAACACAAACACCAACACAAGGAGCAACACAAACTCCAGCACAACGCCCCACACAAATATCAGCCCTGAGATAAACAACACGCAGAGCACCACAAGAAAGATCACCCTGACGCACCCTGGCATGCTCGCGCATGTGGTCGAGCACGAGCCTGTCGAGGCGTGTGGGTGTGTGGGGGAGGCGCGGGAGGCTGACGGCGTTGCTGCTGGAGACCCTGCGGCCGGGGAAGCGCCTGGCCAGCTCCGCCTCCGTCTTCTTGCGCTGCCGCTCCACCTGCCGGAACTGGTCGTAGCAGTCCTCGATGCGCTGCAGCAGCGAGTACACCAGCGGCAGCAGCGAGCTGCACAAAATGTGTTGGCTTAGCTTTGGTTTACGATAGCCTCACGGCAACTTCAGTGATCCCAAGAGGTTTAGGATTATTGGACAGCAACTATGGTGTTCACCAGTGGCTGCAGCAAGCTGTGGGCGTCAGGTTAAGAGTTGGTTTAGAATTACCTCATAGCATCTAAAATGTCAGGTTACGTATTAGTTTAGGATTACCCAACAATATCAAAGGTATTTCCAAAAGGAAGGGTAGAAGTTAGTTTAAGCTTCCCCGACAGCAACTAAGGCATTCCATAAAGGAAGTGAATGGTGATGTTCGCTCAAAGTCAAATTATACATCCTAGTTGGAATGAGTGTCTCCTTGATTGGCAAGCTGCTGCAGAACAATTTTTGGGTCAGTACACGCATTAATAGCCTTCAATGTTGCGAGGGCGACGTTTTTTTCCAGCCGAATTATGAACGTCAGTTGACCGAATAAAATATCACAAAATTAGAAACTTCATATTTCCCGCAGTCAAGACATCTGACTTAACCTTACAGTGCTTGTATCCCAACAATCTACTGTCTAAATATAGATCAAAGTGAAAATTTTTTCCTTCTTCCTTTTTGTCAGAAAGTGCCTCGGTTTTATTACACCTCCCCAAACTATCACCTCCCCAAAAATATCAGACATCTTCCCAATAGTCAGCATAAGAATCCAAAAGCGTATCATCCCAGCAGTCAGCATCAGAATACTAAAAGCTTGTTAGCATAATTGTTACGACTAAAGTTTGTCACATTCACCCACAACAGCCAGGAACAAACGGGACAAAGAAAGACTCCCATAAAAACTGCACCTGATTTGCCTGTAGGCAGCCAGAGTGAGCCCAGGGACGAGCTCAGGAGGCAGGTGCCTGAGCAGCTCCATGTGCTGGAGTGCCTGCTGTGCCCGCCCCTGCACGGACAGCTCAGGCAGAGGACCTGGGAAGCCCAGCAACTCAGGGGGCAGCTTGCCAGAGTCGGGACTGAAGTCTGCCAGGGAGTCCTGTCTACGTGCCAACTGTTGTTGCTGCCTCAGCTTGTTGAGGGCAATCAGCGCATCAGGCGACAGTCTGCTGCCAAGAGCGTCACAGTTCAGGGAATTCAGTCCCTCAAGCATCGGGTTATCGTAGTTCAATCCGCCATCCACAATGTTGCCATCGAATGGCTTGCGTCCGTTGGACGCAAGCAACACCGGCGATGCAGAGTGAGCCTGGGAGAAATGCGGGCCCAGTAAGTGGCTTGGAAAGTCTTTAGGTGACGAATGCATCGTGAGCTTCTCGAAGTTGGCACAGTTTTTGCTGGTCATGTAGCTGCCGTTGCCAAAGCTAGTGATCTTGTAGTTGTCGGTGTTGTGATTGACGAGATGCTGGTGTGGCCGCTGCTGAGCGGTGCCTGACCCAAACATGGAGCGGTTCACTGCCTCGGGCTTCAAACTTGGAGTTTGGGATCGCTGCTCCAGGATGTTGGACCATGATGCCTGCAGCCCATACTTTGGATGACTAGGAGTCCCACTACTTAAGGTGTGGTCATTCTTGAGAGCATCGCCACCTGTCATCTTGAAGTACTGAGTGCTCATTGAAGCATCTATGGGAAACCCAGCAATGTTGTCATCTTGTCTGTGCTTCTGGAAGCTGAAGTTGCGAGAGAGCCAGTGCTTGGCGTAGGGGTCATGGAAGGAGGCTCTGCGAAGCATGAGCTGAACCTCAGCCAGTGAGATGTCAATGGTGCTAATCTTGCAGTGGTTCAACAGCACAGACGCAAGCTCCTGCAACGCTGCATCGTTGCTTTCATCCGAGCTACCACACGAGCTAGCTCTTGCCACGCGTTCTTTGGCGAGGGACAAGAAAAAGTCATCTGATGATGAAGAGCTTACCCCAATATTATTCGGATTCACATCTGGCACACCAAAGCCGGTGATGTTGTTGTTGTTGTTGTTGTTGTTGCTGCGGTAGCTGGTGTTAGCATAGCTCATGAGACTGCTTGTGGTGTTACCACTGTTGTTGAAAATCGGTAGAACAGGCTCGATGTCATCTATAGGTGCTATAGTTGACAGCTGGTTGAGCAACTTGATATTGTCAAGGAAATTTTTTTGAGCTGTGGGATCTGTGGGAAGCAGCTGGCAGAGCTTGTCAGCACCAGCTGAAGGATCCCCAACAAGACCACTCAAATTACCAGAGAGCGGCGACGCGTCGGTTGAGGGGAAGTGGGCAACGTCAAACGGGTTCCCAGACCTGCGCCCGTCAGCACCAGACAAGAAAGGGCTTGGAGAAAACGGCGTGTTCATGGCTGACCGTCCACTGATGGCATCTGCAGCACACCAGTAGTTGCTGGGATTTTGAGCCACGTCCCCAGAGGACCAAGGGTTAGCAGGGCTGCTGTTGAAGATGTCTTTAGGAGTGCTACTGTGTGCAGTGGCGGGGCGAGGCGCTCTAGACTCGCTTGATCCAAAGAACAGATCAGCAGAAGCTCTTATGGGGTCTGGCTCTGCGCCATACATGTTTTGGGAAGCAGAACTCTGAACAAACGGCTCAGCAGAAGCTCGCAGGGTGTTCCCTGATGATGACCAGGGTGTGAACCTTGACTGCCCTGCATCTTGGCCTTTGGAGGAGTTAGCAAGAGAGATCCCTAAAGTTTGGCCGATGGCATCATCACACCCATCAACAAGTCTTTTACAGGCTAAGTTGTCCAGGCGATCATCTGAACTGAGGGAGAAGACGTCATGCACAGCACCCAAGCTAGCGAGGGTGTCCTTACAAGAGGCGCCAGCCAGGGGCGCGTGGTCAGCGGTGGTACGCTCGTGCGGAGCGTTCTGCGGTTTGAGTGGAGCAGCAGTGCCAAAGTAAGAGGAGTAGCCTGAGTCTCGGGAGCTGCCGCTGTGCTCTCTGTGGCGCAGCAGGTCCGGCAGGTGCAGTTTGCCCTGGAATACACCAATTGCAACTGTCACGATTTTTGAAGTTATTGACTACCATCACCTAATGCTGACATCCCTGTGTGCAGTTTGCCCTGGAATACACCAATTGCAGCAGTCACGATTTTTGAAGTTATTGACTACCATCACCTAATGCTGACATCCCTGTGTGCAGTTTGCCCTGGAATACACCAATTGCAGCTGTCACAATTTTTGGAGCTATTTATTACCGTCACCTAATGCTGACATCCCCGTGTGCAGTTTGCACACTGGATTACACCAATTTCAAATCCCGATTATGCAGAGTTATTATTATTATTAATTATTATTTTTGTTCTAATTTTGGAAGAGTTATTATTACCTATTTTTCAAGAAGTATCACATCCATCACAGTGCACGTGACAGAACTACTGCATCTTTTCTGCAAACACAGTGCCATTTTTTTGTAAAATTCAGCTACGTTCCCCGCTCACCAAATAACACTGAAGCAACATCTAAATACCATTAATTTACACACAAACACAGGGAAAGCTACAACGCCACGGCAAATAAATGAAAGATAAACGTGAGGGCATCAAATTAAGAAACTGCGATGGGCTTAACTGAAGTTAAGTGTTCAACTCAAATTTAATTAAAAAAGTTGTTAGCAATTTTATAAATACCAAATGTTAACTGGGTCCATCACATACCATTAATATTAAAAGATTGTTGAAACTCTTTCAAATGAATTGACCATCAGTGAGTCGTTTTACAGCAGGAAAAACGTAAGCATGACCCACCGATTGATTGTAAATTAGTTTTAGCATGTCTTTACCACAACAAAGATGTTCAAAGAGAGGAAAGATGAAGGCACCATTTAGTAACAAGTTTAGAAGTAGTAGTAGTATTAGCATTGATTTGCTAGCGCTTCAGTAATTCGTACTATATCGCGCCGTAGATCTCACAGTTTAAAATACAGGATTCACATCGTTACACAAAAGCACACTATATAAATGTTGTTCAAAGTTTGTCACAATCACCATCATGGAAACACAACAGCAGCCATCACAAAGACCGCTTCAATTGCCACCCACATCATTGTCATTTTATAAGAGTCCTAGTTGACCTTTGAAGAGATCATCTACAGAGCGACGCACAATCCGCGAACACAGGACAGCCAAAAACCCCATAGGGGATTTCAGCTGCCCACCCATTTATGACCGGGCGCCTTACCCACGCTGAAATCCCCAGAGGCATCTACGCAGCGCACCCGGCCATATTGTAGTTTAGTCATTCACAGTTCAGACGTGAAAAAGTTCCTTGATCACGCTGTCCCTTTCCTGGCTAAATTTGAGACATCAAGTTGCACTTCTCTAGAAACATTTTAAGCGCCGTCACACTGAAAGCTGAACGCTCGATTTCCTTGAGCATTCCGATCATTACATCCTCATCAGGACCTCGCAGTCTCGGGAAGCACACATTCCTGGCAGCAGCATACCGGGGGCACTCAACAAGAAAGTGCTTGACAGTCAGAGGAACGCGGCAACGCTCACATCGAGGCTGCGGCTGTCGCTCCATCAAGTGCCCGTGCGTCAAACGAGTATGGCCAATACGAAGGCGGCAGAGTATCACCTCCATCCGACGAGGGCGACAACTAGACGATGTCCACTCACGTTCGGTGGGTTTTATAATCCTTAATTTATTGTTAATTGTTCTATCCCACTCCTGTTGCCACAAGCTTCTCACTGCAGCCTTTATCCAAGGGTAGTAATCTCGGAAAGGGACCATCGAGTTCAGCGTCTCCTCGTTTGTCTCCGCAGCCCGTTTAGCCTCATGGTCAGCTCGCTCATTGCCCGATACTCCCACATGTCCGGGCATCCAGCAAAGCATGACACTCTTGCGTCTACTCGCAAAGTTAATTAACATCACGACAATTTCAGCAATGAGCAGGTGTGTACTATTATACATCTGTATGGCATCAATTATGCTTTTTGAGTCAACAAAAATAGTGAAGGACCCACATGGATACTCCTCAATCAGTTTCAGCGCCTCCATCACACCGTACAATTCCACTGTGAAAATTGATGACTCTGGGAGCAGCTTCCTTGCACTGACCCTTTCCCCAGACACAGCAGCACATCCTACAGCATCTCCCGTTTTAGATCCATCAGTGTAGAACTTCACAGACTTAGCGTGCTTTTCCATTACATGGTCCATAAAAATTCCCTTCAGGATGTAGTATGGCACGGATTCCTTCTTGGGCATCCGGCATCCGGGGCAAAAACTATCTATAGGGACGCGCCACGTCGCAGTATTTTCTAAGAGTACTGGAAGTATTTGCATGGGTCTCAATTGCATAGCAGCCGTAATCACAGGGTAGTCCACAGACGAAGGTATGAAATAAGGAAAAGGCAGGTGTCGTCCAAGGGGCGCGTGCACACTAGCCCATGCAGGAGATAAAGGGACTTGTTCCAGCCTGGCTAGGTACTGCAAGGTTAGTTGCACACGTCGAAGCCACAGAGGAGGCTCTCCGCTCTCCATGCACAGGCTGTAAGAGGGTGAGGATCGAAAAGCACCAGTGCTGGGCCTGATAGCTGCATGGTGCACTGGGTTCAGTTTAGCCAGTGTGGATTCTTTTGCATATTGATATACTATGCAGCCGTAGTCTATTTTACTCCTGATAAGAGTTCTATATAGTCGCAACAGCGTCATTCGGTCTGCTCCCCACGCTACTCCGGATAAACACTTAAGGAGATTCATTCTCCGAGCACACCCAACCTTGAGGGCTGCCAAGTGATGTTTCCAGATGAGCTTATCATCCACAGTCATCCCCAAAAACTTGACGCTGTGCGCAAAAGCCACCCGTCCCTCCCCCAGCACCAGTCGAGGGGGATCACATCAGCCACGTCCCTGGAAATGAAGGCCTACAGTCTTCTCAGTAGAAAAGGTGAAGCCATGTTCAAGAGCCCAGTTGTTCACTTTGTTGATGGCTTTCTGCATTCTGCGAGTCACTGCAGGCAATAATGCAGATGAGTACAGCATAAAATCGTCCACATACAGAGAGGCTAAAATGCCAGCGGGGAGGACTGAAGTAATACCGTTCAAGGCGACATTAAATAGCGAGCAACTCATGACGCTGCCTTGAGGCAGGCCTTCACGCTGAAGCTGCAGTGAGGAGAACGTACCACCTACTCTAACACGGAAGGTTCTCTCACCAAGAAACTCCTGGATATACAAGGCCATATTACCACGGAGTCCATATCCATGCAATGATTTGAGGATCCCATATCTCCACGCAGTATCATAGGCCTTGTGCAGGTCGAAGAAAACACATACAGTCTGTCGGCGTTCTGCGAGGTTAGTTACCAGGTAGTTCTGTAGACGGAGCAGAGCATCTATGGTTCCGCGGTGTTGTCGGAAACCAAACTGTACGGGATTTAACAGTTCTTCAGCCTCCAGCCATCGCGTGAGCCGTACATTTACCATCTTTTCCAGCAGCTTACCAAGGCAGCTAGTCAGGGCAATAGGTCGATAGTTATCTGGGTTAGAGGCAGGCTTGTTGGGCTTAGCAAAAGCCATGATTGTTGCTGTTCGCCATTGCTGCGGATATGTGTGTGTGCTCCAGATTTTGTTGTATATATAGAGAAGGAATGATATTGCCGTATGATCCACATTTTTCGTCATTTGATAGTAAACACCATCAGGCCCGGGGGCTGTGTTTTTGCACTTTTTTAAGGCACAATAAAGCTCTACTATTGTGAGGGGATCGTTGTAAGAGAAGGTGGAATTAGTCAAAAAATCAAGTGGTTGCCGCTCCTGTTGACGTCTGAGAGCCAAGGAGGGATACCCGCTGCTGACACGACAGAAGCTCCGAGCCAAAGCTTCTGTTACACGATCCGGATCTGCCTTGAGAGAGCCATCAATTTCCAAACACAGTGACCTGTGTCCATAATTTCCCTTCATTTTGTTCACTCTCTGCCATACCTTAGCCATAGGGGTGTCGGTATTCAGGCCGGAGACATACTTCTGCCACGATGTCTTACGCGCTACATCCTTTACTAGTTGCGCTCGAGCCCTCGCTCGGTTGTAGGCGATCTTATGGGCCAGCTCTTTAGTTCGTTGGTAGCGCCGCAAGGCCCGCTTCCGTTCACAATTAGCTATTGCACACTCGTTGTTCCACCATGGAACACGATGTTTCTGACAGCCTCCCTGAGACTTTGGGATGGCAGCGTCGGCAGCCGCACGCACTGTTCTGACAAAGTGATCGACCAGCTCATCCACACTGCAACTCTCATCTGGTTCTTCCATTCGCGAGCAGGATTCGAAGTTTCTCCAGTTTGCCTTTTTAAAATTGAGGCGTGGATCCACAGGCTCAGGTTGGTACCGTACAAAACTAAAAAGGATAGGATAGTGGTCACTACCACACGTATCCTCAAGCACAGACCACTGCGTATCAGGAAAAATGTCGGGCGTGCACATGCTGACGTCGATTGCAGAGGAGGTACCGCTTTGTACATGAAAGTGAGTGTGGGCTCCGGTGTTCAATAGGCACAACTCGGTAGCATCCAAAAACTCTTCCACCGCTCTGCCATGCCGATCATTTATCAAATTGCCCCAACGAACATGTTTGGCATTTATGTCTCCAAGAATGAACGCTGGTCTTGCTAGTTGGTTACTGAGAAGGATGAGGTCCTGTGAGGTTAAGGGATCTCCAGGTGAGGTATAGATATTGCATACGGAGACCATACGTTGCCCGATACACAAACGGAGGGCCAGGGCCTGTAGTCCAGTATTGATTGTTATTTTACTATAACCCACATCTCTCCGCACAAGTATTGCAAGTCCCGTTCCGGGCACTGGATTAGGCACCAGGGAAAAAACCTCAATGCAATAGTTGTTTGGGGGTGTAGGGTTCAGGCATCCAAGAAGGGTCTCCCGGAGGCAAACGCACCAAGGTTGGTCTTCCTCAAGGAGGGTCCTCAAATCTCCGTAGTTACGTCGAAATCCTCTAATATTCCATTGGATACAGGTGTTCACGGTTTACCAGTTCGAGGCTTAGCACGCGTGGAGTCCTTCTCAGCACCCTCATTCAGAGCGTTTGCCAGATCAGGCGGCACGGGGCTTATGGGTCTATCATCCCATGTATGAATTGGCACTGCGGGAGGTGGCTTAGTTGGGAAGCCACGCGGGATAGGAAATTTCTTCATCATATGCGACGCGACATCTCCTGGGACAATTGTGACGCGTTCCAGAGAGCGAACACGCTGAGTCACAATATGCCGCTCACTATCTCGCTCAGACCTGCGACCGTCCGCACGAGGAACCGAAAGTTCACGTCCAGCGCTCCCCACAGCCCCACTTCCACTGCCGGGCATCCGCACGCCTGGTCGGGGCACTCTATCCACTTTGCATTCTGGTTCCGATATACCACCAGGCGGGGCTGCCGGCTCCGGCTCCGGAATAAACTTTGCCTGGCTTTGAAGTGCATCAAGAGCTCTTTCGGTGCTCTAGGTGCTTTTGCCACTTTCCTCATGTTGCTGGTGTGGGTCGGCGACGTGCCGCTCTGTGTACGCTTTCTCGAGGTTATTATAGAAGGTATTGTTCTCAAAAGTTCACCAGGTGTGTTTGGCTGGTCCGCCACCAAAGTTTCCGTTGGATTTCTTTTCGCTCTACTTTTGGATGCAGGTGGTTGTTCTTCAGTTGCAGATAATCTTGGGATGGCCGCTCCACCAGCACCCGGCTCCCGTTCTACTGCAGTATCCCTCAGCTGGCACCGGCCAGCAGGGCCGGAAACACGGTTGGTGGGCATTGCTTGAGGGGCTTTAACCTTCTCTGCATACGTAACTCGGGTTTTATTAAAACGGCTGCCAACCACGCGCTTAACCTCGCCATAGCTGATGCGCTGGTTTGCTGCACCGCTAGGGTTTCCTCTTCAAGTTTATAATAGAAACAAGACTGAGAGCTAGCAGGATGTTGCTCACCACAGTTGGCACATCGGGGAGATTTGGTGCAGGGCAGTTCATACTGTTCTTCCGCGCAGTTGACGCACACGCCAGGCTCAACACGGCAGGACTTGGCACCATGCCCAAAGTCCTGGCACTTGAA
This sequence comes from Morinoia aosen, assembly GCA_030386875.1. Classification (NCBI taxonomy): domain Eukaryota; kingdom Metazoa; phylum Arthropoda; class Malacostraca; order Amphipoda; family Talitridae; genus Morinoia; species Morinoia aosen. Next base: position 28,519,163 of record CM059566.1, read on the forward strand.
ACAGCGGCGGGGCTTTGGCACGTACTGGCGCACGAGGCATCTTGTCCATCCAATGTCTACAGTCTGTGGTAGGTGGCAGCGGTCAAAAGTGAGGATGTATATTGACGAGGGCATCAAAACGCCCTGCTCGAATCTCTTGATCCGGTATAATGCTTTCACTTCGAATTGTTTCAGTTCCTCTACGAGGCGGTCGTCGCTATACTGAGGATAGTTGGCGTACCATATGGTTCCCTTGCACTCATTAAGTCTGTCATGAGGAGATACCTGCACGCCAACTCCCGCAAGGGATCGCAGGCCTAAGATAGCCGCACTTTGGTGCTGGTTGCGCACCTCAACCAATAGACCGCCGTTCCGGGTCTCTGTTACCTTCGCAGGTCTGCCACCAAGTCCCCTGCACAGGTGACGATTGGCTTCAATCACGTCAACGTGGCTCATGGGCGATCCATCCTTGGTTTTAATAATGAAAAATCTTTTAAATTCCGTTGGGAGAGCTGCATTTTCGTTATCATCGACACTGGCCAGGGGCTCTGCAAACAAATGTTGCCGCCGAACACGGCGCTTGTGTCGGTGTGGTTGCACCCTTTGACTCTGAGATGGGGGAACATGAGGTTCAAGGATAAAATTAATTTTCTCAGACGACCCGGCTTCAGCGTCACCACTCGCAGAAGACTGTGATAGTGGTTGCTGCGCCAATGGCAAAGTTGAGGAAGATTCAGTACAGGTGTCCGTGCGTGAGGGTCCAGTCGTCACCGAAGATATAGCAGGAAGATTTTCCATGTTGAGAAAAGGTAAGGTTTCACCTGTCACCCCAAGCCAGCACCAAAAACGGCCGCCTACAAGGGGATCCCTGATGTCGGGCACACGTAGTCCCAACGGGAACGCTTGCTAGGTACAGGCATAGCAGTCAGAGTGACCAGGATCAGCAGGTTGATGCGCTTGACTAGTCGAAGGCGCGTTCCCGCACGCCAAGGACGTTTAAGCAGCCCCCCGCCTACCCAGCCACCCTTCCCACTAGCCCTCGCCGCATGCGACTTCAAACTGGCAGGACGGGCCTAGGCTCCTGCCAGCCCCCAAGGAGAGGTCAGAGCGTGATCCAGGAGAAGGCCAGGTCATCCGAAGAGAGAAAGTCAGCACAAATCCGTATAGAAGTCCATGTCAGTAGGGTGGTCACAATGCTGCCATCTCTCTTCGTCTGACCCCTCAACCCAGGCCACTCTACCATGGTTGCACCTGGGTAGCACAGCCCTGGGCATCATAGAGGCACGCAAGCCCCCTCCCCGCGACAAGGGCGAGATGGCGCGAGGGGGAACAAGTTTAGATAACGTGGAATCTATGCACAAAGGGTATTTCCAAAAGGGATTCCGTGCACATACAAAAAGTAAGATAAAAAGGAAAGTTATGAAACGAAAGTTGAAAAAAAAGTCTGAGGTGCTGAAAAACAGGACAGCAGTAAAACAAAAGAAAATGATCTTTATCAAAAAAAATTTTTATCCAACAAAAGGCCAACTCTCAGCTCAGGACCTCACATTTTCCCCATGGGAGCGATGACCCAGGATGAGTTGCATTGCAGTCATTATGTTGAGATGTCTTGTAACACTTTTTTTGCTGGTTTCAAGTCCAAGCGCACTTGATGCATCAAGGTCACTCAAACCATACACCCTAGCAACACATGCAAGCTGGAACTGACTCACCTCTTCCTCAGCAGCAGCCCACTTGGACCCTGTCCTGCCGGCAGTAAAAGCCTCAGCCCGAGGCACAGCAGCACCAGCATCATCGCCCTCACTGCTCTTCCTGCTGTTACATCCGCTGCTGGAGGCGGTGCCTGAGGAGAGTGCCGTGTATACGCTGCTGTCGCACGACCCATCCTTTACCAGCCTTGACTTGCCGTAGCTGCTGCTGCTGCCCTCAGCACAGAAGCCTGACTCTCCACTCCCTAATGGCATGGTGTGCATGCTGGCGTCTGATGCGCTGTCATTGTTGCAGCTGCTGCGGCTGCTGTTGCTGCGAGAGCATGAGTTGCTTCTGTTCCTGCAGATCACGCCGCTGCTGTTGCTGCTTCTGCTGCTCCTCGACCCATGCCTGAACAGATGCTTTTAATGAGCACGTGCAAAACATGGTACTCAACTCAACACTTATAACTCATTTGGTTTAGCAGAAGTTCAATTCTCAACTCAAATTTCAAGTCAACTGTAGTGAGCAATTTTGAAAAAAGCAAACATTAACTGCACTTTGCCTTCATTTAGCTTTCATTAGTTATTCTTAAAATTGAGTTTGTGACTACTGGTTGGTCAGCAGCATTCTGAAAATCTTCTCTTTGGCCACCGGTGGAGAACGTCGCGGTCAGTGTTAAATGACCTCTCACAACATAAATCCTTTAGCATTGAGGTTTTCCTTGATGGTTACAAACATTTAACAGATCAATCTAGGATGGCCATACCTGTCTTTCATCGGATATAAATTTCAAATAAAGCTCATTTTTAGATTAGAATGGGACCAAATTAAGAGATTTAGCCACAGAAAAGGCAACCAAGCAAACCTGAAAGGATCCAAAAAGGTTAGCACAAACGAGCCTTACCATGTGTAATATTTTTTTGAACAAGTCAACTTTTGTACATGGAGAGTTAGGGCCAGTTGCAGACACAGCTGAGCAAGCTGAAGAAATTAACACTAAGATCAAATATTATACAATGACTAGAGAGGAAATTGGAGCTGCTCTGTTGTAGCTAACAAAGTGAAAAGAGAAGTTTCAATGAACCATGATGATCACTAAGCTATGTTACTTGAAATTATTTTCCAACTTTTCAACTCGGTGAAATAGTTCTAGTTCTACAAGTGTTAAAATGCAAAGATACAGAATCAGTTTTACTGAACCACTGAGTATTCATTTCAGTATTGAATATTGAGTGCTCATTTCAGTAAAAATGATAAAGGATTATTTTCATATTTTGACAAAGGTAAAGCTAGAGTTACTTGAACTAATTGATAAATAGTTGTGCACTTACTGATTTGAGGAAGTCAAGCCAATGCTTGAAGTAACCAGTAGTTAGTCCTGCACTCATTGAGTTAAGTAGGCCAAGCCAACAGTAGTTACTCCTGTACTCATTGAGTAAAGTATGCCAAGCCAATAGTATTTAGTCCTGCACTCACTGAGTTAAGTAGGCCAAGCCAACAGTAGTTACTCCTGTACTTATTGAGTAAAGTATGCCAAACCAATAGTATTTAGTCCTGCACTCACCGAGTTAAGTAGGCCAAGCCAAGTTGGTCCGAGTCGTCCAGCACTTGAGAAACGATATCAGCAACAACACAGGATTCAAGCCCGCTTGATTCATACTGGGAGCTGTCCACACTGAAGTTGGGGGGCCCATTGGGGGGCAGGGCCAGTGCATCGTCACCCTGGGTGTGATGAGCAGCGATGGCCTCGCTCACACTGAGGGGGGAGCTGAACTGCGGCTCTTCTGCATCCTGGTACTGCACGAACATTGCAACTGCTTCATCATGATAATCTCGAGTGCCCCTAGGTGTTCTATTAACTATTTCACTATGGTAGGTTTGAATGGAAGATAATCTGTGATAATCTTGAATGGCACAACATGTTCTGTTAATGATGTCATGCAACCTGGTACTGCACAAACATGGCAACCACTTCAACATTATAATCATTTATAGCACTAAATGTACTGTAAATGATGCGCAAATACTGAAGCTATGTTACTTCAGCATGATAATTTCAAATGCCACAACATGTTCTAGAAATAAAGTCTAGCATCCTGGTACTGCACCAACACAGAGTGTATACTGATATTTCATTTCTAGATTTTACTACTTTTTACTACTTTCAACAGTAAAAAAATTACCACCTATTTTTTACATTATGAATGTTGTCTAAATGTCTAGATGTACAAAATCAGCCTATAATGAGTAGTTTGAGTCAATAATACTCACAATTACAAAGGTTATAAATATTCAAAGTTTGTTAATACTTAAAACACTAAATGAAATACTCAATACTAAATACAGCAACCAACGCATAATTGCAAAAAAAAATACCTCAATTTTCAATCTACCCCTTCCTAAACGGACTGCAACAAATGTTTGGCCAAGACCCTGTCTTAACATCTTTCAAATATGAGCAGAACAGTTCATCAAATGCAAAAAAATAAAATGACTGGAAACTAGTAGACACCGGGAATTGTCAGATCCTCTTATATGGATATTTCCCATAAATTGCAGCAAATTTCCAATTCTGAGAGAAATAAATTTATACAATTTTTATACTCCTTACACACATATGTGCATCACTTTCAATATTGAGTGAATTATCTCACGACACAATTTTTTTACTACCCAGACGGGTACAGTAGACCCCTGAGGCAAATTTTACTACTTAGCAGCCTAGTAGACAACCTGCAAGCATCACAACGACTTCAACATGATAACCTTGAATGCCAATGAAATGCAAACATCACAACTACTTCAAAATGACGACCTCAAATGCCACTATAAATAATGTCTATGTTATTGCACAAAGGTAAAACACAGCTCATATTCCTACATAATTATCTCACAACGTGTACTAAAAATTGATATTTGCCTCAATTCAACTCCTTTACTCCCAAAATTTTTTTGATCAATGCAGGATTATTGCAACCAGCATCATTAGACTGGCACTGGCATCAGGTTGTCACCAACATCACCATGAAGAAGGAACTGCTACTCAGCTGTGAACTTCAAACAACACACTAGGTAACAATTAAATTTTTTTTTGTACAAAATTACAATTGTACAGTAAGTATAATTTACTAGGGCTGTTTGAAGGAGAGGACTTTGAGAACCACAGAGTCAGAGAAGAGTTAATGAGATTTTGACATATTAAGAATTACGTTGAGTTTAACCCTTTTGCTGCGGGACGGAATTGAGTCAGCACCGCGCGGCCAGTGCGCACCCTCATGACGAAAGCGCGCGCGCTAAGTATAGCAGTAATGCGCTGTGTTACGGTAAAGCAGAGTTAATGAACATATTCTTCTGTAGAATATCCAATCAAGTTATAAAAATTCAATGTCAAATACGTACATAATATTACATTGAATTTGAATGTTACTTAACATTATTTGAATAGTAAAAATAATTGAAATTATTTTGAATCTAACCTTAAAATTTTAATTCTTGGTGGTAAATTTCAAAGCCGGGGATAACACATAGCCCAGGGTGGTCTTCGCAACTTTTGCATTGATATCGTGATTGTTTCCGAATTCCATGTTGATAACATACGCGGCATCTTTTGGTGGGATTTTTACTTTTTTCAGAGGTTACGTACTCGGGAAAATGTCTTCCCATAAGCCGAGGTTTTACAGTTTTTTTAAAGTATTTGCGTCAAACGAAAAAGTTAATTCCTTTATCAAGTTCATAGAGAATTCAAGATTCGTCATTTTTGCTTTGAAAATAAAATTATACATGCCCAAAGCATCTAAGACACAAACTTGTATCAAATGTGCTGCAAGTTTTTTGTACCACTTGATAGTTCTTCTGCTAATAGTGTAGTAATGGAGCACTTGGTTAGTCTTATCTACGAAACCCATGTTCATATTATAATCGTCTATGCAACTCGGAATTTGAACACGAATAGAACCGCCTTTTGATCTTCGAGTAACAGTAGTATCAGTATTAGAATGAGCATTAGACAGCATAAATACATCTCGTTTATCAGAATAAACTAGTGCCAGAAGACCACTGCTTTCAAACACTTGCTTCTGTCCTTTTGCTAATTTCAGGGCGCGCATTTCAACGGGAAGACCAACCCTATTTTTTCTAATCGTTTTAGTAGCACTTGTTTTATTTTCTTTTAGAAACTGATAGAGTTTTGGTGACGTGTAGTAATTATCCGTGAATACATGATGTCCTTTTCCAATGAACTTATCCATCATGTTTACTACAACTGTCTCCGTCTTCGAGAAATCATCTTTTTTGTTCATCGTGCCTGTGTATATTTCTGTGTTCACAGTTACGCCATTTGAAAAATATTATTCCAAACCTAGATCGTTTTGCCTTTATGTATTGACGAAATAGAAGTCTTCCTTTCCACAGAAGCAAGGTTTCATCTAAGCTAAGATTTTGCGTTGGGTAATATTTTTCTAAGAGAACATCGTTCAACAGTTTTAGAAAAGAATTTAATTTTTTCAAGCGAGGATTAGCACTGGAAACATCAACAGAATTGCTGGAAAAATGCTAAAAACTCAGGATGTTGCAAAACCTGTCTCGTTTCATGATAGCAGAAAACACTGGTGTCGCAACATATTCATCTGTACTCCGATACGAATTTATTGATGGCTTTTGAACAATTCCCATCAAGAGAAGCATCCCAACAAACGATTTCATTTCATCTACAGCCACAGGATACCACTGCTTATATCGTGAACAATTACTTGTTTCTTTCTGCGCTAAAAAGTTCTCAGCATATTCATTTGTTCCATTCATCATAAGTTCAAACAGCTTATCAGGAAAGACTTCACGAAATAGCTCACACCATGAGAGCTTCTTTTCACTAGTAGAAATAAGCACTTTATTTTCCTAACTAAACTGTTCAACACTCCTATCGTTCCCAACAGTGCCGGTGATGTTCTTCCAGCAAAAGTCAGTTTTACATCGTTTCGGGGTTGCATTGTTTTCTTCAGAATCACTTCCTTCATCACTAGCTTCAAATCCCCTACAGCACAGCTCAGTCCTTCATTATCATGCTCAAAACCTTGAACTAGATTATTTTCGTTCTGCCTAATTTCACCATCACTATCATCCCATTCGAACAACTCATCATCACTCTCCAACGTTTCGAGCAGCTTCCGAATTTCCTCTTCGTCAAGACCGCGCTTGCGTGACATCTTGATGGGTACTGATGGTCAATAGCAGGCTTCAGTTGAGGTTAGGGTAGTTCCAGATCAGTACAATTGTACTAAAGTTAGTACAAAATCTACTCAAGCTCATTAGGTATGACTCAAAACAAAAACACTGTCATAACGGAAGAAGAGCCCAACTACTTTCTTATGACTGAGGAGATCAGTCCTCCGTCATTAGCGCGCCATTTCCATGACTGATCTCCTCAGTCACTTGTCACTGCTGAGCGTTTTAAATGACTGAGGAGATCAGTCCCACGCAGCGAAAGGGTTAAGCAGTCCAAGAATAACAATTAATTTCACACTCAAAGAATAACACTGAAGCAGTAACATTGATTTACCCCCCCTACTACTGATTTATTTGAGTTACTCTTAATGCAGTTTCTTGTGGCATTAAAATACATGAACCAAATTACTAATTTAGTGTTATACCAAGAAGTTGCTGAACTTATTTGGGCCCACAAGTAGCTGTACTCAAATTTGTCCATTGTACTAGACTTATGATACAATCTATTGCTGTATCACTTGTAAATAAATGGCTTAAATGTTTAAGTAGGTAGAGCAATAGACATTAAAATAATGCAAAAAAATGTTTAGCATTTTACATAAAAGGGTGAGGTAGGAGAGGCAGCTCTGTTAGACTATGCTTATATCAAATTATAATACTAGCTCAAAGATGCCCAATGACTGCCACTCAAAGGAGAAACAATTGCAGTGCATGAAATACAGAAGTTTTGAATGTTAAAAAGCAAAGAAGGAAGTAGGATCTGTGCAAGACACGGAGATGAGGTGGAGAGAGAGAGACTGTGCAAGGGACAAAAATGACAGCAATTAGTGCCTGAGACATGAGACATAACTTATGAGTCACTCGATGAATGTCTCCAAAGTAGGAGAATAAGCAAGAGCAATAAAGCACAGAGCACCTATGTAGGTGAAAAAACGAAGCTAATGAAAAAATTCATGAAATAATTGCAAGTGAAAGTGAGGCAACTAAGATTTCAAATTATGGAAAAGGTAGCAAATTTTCATTTAATTATTGTGTTATTTAGATTGAACTTCTATTTGAATTTAGTTCAGAAATCACCACTGAGAAACTCGGCAAATTTAACACTCAAGAGCCACAAGGACCCAACATCAAATTATTTCTTTGACAGAGCTTGTTTACCATACTGAAGGCTTGTCACAGCCTTACTTTTTAAGATAAAATGCAGCCCAAAATTACAATGTAAGCTACAGCACTGAACAGCTGAGGGTACAGCCACTTGGTGAGTCCATGCATTGGTTACCCTCTTCCATTTGAAGCCAAAAGACTTCATCACATTACCAGGGCATGTCAAATAAACCTCACACAGCTCAAGAGCAGGAATTGAGTTCACAATTCATCTTCTATGAGTCCACATCTGGGTTGCATTTACTTGATAGGTCACTCCACTCTCTTATTCTTTGTTATTTTCAGCAGTGCAACTTTGCTTTCTCATCTTTCTGTCCTCTATTTGCTGCTTATGCATCATGCAAGATGTGGCCACCAACAAGTCAAGGCTATCAATCTAATTCAAAATTAATGGTATTATCACAATGAAGACTTCAGATATATCATGTCCAGACTGTCAGCTCAAAACCTTGTTACCTCAGCAACCAATTAACTGCAATTACAACCAATGCAAGATCTTACTAACATTACATGAAACAATAAGTAGTAATGAGAACACATTTGAAGCGTACAACTATCCTAGCCTTGAAGTGAACACCTGACATTCTAGCAGCAAATAACTAAGCACAACTTACAGCTGAGATGATGGAGCCAATAACTAAGCTCAACTCACAGCTGAGATGAGGGAGCCAATAACTAAGCACAACTTACAGCTGAGATGATGGACCCAATAACAAGTATCTGCAACGACTTACGTTTTGGTGAAGCAAGGCCTTCAATTGATGGTATATGACGTGCTGACTGGCAGGGACTGCAGTCGTAGAGTTAGAGTGGGATTTTAGCATGACCGCACACACACCATCACTTCATACATGCCCCACTTTACACCCTGCACACAGAAATTCAACCTTAAAACAAACAAGTTGGTTTGTATCTCAAAATCATATTGTTCATAACTAAAGATATAATGTAATATATATTGATTTATGATATATATATATATAAATTCATGTCTGTATATATCATGCCATATACCAATTTTGGTCAATATTGAATTTAGTAGCAAGTCAATGATCGTGAAATTTTTTTGGTATATTTAGGGAATTGAAGACATTTTAAGGCATTTGACATGAATGATGTTGTACTTGCAAATGCTTAGTTTTGAGATATAGCATAAATAATATTCAAGTAGAATAGCTGTAACAAGAGTTTCAAAATGGCTCTTACATCAGAAGTTGGATGCGGAAGTTTGGAACACGTGAAACTTTTTTGTGGGAACATTCTCGGTACGGCTAAGTTAAGTTATTTTAGATTTACTTACGTTAGTTCAGATCAGTTTATTTCACTAACCTAACCTCATCTATTGGTGCGTCCATAAAGTGTCTCAACTTATTTTTGTGTCTGTTCAATTTTATATATGATGTTCCTATAACTTCAGCATAAAATATCTCAAAAAGCAAGTATTTGTGAGCAAAATGTCATTCCTGTAAAGCCTCTTACAATGTCTCCAATCATATAAATACGGAAACAAATTTTTCAAAATCATTGATGGGCTTAATTCAATATTGACCCAAAATATCTCACAGCCATAGTTTATAAATGTAATTTTTGAGTTCAGATAAGCAACAGGACAGCCTAAAATGCAGAGTTTTGAAAGCAAAAGGATTAAACAACAGGTTAGTTTAAGCCTTTCTAACTAAGATGGCCAGAGTGGTGCAAAAAGAATGATAAAATCCAGGCTTTCTTTTCGAGCCACCCTTAAGTTTTCCTGCCATCCATAGATTTTTATGGCTTTGGAGCTTAGTAAAAAATTTTCTAACTAACCATTTGTTCAGTTGCCAATATAATTCCAGTTTGGACTAAGAATAATAGAAGAGAAAATGCAATCATCAGCCAAAAGTATAAATTTAATAAATGAAGTACATATAACAATATTGTTAATGAACAGCAAAAACAGAATTAGTCTGAAAAACAATCCAAGAGGAATATCATGGCTAAGATCAAGAATTTCTCAACGAGACAGACCAATTACAAAAAATTCTTCATAATTTGCCAGGTATGATTTAAACCATCAAGAATTTGACAGGTATGATTTAAACCATCAAGAATTTGACAGGTATGATTTAAACCATCAATAATTTGACAGGTATGATTTAAACCATCAATAATTTGACAAGTAAGATTTAAACCATCAATAATTTGACAGGTATGATTTAAACCATCAATAATTTGACAGGTATGATTTAAACCATCAATAATTAGACAAGTATGATTTAAACCATCAATAATTTGACAGGTATGATTTAAACCATCAATAATTTGACAGGTATGATTTAAACCATCAATAATTTGACAGGTATGATTTAAACCATCAATAATTTGACAGGTATGATTTAAACCATCAATGGGCAACCTCTATCACCGTAACATGGGAATTTCATAAGTAAAACATAAAAAACAAATGCGGACAATTTGCAGTTTAGGGGATCCACAGAAATCAAGAATTACATTTTAAAGAATCACTAAAGGAACTCATTTAAAAACGTTTTACATGAATGACATTCTCTTGCTGATGCGTTATTTCCGAGTTATTCAACTTTGAAGTTATAGGAGCGTCGCTCATGAACTGGCTTTTGCACGCCAAAGGAGAGGGCGTTCCAACAACGCAGTGAGAGCGCCAAGCAAGGGAAAAGTTATTGTTTTTGCAATATATGGCGTAATTTATTATTTGCCAACCTTGCGGAGCCTGAGCCCACTTCTAGGATGTTTTAGTTAAAAACACAATAAAGGTTATAACTCATATATAAGTGTGACTGGAATAGTGAAGACTTAAATCGATATGCACTCAACATCACTTTCAAGATGACGGTAACCGTAGAACGTTAGCAAAACCGTACAAGTGAATACCGTAGATTTAATATAATATTTTAAAAACGTAATATTTTTCAGTAATAACCTGATTATTTTTATACGTAAATATACGTTATATTTTTCAGTAATAATTGCGTTATCAACTAAAACATTCTAGAAGTGGGTTCAGGCTTTGCGGGGTTTGCAAATAATACATTACAAAGTACCCATGTGTACTCTAATGGCTCAAGCGTGCAACGCAACTGCTATGGAAGACAAAAATTTCAAAGTTAAATAACTCTAAAATAAAGCATCAGCAAGCAGAATATCATTCATGTAAATCCTTTTTAAATGGGTTCCTTTAGTGATTCTTTGGAATGGAATTCTTAATTTCAGTGGATCCCCTAAACTGCATATTAATCACAAATACTTAGGTAGCACAAGTCAAGACATAAGACAAAATATTTTCATTTGCCATGTAGATGTGAAAATATAATTATAAATGTAAATATTACAGTAGATTTTAAATGGCTTGCATCGTTAATTCTTAGATTAGAAAAATCTGTTAACCAAAAAACAAGGCTATTGTTTGAAATAAGCTTATTTCTACTCAACTCTCACCATTTACTCTGCAAAAAAATCAGCAGCAGATCTCATCTATCATATATCACATTAGCTGGAACACTATTTTTTTAAAAAGGGCATCATTTGGTCAATTTACCAACTATCAGATATATAACAGACAAAAGAATTTCTAATAAAATGCGAGATAAAATCTGATATGATAACAATTCAGCAATTAATTGAAACACTTAAAGTGAAACTAATTTTAAGGACAGCGTCCCCCATACAGACTTTTTTCTTTATTATTGAACCTAGAACAATGAAATTTGGTGTACTGATAGGAAATCGAATTTAGAATCGTTTTTGCTTAGCGCAAAAGTTCAATTTTCTTGAAAAGAAAATGGGAAATCGGAGAAAACAAAATTTTAAGGGGGGGTTTTCAAAAATCTTCGGTAAATCTGAAGGAGATGACAGTTGTCGATTTTGTAAATTTCGGTGCCTTAGCATAGTTAATTAGATCGAAATAAACAAGTTTTCTTCTATGCACTTTTTGTCTCAAATAAGTATTTTATTAGATATAGCGGTAAATGACTTATCGCAACTCCAGTCTTTGAAGCGGAAAGAAATTCTTTGATCGAGTTGTATGGCAATACTGCAATGGCGTCTCGCTTCCAGCGCTCTGTCTTGAAAGACGAAACCAAACCTACCGCTATACCTCGTTAAATACTCATTTGACGAAAAAAGTGTATAGAATTAAAGTTGTTTATTTTGATGTTATTACCATGTTTCAAGCAACAAAAATTCGAAAATCGATGAGTAGCTGTTTATTCGAGCGCATTCGTCATCAATGACGAAACTAAACTTACCGCTATAAATCGTAAAATACTCATTTGAGACGAAAAAAGAATAGAAGAAAACTTGTTTATTTTGATTCAATTAATTAGGTTTAGGCACCAAAAAGTGGAAAATCGACAACTGTCATCTCCTTCAGATTTACCAAATCTTCTCCTACAGTTTTTTGAGCTACAGTGATGATTTTGGTATCATTGGATGCCGAAAGACACGGGCTTTTATGGAAACTAAATTTCATTCCAAAATTATTTATTGCTCACGAGTTATGACGTCATATAATTGTACATTTTCGAAAAAGTACATTTTTTTCTTATTTTTACACTTTTTCATATTGGAAATGAAACTTTCAGGAAACGAATTTTAGTTTCCATAAAAGCCCGTGTCTTTCCGCATCCAATGATACCAAAATCATTACTGTAGCTCAAAAACTGTAGGAGGAGAAGCATTTTGAAACCCCAAAAACCATTGTTTACATTATAAGCAAAACAAAGAAACAAACAATTCAAATAAAAAATTTTGTAAAATTTTTGGTTCAAGTTAAACCCTTGAAATCATTATAGAGTAATCCAGAGCCATAGGAGATGACATAGCAACTTTGCGCTGTGAAGAAAATGCCATGGGGGAGGTGTAACATGATAAAATACTACTTACCCCTCCCCTCCCCCCCATTTTTTAAACCCCTGTAGCGGGCGAACGAGTGAACGTACGAGTCTCATTTTTTCACAGGATGTACCTGACCTCTTACACTTCTTATAGCAGCAAAAATCCCAGTTTCTCAAGAAATTTAAAAAGCATGGATTCATAAGGGGGACGCTCTCCTTAACCCGCGAACTATAACTGGTCGCCTCATTTACCAGGCTCACTGGTTGCCAGACGTAAGGCATAACCCCAAGTTGTTATACACCAAAATGATCGTCTCAGCGAGTGCTACACAGCTGGAGCCAGAAACCCCCACATTGTGGGGGTTAAGGCAGAGCTACAACCACTTGGAAGTTGGGAGGGGTAAGCACAGTCAGTGTGGTAGATGAGGCGACCGTGAGAGGGTGTGCGTGCGAACAGTCAGTGGCAGCCTCAGTTACCAGCGAAACTAATCAGGGCCTTATTTCGCCTTATTTTGCAAAAATGGCAAATGATAAGAAATCTTAAGTCAGTAGCGTGTAGAGCAGTATTTTATTCATATTGTGTGAAAATTACAAGTTTCGAAACACTATACTTACAGTAATATAACCAGACATGCAAACATGCATTTATGTAGGAACTAAAACGAAGAATGGATAACACTTTGTAGACATATAAATGGTCATAACTTTTTTTCTAATTGTTGTAGAGGAAAAATAAAAACATCAGCAGGTTTGGAAGGATTTTCTGCATAAAATAGCAATGAAAAACATTACATTGTTCCCAAAACAAAAAAATGGCCATTGATCTCTTTGAAGCAATGTTGTGCAAAAATCTACGGAGTTTGACTCCATATTACAAAGAAACGGTTCAAGTTATCAAAAATCTGACAACATCAAAGTGTAAATTACATTTTTTACTCATTACTTCATATTTTTACATCTCTGCCTATTACGGTAAGGGAACAGGGAGCGGCAGAGTAACGCGGGTAAATTGACTACTTTTCTGAGGGATGCGCGACCGTGCGCAGGTTAAGCAATTATATTTTTTTTTTCTAAGCAATTATATTTGTTTTTTTAAAGTTGATACAGTGAAAACCATTGGAAGACTAATGTATTCAGGCAAACTAAACAAGACCAACATCAAGCACTTCATTCTTTCCTTAACTTTAAGATACTGCAGTCAAATTCTCTAAATGCATTAACCCGCGAACTATCACTGGTCGCCTCATTTACCAGGCTCACTGGTTGCCAGACGTAAGGCATAACCCCAAGTTGTTATACACCAAAATGATCGTCTCAGCGAGTGCTACACAGTTGGAGCCAGAAAACCCCACATTGTGGGGGTTAAGGCAGAGCTCCAACCACTTGGAAGTTGGGAGGGGTAAGCACAGTCAGTGTGGTAAATGAGGCGACCGTGAGAGGGTGTGCGTGCGAAGTCAGTGGCAGCCTCAGTTACCAGCAAAACTACTCAGGGCCTTATTTCGCAAAAATGGCAAATAAGACAAATCTGAAGTCAGTAGCGTGTAGAGCAGTATTTTATTCATATTGTGTGAAAATTACAAGTTTCGAAACACTATACTTACAGTAATATAACCAGACATGCAAACATGCATTTATGTAGGAACTAAAACGAAGAATGGATAACACTTAGTAGACATAAATGGTCATAACTTTTTTTCTAATTGTTGTAGAGGAAAAATAAAAACATCAGCAGGTTTGGAAGGATTTTCTGCATAAAATAGCAGTGAAAAACATTACATTGTTCACAAAACAAAAAAATGGCCATTGATCTCTTTGAAGCAATGTTGTGCAAAAATCTACGGAGTTTGACTCCATATTACAAAGAAACGGTTCAAGTTATCAAAAATCTGACAACATCAAAGTGTAAAGCAACATTTTTTACTCATTACTTCATATTTTTACATCTCTGCCTATTACGGTAAGTGAACAGGGAACGGCAGAGTAACGCGGGTAAATTGACTACTTTTCTGAGGGATCCGCGACCGTGCGCGGGTTAAGATAAGTTAACAGTAGGTTTGTTCCATTTATTTCTATGAAAAGTTACCAAACAAAGAATACTACAAATATTAAAAATGATAAAAAAAAACAATTATATCAGTACTTAAAACAGGAATCTTACAGAAATGTCCAGAAAAATAATTTAACTTCAAGTAGGTTAAAATTTTTGATCATAATAACGACCAATAGTGAGCTATCTTGCGGCCTAAGGGTGCCTGCACACCAAAAGATTTGAGGCGAGAAAGCGAGCAAGCTTGAATCGATATACATGTATTCCTATGGGAGTGCGAACACCACAAGCAAGCTAGCAAGCAAGGGAGAAAGATTGAAGATTGGCTGAAGCAAGAAAGCAACTCGAAGATGGTTTCAAGCTTGAAAGCTGCAGTGGGAAATGTCTGGCTGCTCTGGCAGTGCGTGGCGAGATGTTGACAAGGAAGGTGTGCTGCTCAATTCTTCCAGCATAGGCTGAACTCCTTATATCCAAAGTTTATGCTGTACTGTGCCTTTGGAAGTCAAAAGATCCAAAGCACAGTGACAGATTATATGTGTCAAAGCAATGGTACGAAGTAGGAATGATACTCAACGTTACCAACACATGCTTGTTCAGCTTATTTATGCTATAGACCTCTCTCCATGACATTCAGGAGCAAACTGGCTTAGTCTGGCTATCTTTTGGTGTGTGATAGATCGGTAAATCTGAAGATGACAGTTGTCGATTTTGTAAATTTCGATGCCTTAGCATAGTTAATTAGATCGAAATAAACAAATTTTCTTCTATGCACTTTTTGTCTCAAATGAGTATTTTATTAGTTATAGCGGTAAATGACTTACCGCAACTCCAGTCTTTGAAGCGGAAAGAAATTCTTGGATCCAGCTGTATGGCAATACTGCAATGGCGTCTCGCTTCCAGCGCTCTGTCTTGAAAGACAAAACCAAACCTACCGCTATACCTTGTTAAATACTCATTTGACGAAAAAAGTGTATAAAATAAAAGTTGTTTATTTCGATGTTATTACCATGTTTCAAGCAACAAAAATTCGAAAATCGATGAGTAGCTGTTTATTCGAGCGCATTCGTCATCAATGACGAAACTAAACTTACCGCTATAAATCGTAAAATACTCATTTGAGACGAAAAAAGAATAGAAGAAAACTTGTTTATTTTGATTCAATTGATTAGGTTCAGGCACCAAAAAGTGGAAAATCGACAACTGTCATCTCCTTCAGATTTACCGATAGATCTCCCCTAACATCTTTCTCTCTCACTTGCTTTGTTGCTTGCCGTCTTTTGGTGTGCAGCTACCCTAAGGGTGCCTGCACACCAAAAGATTGACAGCGAGAAAGCAAGCTAGCTTGAATTGATTAACATGGATTCCTATGGGAGTGCACACACTGCAAGCAAACAAGCAAGCAAGTGAAAAAGACTGAAGGTTGGCTGAAGCGAGAAAGCAACTCAAAGATGGTTTCACGCTTGAAAGCAGCAGCGGGAAGCATAGACAGAACTCCTTATATCCAAAGTTTATGCTGCACTGTGCATTTGGAACTCATAAAATCCAAAGCAAAGTGACAGATTACATGTGTCATAGCAATGGGACAAAGTAGAAATGAAACTCAACGTCACAAACACATATTTGTACCGCTTGTTTTTGTTATCAACCTCTCTCCATGACATTTAGGAGCAGGCTAGCTGTCTTTTGGTGTGTGATAGATCTCGCCTCACATTTGTCTCTCTCGTTTGCTTCCTCGCTTACAGTCTTTAGGTGTGCAGGCACCCTAACAGTGCTAGGCACTGGAGATACAGAAACACCTATAATGCTTGATCAAAAATAATTTTTTCTCAACAGTCAAAAACTGTTCCCTTGCATTTACATTACACTTAAAAGCGCATGGCAAAATTTTTCTCAACGTACATAAACACGTAGGCGTATTACTTTGTATATACATAAGCAGATGGTGTAAATAGAAGCCTTGAGGCTAAAACCCCTACCTAGAACACTTTCTCAAAGCTTTTGAAAACTGCATTCTTTTGTATATACACTTATAAACACCAACACGTTATACAATATAATGATGAAGGGTGAATGAAGGTGCAAGCACCACGCTGATGTGTATTCAAAACACTCACTCTCATTACATATGATGAACTTGCAAACAATTTGACGTCATGTAAACAAGGCAACCGAGGCGGAGACTAATAAGCTGGATCAGAACAGCCGAAGATTCTTTTGTACCATATGGGAACAAGGTAAATTTTACCAAAATTATTCACAGGAAAATTTAATTTCGGCGATATATACCACTGTAATGATTTTGAAACTAATTATCACATTCCATGTAAAATTTAATTTTAATTTGATTAGAAAAAGTGAATTGACCATGTGTTTGGGAAAACCCTCTATTTTATCAAAACACTGAAATATCTCTTTTGGTCATAAATGTAGCATAAATTGGCCCTTTTCATATATGAAATTTTTGTTCTGTTAGTTAATTTAAAAAGTTATGCAGCTCGGGGAAAGCAAATGCAACATTGCGATTACAATATGAAGGCCGGTTATTCGGTAGAGTAGTTGGTTCCTTCTCTGCTTCACAACTTGGTAGTGTTCTTAATAAAATGATGTAATAATATAAAAACAACTAAATTTAAAGCTAAAGCCTACTGAACCTATAAAAAAAGCTCTTATAAAGTAGACTTTTGAAAATAGACTCACTTCACTTTTTATCTCCTGTGACAGAAACTCCCTTGACCTGAATGAAAAAATTGAATACTCTAATGATTAAACGAAACAGCAAAATGAATTGAATGATTGTCCTTAGTTGACAGCCTTTCCACGTGAAACCTCTAGCAGCGTGAACCGATGTTCGCATTCATATAGCAAGTCCTCTTCTCTCTCTGCCATTAACAATTGCAGAGTACCTACAAAAAATAGGTTTTCATAGCTATCCGATGCTGACACAGAGAATTAAAAGCCCCTCTCAAATGCGATTGTGAATCAGCATCCAATCACGTACTCGGAAGCAGTAAAATCAACAGGAAAAGAGAAATCGGAACAAAACTGCAGTCGACAATCGATGGAAAATCTACCACTAAACGTAGTTTTTTATGTGTGTGTTATTTAATAGCTTAATGTCCATTAGATTGCCACTCCAATTATTGTGGATCGATGTTCCTATTACAATATAATTCAATGCGCTAGACTCAAACGAAACACTTTCCACGTAAAATTAATCCGTCTTAAGACTGTAGAGTAACCATTCTGTAAAGTCAGGCGTTAAGGCCCGTCTACACTATCCAACTCTTCGTCAATCACGAACACACCAAAACGCGAACAAAAACACAAACTTTTCCGAATCGTGTCCAGACGTCCAGACTATACGCTTTCAGCGGAGAGAAGTTGTTCGTGAGCAACATGTAAACAAACAATACTGCTCCCCAAGTAAGTTTTAGTTAATTGATGCATATAATTGGTAAATTTAATTTACTGAGAGTTAGTAACCATAATTTATCTGTGTGGGCATGTGTGAACAGAAAATATTAAGAATCGCTGATGTATTATGAGAATATTTCGAATACTATCAGTGTTACAGTGGTAAGATGGGGTCAGCTGATGGCCTTGATCTTTTTCAATGCTCTTTATGAAGTTTCAATTTTTAGAATTGAGCTTAAAACTTTAAAATATGCTCCTACTCTGCCTATAGAATGATTTTTTTTACTTTTTGTGACCTAAATTTTCTATAAGAGGTAAACAATGCTCATATTTTTCATTTTGTCATAATATATTCCTACAATATTTGAAGTAATTTGCCAAAGTAATATAATATTTTTCTGTTTAATTAAGCCAACAATTTATTTCAAAAATTTAAAATTTAGCTTGTGCATTTTATTGGTGTCTTAAACTATATGCAGTATCCATACTTTCTGTGTACATTTTTGAAGCATCCATTGCTCAGCCAAGCATACCAGAATATATTTCTACTATTGCTCAATAAATTTCTGTGCACTTTTCTGTGATATTTTTTTGAGAACATTGTAAACGCCTAGATCTCTTATAACTACTAAACATATCTAAGAAATAGTTCTAAGGGAAGAAACTGAGAACTCAAAGCTGAATGTCAAGCAGACCAAATTATGTGGAAATTTTTTTTGCTTGTTAAGGACCATATTTTTTAGTTCAATATCATTTATGTCAGCACCTGCTCGCTTACATATTTCATGAAAAGTATGGCTGTGGAATGTAAGTTATCCATGTATATAATTTTGTGTAAAAAATCAGTGTATAAAAATATAATCTATGTATGAAATACAATACGTATATAAAAAACAAAAGTATAATAATTATTGGTAAATGTTGAGGACTTGACCATAATCGATTTTCCACTTTTTGGTCAACAAAGATTGTTGATGAGACCAAAATAAACAAGTTTTCTTCAATGCACTTTCCGGCGGAAATGAGTATTTTAAAAGTTATGGCGTTAAATGAGTTACCAAAACTCCATTGTGCATCACCCTATTACAAACTTAAAGAGGTTGGGTCGTAAGGAGTAGCCACAGTTCTTTTAGTTTTATAATTTTCACTAAAAGAACTGTTGCTACCCCTCACGACCCAACCTCTTTACGTTTGTAATAGGGGGTTTGCTCTTCGTCGGCTTGGTTGGCGCGCGGGAACGCCTGTTCACTTTTACGTCGGACCGCGCGGTATATTTTTCCCCGCCTCAAACACTGGAGTTACGGTAACTCATTTAATGCCATAACTTTTAAAATACTTATTTCCGCCGGAAAGTGCATTGAAGAAAACTTGTTTATTTTGGTCTCATCAACAATCTTTATTGATCAAAGAGTGGAAAATCGGTTATGGTCAAGTCCTCAACATTTACCTAATTATTCTGAATTATTGTTAGACATCTCATGTTGATCATAAATAATTTGCTCTGATTCAGGACCTCATAACAATTATATTCCACAAATTTTGATGCTAGTACATAATCATTTTTATGTGTTCCTCATGTATGGATTATTTTTTACAGGTGGCTGGCACGAGGTGATTCATGCACTTCTCTACAGTATTTGACAAGAATATCAAAGCAGTCGCTCTCTATCATACCTGAAACTTGTGAGGCCATCTATACTCTACTTAAGGATGAAAATATGAAGGTATGCATCCAATTGTGGTGTTGGGTTCAAATATTACTTTGCAATGAGTATTGTAATGTTCTTCAAATAAAAAACTAATTTTTCTGGAATATTGAAGCCATTGAGAAATTAGCAGTAGATTGAAATCCCTTGAAATATGGTAATGAAATGAGTTAAGTGACCCACGTATCATAAATACGGTATTGAATTGGTACAATAGCAGAGCTGAGCACTATGTTTTTGCTACCCTGTCTGGGTGCTACTTGAATTGATGAACTCTTGCACAAAAAAGTAGTGGTGTGTAAAGTACATATATATATTTCAGTTGTTCTCGTAGTTGATTGTAACCTACTACAATTAGAACTACTTTGAAACCAAACTAGTTCCATTATTTGTGAACTTTCAGGTGCATGAGCAAAATGTCTATTGTGTGATATCTAGGGGAATCAAAATAACCACTGTTTTCTTCCAGTAATGTTGTTCACATCTCATGAAATGATACTGCATAAGCCATCAAAAAATGTTGCAGTGGACTTCCATCTGTAATTCCCTTTGTTGTACTCATTTACAGACTCCACAAGCGCAAGCAGAGTCGGAATCAGCAGCCAGTGATTTCTACCTGAAGTGGAACTTCCCATGCAACTTTTCAAATTTCATGCACTCTTCTTTAGATTGCATGCCACTTTAGTGTTGCTATGATGGAGTGAGAAGAGAGAGCTCCTTGGGCTGGCAGCAGCGGTGGGCAGCGGTGGGGACTGTGCTGCTCCGCGATGGGGGTGATGCTCTGTGATGTTGTGCTGCCGTGCCATGGAGGCTAGACTGCTGCTGCGTCCTAGAGCGATCATGAGCTATTGGCTGCCTCGACTACCTACATTGGCAATGCACAGATAGCGTCCCCGTGAACTTCCTGTAGACGACCGCAACGGTACCAGAGACTTCAGAACCAGTTCGTTGTTGAGGTGGGTCGCAGTGAAGTGTAACGCTGGGTTCGGTCGACCATTACTTTTGAGAATTTTCAATCAAAAATGTCCGTCCACTCTATCCCTTTCCATAATTTCAATGTTGGTTGGACTGGAGTTTGGGGTCTTAAATGAGAAGGGATTGGGCTTTATCTACACATGTTAGAATGCCAAGAATGATCATTTTGATCACTTTCTTGTATTCAAACTACTCTTATGATTGTAAGAATCCTTTCAATTTAAGGGAGCTATGATTCAATCTGAAAGGTATTTTGCAAAATAAACGCTGCTATAGTATTGTTAATGTATTCATTTATAAACATCTAAAATCTTGCTAAGTGTTGAATTTTTGAAAACTAATAGTACTCAAAAAATTATGCTTTTTGTGAATTATAAACTTAACTCCGCTCTGCATGAAATTATCCATTTCCTTGGGACCTTGTTTGACATTAATGTTTGTTCACAGCCCGAGCTCGACCTTCCTTTCGTTTGTGCCGGTGGGCCAGCCGTTGTCCTGTCAAGCGCTGCCAAACCTTCCTGGTTTGGTTTTCCAAGACTGGCGAGGGGCATTTGCACTATTGGTGTAAATGGTTCATGATTTTACAATACTATCAAATTATAATGCACTGGTGTCCCGAAACTTTCCTTTACCCGCCATCATATCATCATGCACATTGGTTTTTCAAATGCTTTATAACTGACATCAGGATACAATGACAGTTACCTGGTCAAGGCGGGTACCCATTTCCAATGCCTGTGTTGGGTGTATCGGAGTTCTCTCCTTCCCCAACGGGGAGAAAACACCCCATGGAGCTGAGATTTCAAAAATTGATATTTTCCCATGAAGAGTGCATTCTTAATTATTAAATTTTGTAAAATCATGTAATCCTGTATTCAAGCCAGAGGAAAAAACAGTTGAATATTTTTATGTATAATCCCAAACATGCAGGCCATAGATCAGTCACCAAGAAGATGATAAACCTATTCTGAATACAATTTTGTAGGCCCATAGAGTACAACCATATTAGTTAAAGAATGCATTTTCATAAAGCTGATTAATATAAGGATAACAGAGAACCCAGAACAGGTGTTCTTAAAAAGTAAGTGTGTGGATCTATTTTATTTAATATTTACAATGAAAATTACAGCATGAATAAAAACGTAAGTCAAAGGTTGAGGCACCAGAAACAAGTTATAGAGGTACCTTGAGAGGTAAAAATTTGCAAAGGTGACCTGCTGCATGCACAGATCTTGAATATCTTATCATCCATTGATAAAAACTAGAATTAAACAAAATGTAGTGCTATCTAAAAATAATTCACCACTAAAGATATAATTTTTAAACTATTCCAAAGGGTTTTCATAAGTTGTTAATGGTATCTTTTAGCTTTGATTACATGTTTGTTGTTCCCCATACCTTGCACTATTTTCATTATCAAAGAAGAGAACATATGGTACTTTGAGCCTCCTTTAACCACAACAACGGTGTTCCAAAGAGAGGAATAAAGTAGGGTTCATCAAGTACAAACACGTACACAGGGTTTGTACAATGTTTTAAAATCCACTAACAATAATAACATATTTCTGCAATAAGTAGTCAACCGTAAGCCATCTAATTCTGAAATGAAACTGATGAAAAGTATATGGCAAATAAATATTTTTTATAACAATCATCACTATACAACATAACTTACATTTGGCTAAATAATTAGTGAACATTTAGCTCAATGGAAAAATCTGAATAGAGAAGCGCATCCCTTAACCACAGCCTCATCTTATATTTTGTACGCAAAGTAACGTCACTGCATAGACTATCATGCTGCGCTTGACGTGCACTTCGATGGATTTTTAATGCAGCCTTGACCAATTCTCGGGCATCAAATTGTAGAGTTTACTTCAGCTTGAATTAAGTTAAAGACGTGCTTAATTTATATGTCTCCTGTATAGACACAAATGTAGCGTAAATCATCACTATATAATATAAGTGTCATTCTGGTAAAAAATTAATGAACATTTAGCTCAATGGAAAAATATGTCTTAGAATTATGGCATTTATATACCACATATGTAATACAGATAATTTGACTTGTCAGTGACTAATATAAAAAGTATATTAAAGCAATGTTTAAATACCCTTTGGTATTGTAATTGTTAAATAATCATAACTGGGCATAGCAAAAGTATAACTAGCATATAATGTAGCATAATGAAAGTATAATTTGTAATTACTGGTCAAGCACATCATTAGCAAAGTACAAAAAGAATAGAATTTCATCAATCCAGCACTTCACTCATTTCATTATTTCAACATTATTTTAAGCATTGCAGGAAAATTTTGGTAATACTTCATACACAATTGATTTGCATAGGTACTACAAAAGTAAATACTTACGTACATTTTGTTTAAGCACATCAGGATGCTAATGGAACAAAATTTTCCACTATTCGAATATGATTGGCTCATGTTCATCAATTGAAAAATTTCCTTTGCGGAACTAAAATCAACAAAAAATTACACAACACCCAAATCATTTAGACACGATGAAGAAAGGGCATCTTGCTTTATTCTCATAAAAATTTTTAACCTTCACTATTCAATTCATGTAGAGTATAACCAAAAACATACCCAACACAAGTCTGTTTAGAGACTTGTGTTGGGAGAAGAGTACCCCCAGAGAAAAGGACCATAGTGATGGTGGTAGGGATTCATCCGATGTGCTTGAACTTGAAGGCAGGGCCTTTGTAACAACCTGTAGGGAAGATAACCAATTCGAGGAAGGCCCGTGGATAGTCTTCAATGATTTCAATTGTTTCTTGGAAGGCAATGGGCTTCCCAACCTGACGGAAGAGAAGAAAATAATTAGCTTATTAACCATAGGTGGCTTTCTAAAAATGATAGAAACTCTAAATAATTATGAACAACTTGGTATATTAGAATAACACGCTGGAGCAAATTAAAGTTTAATTTTAAAAAAAAATTTCAATTTCAATCAAGCATAGATGAAGCTCATCATAGTAGTTTTTGTAGGGAGATGTGACTCAGCTAGAATTTTGCCAAATTTAAAGCACTGGAACTGTCACAGGATGTTGAAAGTTGACAATCATTTCCAATTGTATTTATAACAAATAATATTAAAAAAAATGTATCCAATTTACAACCTGCATAGAATGCTGGCTTGTTAAAGTACCAAAATTTCAGTTCAGAAATAAATTAAAAAATTTACTTTAATTCACACTTTTGCATTTCTTATTTTTTATTGTTATATGCCATGAAAACTAAATACTTATGGATTATATTTTTAAAATAGTGCTTCCATACATACAAATCTCACTAACCTCAATAGTGATGAATGAAGTTAGGAAGGAAAATTTTACAATGCAATGCAATACTAACCATTGTTGAAGATTCTGAAGACCCAGCTCTGCAGTTCAGTAGAGACACCTAATGACATTGAGTCACCACTGCTCAAGAAATGCTCTGAAGCACTACAGGGGCAAGAAAACTGCCTTAGGTTTCATTTAAATAATTTTTTCTATAATTGATTCTTCTACACAAACGTCTTTTATGCAAAATAGCCAATTGTTTGAAAACTATCTGAAAAATACACAAAAAGGGATAAAACATTTGGTATAATTTCACAGACTCTGCCTATGACACATGACAGTTAAGAAACAGCCCTAAATGTTAATTATTACTGTTACAGCAAAGTCTACACAAACATACATCTATTCAATATAATGATAATTGATGCTTATACTACAGCATACACTTTACCATTAAGAATGCAATGTTGGATAAATTTACTTTTGTAGATAGATAACAGAATTCTTTTGAATTAAATTTGACGCATAATAGTTTAGAACAGCTGATTTATTCAACTTTTCATAGGGCCACATTCATGACATAACAAAGGAAAACAATATATTACCCAAAGTATAAGATTTTAGGCCAGATTTAAATAGAATTAGCTATTATCATAATTTTAGAAAAAGCTTAAATTAAAGGAATTCACTTTTGGATCCACAAGCAAAAGCAGTTAAAATTTTTAGAAGCCTAACAAGTCCCAGCATGCAATTTTCAGAAATGCGCAAAGAGAAACATAAATGAGAGGAGTTCACCAATGCTTTTTCATAAAATATTTAAACTCGAAACATATATGTAATTGACTCTACATACAGCTATAACTTTTTTACCTACTAATTGGGTCAACAGGGCAGATAAATTTTTGAAACAAGTTGCAATTATGCTTATTTAAAACTACAACTATAAGTTTGTAAATGATTACATATTTCTCCCTGATAATTTTTATATAATAAAATTTCTAATCTGAGGACTTGATTTTAATGTAACCATCAGGGTATAAGAGAAATACAGTATTTTATTGAAATAAAAAAATTTCCACCAAGAAATACAATAAAGGCCACATATTGTGCAAATGAATTTTTGTGGCAATTCTATCATCAAATAAGTAGCTACCATTGTTGAAATACTACTGAAATATTTCCAAAACTTTATTTAGATATCAAAATCACTAAACTTTGATAATTTTATGCATGTTCAGTTTCATTTCAGAGAGGTAATATTTCGATTACATTCACACCAATCAAATCCAAACCTACTTACATACTCAGCCATATCTGAATAAAATGAAATAACCACGTAACGAAGTTCATTTTGGTAAGTAAATGTCCGTGCCACCCTACAATCAACTAAATTTGCACCAAAAACATAATTAAATCGATAGAATTGGAAAAAAACAAATTATTCACTCGCAGCAGAACCACCTTCAACAATACATAAACAAGCAGTGTTCGCTGTTTGATGGAAAGTTCGTGTTCGTGTTTTCCAACACGATGGAAAACACAAACACACCGAAATCTGCGAACTTTTCATCTGTGTTTGTGTTCGCGGACTGCCGAAAAACACGAACTTCGGGCAAAAGATTGATAGTGTGGACGGGCCTTTAGAAGAACGCTACCCTCTTCGGAGGACTCAAGGGCCTCACTCTGGGCGTGACTCTGATTGAGAGAGGATGTTCACCGGAACCTGCCCTAAGGGGTTAGGCTTGGCCTTGACTCTATTATATCAGTGAAGTATTAACGTAAAACAGTCATAAAGCCCATTGTAATTATGTTTCCGGAACCCACGAACAAGGCGAGTATTTTGTTATTACGTGTACCAAAATTTCTTACTTCTAGCCATTCTACGCGTAGGTTTATAGACGCTTGCCTTCAGCATGCGTGCGTTATATCACTTTATATGTAAGCTAGGTGCGTAGATTCGTTTCGAGGTATTAGACGACGTACTGTGTCGGTTACACTTAGTGATTTTGTGACTATCTTTTAACTAATAAACTAATTGATGTGATTCAGCAGTGGTTGCCGCGTGCGATAAAATGAGCGATAAACGATAAATGATAATTATCGCTGAGGTCAAACCTTATATCGTTTATCGCAAAGTTTTCTAAAATAATCGCTCATTCACTTACCGCTAGTCCCAAAAAATGAGGAACGATAAACGATAAATTCAAAGACGACTTTTGAAAAAATTAAAAAAATTTGCACGGCGGCAATAGGTGTGATGCCTGACGTCTTCAGACTTGAAAAACCTCGTATGAGAGCTGCCAAGTGTGTGTGTGTGTGTCTGTGTGTAGCTGGCCAATCACAGCTGCGCATGCTCAGCACTGGAGCGCATGTTCACCGTGTAGCGCATATTCAGCACTGCTGATGACATCCTCAGGCCCAAGCGTGCAAGCATGACCAGCGACAGGTTTGAGAAGCTGGTCTTTACCAAGGGAAACATGCAGCTCCTGCATGCTGTCTTGAGGAGGGAGGGAGAGTCTGACGCAGAGAGAGATACGAGTACTTATGTGGAATAGAACTTGTTGGCCATAGACTGGTTCGTGACAGTTTTTGTTGAGTTTAATTAATTTTCACTGTGGAAAAATAGTTTGTATGCTTTTTTTAATATTTCAACTAGATAAGGGTTCTTATCATTTATCGCTTCTGTTATCGCAAGTAAAAAAATTATCGCTATCGTTTTACCGTTTATCGCTTACCGCAGGTTTAGTTTTGAAATTTGTTATCGTTTATTGTTTACCGCAGGTCGGGGGGAAAATTATCGTTATATCGTTATCGCAAGTTGAAAGAAAAGTTATCGCGGCAACCACTGTGATTCAGGCCTAATAAATTTTCCATTGAGGATGGAGAGAAAGTATCTATTACGTTAGAAAGTTACGCTACCAAATATAACTGATTGAATTAACGTCAATACTTCCTACCTGCTCAAGAAATATCGTTACGACTTACATTCCCTCGCCTGAGTGTGCTGGCAGCGTGTGTATCTATTAATTAACATTATGACATGGATGTTGAAAAGACTCGTCTGACTTTGATTAACTAAAATAAAATGAAGTGGCATAACCAAATGTCACGACCACCACAGATTTACAGTGATGGAACCACAAATAGGCTTGAAACATCGATGCGATATAATCACGTTCCAAAACATGGGTCATAACAACTGATGTGCAGCGGTGGAAATCTTTTTTCAACATAGAGCATTATTACAACTGGTTGCATCTGTGGGATCCTCTTTATAAAAGAGGACCACGACACAGCAGTAAAAGTTGTAGTAGTAATAGTAGTATTAGTAGTATGAGAGTTATATTTTTTAGATGAGTGTACATTTATTCTGTGATGTTCAGCAAAGCAACTTGAGTAGAATTGTTCCTCTTTTAAACATATTAATAATTGCAATGGAGAAGGTGTGATGCATCCATGTGAGACAAACACTGGTTTGTTATTACTTTTCTATTATTTTGTTGGCTGGTCTGTAATTTAATGGTATCAGATTCACGCAATGGATAATTAGTGATGGATAGTTTCCATTGAGCAGGAAATTTGTTGATGGGGTTAGATGTACTTATTTTAAAATAAATTAGCGGAAGCTGTAACAGGGAAGCTGTTTTTTATACATTAATTAAAGGCTCATGCAATCATGTCCAACTGCTTGGTTATTTTTAACGTGAATTGAATTTTTCGTATCTCTATAATACTGATCTCCATTTTAGTCTCCATTTGTTTCTCGTATTAAAGAAAGAAAGGAAATGAAAAAAACACTTTATTTCCAATAAAGATGGTACAATAGTATCATCATTGGTTTTTAAAATATCTTAAAGTTAATACACTTAGATGATACACACACACGAGTATTGTAATACTCATGTCACTAGAAAAGAAATGATTGAGAGCAATGTACTCCTAATCTTGCTTAATCTACATTTGATGATACATGTAATGATAATTATAAGAGATAACACAATTATTAGGGGATGAAACTTTGCTTAGATTTACACCTGTAGATGTGATTGGATGAACACTTTTTCGCCAACTCTTGAGAAGAAAGTATTGAAATCATTCGCTGTTCTTTTAACGGGTTG
Organism: Morinoia aosen; assembly: GCA_030386875.1. NCBI lineage: Eukaryota > Metazoa > Arthropoda > Malacostraca > Amphipoda > Talitridae > Morinoia > Morinoia aosen. The sequence continues at coordinate 28,547,630 of CM059566.1, forward strand.
CCAAAATTATAATAGAAGGCTGTGTTTTTACACCGAGCAACTTCTCTTATGGTTTTCTTATACTCTAGTACAGAGACTTGGAATAAAGGAAAAGAATATATGAAAATTTTTTAATGTTTACAATGTGAATCATAACATATTTTTGCGAGAGCCCCATCACAAATACTACATACGTAAATTTTAACAAGTTGCTTGCGATACGACCCATCGATGGGTCGTATCGCCCATCGATATTTTAAGTTTTAAGTTTTAAGAGCCCTTTAAAATTAATTCTATTTAATGAACCAAGTTAATGTTCAGTGTTTATAAAATTGCTGACGGCTTTTGACTTTAAATTTGAGTTGCATATTGCACTTCAGTTTAACCCGCCGCAGTCAACGTGTCAAATGAAGAAGCACGACAAGCATCACAGGAACTATGGCAGCCCGCTCACTGATGCGATTCGATGCGATGCACCGTGATGCGATGCAATTCGCCTCAGTCGGCAGTGAGCAAGCCAACACAATGCTATTCCTACGGTGCTACAAATGAACCGTGCGATTTCGCAAGGCGTCGCACCAATCGCATCACCTCAGTGGGCGAGCAGCCTATGTTTCGATATGTCTCCTGCTCTACAACATTCAGCTCGCTCGAGAAATTATTCACGTTTACCGTTGGAGATGAAGATAAATTACGAGTATGTGTAACTAAACTGGCCATCACACTGCCCTCACACATGTCATCTGAACGTAATTTCAGAGTCAGAAATCGAGTTCCAATGTCATGTCTTCTGTTCTTTACGAGCTGAGGTCACCATATGTGAAGTGAGTGGGTACAGAAAATGTTGATGTGGTGTAAAGAATGTTGATGTGGTGTAAAGAATGTTGATGTGGTGGAAAAAATGTTGATGTGGTGTAAAGACTGTTGATAGTGATGTAGAGAAAATTGATACTAGTGAAACTTTGTCCCTGTACCGCGCTTGAAACTTTCACGCAGTTCGATCATCGTAGAAATAATATCAATATTGCTTCACGTCAAGCCTGAATCGTAAATTGTGTCAAGCCTGAGCCACCTGATACTAATAATATAAATATAATTTTATGGCATCAGCAAAGTAAGAGAATACACACCAATGAGCGCATTAGATCATGCACTAAGCTGAAAAATTTCCAAGTGCTTTGCTTCGCCAGGCATTCGTCGGTGATGGCTCGACATGCAAAGGATGTTTTTTTGCAATCAAGTCTGATATATATCATATTGTACAATGTTTTTTTCCAAATGCCTTACAACTAACACCATTTCGATACCTGGATAGAGTGGGGAATTGTGGTCTAACGGGGAAAAACACCGGGCGGCACTGCCAGGATTCGAACTGCCGCACCTTCCCGTGAAGGGTACGCTCTTAACCACTTTGCCACGGGGATCACAACACCAACAAAAAGCTTTAGCTGCACTCCAAAAAAATTATAAAAGGTGTGTTATTCTAACAAGCCTGTTATATATCCTCATGCATATTTGGTTTACAAATGACCCACAACTGACGCCATGACCGACAACCCCGGTCGTGACGGAACCCGTTTGTAACCCAGGGTTGTGTGTGTGTGTGCGGGGGATAGGAGCTAATAATTCTTTTCCCTAAAGGGACAAAACAACGGGTTCGTAAATCGAGATTTCTAAGACTTCAACTATGCACATGGGGGCAGAAAGAGATTGCAGGTAGAGAAGAGGTTATTCCTTCACTCACCAATACTCAATACTGATATTCTTTTCACTCATCAACACAATACTTATATTGCATCACTCACCAATTCCCATTATGAACTGATGGCTATTGCTTAACGTTGAAAGTTCAGATGAGTCCGTAAGGCCAGGTATTGTTTCTGCTTCAGCCATTGAGTTCCGTTTGCGGTGAGTGAAGCAGCGACCTTACTTATATACTCCTCCTGTGGTTGGTATCGGTGATACGCGATGGAGGAGTTGGAACTTCTTCTTGAATGAATTTACATTGAAACACATAAATATTACTGAACAGTTGCGTGACTCGAATGGAGATTTGAGGGGTAACTAAGGTAGGACAATACAAGTCTAAGCATTGCACATGTTACTAAGTTGATTAAAACAGAATCGTTACACTATTCAAAACGACAGATTTACTTTGCTCTATGTAACAAAAATACTTTAGAAGAAAATATTGAAATATACAGGCAAATTATTGCCAGGACGCGTCACAGCGTCACAAGGACGCGTCACAAGAACGCGTCACGGCGTCACAAGACGAGTCACAGTGTCACAAAACGCGTCACGGCGTCACAAGTACGCGTCATAGCGTCACAAGACGCGTCACGAGAACGCGTTTGTTATGCTTCTCCGCATAACTGTGTACGGAACATCGCTAAGAATCTGGAGAAGCGTTGTCTGGCCTACAACGTAATCCTTAATGATTCTAAAAGACCAAATATTAAGTCTGATTTCTGCGAGAAAGCATTGCAACGTTAAATTCAAGAACAGTCGACTCGTCGGGAACGATATTCGAATGCCGAGAAAACATGTAACGAACCAACACGCCAAGGGAAGATGCCAAGGACCTCAACGAGTGTCTTCTTTGCTTTAATTCATAATGTTTTACATTGTTTTATGGGGATTTTTATATAGTAATAAGTGTAAGGTTAATGAGGTATATTTTCTATTCGATAACAGGGATATATTACGGTCATATTTGTAACCTTGTGAGGTCGTTATTCAAAGTTGGCATCTTAAAGCGATGCCGAACGCGGGTTGCCTGAGGGCAGTGCTGCCAGCGCTAGGTTTTTAAACCTAGATCTAGGTTTTTTAGCTTCAGGCTAGGTTTCTAGGTTTTTTCTTCGAGAAGCTAGTCAAATCTAGGTTTTTTGAATGGGAATGCATTAAACACAAAAATCAAAACAAGAAATGAGGCTTACAACACAATTTTGCATATGAAAATTAAGTATCCCTACGTAACAGATATACAATAATATTATAAATGTCGAGAAAACGGAAATATTACTCGTTTCAGGCAACGAGTTTTTAACAGAGTGACCATTTAAATCGTGTCTTAGAAGCGTGAGTCGCTATTGTAGTCACTGTATTGTAAGGTGGAAGGCTGTCCGCACTGTTCGCGAGGTTAATATCGTCGTTGTGTTTTGTTTGCTTGTTTTTGCCTATTCTTTATAATTAGTTGGTATAAACAGTGCAGCGTGGAATCATGAGCGATGAATCTCCAAAGAACAAAAGGAAAACATGGTACGTACAGTCTTTCAGAGATGAATGATTACGAATGACTGGTTGCAAAGAGACATAGATAATAAAGAATTCTGCGATTGTAAATGCTGCTCAGCTACGCTAAAAATACAACCAAGTCTGTGCTACTAACTCACATAAATATAGAAAAACACCAAAAATCTTTTGAAATTACCAAATCTAACGTACGTTTTAAAGAATTTTTTTATAGTTCTAAACCTGAAACTGATAAAATTGCTACTGCCGAAGCATTGATTGCAGGTTTTTTCGAGTACCATGCCCTTTTTCACATATAGATCATTTTCTTGGAGATTGCATGTGAGCTTTCAGTGACAGTACTATTGTCAAGGAGATTGACTTTAAAAGAACAAAGCGAGATTAAATGTATAATTCAAGACGTAATTGCGCACTAATAAAAAATGAGCTAAACACTTGTAGGAAACAAAAAAAATGTGTGACAATTTATGAGAGCATGAGTGTATTTGTAACGCAAATGTTAGCTATTGTGGTGAGGTATGATATATAGGTCCAGGTGACAACAAATTTTTCAAACCCGTAGAAGATATATTTCTAGGTGGGCGAACGCTGGCATTGTTGGAGCAAGAACCCCTTTCCATTAATGAAATCATCAGCAAATTTAGAAAAAGGCTGTGTGCATTTTTTAACAGCATTTTGGGTTAAAATTAAAAGAAGATTTTCTTTGGATGAGGAAGCATTACTGCGCAAGTTAAAATCTTAAGCCCTAAAGCTTTACCAGCTAATGATGCATCGATATCCATTGCAACATTGGCGGCGCAGGTAAAAAATCTGGTAAATCAAAGCAAATTAGATGATCTTGACGATGAATATTGAAGCTTCAGAATGACTAAAGACTTGCACTGCACAGTGAACACCGAAAATGTCAGTATTCCTGAATTTTGGTAAAACATTCGACTCATAAAAGATAGTCTTGACCAACCCAGCTATGAAAAATTATCCAAATTTATGACTAGTTTAATTTTTATGCCGCATTCCAGCTTGCGCTGAGAGAATTTTCTCATAAGTTTGTCATATACTTCTTTTCTTTAGAATCCAAATTCTAGGGTTTTCAAATTTTTGCGTCTTTTCAAGTCTAATCTTCAAATCAAAGGAGTTTTTTTCCGAAAGAAAACACGATTCATTCAACGTGGCCACGTCGTTTTTACTTGTTATAATGAAAGATGTACACAAAATATGACAATGGGGTAGATGGGACTAGCAAATATAGGAACAATTGCTACATAAGTCTTACGCAACTTGAGTATGCAGCGGTGACGAAGTTCTATAATAAGGTCTCGAATTGTACGTTAAATTATTACGTGAAATTAACACAGAGTCAGAGTCAAATACGGAGTGCCTCGCCGTATGCAAATTTAACACATCTAATGAGGTGGCACGATGAGACCTTCTAGCGTCGGAGTTTCGCTCTATAATGATGATGCCCTAGCCCTCGTCGTACCCTTTAAGTAGACTCGCGCCGTGACCGTTACTTCTGGAGCACGCAGCAAAATGCCGCAGCTGAATACCCCAGTCGTCGCTTAGGCCCAGCCGCACTCTCGGGTAGTGCCCGCCGTTGCCATCTACTGTTGCCGTCCGCTGCCACACTGGTGCCACGTTGGTGCCACGCCGGTGCCATGCTGTTGCCATGCTGCCACGCTGCCCCTGGGAGCCGGTGTTGCCTCTTTTTTTGTAACGGTCGAGCCCTCGCTGGGTACACATCGACATCTGGCGCGTTGTATACTGCTGAGCTTTGAGATTTCCTGATAGCAGAGTTCGGTGTAAGCTCTCACGTCCAACCGCCTTTTACTCTTTTTTGTGGTGAAAACTTAACGGTTCGTACACGGGACACAACAGTTAATAGTGTAAAAACGTCGCAGACGAAGTCCATGAAAGCTATTACAACCAGAGACCGAATTCTGGGTGTACAATTAACATCTGAAGAAGCATGGTCAATCATGCCCTCACGTGAGAGCCAAACAGAGAAATGCATGAGGGAAAAGTCGTCATTTATGAGGGAAATTACGAAGACCAATACATATTGCGATAAGTAAACTATTATTTACATTGATTTTGTATTATTTGTGTGTCACAAGTAAAAGTTTATTGTCAAAAAATACATTTTAGTAGGCTAGGTTTTTTTGTTCAAATCTAGGTTTTTTCCCAAGTTTGACCTAGGTTTTTCAAAAAGTAGTCGCTGGCAGCACTGCCTGAGGGAGAGAGCGGCAGTCTGGGCGAAGTCACCACCGAGAGCAGTCACGCACGAGATTATACTCATCTTCCTTGGCCCAGTTGGGCCGGGGGCCTTGCCTCTCATAATAATACGATCTATTTAAAAGCTATTTAAACGACTCCAGTGACATTCATCTGTGAATAAATTATACTTTGAGTTTGTGGCAACATAGCCCCAGCTGTCAACTTTGTCTGTCAACTCCCGACCAAATATGGCGGTTGCCGCTCCAGCGTGCCGGCAAGACGACGCTCGGTCTGCCAACCCTGACCTCCGAACCTCAGTTAAGTCTCTTTCTGATATTATATCGATCTGAGTTCCCTCTCACGCTTCTAAGTATATTAGGTTTCGAATGCGTAAATCTCGTACGTTCAATTAGTTTGCGTATTTTCGATGATTAATGTCTTGATAATTTCTTTTGTTCAATAGCAAATTTCTTTAATGTCCTTGTGTTCTTCATTTCCTTCAGATAGATAGGAAGAGATGATATGATTTAGAAAGAAAAGATAATGTTTGGAGCCATGAAACACGGCTAAAATGCACAATCAATTTATGGCCTTATGCCGCTCTTAACGCTTACCGAAGATTGAATTAAATGTTTATTCAGATGAAATCTGAATTGGTGGCAGTTTACCTTGAAATTTATAACTAGAAAATAGAAGAATTGTGACAAATAATGCATTCGTAAGTGTCACGGAACTAAGATCATAGAACATCGGCAGTAATCAAAAGATGTGAAAAAAGAGATGATAAGAAACGGAGAAATAATGCCATCACCACGAGGAAGTCGTAACAATGATGTGACAACGGCGGGATAAATAAAATACTAGAAGCGTAATACGTCACGGCGTCACAAGACGCGTCACAGTGTCACAAAACGCGTCACAGCGTCACAAGACGCGTCCTAGCGCCACAAGACGCGTCACAGCGTCACAAGAACGCGTCACAGCGTCACAAGACGCGTCCTAGCGCCACAAGACGCGTCACAGCGTCACAAGAATGCGTCACAGCGTCACAAGACGCGTCACAGCGTCACAAGACGCGTCACAGCGTCACAAGACGCGTCACAGCGTCACAAGACGCGCCACAGCGTCACAAGACGCGTCCTAGCGCCACAAGACGCGTCACAGCGTCACAAGAACGCGTCACAGCGTCACAAGACGCGTCCTAGCGCCACAAGACGCGTCACAGCGTCACAAGAATGCGTCACAGCGTCACAAGACGCGTCACAGCGTCACAAGACGCGTCACAGCGTCACAAGACGCGTCACAGCGTCACAAGACGCGTCAAAGCGTCACAATGGCGCGTCACAGCGTCACAAGACGCGTCACAGCGTCACGAGATGTGTTGCAGCGTCACAAGGACGCGTCACAGCGTCACAAGACGCATCATAGCGTCACAAGGACGCGTTACAGCGTCACAAGACGCGTCACAGCGTCACAAGACGCGTCACAGCGTCACAAGACGCGTCACAGCGTCACAAGACGCGTCCTAGCGCCACAAGACGCGTCACAGCGCCACAAGACGCGTCACAGCGTCACAAGAACGCGTCACAGCGTCACAAGACGCGTCACAGCGTCACAAGACGCGTCACAGCGTTACAAAACGCGTCACAGCGTCCCAAGACGCGTCACAGCGTCACAAGACGCGTCACAGCGTCACAAGACGCGTCACAGCGTCACAAGACCCTTCACATCGACACAAGACGCGTCACAGCGTCACAAGACGCATCACAGCGTCACAATACGCGTCACAGCGTCACAAGACGCGTCACAGCGTCACAAGACGCGTCACAGCGACACAAGACGCGTCACAACGTCACAAGACGCGTCACAGCGTCACAAAGACGCGTCACAGCGTCACAAGACGCGTCACAGCGTCACAAGACGCGTTACAGCGACACAAGACGCGTCACAGCGTCACAAGACGCATCATAGCGTCACAAGGACGCGTTACAGCGTCACAAGACGAGTCACAGCGTCACAAGACGCGTCACAGCGTCACAAGACGCGTCACAGCGTCACAAGACGCGTCACAGCGTCACAAGACGCGTCCTAGCGCCACAAGACGCGTCACAGCGCCACAAGACGCGTCACAGCGTCACAAGAACGCGTCACAGCGTCACAAGACGCGTCACAGCGTCACAAGACGCGTCACAGCGTTACAAAACGCGTCACAGCGTCCCAAGACGCGTCACAGCGTCACAAGACGCGTCACAAGACGCGTCACAGCGTCACAAGACCCTTCACATCGACACAAGACGCGTCACAGAGTCACAATACGCGTCACAGCGTCACAATAACGCGTCACAGCGTCACAAGACGGGTCACAGCGTCCCAAGACGCGTCACAGCGTCACAAGACGCGTCACAGCGTCACAAGACGCATCACAGCGTCACAATACGCGTCACAGCGTCACAAGACGCGTCACAGCGTCACAAGACGCGTCACAGCGACACAAGACGCGTCACAACGTCACAAGACGCGTCACAGCGTCACAAAGACGCGTCACAGCGTCACAAGACGCGTCACAGCGTCACAAGACGCGTCACAGCGTCACAAAACGCGTCACAGCGTCACAAGGCGCGTCACAGCGTCACAAGACGCGTCACAGCGTCGCAAGACGCGTCACAGCGTCACAAGGACGCGTCACAGCGTCATAAGATGCATCACAGCGTCACAAGACGCGTCACAGCGTCACAAGACGCGTCACAGCGTCACAAGACGCGTCACAGCGTCACAAGACGCGTCACAGCGTCACAAGACACGCCACAGCGTCACAAGACGCGTCACAGCGTCACAGCGTCACAAGGACGCGTCCCAGCGTCACAAAAACGCGTTACAGAGCGGACACCTCGTGTGTCCAGACACAATGAGCCCCCTGAGGCACGTTTCGTGGTACACGTGCCGGCACACCGTGACACGGCCGCTGCTCAGGCGCTCCAGGCACACGGCGCACGTGCCCTGACGAGCGCAGTCCTGCACGTGTGACAAAATTTTTTTTTTTTGCAAACGATGTTTTAGTCCAGACAAGCCTGACACACATCATCTTGTACATTGTTTTTTCAAATGCCTCACAACTAACACCAGGACGCAGTGAAGGTTACCCCCGGTCAAGCCGGTACCCATTTCCGACACCTGTGTAAAGTGGGGAATTGTGGCTGAGTTCTCACTCTTCCCAACGGAGAGAAACACCGAGCAGCACTGCCGGGATTCGAACTAACACCTTCCCGTGAAGGGCGCGCTCTTAACCACTCAGCCACGGTGACGCACCGTATTTCATATTCATGGAGTACGTAAATGACATGCTGGGTGCATAGTTCTCGTTTTGCAAAAAAAATATTATGTGAACATTACCGACTGACATTGGTTGTAAATTTTCCAGGGATGTTGAATAACCGATTTTAAACTACTTGTAAACATGGATATCATTACAGTATTATTAAAAACAAATCACGCGCCGTGTTTAATATTTATAGAATATGGCATAAGTAACGAACCAAGTTGGCAATTCTCGTATCGGCCAAAGTCCGTGTCGCATCACGCTCAGGCACTAACGTAGCACATCAACAATTGTCAACTTTCACACACAAAAACATTTGAGTTAAAAAAATACCACTTACATTCAAGTTTGTGAAATACCTCTTGCATTCAAGTTGATGAAAACCTTTTATATTCAAGCTGACAAAATACGTCTTAAGTTATTTGACCGTTTTTTTTGCACTCTTGGGAATACCAGAGCCGAGATCACTTTTTTTCGCCATGCTGACGCTAATAGTCAATAAGTGTAATCGACGTCAGTGGTTGCCGAGATAACTTTTTTTTCAACTTGCGATAACGATAGAACGATAACTTTTTCCCCCAACCTGCGATAAACAACAAACGCTAAAAAATTTCAAAACCCAACCTGCGGTAAGCAATAAACGGTAAAACGATAGCGATAATTTTTTTACTCGCGATAACAAAAGCGATAAATGATAAGTACCTTTATTTAGTTGAAATATTAAAAAAAACATACAAACTATTTATCAACAGTGAAAATTAATTAAACTATACAAAAACTGTCACTGCAACCAGTCTATGGCCAACAAGTTCTATTCCACATGAGTACTCGTATCTCGCTCTCCGTCAGACTCTCCCCCCCTCCTCTCCCTCCTCAAGACAGCATGCAGGAGTTTTTCAGGTCTGAAGACGTCAGGCGGGCTGTTGTGACTATTGCCACCGTGCAAATTTTTTTAATTATTACAAAAGTCGTCTTTGAATTTATCGCTTATCGTTCCTCTTTTTTGGGGACTAGCGGTAAGTGAATGAGCGATTATTTTAGAAAACTTTGCGATAAACGATATAAGGTTTGACCTCAGCGATAATTATCATTTATCGTTTATCGCTTAATTTATCGCACGCGGCAACCTCTGGTAATCGTACATATACTGCACAAAAAAACGGTTACTGATAATATCCGTTGCAGCGCGTGTGTAGTTTTCTCTCTTTAAATCCCTCTTGACTAAAAATCTTCCTGTAAGATATTTTTGAAACTAATGCTGTTCATTTCTTGTATCAACTTTAGAGGAAATAAACCAATTTCTTTTTTCTTGACAAGAAATAAACCGATTTCTTTCTCCTTGACATGAAATGACCCGATTTCTTTCTTCTTGATAAGAAATAAACAGATTTCTTTCTTTTCGACAAGAAATAAACCGATTTCTTTCTCCTTGACAAGAAATGACCCGATTTCTTTCTTCTTGATAAGAAATAAACCGATTTGTTTCTTTTTGACAAGAAATTAACCGATTTTTTTCTTCTTGACAAGAAATAAACCGATTTCTTCCTTTTGTTTCTTCTTGAATTCCGCTAAACTCTAATACTTCAGAATATCAGGGGATTACCACCCGGTTTAGGTCAAGACGATTTTTAAATGCACCCGTCGTAGTGACTGAGATATGTTTCATTGGAGCTGGCTCCTGATTCTCGGTTACTTCTACACACAGCCCTGACACACCTGCACACAGCCCTGACACACCTGCACACAGCCCTGACACACCTTCACACAGCCCTGACACACCTGCACACAGCCCTGACACACCAGCACACAGCACACAGCCCTGACACACCTGCACACAGCCCTGACACACCTACACAGACAGCCCTGACACACCTGCACACACAGCCCTGACACACCAGCACACAGCCCTGACACACCTGCACACAGCCCTGACACACCTGCACACAGCCCTGGCACATCTGCACACAGCCATGATATACCTGCACACAGCCATGGCACACCTGCACACAGCCCTGACATACCTGCACACAGCCCTGACACACCTACACACAGCCCTGACACACCTGCACACAGCCCTGACACACCTGCACACAGCCCAGACACACCCGCACACAGCCCTGACACACCAGCACACAGCCCTGACACACCTGCTTACAGCCCTGGCACATCTGCTCACAGCCATGATATACCTGCACACAGCCATGACACACCTGCACACAACCCTGATATACCAGCACACAGCCCTGACACACCAGCACACAGCCCTGACACACCTGCACACAGCCATGACATACCTGCACACAGCCATGACACACCTGCCCACAGCCCTGACACACCTGCACACAGCCCTGATCACACCTGCACACAGCCCTGACATACCTGCACACAGCCCTGACACACCTGCAAACAGCCCTGACACACCTGCACACAGCCCTGACACACCTGCACACAGCCCAGACACACCCGCACACAGCCCTGACACAGCTGCACACAGCCCTAACACATATATACACACCTGAACTCCAGCTTTCCTAAACCTACACAGCTGGTTCCCGTCCAGCTGGCGGCAGGTGGTGCAGTCGTGGTGCAGCTGCAGGAGTGGCAGCACCACGTTGCTGTAGATGGCAACCAGCGTTGCCACCACGCCTGCCACTTGCCACCAAGACGTGTCTGCACATTGAGAGGTGTGTCTGTTTATTACATTCAAGCGTGATTAATGCTATATAATGAAACGTCAGGTGTCTCATTAAGTTTATAAATAAATAAGCATATTGTAAGTTATGACTTGGGTCCCATCAAGTTACAACTCGAACCCACCTTGAAGTGGAAGGAGTGCACAGGAGTGGCGCCACAAGTACGCCCCCAGCAGGAGGAGCGAGGCAGCGGGGGGCGCAGCGGTCACCACGAGGGACAACACATCTTCCCCCAGCAGCAGGACATCCAAGGGCGACGCCCACAACACCGGCAAGGGGGGCGCTGTGTACGTATTGCTGTGTACACATGCTGTCGTGTGCGCAGCATCCAGCACAAGCAATGCTCCAATGAATTAATAATCACTTATATGTGTTGTCAAAATGATTCAAAATTATTAATAATTAGTACTGTAATTATAATTGTTCTATACGGTGCCTTACTGATAATGTTTACACACACACACCACTTACATACACATTTCAGAGTCATACCATTAAAGGTCTATCATGTTATCTTACCTTCTCCGTTATTTCAATGCAATTTGCGCTAAACATATTCTCCTCTTCCTTTCAATTCCCCTTTATTGCAAGTTCGGTAGCTCTAAGATTTGACCTCGGGACCCGTTATATTTGTATAGAAAGCAAGCTCGTTGCTACTAAGCCGCAGGGCCCTGATTGTAGTGAAGACGTGTCATGGTTGAGTTAGATTTGTTTTCTACAAGCAGACTGTAAGAAAGAAGAAAGAAAGAAAGAAAAAACTTTATTTCCAATAGAGATTGTACAATATTACAATCGTTGGTTTTTAAATATCTTAAAATTAATACACTTAGATGATACACACACACGAGTATTGAAAAACTCGTGTCACTAGTCGAAAATAAATGATTGAGGGCAATGTACTCCTAATCTTGCTTAATCTACATTTGACAATACATGTAATGATAATTATAAGAGATAACGCAAATTCATGGACGATGCATTTTCATTGTGGGGTGAAAAAACTTTTGACAGTTTACATGTACATGACATAAAACTTCGCAATTATTGATGCCAGGAAATAATATATGAATCGCTTGTTTCGGCAAATGTTCAAAAGTGTCATTTTAAGGAAGCATGAAAAAAAAATATATAAATACAAATCCATATACATATATATACGTACATATATATACATACATACACACACACATACAGATATATATATATATATATATATGTACGCATAAGCATGAGGACCAAGAAGATTATAAGTTTTGTATTTCTAATTCAACAATTTTAACATAACGGTCGTTAGTTAATAAGCATTTTATTTAAATATAAATGGATGATCGTACAACAAATGTATAGTTTGTACATGAATGCTTTGCAATAATAAAGAGATGACGAGTTAGGTAATGTTACAAGTTGAGAGTGAACAGAAAATGACCATTATCTCTAGTAAAATGCTAGTTGTCAGTTTAGTACACACATATGTGCACACATACATGTAAATATATACACATATATGTACACATAAAAAAGAAAAAAAAATGGTTTATTTCCAATAGAGATGGTACAAAAGTACCATCATTGGTTTTTAAAATATCTTAAAATTAATACACTTAGATGATACACACACACGAGTATTGAAAAACTCGTGTCACTAGTCAAAAGAAATGATTGAGGGCAATGAACTCCTAATCTAGCTTAATCTACATCTGATAATACATGTAATGAAAATTGTAAGAGATAACACAATTTCATGGACGATGCATTTTCATTGTGGGGTGAAAACACTTTTGACAGTTTACATGTACATGACATAAGACTTCGCAATTCTTGACGCCAGGAAATAATATATGAAATAGCTTGTTTCGGTCAATGTTTACAAGTGTCATTTTGAGGAAGCATAAAAAAAGAAAAATATATATGAATATATACCCACATACACACATATGTACATATACGTATGCATGTGTGTATATATCCATACACACACTCACACACATACACACACACACACATATATATACACGCGTTTTACGGCCATGTGTGTGCCTAGGTTACGAAAAACACCGGTTTCGTTAACATGGACACACACGTGTGTACATATAAGCAAGAGGACCAAGAAGATTATAGGTTTTGTATTTCTGATTCAACAATTTTAACATAACGGTCATTAGTTAACAAGCATTTTATTTAAATATAAATGGATGATCGCACAACAAATGTATAGTTTTTTCATGAATGCTTCACAATACTAAAGATATGACGAGTTAGGTAATGTTACAAGTTGAGAGTGCACTGAAAAAAAGACCATTATCTCTAGTAAAATGCTAGTTGTCAGTCTAGTACACACATATATGCACGTATACATGTAAATATTTACACATACACATGCACACATATACCCACGCACATATTTACACCTGACTCGTAAGCATACGCAAATGCATTTCTATACATCGAGGCAATACATACGCATTCTACAGAGTGTCATACGCATAGCGTGGACACGTATACACATTTACACAAGTAAGCATGTGCGCAAATATCAGCGTAAACTAGTCAGTATAAACCAGAATTCCAATCGAGGGAAACGGAGAAAATATCTTTTATTATAGCATGAATTTTATAAAATTTCGTACTAAAAATAGTGGCACAAAACAGTCTACTTAAGTCAGAAACATGAAAACGATTGTGGGACGTGAATAAGAAAGAAAACCTTAATGTCCTATAATGGTTTCATATTAGAAAAAAAAAATCACATTATCTTTGAAATATGGCGCAAATTGTCGTCAATTGATAAACAAACATAGGTGTCACATTATTATAAGCATATAACTATAGGCCGAATAAGTATATTACTGCAGTATAAATGGATGATCACACAACGAATTAATTTTTTTTTTTACATGGATGCTTTACAATTTCATATTAGAAAAAATACATTATCTTTGTAATATGGTGCAGAATGTCTGTAATTGATCAACACACACACACATAGGTACCATGACGGTCTAGTTTGATGCTTGCACAGAAACGGAGAGGAATGACATAAAATGCACCTTCGAATGGTTCATCTACTCTAGTGCACACAGTTGTACGTGCACATCTACACACCCATATGCGCACATACACCTATATACGTACACACATATACAAGTAAGCATGTTTGCAAATGACAACGTATAGGCGGTCAAATCATAATACCTACGCATACTTCAAAACTGTTGTTTGATGTCTTGAATTATAACACAATGAGCGAGGGAGATTGTTCAGCAATGGAGATACCAGGTAAATGAGATTCGTCAGTACTCATTCAGTATGTTCTGTAACTAAGGATTATTATTGAGACACAAGATGACGAGTTATTTTGGCTTTAAATTCTCTCGGTCTTTGAGGGACTTTAATACTCAGGGGAAGTTTGTTCCACAGTAAGGCGCCTGATATGGACAGAGCCTTCTGCCCTAAGTGAGATGAACGATAGTTGACTAAGACATTATTGTTTCTGTTCGGTTTTTGATTGGTTACAGTGGGTGGATGGAAACGCACTATCTCAGCATTGCTCTAAGGAAGATATAACGAGGAGAATACGTATTGGGCCTTCTGCATGAGGAGCCTTTCTTGGATAGGGATCCAGCCGAGTTTATTGAGGAGAGGGGTTACTTGATCACGTCTTTTGAAATTACCGTTGCATACCACCTTGGCTGCAAAATTCATGCATTTTTGTAAGTCCCTTTGAAGGTATTGAGGTAAGTCTCCCCATACTAGGCTGCAGTAGTCAATGCGCGATAACACAAGGGATTGAATGGCTAATAATCTGAATTTTTCGTCTAGCATACTTTTTATTCGATGAAAAAACATTAAAGTTCCGTAGATTTTGTTGCAAGTAGTCTCAACGTGAGATTTGAAGGACATATTTCTATCGAACCAGATACCTAGATTTTTAACTTTTTCTGATGCATTAATTTTATCATTTCCAACTGCAAGAGTAAGATCTGAAGTTTTTTTAATTGCATCTTTGGATCCAAAAATGATGCATTGTGTTTTGTTAGCATTTAATTTGAGACCATTTCGGTCGTACCATGATTTCAGGCTAGTCAGTAAAGTTTCGGCTTTAATTTGCGTCTGTGGTATTTCCGATACAGAACTTGTTATTGCAATTTGAACATCATCTGCATACATAGAGATCCGTGTGTTAGAAGGCATTGGAGGGAAATCATTAATGAAAATAGAAAACAGTAGCGGACCAAGAATGGATCCTTGGGGAACACCAAAATTGTTTTGAATGAATGGGGACAATTTGTTTTCTATGCGGACTGCATGAGATCGATTTGACAAGTAACTTTCAAACCATTGCGTGTCTATTCCCAAGTTCAGTATTTTACGTAGAAGTCTTTCATGTTGGACGCTATCGAACGCCTTAGAGAGATCGAGTAGTAGCAAGAGTGTTACATTCTTTTGATCGATGTCACTGTATATTTTTTCAGATATATTGAGCAGAGCGTCTTGAGTGCTAGTATTTCTTCTATAGGCATATTGATTTTGGTGGAGTAAATTTGACTCGTCCAGGTGAAATGACAGTTGATTTGTCACCACTTTCTCCAGTTGTTTGGACATGACAGGCAAAAGACTGATGGGCCTGTAGTTTGATGCTGTATTTAGGTCACCACTTTTGTGCAACGGTCTAATAATGGAGTGTTTCCATTGGTTTGGAAACGTATTGGTTACTATTGATGTATTAATTATCAGACGAATCCATGGTGCTGTAACAGGGAAACTGTCTTTGATATATTGAAGACTGATACCATCATGTCCAACTGCCTTTGGGTTTTTTAGTGAGTATAAGATGTTTCGTAACTCTGGTAAATCGACAGGGCGTGGTCTCCACTTGACATCAGTCCTCGAGGGTGCAGTGGGGCATGAATTTTCAATTGTCGTTTCATCTGGATTGGTACACACCTCACTGAAAACTTGAGCCCCTACTTTTGAAAAGAATGTGTTGAAATCCGTGGCTGTTGCCAAGGGATTTTCAAAATTACTTATGCGATCTAAATTTTTATATGGGGCTACCTCACTAATGATTTCCCAAGTTCGCTTCGGGTTATTTTTGGCCGTTATCAGTGCCTGGTGGAAGTGAGTTTGTTTCGCTTCAGTGATTTTCTTTCGAAGAATTTTTTCATGTTCTTTATATCTCTTGTATAAGGTACTGTTTGATCTATTGTTTTTGTACTCTCGCAAGTTAGCTTTCTTTATTCTGCTCATCTCTTTAACTTCGTCAGTGATCCAAACAGTTCGTTTTGGCTTGGTTTTTTTGGTGACGTAAGGTGCACATTCGTCGAGAGCTGCTGTGAAGTTCTCGTTGAAAATTGACACTTGTATATCAACATCGTCAGATTGCATCATTTTCTGGAATTCGGTAGACCTATCGAGTAGTTTTTCTTGAAATAGTTCTGCTGAATAGTGCCTTTTCGAGCGATAGGTCATTAAGCGGTATTTTTGTCTTTCCTTCGCAATATTAATTTCACATTCTATAGAGTGGTGATCGGAAATAGAAGGTGATATTACTGTACTAAGTATTGCGGTGGGATTATTTGTGATTGCTAGATCGAGGAGAGTTGCAGAGATTTTAGTGATGCGAGTAGGTTCTTTGACCATTTGTGATAAGCTTAGTTTATACAATAGTTTGCTTAGCTGATTGTTTTTATCCGTTAGGTCAACATTGAAATCTCCGAAAGCAAAGAATGATCTTTTTGCCTGAAGGATTTCTTTGAAGGTTTCCTCAATGAAATCTAGTGTTCGATTTAGGGGAGACGATGGGTGCCGGTAAAGGCTGCCAATGATTATTGATTTGTGTTTATTTATTTGCACTTCTAACCAAACCATTTCAATGCCTTCGCAAACTTTATTCACTAGTAGTGAAGATGTTGAGTACATTTCTTTCACAAAAATACAAGATCCACTACCTCGGCCGGTTTTAGCGCCATCGTAGCGGTACAACACGTAATCAGGAATGTTAAAAAATGAACTTTGGGTTCGTGAATCAAACCATGTTTCTGAGACACACAAAATGTCAATTTTTTCAGTGACCAACATTACTCTGATTTCATCCAATTTACCATTCAGGCTTCGAGCATTTACATGCTTAATTTTGATTTTACCTATATTAGCACTCTTTTTAAAGGTAGCGAGGTTACTACTATCTCTACTATCTTCAGGGGATTTATCGATTTTGTTTAAGTTGCCCAGGGTGTTTGGCCCAGCATCTGCTATGTAAGAAAGTCTACTATTTGGCTGGGCAGCGGCACTTTGTCAAGATGAGGTAACCCCGGTCTGATTTTTGCCTTGTGTGACAAGAGCACTGTAGTGATCGTTTTTACGATGGAGCAGTAGTGGAGGGTTATTATTTGATAACTCTGAAATGGGAACGACTGATATTTTCAAAACACAATGATCTTTTTCATCCAGGACGAGAAGTTTTTGGCCTGTCACATTTGAAATAATTAGTGGTATAAGGTCTACAGCAGCTTGGTCAAAATGTTTTTCGTCAATGTAATTATCTATGAGGTTTTGCATGTCGCCACTGTTCTTGTCAAAAAACTTAGCATATGTGCTGTAGTTTGCTTTACTCACTGTTTTGATTGCAGCCTTTAGGGAATTGTAATTCCATTTTGATGCTGGTTGTTTTGTAAGTAGATGAGCTACTGCGTGGAGGAGGCAGTGTCCATCGGCTTTGGTGGGAATCAGTTTTATGTTCCATGATCGTTTCAATTCATCCATTGTGGAATTCATGCGTTCACAAATGGGGCTGGAGACGTTTTTTTTCGCACTTTTTTCATCATTAAGAGGTTCTGAGAGGTGCGGGGAATTTACGTTTTTCTGGCTCTGAATTCCTGTTCTGTGGTGATTTCTCGTATGGGGATTTGCAGAGAACTGAGAAATGCTCGTGTCAATTATATTTTTCTGGTGATGATTGTGCATACCGTTGGGTAGTGGATTTTCCATCGATTGTCGACTGCAATTTTGCAGCGATTTCTTTCTTCCTACTGATTTTACTGCTTCCGAGTATGTGATTGGATGTTGATTTATACTCGTGTCTGAGAGGGGCTTTTCATCCTCTTCATCAGCATTGGATAGCAATGAAAACCTATTTTTTGTTGGCACTCCGCAGTTGTTTGTGGCGGATGCAGGAGAGGGCTTGTTATATGAGGGCAAACATCGGGAGGAGAGGGGAGGAGAGGGTTTGTTATATGAAGGCAAACATCGGTTTATGCTGCTGGAGGTTTCACGTGGATAGGCGGTCAACTTAGAACAATCATTCAACTCATTTTGCTGTTTTGAATAATCATTAGAGTATTCAATTTCTTCATTCAGATCATGGGAGTTTCTGACACAGGAGATAAAATGTGAAGTTAGTCTCAAAGGTGATTTTAGAGCAATTTGTTGAAGAAAATGATGCGTGTCTTCTCGCGTAACGGGCCAAGTGCGGACATTGTTGTAAGCTTCATCAACAGGACCGGTTTTTACATTTGCTCGCAGCGGAATCAGTTTAAGACCAATTTTTCTGCATAGGCTCGATGCCATGTACAATTGCTGCCCACTGCAGGCACTCACCACATAAATACGAGAAAGAAGATTCTTTGTCCTGATCAAATTTTTTAATTTCGTGAGATTTTGGGACGAGAGGCTCAAACCTTTGAAACTAATTATATAGTTCCTGAAAGGAGGTGCGCGTTCAATCTCATCATAGAGATCATTTAGACGTTCCGAAGTTATGGTCTGAATCCTGCATGCACTATCAATGTCATCTCTGTTGATTTTTGTGAGACTATTGTCTCCAACGAGAAAAGTGTCTAAAGGGGATTTCGCATAAGGATGGTTACTCGCAGCTACCACTGGCGTAAAATCATGAGCGCTGATACGATAATTTAAAGCAAAAAGCTGTTCTGTAATCACTTGAATATTTGATACAGTGGAAGAAATCGACGCTGGGCTTGGGGGACAATTTTGTCTCAAAGCTTTATTGAGAAATGCAGCTGTAAGAGACAGCGTGTTATTTATTTCGTGAATAGTTTGGGAACTGGTCATTTGGAGAGGATGTAAGTACCCATCAAAAGCGGTAACAGGTCTGGTTGTATTTTTCTCCACTGAAAATCTTACGTTATCCTCGCAGTTTACGCTCTGAGGTATTTTACTGCCAGTATTAGCTGCTTCGTATGCATTTTCAAACATAACTTCGCCACCTGAAAGGTCTACACACAATTTATCATTAAAATTATAATTAAAATTACCCCTATTACTCTCTGACTGGTTGCACACATCCAAAATTTTATCGCGTTCTAACGATGACGTTGGTGTTTCCGTCGGCGGTGAACGATTTTGAGCTTTCTCAGTGACGCAGGGCAGGGGCGACGTCGCCATGACGCAATCGTTTCGGCGAGACGAAGGAGCTAGCAGTGCTGTGGCAGCTTCCGCCAGTGAGGACGTATCTTCTTCACTAAAGATTCTCGGCTTTGTGGACGATGAATCTTCTCGGACACAGTCCAAAGCGTGGGGTTGAGAGTCGAGTGCTGCTTGTACGGAATTTCTTGAACTCGCTTCGGGTGTTCCCGTAGCAGGTTTCAGAACTTGAAAAGATGAATTATTACTGGGAGCTGAATTATTACAAGCAGCGCCTGAGAGATTTTCGCCCGTGTCAGATGACTCTGATTTTGCAGTCATTAGTGATGCTTCAGGGGCTGAGAAACACTTGCTGATACCAGACTTCACGAACGTCCGAGAAGCATTTTTCGTTTTGAGTGTTTGAGGACCTTGAACAGATGGATTCACAGGGGCGGATTTATTAGGTCTGCCTTTCCGCTTTATGGCTGGTGCTTGATGCTTTTCACTGAGCTTTTCGTGCGAAGCTGTACTGGAGGATGTTTTTTCAGATGGGGCAACCTTCCGAGTAGTTGAACGAGTTCTATATTGATACATTGTGACGTTGATAGAGAGAAAGAAAAAATATAATTTGTTCATTGGGTTAAAGTAGAAGACCTCGCCTTTTAAAGGTAGATAAAAAGAGACTGCCAGTAGGAAAGCAAGGGGGGGGGGCTTGGGGTGTAAGACAGAGGAGGACAGAGTGTGAGCGGGAGGAGGGGGCAGGATGCTTGCGGTCGGCAGAGCAGCGTTGCTTGCTGTCCTGCTTGGGGAAGAAAAGAGAACAGAAAAAAAGAAGAAGAAAAGAAGAAAAAGAACTTCAACTCTTCCATCGGGAGATTGCTCTGGTGAACTTTTCGAGAAACGTCGGATTGTTCAAGTTTACTTCACATTGTGGAATTATGCTCTGTCTGTGAACACAGGCTTACTATGTTTAACATGGTAAATTTTTCCCGAAGTTGCTGGATCAAATTTATTTAATTTTTATATTTAAAAGTTCCTTCAAAGAAGAAGAAGTTTTTTATCCTTCTCACATTTAACGTCAATAGTTAACCAAAATTGTCCATCAAAAGAACATGAGGTAAGCTAATTTTTTTTAATCAAAAATTGAATGAGCACATTAGAAATTTTCAACATTCATGCTCTATTGTAACAAAAATAGTTCACAAAAAATGGTCACCATTATTTTCCAAAGATGCGAGTTTGACAGAGCACACTTTCTATTTTGTTTCTGGAGATAACGGCACTTGTCCTTCCACGTTAAGAGTGGAGGTGTTTTGGAGGGATGGAGTGGAGATGGAGGGGGGATGGAGGGGCCAGGGGTAAGCTTGTTCGCGCTGCCCTCACCGGCACTGCGAAAGCAACACTAAGTTTTCACATCTCGCCACTCTGATCTGCTTGTTAAAATGATCATAATTGAATCACCGAAACACTGAAAGTTCACTTTTACCATTTAGTTAGGTAGACGGCACATTCACAGACACACAGTTCTAATTTCGTACTTCGTGGAGTTTTTCTTCCCTCATATTCTGAAACAATTTAGCTCCGGTAACATGGAGCGTGCCTCCACGGTGACAGTTGACGCGGAACCCTTCACACTCATTCAGAAAACAACATTTTCACAAATTCAGCCGTTCCTACAATTTGATTATGATTATTTTAACTTCAATGAAGGGAAAGACAAAGGAAAGATAAAGAGAATGAATTACGAGTCGAAGAGTTTTAGCCTCCATTCCTTTTAACCTCTTCTACTCGTCGTTTTTGCTTAGATTATCTCCACAAGAGCTGCACAACTCCGGTGAAAATACCTCGTGTACCAGACTGGGACCGAACCCGGGTCTTCCTTGTCCAAAATTCCTCGCCAGCTCAGAAAAAAACCAGGCAGGATCTATTCCTAAATTCACCATACTACACGAACACTCACGATCGCATCTCTGTGTAGTGAGCAGGAAGTAAGCGGCGGACAGCAAACTAAACCAAGGGTTCAGTTCTACGAAGCGAGCCCTGCCGTGAAAAACATGAAGAAAAAGAACTAATTTATAGGAATATTTATTCAAGAAACATACATACATACATACATACATACATATACCGGGCTTATCCTCCCTATGGGAGGGTAGCCGACAGCAGGCCACAATCACCACACTTAGTCACTAGGAGGCGAGAGAGGCAGCACTGGCCACACCTGAACTGCCAGGATCAGCAGCAGCCCAGCACAACCACCTTCCACAGTCAGGCCCGACAGCCACAGCTGGTTTACCCCGACCGCTTCATTGAGTGCAGCCCCTCCCCCCGCATATGACAGGTCAACCCCATCACACGCGGGCAGCTTCCAGTAACGCGTCAAAAATAAAATTACCTCCTTATACACTGCCCCCACTCACCTCTGTGCGCAGCCATCCCTCTCGCCACGTCCACAGTCAGACCCCTCTCATACAAAGCACGTCGCACCCCATCCATCCAACTCTTCCGTGGTCTACCTCGCGCTCGAAGACCACTCACTTCCGACATATATAACTTTTTCACCAGCCGCTCAGCATTCATTCTTTCTACATGCCCAAACCATCCAAGCACTCTTTCATCCACTCGCCTGCTCAACTTTTTGATAACACCCGTCTGCCATTCAAGAAACATAATATAACATAATAAAGGGATGGTTTTTAAGTAATATTAACACCGATATAGAGCAGAACGATTGCCGTGTTGGAGTGGTTTGGTTATTCAGCTTAAATAAATAATCATATTTGCAATAGTCCAGTTATCTTATGGTGGGATGGGTTAGGTGATGTACTATCATACATGACGTAAAGATTATTTAGGTCATTTCCAATTAATCAAGTAAAAAACGATAAAATTTAATTAATTCAATGTAATAAAGATTTAGCAGCAACTCACCAAGAAGCGTTCAGTACGATACAGAGCACAACCGCTTTGCCGAGCTTGGCGGCCGTGAAGCTGGCTGCTGATTGGATGTGAGATGTGTGGTCGGGGCCGAGGGCGGCCGCTGATTGGTTGCTGTGGGCTGTCATCAAACCGCTGGTCTTCGAGACAGAAAAAGGTAAAAGGACGATAAAGGATATTTTATTCCAATCGAGCCTGATGCACATCATCGTGTACATTGGTTTTTCAAATCAATTTCTCATAACTAACACCAGGACGCAATGACTGTTATCTCTGGACAAGCTTGAATCCATTTCCGACACCTAGGTAGAGTGGGGAATTGTGGCTGAGTTCTTCCTTTTCCCAACGGACAGACACACCGGGTGGCACTGCCGGGATTCAAACTGCTGACTCTTCCCGTGAAGGGTGCGCTCTTAACCACCCGGCCGCGGGGACCGCAAGACAAAGCCAAAAGTACAAAAGATCTATGAGCTATCCGTCATTAACAGCCTCACTCGAACGTGATTTGTAGGTAAATACACAAAATAAGAGCACATACAGTAGCGGCCATAATGGTTCGGACAACTAACAACTCGACAAACTATCATCAATAACTTCAATACTAGAAGCTGCAATGAGCTCAATTCACACACACGTGTGAAGCCACATGTCTTACTTTACAGGCGTTTGACACGGCGCTTAAAGAGTTTACCACCTGTTAGGTAAGACATGTGGCTTCACATGTGTGTGTGAATTGAGCTAATTGCAGCTTTTAGTATTGGAGTTATTGATGATAGTTTGTCGAGTTCTTAGTTGTCTGAACCATAATGACCGCTACTTCATACTCAAGCTCAACAATGAGGTTTGAAGGGAAAATGTTTAAATTCCGAAGCCAGATAGCTCTGTTCGAATAAATGTAAGGTACTACACTCTAGTACGGTCTGGTGGTAAGGTACATTACTATATCCGAGTCGGTCTTTTGTGAACTTCAGCTTCTGCGTATCCGAATGAGCTCAAGTAATTCGTAACTTTAGTCAAGTATCGTATTGGTTAAATTACGTGGACTTAAATCCGTTCGTTCATGTTGTAGTTTGCGTAGCATTGTGAAACTGTTTTTTCTTAATTTTGTAACTCGAAGATCAGTTGTAACAATGGGATTATTTTCATTGAAAAGTGAATTGGCAAATTACTAGAAACTTATGAGTTATATAAAACATCATTGAGCAGAAACTAACTTATCATTAAATACAGTTTGTGAATAAGACCAAAGCTTAAAGTACGTAGGGTGAAGATAATTATACTCCTGGAATAGATGATAGGATGCCCTAGAAGTCGCTGAACTTATTCGGGCCCACAGGTAGCTATACTCAAATGTGTCCATAGTATGTACTAGACTTAAGATACAATCTACTACTGTATCACTCGTGGTAAATAAACTTACGTGGTAAATTGTTGAACTCAGTTAAATTATTTCACGCACAACGAATAGATTAGATTTAGGTGACAATACAATACAATTTACCACATTCATTATCCCCTCACATACGCGTATTCGATCTGTTCCGTTGGTCCTGGTCACCTTTATCAGTCAGTCATTACACTGACGAGACAATTTATAGTTAAGTTATCACCACAAAATGATCATGTACGGGTTCAATAACCAAGCTAACACATCCCCTATTAACGTTTCGCAATATGGCACCTACCTCTGAACTAAAAGGTGTTTGTCTGTCTGCAGCGTCGGAGTATGATATCACCCGCCAATAGTTCAGTCAGTTCAGGTCAGGAAAGACGAATCGTAACATCGCGAAGCTCAAGTCAGATTGGTTTGAATCGCATATTTTTGGCCTCGAAAACTGGATAGCTTGATTAAGAGATAAAATTATGCTGCTGATGAAAAAGAATAAGGTTTTTTTTTGAACTTACGGACAGCCGAGAGCAGACGTAGAGGCAGATGTTATAAGACAGCAGATGTACGAGCGCAGTCAGTTGCAGCTGCTTCGCAGGCAGCAGTAAGTACTCCAGATGCACGAAAAACAGCAGCTGTATTGGCAATAACACGTTACTATACGAATAAAATGCAATGGTTTTTGATTTCATATCCCTCCCAAGATACGCAATTTTTGAACGAGCAATATCAATCGAGTTTGCTATTGCAAAGGTTTTCCCGCCTCTAAGCAAGTTAGAAAAAATTTACAGGTCCATTGAGTTGAAAAGTTTCACCTACAAACCCTCCTACACGCCTTCACGGTTTTTAGAGTTACCTGATGAGCTGCCTGCGTTGATAAATACTCCGCGCCGTCGCAAGGCATTGAACCTGCGACGTCTGACCCGAAGTGAAGCGCTCAACCGATTTCCACGAAATTGCATTTAAGCTTTTGGTAAAAAACTTTTTACTTGAGCCTTTTCTGAACACATTTTTCCGCTCTATCTGTTATTTACCGGAGGAAATTGATAAAGATTTTGTTCTATAATTCTATTACAGCGTTCGGAAAATTTTATTTCAAGTTTTTGCATCAACATTCGAACATTAAAAAATTAAATAAAGAAAGAAAAAGAGTAGATTTCATATAAAATTAACACAATCAAAGAGACACACGAACTGCGAATCGAAAATATCATAGCAATGAAGTCAGATGTTGATAGATCTAACAAAAAAACAAGCTTTTTGGCACGCAATTAATAAAAGTCCCCAACAAAATAATCTCAAAATTTCAAGTTGAAAATAAGCACATTCAGCATCCAGCTGCGCGTGTGCAATAGAAGGCTGGCAGTTTACAAAATAAAATAGAAGGCTGGCAGTTTACAAATTAAAATAGAAGGCTGGCAGTTTACGAATTAAAATAGAAGGCTGGCAGTTTACAAATTAAAATAGAAGGCTGGTAGTTTACAAATTAAAATAGAAGGCTGGCAGTTTACAAATAAAAATAGAAGGCCGGCAGTTTACAAATAAAAAAGAAGGCTGGCAGTTTACAAATTAAAATAGAAGGCTGGCAGTTTACAAATTAGAATAGAAGGCTGGCAGTTTACAAATTAAAATAGAAGGCTGGCAGTTTACAAATTAGAATAGAAGGCTGGCAGTTTACAAATTAAAATAGAAGGCTGGCAGTTTACAAATTAAAATAGAAGGCTGGCAGTTTACAAATTAAAATAGAAGGCTGGCAGTTTACAAATTAAAATAGAAGGCTGGCAGTTTACAAATTAAAATAGAAGGCTGGCAGTTTACAATTTAAAATAGAAGGCTGGCAGTTTACAAATTAAAACAGAAGGCTGGCAATTTACAAATTAAAATAGAAGGCTGGCAGTTTACAAATTAAAATAGAAGGCTGGCAGTTTACAAATTAAAATAGAAGGCTGGCAGTTTACAAATTAAAATAGAAGGCTGGCAGTTTACAAATTAAAACAGAAGGCTGGCAATTTACAAATTAAAATAGAAGGCTGGCAGTTTACAAATTAAAATAGAAGGCTGACAGTTTACAAATTAAAACAGAAGGCTGGCAATTTACAAATTAAAATAGAAGGCTGGCAGTTTACAAATTAAAATAGAAGGCTGGCAGTTTACAAATTAAAATAGAAGGCTGGCAGTTTACAAATAATAATAGAAGGCTGGCAGTTTACAAATTAAAATAGAAGGCTGGCAGTTTACAAATTAAAATAGAAGGCTGGCAGTTTACAAATTAAAATAGAAGGCTGGCAGTTTACAAATTGAAATAGAAGGCTGGCAGTTTACAAATAAAAATAGAAGGCTGGCAGTTTACAAATTAAAATAGAAGGCTGGCAGTTTACAAATTAAAATAGAAGGCTGGCAGTTTACAAATTAAAATAGAAGGCTGGCAGTTTACAAATTAAAATAGAAGGCTGGCAGTTTACAAATTAAAATAGAAGGCTGGCAGTTTACAAATTAAAATAGAAGGCTGGCAGTTTACAAATTAAAATAGAAGGCTGGCAGTTTACAAATTGAAATAGAAGGCTGGCAATTTACAAATTAAAATAGAAGGCTGGCAGTTTACAAATTAAAATAGAAGGCTGGCAGTTTACAAATTAAAATAGAAGGCTGGCAGTTTACAAATTAAAATAGAAGGCTGGCAGTTTACAAATTAAAATAGAAGGCTGGCAGTTTACAAATTGAAATAGAAGGCTGGCAGTTTACAAATAAAAATAGAAGGCTGGCAGTTTACAAATTAAAATAGAAGGCTGGCAGTTTACAAATTAAAATAGAAGGCTGGCAGTTTACAAATTAAAATAGAAGGCTGGCAGTTTACAAATTAAAATAGAAGGCTGGCAGTTTACAAATTAAAATAGAAGGCTGGCAGTTTACAAATAAAAATAGAAGGCTGGCAGTTTACAAATTAAAATAGAAGGCTGGCAGTTTACAAATTAAAATAGAAGGCTGGCAGTTTACAAATTTCAAACACACGCGCGTGATCAAAGAAAACTTAAATGAAAATTATTCGTTTCCGTTAACTAGATTCTGGAAACAAACCGTTTCTGAACTAACCAAATGCATCGCGGTGAAACAGCCCTGACGTACTCACTGAACTAACAACCTTTTGACGTATAATGAGATCTCTCATAGACTAAATTGGTGAGTAAACCTTGCGTGTGAGTAAATCTTGCGTGTGAGTAAATCTTGCGTGTGAGTAAACCTGGCGTGTGAGTAAATCTTGCGTGTGAGTAAATCTTGCGTGTGAGTAAATCTTGCGTGTGAGTAAATCTTGCGTGTGAGTAAACCTTGCGTGTGAGTAAATCTTGCGTGTGAGTAAATCTTGTGTGTGAGTAAACCTTGCGTGTGAGTAAACCTTGCGTGTGAGTGAATCTCGCGTGTGAGTAAATCTTGCGTGTGAGTAAATCTTGCGTGTGAGTAAATCTTGCGTGTGAGTAAACCTTGCGTGTGAGTAAATCTTGCGTGTGAGTAAATCTTGCGTGTGAGTAAATCCTGCGTGTGAATAAACCTTGCGTGTGAGTAAACCCTGCGTGGGAGTAAACCTTGCGTGTGAGTAAACCCTGCGTGTGAGTAAACCGTGCGTGTGAGTAAACCCTGCGTGTGAGTAAACCCTGCGTGTGAGTAAAACCACAGAAAGTTACTCACCACAGAAAGTTACTCAGTGCGTCAGACTCACCTGCTGCAAGCACCGCACTGCAGCTGTACACTGCTGCAGCGTGCTGTGCAGTGCAGCAGCTGCACGGCAGAGAAGATATGCGGCGTGAAGCACGCAGTAGCAGGGCAGCAGCAGCGCAGTTTGCAGCAGCAGCAGGGCAGTAGAGGCCGACCACCACCTGCAACACTGCAGCTTAAAGTCTACAATACTATTTTGAACATGCCTTGGTCCTTCCAATTTCAAATCGTGTTGTGTTATTGGGTGATATGTAGTTCAGATCAAAGCAATCATTAACACGTTTTGTGCGGTGGGACCCACCGGTGGCCACTGTGAAGGTTTTTATAATGTCCTGACTGACCAGTAGTCACAAAGTAAATTATTTTTAAGCGCTCAATTACAACTAAATGAAGTAAGATTCATTCCTTGATTATTTTTAATAAATTGGTCTCTAAAATTAACTTTCATTTGAATTGAGTGATGAACTTTAGTAAAATCCGCTGCTCTTAAGGCCTGGTCACCGTGGCCGAGTGGTTAAAAAGCGCGCCCTTCACGGGAACGGTCGGCAGTTCGAATCCCAGCAGTACTGCCCGATGGTTCTCCCCATTGGGAAAAGACAGCACTCAGCAATAACTTCCTACTCCAACATAAGGCATTTGAAAGAACAATGTACTAGATGATATATATTATGCTTGATTAAAATATGTAATACATCCTTTCAGGGCAGTGCAGTTTGGCGCAGTAACGTCCATATGAGCGCAGGTCGCCGCAGTATTTGGCGGTCAAGACTGTCGTCTTGCTGCGCTAAACTGCGCCATGGTATTTGCGCCTCAGGTAACCAGTGTGGTAAGGGGAACTTTTTGCGCTGCCTCTGCGCAGCGACTCTACAACGGCCCATAGACGATCAATTTAATTGTCAATATCATTGACTCAATATATTGATGAGATTTTTTGTTGCTCACTAAGTCAATTAAATGACAGTCGTCAATCAAGCCCACAGACGATCAATTAAATTGTCAACAGTCATCATTGTCAATTATATTGACAATAAAATTGATCGCCTATGGGCCGCTTTAGACTCTTCCTAGTCTGCTTCACAGCGGGAAGTGGCAACACTCACACAGCGCCACACAGCGCGCGGAGAAGGTGATGCACCGCACGCACAACGCCACTCAGGGACCGCCCCTCTTCCGCAAAGCTGCAAGCACAAAAAAAAAACACATTCACCATACTGAATGTATCCTGTGTTTAATGCTCTTCCACTCCGGTAGTTTACTTTAGGCTTTTAGTTTCAATAGAAGGAAAAAGTTGACTTCAGACTAATCATTTTTTCTTCGTTTCAGTAGGAGGGAATAAGACTAAATTCAAAATTTCGTGAGTTGCTGAACAGTAAACATTGACAACTAATGAATTCCCTTAACAAAAAATGAGAACTCAGCATTCACTCTTTTGCGTGGTGACTGAAAATAAACTAACGGAGTACAGAAGTAAGCATGAAGCTAATAAAATTTACTTCAAAATAAACCCCCCCAAAATATCAAGATGCACCTACTGAAATTTTTATTAGTGTAACTCTAGCACATCTCATAGAGAGCGAGTGTGGGTTGGTGAAACATCCCCTAATACGCAAAGTATGCGTGTATAAGTATGATATATTTGAATTATGCCCCATACAAAGTGCGGAAAATAAAGGTAGCTTCAGGATTTAACACGCTGCATGCGAGACATTCCATCGATGTATCGTTTGAAAAATTTTAGGAATCTTTTAAAATTAATGTTTTTTTTATGGACCCCGTGAATGTTTGGTATTTGTAAAGTTGTTAAATACTTTTAACCTTAAATTTGAGGAGAATATTGAACTTCGGTTTAGCCCATTGCAGTCAACGTGTTAAACATCAAATGCACATCCATTTACATATACTAGATTGATAAGAAGCCATCAGAAAGTTACTCGTCTGTAGGAGATGACTTGTTCATCAGAAAAAAAGAAATATTCCAAAGTAGTTGATATTTTTAGAGGTATGGCTCTTCCGGAACACAAATGATTGCATATCTATGTTTGAATAACGGGATAGGATGTTTCATGAATAGCAAACACATGTAATTAACGAAAAAATCACTGCAAACATAACTTGTAGATAAGCGTATATATAAACAAATATACCGTAATAAGAAGATACATAAATGGTATATGTATATCCCATAATAAGATGAAACATGAATAGTATACATAAATATATGATTATACATAAATACATGTATATATATATCATTATAAGACGAAGTTACCAAGCCAGGACCTTACATATGACCAACGCCTCACACCTAGTGGGGAGCTGCCCTTTGAGAGCCAGGGGCACCAGCAGGAGGCAGTACCCAGCACCTGCGGCCACCAGGACCTCCGTGTGGGGTCGCAGAATGAGTGCCACAAAGGGCACCACCAGCAGGAGGACAAGTAGAGGCACCGGAGCTGCATATGGGCGTCTGACACCAGCAGGAGGTGTCCTAAGCACGCACAAAATAGGTTTTAATTTATATCGCTCGTGAAGAT
This sequence comes from Morinoia aosen, assembly GCA_030386875.1. Lineage (NCBI taxonomy): Eukaryota > Metazoa > Arthropoda > Malacostraca > Amphipoda > Talitridae > Morinoia > Morinoia aosen. The sequence goes on from CM059566.1 coordinate 28,578,014, forward strand.
CGCTTTCCTTACCACATTCCTCAGGATTATATTCCTACATTGTACTAGACTTAAGATACAATCTATCGCTGTATCACTTGTGGTAAATAAATTGTTTTAAATTGTAAAAATTTGTCTCCTGAGGTCCTAGTGGCCTAGTGGCTAGAGAGCTTGTTTCTAATGCGATAGGTCGTCGGTTCGATTCTCCGAAAGGGCACCGCTGTTTTTTTCAGTTTTGGAAATGGGAGAACTTCAACACAATCTCGCAATCAACCCAGGTATGTAATCTGGTATCAACTGGACACCTGGCGTTAGTTGTATCGCATTAAAAAAAACGGATGAGTGATCTTTCGTGAGTTAGCTTGCATAGAATAAAACATCATTTCTCCTGGAAAATGGCTGTTCCCTAATGAATAATTATTTTTCATAGGAACGTCACTTGAAAATCTGACCTAATATCGCATACACTGATCGTGTAGACTCGCAAAAAAATATTCGGCAACGAGGAAGTCTAAACTGCACTTCATTTAGTTCAGAAAACATGGACTGTTGTTCTGTGAGCAGCAGAAAGTTAATGCTTCATCAGAGTAATTTAAAGTGTAACACTAACACGATTTGTGTTTGCATTATTGACATAGAAATTAGCATAAGTGATGAGGTTTATGGAATACACATTTCAGATACATATAACCAACAATATTAACTCAGAGTCCATGTGTATTTCAAAGGTGAAAAAACAGATATATAAATAGAAAATTAACTAATATAATCGTGTAGAATAAACCGGATACTGCCTCACCTGACACCATGCAGAAGCCGGATAGTCCTCGTCGCCAGCGCAGTGAGCGAAATGTATCCGGCTGCTGCTGGCACGATGACCACTGCATACACTGCACACACTACACACACTGCACACAGTCCGTACTGGCGTACGAAGAGCGGCGCGAACAGCAGCACGGAGAGCAGGCATCCTGCGGACGCGACACTGAGTGATACTGACACCTGCGGACATGTCACTGAGTGATACTGACACCTGCGGACGTGACACTGAGTGATACTGACACCTGCGGACGTGACACTGAGTGATACTGACACCTGCGGACGTGACACTGAGTGATACTGACACCTGCGGACGTGACACTGAGTGATACTGACACCTGTGGACGTGACACTGAGTGATACTGACACCTGCGGACGTGACACTGAGTGATACTGACACCTGCGGACGTGACACTGAGTGATACTGACACCTGCGGACGTGACACTGAGTGATACTGACACCTGCGGACGTGACACTGAGTGATACTGACACCTGCGGACGTGACACTGAGTGATACTGACACCTGCGGACGTGACACTGAGTGATACTGACACCTGTGGACGTGACACTGAGTGATACTGACACCTGCGGACGTGACACTGAGTGATACTGACACCTGCGGACGTGACACTGAGTGATACTGACACCTGCGGACGTGACACTGACTGATACTGACACCTGCGGACGCGACACTGACACCTCAGTAGTTATAAACACAGTGACATTGAATACAGAAAGGCTATTCTGAATGGCGTCACATGTGGGAGAGTTGAAATAGAAATATCGTGTTTGTTGTTCCTGCCACCCCCTGCTACCACCTGCCACCACCTGTCGCCACCTGCCACCACCTGTCGCCACCTGCCACCACCTGCCGCCACCTGCCACCACCTCCCACCCACCTGCCACCACCTGCCACCACCTGCCACCACCTGCCACCACCTGCCACCACCTGCCGCCCCCTGCCGCCACCTGCCGCCACCTGCCACCACCTACCACCACCTGCCGCCATCTGCCACCACCTGCCGCCACTTGCCGCCACCTCCCACCCACCTGCCACCACCTGCCATCACCTCCCACCTACCTGCCGCCACCTGTCATCACCTGCCATCACCTGCCACCACCTGCCATCACCTCCCACCCACCTGCCACCACCCACCTGCCGCCACCTGCCATCACCTCCAACCCCCACCTGCCGCCACCTCCCACCCACCTGCCACCACCTGCCATCACCTCCCACCCACCTGCCGCCACCTCCCACCTACCTGCCACCACCTGCCGCCACCTGCCGCCACCTGCCATCACCTCCCACCCACCTGCCACCACCTGCCGCCACCTCCCACCCACATGCCACCACCTCCCACCCACCTGCCACCACCTGCCACCCCCACCTGCCACCACCTACCACCACCTGCCGCCACCTGCCACCACCTGCCGCCACTTTCCGCCACCTCCCACCAACCTGCCACCACCTGCCATCACCTCCCACCTACCTGCCGCCACCTGCCATCACCTGCCATTACCTGCCACCACCTGCCATCACCTCCCACCCACCTGCCACCACCCACCTGCTGCCACCTGCCATCACCTCCAACCCCCACCTGCCACCACCTGCCACCACCCACTTGCCACCACCTGCCACCACCTGCCGCCCCCTGACACCACCTGCCACCCCCTGACACCACCTGCCACCCACCTGCCGTGCTGTGGCGGATCTCCTGCCGCTGCACCACCGCCTGCCACCGCGTCGGGTTCCTGTGCACCCCCACAAACCCCGGCATCCCGTGGCAACCCCGCCGGGTTGCCGTCACCCCGGAACCGTCAACCGATGTCAACACGGGTGGTTTTGGTGAGTTGACATGACAAGCGCTCTCTGGGACTTAACTTCTTCTTCGCTAATTAATTCTGATGCACTTATACCTCACTAGCGTACACGGCTCGTCAAAAGTGACCGGATTGGATATTTTGCTTGAATTGAAGTTTTATCAGGATAGGTTCGGTTTGGATAGGTTTGGTTAGGGTTAATAATGTCGACCAAATTTTTTCGTGGGTCCACCTAGCTTAGACCCATGTAACTACTATTACTACTACTACCACCTAGCTACTACCACCGCGCAATTTCCACGGGTCCTGCAACTACCTAATAATGACCTCGGTTTATTTGTTTGGTGAGGGCTTGGTGGGAGTGTCTGTGACGCTCACAAGGACGCTCAGTGACCGTATCTGTGATACGAGTTTCACCAGTGCACAAGTACAAGAATATTTTGATGGCGGGTACTGTTGGGATGGATATATTTGTTTGGCATCCACGTCTGGAAATATATAAAAGGAAAATATTGAATCCCGTCATTTCCCGTGCACACTAGTGAATAAGTAAATATATAAACACACGACGTTCATTCATAGTTTAAGATAGATTGATGATATTTATTCGCTATATAAGCGTGTTGCACTTATCGTTACCACTATCTAGAGAGACTTTTTCTGCTGGTTGCGTATTTATTCGAACGAACGGGCAATTTTTGTTCTGAACTTGGCATAAAGTTGCTTATAATAAGTTGGTTTTTGGCTCACAAACTTTTGCTAACTTGAGTAGCGAGGAGAAAATCTTTTTGGTTAAGCCCTCGTGGGAAAACTTGGACAAAATCTTTATTTATTTACCCAAAAAAAGCCCAGTTACGCACGAAAAGTGCTGCATGAAAAGTTTTAAAAACCAAATTATGCTAAATATTTGATGCATGCGTCATCAGATGTGAGTAAGATCGAAAAATGTTATTGCTCTCCGTGGCACAGCGGTTAAGGGATCGGACTTGTATGCTGGAAGTCGCGGGTTCGTTCCCAGCGCTGGCGCGGAGATTTTCCCCGTTGGGTATAAGGGAAAGCTCAAGCACAATACCCCACTCGACCCAGGTGTCGGAAATGGGTACCGGCTTTACGGGGGAACCGTCATGGTGTCCTATATATAGGGTTAGTTATAAGACATTTGAAAAACCAATGCTAAGATCATATGTATCAGGCTTGATTGGAAATAAAGCATCCCAAAGATGCCGATGTTAACCTAACCTATTGAAATTATATTTACTGCGCAATTTCACAAAAGTCCACGGTGTTTGCAACCAACATTTAAGTAACTCTAGCAAATCGTTCGAAGCGACAGATGAATAGTGAAACATTTCATTAAATGTTCATCCATGATTTTCATCAAGCATTTATGGTAAATTTGTATTGGTGTTATGTTGTGTGTGGTGTTTGTGTACCTTGGCAGAGTGAGCGAGAGAGAGAGAGTATTTGGAATATTAATCGACTTAGAAACACATTTCCATCAAGATGTAGCATTATCGACGCCAGGGGCTGGAACATGTAAAAATGATGTAAGTAACATTTTTAGATCAGCGATTAGAACGCAAAATGACAGTATTTATACATAGAAAATTTTTTTAATTCGTACATCTTTGATCAATGCGCACTGGTATTTCTCAAATGAATATCAATAAATGAGAACCCAAAATTAATACTAATAATAATAATAATATCAATAAATGAGAGAAAGAAATGTACGCGGGTTAATATTACGTCCTTATACTTGAGAGCGAATGAGATACCAAGAAACATAGCTCCTTAGCCCCAAAAAACTCTTATTTGATGCTAGTTAGTGAGACTTTAGTTCAATAAATTAAAAATTTATTTCTCCCAATAACGGATGATGTATGGATTTTATTGATAATTTTTGGTTATAAGCGTTGTGCATCACATCTTTCCGAGTTTTTTGTAGATTTGATTTTAAGTAATATTGCTTGCCATTTTGAGCCAACAACATCCCTCTGGTCGTAAGACCGCAACGTCAAATTATCAATGCACATAAATTCAAAGTGATATATACCGCATATGTATTAGATGAAACGATTCAAACATTTGCAAACTTCAAAACAAGCTGAAAAACTTTCAAATTTTATTGAATAAAATATCTTTAAAACGCTCATAAAATTTCACGAACTCTTAAAATAAGCAACTCGAATATTTGTGCAAATGTGGCCTTGAAATTGCTCAAAAGAAAGTTAGAAGAATTTAACAGTTCTAAAGCAGGCATCAAAAATGCTAGTTAACGCGACGCAAGGGCAAACATTTCAACACTTTCTGCACAGCTCTGACACGTCTTTCCTCAATTTCTACTCGCGTTTTATTCAATCCTGGCCTTTACTGACTTATACATCAAACTTTTACAGTTCTAAATCGCTTGAAATTTTTTTTTTTACAGTACTTCTCTGTTTTAACTTGAAACTTACACGAAACATGCCGCGAGTTTCCACTTGGAGCGTCACTGACACCTACACACGACCACTGCTCAAGCGCTACTGGCACGACGGTCCAACTTGGCATTGCTTTTATATGCGCAGCGGCGCCGGTGGCCCATTGAACCGTTTGCTTGGCCTTGACTGCTACAAAAGAAAGAAAGTAAGAAAAACAGGTCATTTCCAATATAGATGATGCAAAAAAATTCCATCATATATTCAAACAACCCAATCTTGTTAACATTTATCTTACGAGCACTATAGTATACAATGGGTGGTGAGGGTAACGAATATCTTCAAATTAATCAAACGAGCGATGACTAATAAATGTGTTGTACTGTAAAATTTGTTGCCTAATAATTATATGTGAATTTTTATCTACATTCACATTTTATAAAGCAATACTTTACAGAGTTTTCAGTCGAGCTCTTGCCAGCTAGGGGAATTTTGCGAGACTGTGTTTGCGTTTTCTTGAACAGCCTGATTTGTTCACGGCTTCCGTTACACGTGTCGGATCGCGATGCAGTGACTCTCGGACGCGTCTCTACGATGTAATCAGCTAACGACGAGCTTCTCGTAGGAATACCATACAATGAGACGCCAGAGCTTTTGCGACCAATAAAAGAAAAAACACTACTGGCCCGCTCGAAGAGTTCCTTCCACTCCCTTACTAAAAAAGGTAAATTATGCTTGTGCCTTAAATTTTCTCAGTGCAACTTTGAGGTCAGCATTTCAAACTGTGAAACTGAAGTACTTATTCAAGCTAATTTTGTCTATTTCTTTCTATCTTACAGCGAAGACCTCACACTTAGCCAGTAAAGAGCAGTTGATTTTGAAACCACTATCGTTTTATTCGTAATCTATCTGTGGAAATTTTACAGTTAGTACCGAATAAACAGATGAGTCCCTTAATTGGCATACTAGTCGATGTGTAGGAGGGAAAATATAGTTCTGAATGTCAACCTCGTAGTCTTAGACGCAGAATTATTTTAATCCACCCGTGTTACACCCAAAAATAATTCCTTGCACCGCAAGTCCCCGAGCTCACATTTCTATGTAAGTGTGCACTAAAATAAATGTTTTTAACAATGCTTCGTCACTGAAATTATGTGCTCTTTTCTAATTATAGTTACATACTACATAATCAACCCAAGATTAAGCAACTGAAGGAATTCACTGCTCTCAATCATTTGCTTCGACTAGTGACACGGGATTACGATACTCGTGTGTGTGTACCAACTAAGGATCTTTACCTTAAGATATTTTACAAACCAATGATGTTTTTTTGGTATCATCTTTATTGGAAACAAACTGTTTTTCTTTTTTTCTACCCCGAGCAATACAGTGTTCCGCTCGATGCAGAAGGATTAAATTTTATTTTTTGGGAAGAAGTTATGAAACTCAAGATGATGACATTTCCTTACGTTCTGCAACCTGTTGTGCAGAACTTTTAATCCAACTTAAAAAAATTTATTTACCACAGGTAATACTGAGGTAGAATGTTTTTTAAGTCTAATACAATGGTTGAATTTGAGTATAGCTACCTGTGGGCCCGAATAAGTTCAGCGACTTCTGGGGCATCCTACCATCACATCATTCTAAGGTGTACAATAATGTTTAACCTAATTCACTTAATTTAGTTTCGCATTAGACTGATCAACGAGATAATGAACTCGATATTGATGTTTCATTACAATATAGGTCATATGGTCTATATTTAACAGTATATTAGAAAACGATTTCACGACTGAAAATCGGCGAAATTACCCATAGCAAATAAAATCCGTAAATAAAATCAGTACATCGGCCCACTCTTTTATTTAAAAAAAAAATCTATTGCTACCCCAGTGAGCGTCACACTTTTCTGTATCCCAGATGTTTGTTAATTTTGTTCTTTTGAGTGGATATTTTTTTATTTCGATGAAATGTGTTTGGTGCACAATATTTCTTAGAAATTACTGCTAGCAAGCCTTTCTTGATACTCTTGATAATCATTTGAGACGAAATATGGCGTGTTGATTTATGTTTTTATTAAATTACTTGCGACTGAACATGGTCTAGTGCTTGTGCCTCATTATGAACGAAATGTTAATATGCTCAGTAGTATTTCATGTTTTTCTTTGTTTTCATGACTCCACGCGAACATCATCCGAAGCATTCTACAGAAGTGTTCAAGAACTTATACTGTTGCGAAAAAGAATTTACCATAGAGGTATACTATTTGAGGGTTTGTATGAATAGATTGTTGAAGTTCATAGAGCCATGATTTCTTAAAACATTCTTTGGTTAGGTATTAACTTTATTCCAATGAGAGCTTTTTTTACGTTTGCAAAAATTGCAAGTTTATTTCTTTATGAGCTTAAATCAGTAATCCGTTATTACAACTACATGATTAATTGCGTGCTTGCCTCGTTAATGTAATGTACTTCATTTAAATGCTTACTCAATGAAAATGGACAATTATATTTTGTATCGCTTCAGCTGCCCTTTTTTAGCGTTGCTCTGTGTTGATGTATTTAACCAGTTTAAACTATAATATTGTTGTTTATAGGTCATTTGGACATGGCACACTGTACTACCATCGTTGCTTTTCGTGTCGTAAATTGGCGATTTCGAGCGTGTCAAGGAATTAGTAATTTGCGGTACGTGCTGTTGCATTGTATGCGTTATTTGATTAGATACTTTGTTTTTGAATCTTTTTGAATAAAAAAACTTTGTGTTGATTTTGGTATGTTGAGACGAAAGTTTTTTTGGAGGGGGTGAATGTGCGCCCGCTTTACCCCACCCGCTTACAAGCGCTCAGAGCGCATTCTAACTTGCACTCTGTCAGCGCACTTCCCACCGCAAGCATCTGTCCGCCGCTGCTTTTATACCAGTAAATCGATCGACGTGAGAAGCTTTTACCTATCCTACCCGCAGACGACCGGAGGCTCCGAGCGGGAGTCACACTGTTGAATTAATGCATATCATGTCTTTTCTTTCTCATTTTACCCTATAGCGAAGATCCTCATAAGCATGCTGCAGTAGTACCTGAATTATTTATATGTTCTCATTTAATCGTGCCTTTTATGATATAGCTATAATAATAAATTTTATTGTTTCTCTCAATAAAATAATTAATTCCTTACACTACTATTGCTCACCCTTTATGTTTTCCGGATCAATAATTGACTTTTATATCAAGAATTTTTCAAATGCAATTTGTTGTAGTTCATTTCATGCATTTGTCATTGAAATCAACAATTTTTATATATTTCTTCTTTTTGTATATTAACTATGGACCTTCATGTGCAGACATTGTAAAAACAAAATTTATTCAGTTCGTGTATCAACTTCATTTGAGACAAACTGTTCTTCTTTCTATTTCACACATTCTATCATACTGTAGCTTGAACTTGAACTTGAACTTGAACTTGAGGGCCGACAGCGTCGGGGCCTTTGTAACGGCCTACAATTCCCTCCACAATTTTCACACAGAGAGTTCAGCGCCTGGTACCAGACTTGTCCACTAAACTACTCAGGATCTACCAATCCTTATCACAAGCTGCCATTGGATGGCATCACTGGGATAACCAGTATGTCAAAACACCATCCCCAGGCATATTGGGTCATTACTGACCACTCTACCTGACTGGCTCATTCCAGTCACTGTCTCTTACTCCAGGCACGCACAAGAAACATTTTCATAGCTTCAATGATACTCAAATTACACTCCTGATCCAATCCAGCAAGACAGCTCATACCGCAATCATCTTAAGCACATCTGGCATACCACTCATTCTCTCCATACTGCTCAAACACCATATTCATGAAGCTTTCTCTCTCTTGCTCATACTTACTACATTCCAGCACAAAATACTCAATTATTTCCTCCACTCCACTATTACACTGCCGAAATAATCTGTTATTATTCTCATTTCACCTCCATGTACGTCTGTTCACACTCAATGACTTACATCTCACAGCAAACAAGAGTTGACTTCCAAAACTACCATCATAGAACATCTCAAACTTAGGTGCTTCCTTTTTCATATGCCAGTTAAGTGTAGGCTTCCGAATCATGCTAAGCTTCTACTTATTTAATCCATACTCTTTTATCCATACTCATACTCTGAACATGCCATGCATTTCATTTTTGAGTGTAAGTTTGTTTACGCATTTCCAGATGTGCGTGCTGTGTTGCGCGATGTTCTTTATAAATTACTTCGTGACTAACCTTTTCTCAATACCTGATTGTTATTTACGATTGGGTTTCAATCTGCTCCCGTACAGCGTTTTTTGTCTTTTTCCTACTTCGATAATTTCAACAAAGAACTTGGGAGTTTCGAATAATTCCTTAGCAGTATTCGAATTATTTATAAAATGTTAGCCATCTCTTAGAAAATAAAATATCCAACAGATGATGTTTTTCATTCTCATTCAACTACCCTTGACAGAGTTAGACTATTAGCACGCCATGTATGGTTTGTCTATTAGTACGCCTCGTATATTTTGTCTATTAATATGCCTCGTATGGTCTATCTATTTGTACACCTCTGATATTTTGTCTCTTAGTACACCTCGTATAGTTTTCCTATTATTATGCCTCGTATGGCTCATCTATTTGTACACCTCGGATGGTTTGTCAATTAGTTCTCCACGTATGGAACTTTTGTTAGACTATTAGCACGCCACGTAGGGTTTGTCGATTAGAACGCCTAGTATATTTTGTCCATTAATATGCCTCGCATGGTCTATCTATTTGTACACCTCTGATAGTTTGTCTATTAGTACACCTCGTATAGTTTGTCTATTATTGCTCGCCATAGCCATGTAGCATGCGCTACAAAAGCGTAAAATTATAAACTTTCTCATTCGCACTTAAATAAAATAATTATTGACATTAAAAATCTTACTCTAAATTATTATTAATAATTTCCTACTTATAATAAGTAATCCTTGAAGTTTTTGAGTAAATGCATGAGAAATAAAATAACACTCGACCAATTTTCGAGATAGAAGCCTCTGCGATTGGCAACACTGCGCGGTGAGGCGTCTCTTTTGAACCTCACACTTTCTCGTGCCTCGTTGGCTTGTGCATACAGCGTTCTTGTAAGTGGAAGAAATTAGGTGTTTAAATAGAGCAAAAAAACTGGTAAAGTATAGTGTGTCATTTCTTGAGATGCAGTGTGTTTAAATATAAGGATCTGGTCGGATCGTGATGCATAGGTAACATGTAAATAATCGTAGAGCTCGTAAAAATAGCATTTTTTATTCAAAGTGTTATCTCAGCATGACATAGCGTAAATGTTGCATGTCAGGTGCATTTCGTGTGTCAAGATTTCATTATCAACATTCAAATCATGTTCCTTTTATTCTTGCGGCAAAAATATATACTTGCATCTGCCATGGTGATATTGCTACTCGCGTACAAAAATACTTCGGGAACGCGTACGGTGGTATGCCGGCGTTCTCGCGGAAGATGGCGAACGCGATAACTGCCGCGTCATGTCATTTCAATGTTCAAGAATTTCACCTCCTTTATGTGTAAATATTATCCTTCTCTACAGGATATTCTTGCGGTGTTTTTTCAGTATGATTGACATAAATGAATTTAGGATTTTCATTTTATTTCTCGTACGGATATAGAGATATTATAGAGTACGAAATTCAGGCATGCATATTCTTGCAAAAGTTTTTAGCTGTTCATATTTCATTATATTCCATAATTCGTGTGCTTAATCGCATGTAGTTTCAAACATGAATAATAATTATGTCATTAGTCAGTTACCAAATTCTTGTAAATTTCATGCTCTTAATTTTAAAGCAAGGGCAGTAGTGAAAGAGCTTACCAGTATTAAAAAAAACTATCCTATTTCTTGAGCTTGACAGAGAGAGAAAAATTTAAATAGCTCGTGTTGAATCTGTAGGAAGACTCAGCGTGTCTCCGCGATGGGAATTTACCGTTGCAGTAGGGATTGTCAGTTGTGGAATTTTTCCTTGATGCCTCTTCGAGAACCTTCTCATTCAACATCCTCGAATATTGCAGATCCTCGACGGCACCAGAACGCCAAACACCACAACACAACATTCCTTGGGTTTGTTTTTTGAGCTTTACACGTAAATTGCTTATTTTTGACTTTAGCCTTACAAGTTCAGTTCAAGTGGCATATTATCTCTCACTACACCACCAAGATACATCACGTAAATGGCTCAGTTGTGACGTGAGACGTCCTGATTTTCTGGGCACCTTTCAATTGCAACCACTTGACTTGGAGCTAGTAGAGCCGAGTATATTACTACTAACGGCAAGCTAATCTGCCTGCTCGAGCCACGACAATTTGTCTTCTTACGATATTATTTCAGTCGCAAAATTAAAATATTGCGAACCTCCTCAAAAACACTCATTTACATCCTGCCAACGCCATCTCTCGCCGGACCAACGTCATCGCTCGCCGGACCCCGCCTGCACGGAGTTTCCCTTCTAAGAGATGCTCTTCAAAAGTCAAGCTCACCGCCAGTCCGCCTGGCGTTCCTCCAATAAATTCTCAGCTGAGTCCCAAAGTGTCGTAATTATCCCTTTCTCGCAATTTTAAGAACCTTATCGAGTACGTTTACGTTGGTCGTTGAATACGGATACTAAAGTTTTTAATCCATACCCCGCAAACGTAACATGTGGTTAGAGGTTTCTGCTGCCGTGCGGTAGACCCGGGTTCAAAACTCGGCGCTGGCGGTGGCGATTTTCTTTGTTGGGTATAGGAGAAAAATTCCAAGCACAATACCCCACTCTACCCAGGTGTCTGAAATGGGTACCGGTCTTGACCGGGGGAAAGCGTCATGGCGTCCTGGCGTTAGATGTAAGGCATTTGAAAATCCAATGTACAAGGTGATATGTATCAGGCTTGATTGGAAATAAAACATCCGTTGATGCCTTCATTATTATTAATATTATGCCTCGTATGGCTTATCTATTTGTACACCTCTGATGGTTTGTCAATTAGTACTCTTCGTATTTAACTTTTGTTTTAGGACGTCCTATATTAAGAAACTTTTTAAAACCCAATATGTTGGCATGTATCTCATGTGGCAACTTGGAAAATGAACGTTTTTTCTTTTTTCTTTTTTTTTCGGGTTTGCCTCTCAATCTCTTTTTCCACCTCCTGCTGTCCCACTCAGGCCCTACACCTCCAACATTTATTAAACTCCAGTCATCCACAGGTCTCCCAATTCTAACATGAATAATCTTTTGCGCACTAATCATTTGCATAGCTGCCAATCTTTGTTCTGGCACCCATTTCTGAAAAGCGGAATGGAAGAGAAAGGCAGGGGATATCGAAGACTCGTAGTGGCACGAGAATCTGGAAAGGCATTTCCACAGCAGGTAAACACATGACCGAGCTGCTCCTGCTCCATCGCTCATACCTCGTACCATTCCACAGGGCACTCCTGCCTGCAATTGGTGACGTCCTGAATTCACACAAGTATACCGTTCTAGGGTTTTTGACGTATCCTTGCTTTTAGATATTGTTAATAGAAAAGTGTTTATAGAGACATATAATAGGCTTATTATTGGTTAGATTTGTCTGTTTTATGCTGTGGAGGCTGGTGTTCATCGGGGATAATGTATTGTTTTCTCAGCTGTTGATAGACTATCGCGACCTCAGTCTTTCGTACCTAATTTGCTTTTTTCAGTTTTCATAGCTTTATTATCACTTCTCTGTTTCTTTCTAGATTTACTGTTTCTGTGCGCTATGGTATCCGTGTGGAAACAATATGTGATTAGGTGACACGTTTCTTCATTGCATTGTACTGAATTCTCCTTTCTTTAACCATTGTAGAATCATCTTTGCTATAAAAATAGAGTTTGTGGCTACTTTGATTGTATTATATAAAGGCAGTGTTGATTGATTATGCAATTATCTATTTGTACAGTAACTTAGAATTCTTTAACTCTTATTATTAATATTAGGAAAGAAATTAATCTTAGCTATATATTGTCTCTGTTCTCTTTCATAATTTTCCCAAGCCTAATAGCCTTATTGTTATTAAATTGTTCATGATGTATGGCAGTACCTTTTACATGAACTTGTATGTCAACATTAAGGTCATTTGTGTGTCATTTATATTAGGTTTTGTTGAACATTTTTTTGGGTCAAATTTTACTATAATGTTGTCAACGATTTTCATAATTTTGTTGTGAAGAATCAATAAAGAAACACATTTAAGAATGTTTTACAGGAATGACATTCTGCTTGTTGATGCGTTATTTTCGAATTATTCAACTTTGAAGTTGGCTTGTGGGTACCAGGGATGCGTGCGTGCCTAGCGTAATTTAATTAATAACGGAAGCTAACCCCTTATTACAAACGTTAAGAGGTTGGTTCATGAGGGATAGCCACAGTTCTTCTAGTGAAAATTATAAATAAAGGTTTCTAGTGACGTCCGTTTACATCGACTTCAAGGTGGCTGCCGCCATGGCACTACCCGGTACATGGCACTGTAAACATGCCTGGTTACCCGACTGGTTACTTGCCTGGTTACCCGACTGGTTACTTGCCTGGTTACCCGACTGGTTACTTGCCTGGTTACCCAACTGGTTACTTGCCTAGTTACCTGAAAGGTTACTTGCCTAGTCACCTAGCCGGTTACTTGCCTAGTCACCTGGCCGGTTACTTGCCTAGTCACCTGGCCGGTTACTTGCCTAGTCACCTGGCCGGTTACTTGCCTAGTCACCTGACAGGTTACTTGCCTAGTCACCTATCAGGTTACTTGCCTAGTCACCTGACAGGTTACTTGCCTAGTCACCTGACCGGTTACTTGCCTAGTCACCTGACCGGTTACTTGCCTAGTCACCTGACCGGTTACTTGCCTAGTCACCTGGCCGGTTACTTGCCTAGTCACCTGACCGGTTACTTGCCTAGTCACCTGGCCGGTTACTTGCCTAGTCACCTGACCGGTTACTTGCCTAGTCACCTGACTGGTTACTTGATATTAAAAAAAAAGAAGACAGCTTTTAGCTCACAGGTTATGAAAAATCCTGGCGTACTGGATTTTCTAATTTTGAGACATAGCACAATGTTTTCTTACTTTCATTTACAAATATAATAAACCCTAAATGAAAAAATTGAAGCCTATTTTTATTAGTTGATGAGGTCAATATGTATTTTAGCTAGTTCACGGAAAGTAAAAATTACTTTCCAAAGAATCACTAAAGGAACCCATTTAAAAACATTTTATATAAATGACATTCTGCTCGCTGGTGCATAATTTTTGAATTATTCAACTTTGAATGAAGTTTTACGAACGTCGTATATAAAAGTGAAGGAATGGGCGCGTAAACATGCTGTATTATGATATTGACGTAACGATTGGTGAGGTAAGGGTAGATAATGTTAGGTTAGTTTAATAAACCAATCTAAAATAACATAAATCAACCTAAAATAGCTCACCTTAACTTAGCCAATCTGACGCTGTTCTTTTCGCGCCAGAAGAGTGGGCGTGTCGTGCCAGAAGAGTGGGCGTGACCTAACAATGCGGCGTCTAAAGAAAAAGAAAAAAAAGAAAAACGTTCATTTCCTAGTTGCCACATGAGATACAAACCAATATGTTGGCTTTTACAAATTCTTAGCAGCCGACCATATAATGTTATTCCTATCTGAACGTAATTATTGCTATACAGTCGTATCTCGGTACTCGACCATAATCCGTTCTGAGGTGGTGGTCGAGCACCGATTTGTTTGAATACCGAAACCAATTTTCCCATAAGAAATAATGGAAAGTATTCTAATCCGTTCTTACCATTATGAAAAATTACCTAAAATATTATAAGAACGTGTATCTAAACAACAATGAAGACGTAAATTTGCACAAGCAGTACATGATAAAGGTAAATGCGACGCGACTGCGACGCGAGGTCGGACACTCGTACACCACTTTCATATTTTGCTATAATTTCCTTCTTCAGTTCAATAGTGGTCCTCACTGTTTTCCTCTTTGCCTTCCCCTTATCACTGTTTTTCTTTGGACCCATTAAGGGCTAGAGCAACACCAAAAAGTTTAAATCTGGGAAGAAATACTCGAACAAACTGCGTACATCTTCTGCGTGGTCTGAGTTGAACTGACGCTTACCCCCTGGTCGAGAAGCGCGTTCGGGTCGACTCGGCTAGTCAAGTACTGAAAATCTGTTCGAGGTCCGATGCATTTTCTACTCAAATTTTTTGGTCGAGCACTGATTTGGTCGAGTATAGAGGCAGTCGTGTACCGAGGTACGACTGTATCTTGAAAATAACGCATTAGGGAGCAGAATGTCATTCATGTGAAACGTTTTCAAATGGGTTCCTCTAGTGATTCTTTGGAACGGAATTTTTAATTTCCGTGAACTAGCTAAAATATATGTTGACCGTTTATGATATTAATTTTTTATCTAACTATAATATAGTGTGACCATGGAAGTCTTGCACTACAAATGCAATAAAACGTGTTCTACAATTTCAACTTTTCAACTTTTCAACTTGCTCGCTTGTTTTTTTTGTTCCTTTATCATTTACTGAGTCTGCTTTTAAATTAAAATCCTTATAAGTTTGCAGAAGTTCAGCCAAGACACCAGAACGTTCCATTATCATGGCTGGTAACAAGAAGGTTGAGGAAGCTCTGGCGCACATCAGGGATGCGGAGAAATGGTGGGTGGTTTCTGTAGACTTTTAGCTGAAACGTAGGTGGGCTAACTTGAGGTTAATGTTGAGGTGCAGATTGGGGCACAGCTTTGGGGCTATTAAGGAGAAATAAAGATGATGAAAAGGCCTTATTTAACACGTTAAGTGCGGCGGGTTAAACTGAAGTTCAATATCCAGCTCAAATTTAGAGTCAATTGTAGTAAGAAATTTTGAAAATAGCAAACATTGACTGAATCATGCATTCATTTAGCTTTCATTTAGTATTTATAAAAATTGAGTCGGTGACTGCTGGTCGGCCAGCAGCGTTATGAAAATCACCTAAGTGACCACTGGTAGGTCACGCCGCACTCAACGTGTTAATACCTAGTATGCTGTAAAAAAACTTCAATTTTTGTGATTTATGTGCACTTGGCTTCTATGATCTGTTGAGACAGAATAGTGATCTCTGCTACTTCAGTTTAGAGACAAGAATATGGAATTAGAAAGAAACTCTTCTTTTTGCTATTACCTGTTTGTTAATAATTTATATTTATAGAGCTATTGTTTATTTATTCATTACCATATATTTTATTTTAACCTGATGCAATGCTATGAAGAAAATGCTACTGATTTTAATCTACATGTTTCAATGTTTGATATTGCAAAATCTATATATTTTTATATTTTTCATTACTTCGTGTAGATTTTTGTTTACATGTAGCCATAAAGTAATGTAATTTTTAGTTTATTTAGGTGCTCATAACCTTCTTTTGGTAAGAGTTCAAGAAGCACTTAATTTACATGTTATTCATCATTCCAATGTTTGCTCAATCACAAAAGGGATTCATTTAGTTATTTGTAGACAAATTTTTTTATACTTTGAGTATGTAGGTGTGCATAATATTAACCCTTTAACACTGACTTTGCGGTGCATATTTGGAAATATCCTCATTATATTGTATGTATTTCTTGTTAGATTTGTTTGCTAGTGTGTTCTTTGGAGCCCACTGCCAAGTGGCAGCTCCTTCCTTGTTTTATTGTTGGTCACTACCTGATGCTGAAGTAAGTCTTGTGATGATGGTCATAATAACAGTAATATGAGTGGAAAAATGCTGACATTAAAGGGTTAAATGTTCACTTAATGCAGTTTTCAAGTGGTTTCATGGTGATATTTGCGTGCAGTTTGAAGACTGGCCTCCTGAAATGGAACCCTGAATATGACGAGGCTGCGGACTACTACAACAAGGCAGGTGTGTTGCCCTCTGATGTGCTGCTGCTATGTGTGCTCTGTTTACCTCATGTACCTCTGTTTACCTGGTCACTTGACAGGTGCCTGGTTACCCGACTGGTTACTTGCCTGGTTACCCGACTGGTTACTTGCCTGGTTACCCGACTGGTTACTTGCCTGGTTACCCGACTGGTTACTTGCCTGGTTACCCGACTGGTTACTTGCCTAGTTACCTGACTGGTTACTTGCCTAGTTACCTGACTGGTTACTTGCCTAGTTACCTGACTGGTTACTTGCCTAGTTACCTGACTGGTTACTTGCCTAGTTACCTGACTGGTTACTCGCCTAGTTACCTGACTGGTTACTTGCCTAGTTTCCGGACTGGTTACTTGCCTAGTTACCTGAAAGGTTACTTGCCTAGTCACCTGGCCGGTTACTTGCCTAGTCACCTGGCCGGTTACTTGCCTAGTCACCTGGCCGGTTACTTGCCTAGTCACCTGACAGGTTACTTGCCTAGTCACCTGACAGGTTACTTGCCTAGTCACCTGACTGGTTACTTGCCTAGTCACCTGACCGGTTACTTGCCTAGTCACCTGGCCGGTTACTTGCCTAGTCACCTGGCCGGTTACTTGCCTAGTCACCTGGCCGGTTACTTGCCTAGTCACCTGGCCGGTTACTTGCCTAGTCACCTGACTGGTTACTTGCCTAGTCACTTGACCAGTTACTTGCCTAGTTACCCAATAAAATATTTAAAGATTTACCCCCAAAAAATAGCTGAGAAGGTCACCTTACAGGTGTTTTGTCTTATCACTTGATGAAATATTAGAAAGATGGCCTGAGACATTCCTTCACTTGACAAGTCACTGTAATAAGTGTTGTAGTTAGACTGAATGTCTTCAATGTATATGCTCAAAGGAGCAGGGAGGCACAGTAGCCTCCTAGCATTTTGTACAAGGTTAACTTTAGATCAACCACTGTCCTCTCTGAAAGACCTTAGGAAAGCACTTGCATCATTCTTGTTTTTTTACTTCGATGAAAAGTTTGATAGTCGAATAAATTGCTCTAAACTGAGACATATTTTTTTTCAGCTTTCATATATCAGAAAATGCTGTCGTTGAATTTAACTGAGGATGACTAATATTGGCCATCTTTTCTAAGGTTGGCATATTGCTATTTAACCCATTTTAATGTGTATAAGCTTCATGGGTGGAAAATAAATGACTCATACCCACTTGTGGTTGGAATATATTTAGTTCTCTTCAGAAATTCATATCTTCCATAAGAAAATTGAATTTTCATAAGTTCTTGTGCCTTGTATATTAATATTCAATTGGAATTTTAACTTTATTCCTTCTTAACATTGTATGACCAGTTATATTCCTATTCTAATGATCTTCTTACAAGAGAAGCTAAATACAGATAATTTCATGGTTTAATACATTGCTGATAATTGAGCAATATATTAAATGAAGTGATCTCCACTGCAATTCTGCATGTAAACTCTGATCTAAGTTAAGGATGAGCTCTTTGATTTTAGTGCGTAATAACCCAAGTATTCCTGGACTTTTTTGTGTTTTCTTGGTTGCCTCAACAAACATTTTTGGAGAGATGTAAGAAAACAAAGCAGTGATGTTTGTTTTAGCAAGGATTTCTTGCTGGGCAGAGCTTACTGTTCCAGGGAAATCGATCATTTATTGTATTAACTTTGGTCATGATGAATTATATTTTTTTAAAATGGTGGCAAATATTCTGCAGTATTGAGTGTGCCACTGCTTTGTAGTGAGTGCCAAGATTGTGCAGTTGAGTGTATTG
The DNA here is from genome assembly GCA_030386875.1 of Morinoia aosen. Classification (NCBI taxonomy): domain Eukaryota; kingdom Metazoa; phylum Arthropoda; class Malacostraca; order Amphipoda; family Talitridae; genus Morinoia; species Morinoia aosen. Next base: position 28,596,770 of record CM059566.1, read on the forward strand.
ATATAACTTAATACTAGACCACCCCCCAATATTTGAACTGAGAAAGAAGGCGATATGAAAGAAAGGCCGTAAGAAATAAAAAATTCAATCTCTCAAGAATTGATGATGCCGAGCTTGTATCACTGATACGCTCATCACACATGCCTGGCTTCGGGCAGACAGACAGACAAACGGACACCCCTCTTATTATAGAAAAATAGATTCATTGAGTGTTCCTGTGTTGCAGCGGTGTGCTACAAGACAGCCCGCCAGCACCCCCAGTGCGTGCAGTGCTACATCAAGGCATCGGACAACTACCGCATCTGTAAATCGTATCCTTTACTTGCTGTCTCAGTCCCTATGATTATTGTACATCATCCAACTTTATTCTCTGGCTGCCAGATTGGTTTGCCAGTTATTCAATTAGCTACCTAAATTTCCTTGAAGTAGATGTTGTTTTTACTATGAAGTCAGCTTGGGTATATATCTTATCTTATGTATTGTACTTTATCCAAATTTGTTTTCTAGTGCCATATTGGTTTACCAGTCATTCTTTCTGCTACACAAACTCCCTTGCAAATAATGTTGTCTTAACTAGAAAATTAGCTTGGGTATATTTTTCATTTAGTAATTAGGTTGTGAGAACACCGAGTATTTTAACAAACTTGTAGATGTACTTTTAAGCATATTTATGTTACCTAATATAAGAGCTGAGTGTGGGTAGTAGCCTCAGATCTACTACTTCTGGAGCGATCCAGTTTGCTTTGGTATCTTCAGAGTGTGTCATCTGGTCTACCTTGAGAGTTAGTCGTTCACTCTGTCTCATTTGGTCACTAAGTTACTCTGTTGCGTCATTATGGCTATCATCAGTCTATATTTTCCAATGTAGTATCTAGGATTTCAGCTACCCAGAGAAGAGGTTACACTTGAGCGGTCAGTATTGTAGATATTTCGTGTATAATAGAGATCACTAGATCATTATCATCTTCAATAGGTTACTGTTTACAAAAAGTTAAGTAGGATGCTGGGATGTTTATAGTGCAAATCCTCTGTGATGAACATCCCAGGAAATATGAGAATTAAAGAATAAATATTTACTGAAGTGTTGGAAAGTCATCAATAATATGATCGTGCAATACAAATAAGTACAATTCAATAAATAATATTGGATTCAATTTTATTGGAATTGAAAAGTTGGCAGTTTTCATGTTCACGTTCCAAATTCTTGTGTCAAAAACTTGGCGGATTAGCGCTGTTTAAATGTTCATCTTCAGTGTTTGATGGGGTGCTAAATTTTTACTTCTGGTTTTATTATACGATAGAGCAGTTGCCCACGTTATTTGTATGTTATTTGCCCATGTTATTTTTATGTTATTTGCCTATGTTATTTGTGTGTTATTTGTATGTTATTTGCCCATGTTATTTGTATGTTATTTGCCCCTGCTATTTGTATGTTATTTGCCCATGTTATTTGTTTGTTATTTGCCCCTGCTATTTGTATGTTATTTGCCCATGTTATTTGTTTGTTATTTGCCCATGTTATTTGTTTGTTATTTGCTCATGTTATTTGTTTGTTATTTGCCCATGTTATTTGTATGTTATTTGTCCTGTTATTTGTATCTTATTTGCCCATGTTATTTGTATGTTATTTGCCTATGTTATGAAGGTAATTAGGGAAGAGGTTTTCTCTTTGAAAATAACTGCAAGTAATTTTACTCCTGGTTTCTTGTGTTAATGAGAGAAGAATTTATCCTTAACTGAACATCTCAGATATTTTGCTGCTGCCAAGTGAGTTACAATTTAATTATTTAATCTTACTGAATGTTCTTTCTTTTCTTAAGGTGTGGTTAGTTTTGCTATCATTTGCTCGCGTTTTAAATGATGTGTGTGTACATGCACTGCCCAAACAACATTTTATGAGCTGTTTTACATCCGAAACTCGTCATTACATTGTTCATAACAACTGGTTTCTGATCAGACATTGCAGTGCGTGTTCTTTTTTTTTTTTAAATGCTGGATTCATATTTCAGAATAACTTATGGATGAATTCCAGCCAAAAATAAATGAAGTGCTATTACAAAAACAAAACATAAACTGTCTCTTCTATCTCTTGTTGTTGACCTGTGATACCTTGTATGACCGTCATTGTAGAGGTGTCATACAAGTGATGTATTGCTATCATATTCTTATCCATGCGTCAGCTGTGTGATATTATAAGCTAATGTTGGCCTATTTTGGATTTGTAAAGATCTGCTTTAATCCACGTGTATATTTTAATGCATATACCGAGGGTATAAAGAAGTTATAATAGAAATATTTAGGAATATTTGGAAACCTCAAGAAATGTAATAGTTTTTGTAGGAAATGATATATTTTTTCTCTTATAGAAATAGGTGTTTGATATCCTGATAGTGTGAGCCTACGTTTTTTGAAACTGAGGTTGGAAATACATGCTTTTTTAGGATCGTTGGCAAAAATCGTTTAGGAAAATCGTTGGCAAGGAAATTTCTGTGTGACTTGTTTGGTTGACAAAAAGTGTTTGTTGAAATTTTTTTATTTTAGTAAATGTTTGGTATAAGCAGATAATGGCTATAACGTAACAGAAGTGGATAAATGATGGAATTCAGTAGAAAATGGAAAATAGAAGCCAATGAATGATGGAAATGATTAATACAAAATAAGTAAATAATAGATGTTAGCCATAAATATAAGCAATTCATACCTGAGGGAGCAATGAGACGGCTTAACTAAGCAGATGATTATGGCCCACAAGTAGCTATACTAATATTTGAACATTGTACTAGACGTAAGAAACAATCTACTGCTGTAACGCTTGCGGTAAATAAATTGTTCAACACTTTGACTGTGGCGTGCACCACCGGTGGTACAAGGAGCGAATTTTCATGATGCTGCTGAGCGACCAGTAGCCACAAACTCTATTTTCATGAATACTCGATGAAAACGATATGAGGGAATAATCCAGTTAATGATTGCTATTTTTAAAATTGCTCTTTTCAGTTGACCTTAAATTTGAGTTGAATATTGAACTTCAGTTTTTCCTGCCACAGTCAAAGTGTTGAATTATTCTAATGTTTAAAGTATTCTATGTGTGGTTAAAGTTCTAATTGTTCAAATTGTTTCAATTGTTCAAATTCTTCAACTTGTTTGATTGATGCTTGTGGGCAAAGCACTGGAGAACGCCTCTCTGTTTAAATTGTTTGTTTAACTTGTTCAAATTGTTGGAATAGTTGAAACAGCTGAAACAGGTGAAATAGTACAAATTACATAAACTGTTCAAATGAATGCATGTGCGCAGAGCGCTGGAGAACGCGTCACTGATCAGCAAGGAGCTTGGCGAGTTCGACACAGTGGCGCAGCTGGCGGAGCGTGCGTGCAAGCTCTACAGGGACCACGGCACCGTCGACACTGCCGCCCTCGTGCTCGACAAGGCCGCCAAGATTGTCGAGGGCACGAGACCCCAGCGGGCTATGCAGCTGTACAAGCAGGCTGTTGACATTGCCTTGGTGGGTGACGGGTGTTGCCTTGGTGGGTGATGGGTGTTGCCTTGGTGGGTGACGGGTGTTGCCTTGGTGGGTGACGGGTGTTGCCTTGGTGGGTGACGGGTGTTGCCTTGGTGGGTGACGGGTGTTGCCTTGGTGGGTGACGGGTGTTGCCTTGGTGGGTGACGGGTGTTGCCTTGGTGGGTGACGGGTGTTGCCTTGGTGGGTGACGGGTGTTGCCTTGGTGGGTGAAGGATGTTGCCTTGGTGGGTAGTGCTGGTCTGACGATTCTCAACCACATTCTATTACTAGACAACGTTGTGTAAATGAGCTATAGAAATGGTTATTTCTAATGATAAATATAAAATTCTGCATTCGTGATCTGTTCATTTTGTCTCCTGTATTTTGGAGATATTATTCATGTAAAAATAGACGCTTTCTCCTAATGATGATCTGAGTGGATATAATCTGAAGATAGAGAGTCGTTGAACTGTGCTATAATTTGGTATTTTTTATGTATCATACCTAACTTTCTTACTATTAAAGAATAATAATGTTGAACAATGATTGATAGCACAACTACTTTCGCGATCCAATTTATATACAAAAATAAATCTTTCTTTTTATCTTTCAGGATATTTTGTTCCGAATTTGCTTTGTACCGAAACATCAATCGAATCTTTTAATGGTATTCTTCTATTGTGTTCTTCTTCATTTTATTCAACAAAATAAAAATCTTCTTCATTTTATTCAACAGCACTCACGGTATCAATAATACACGAATGACTTCACCCCGCTGTAGTATGACTGTATCAAGAGAACACAAATTGTTTTATCTCACTACAATTTGACACATTGTGATAGCATGTCCCGAACTGAGAGTTAGGTAGGCCTTCTTTTCGTTGAAGTAAAATGTTTTTTTTTATGTTAAGGACCACCTTTCTTCGGTTCACTGCTGTCCTGTTTTTCTGCAGCTACTACTTTTTTCTTCAACTTTGGTCTTGTTTCATGAACTTCTTTCTCAACTTACTGTTTCTATGTCTTTTCTGCATAGATTCCGCGTTCCCCTAACTCCATACTAAATGGTGCCTTCCTTCTTCCTCTCTTTAGATCGCATTTGTTGCGTATAAGGAGGCTTAAACTAACTAATAATCTAGCCTAATCTTTAATTGCATGTTGACACTAAATTATCTGAACCTGATACAAAATGTGTGTGTGCAGTGTGAAGGACAGCCCCGGCGCGCTGCAGAGTACCAGACGAAGCTCTGCAGACTCTACGTCCGCCTCCGCATGTGGGTGTCTCTCTCTCACTTGTTGCTATGGTAGAAGAAACAAAGTAGGGTCAAACTAGTCACTTTTCCGTCGACCGTGTGGCTATGCAGACGTCATGGCAACGAACCAATAGCAGCGCTCATATTGCATCTGGTAGCACTGCTAGTCCCCAAATCTGGCACCACTGTTGGCCTAACGACATGTCACAATGGTGACGTCATAATTTTGTTTGAAATAAAGACTTTCTATTGGCTGGCCGAACAAGAGGAGGTGTATTTTCTCCCATAGAAATGACTCAACCTTGTTTCCTCTACCATGCTTATGGCTTAGCCTCTCGCGTATAGGCGGAGCCTACATTCTTCTATGAGACTTGGCCCAACGTAGCTACGTGTCATGTCCAGATAATGCCTTCATTGGAATGCCATTTAAGCGTCTCGAGCAATCTTATGAAACTAAAGAAACAACTTGGTTTAGCGCGTAGATCAGCCACGTCACATAGAAGACATTATTGAGACAGTACACACTGGAAAAAGTGCGTAATGTATGGATGGATCTCTCTGAAATTTTCACTATGTGTGAAATGTTGCAACGATTATTTTATGATTGTTTATTTTCAATTTCTCGATCTTACGAAATTTTTCCAGTTCATCACGCATTAAAAGATGAATAAAATTACTTATCATCTTTACTAAAACACTCCTTACAAAATTCGATATCACTATTTATAAAAAGCAACGTTTCAATGTTCGTGCATCATCATCAGGCTGAAAAAAAAACAGTAAATTTACAGTTACAATACTAAGAAATTTAAATCAAAAGCAAAAACAGAATTAGGCGATATAAAAAAAACTAGCACAGATCACATTGCAAGGTGACTAGAGGCAAATAATTTGTACAATAGGAAGACTGATCTCTAGATGATGCTGTGAACATGTAGCTGTTGCTCAATATTAGCTTGTGTGGGAACACATCTTGCGCAAAGATTCCTCGTTTATTCTTGACTCCAAAGTGAATAGTGCTCTTATTCTTCTCTTTGGAACACCTCTATTGTAATTAAAGGGGCATAAAGTCATGTATAATCTAATGTACTCATGTAGGATGTTGAACATTTTAGGCATATTTCTTTATACGTATTTGCCTCATGTGGAACATGCTAAGCTTCAGTCTGGCTTGCATTTGAGGATTGCGTTTAATTCTCTTGCAGCTCATTAATGTCTTTTCCCATTCATGCTGTGAAAATGCCTCACATAAATTGGGTAAGATTTTTACATTGCAGCCTTCCTAGGTCAAAATCTAATTTTATTTTTGCCAGAGCGTCAATGATTTTAGTCACCCCTGCACTGGGCAGCCATAATTATAGAATGCGGGAAGTGCTATACCCTTCTCTTACATGACAGTATCTAGGTTACACGAATTGCATCACTGCGCTGTAATGTGACGATACCAAGAATACACCAATTGCATCAGTGCGCTGTAATGTGACAATACCAAGAAAACACAAATTGCATCACTGCGCTGTAATGTGACGATACCAAGAAAACACAAATTGCATCACTGCGCTGTAATGTGACAATACCAAGAAAACACAAATTGCATCACTGCGCTGTAATGTGACGATACCAAGAATACACCAATTGCATCACTGCGCTGTAATGTGACAATACCAAGAAAACACAAATTGCATCACTGCGCTGTAATGTGACGATACCAAGAAAACACAAATTGCATCACTGCGCTGTAATGTGACAATACCAAGAAAACACAAATTGCATCACTGCGCTGTAATGTGACAATACCAAGAAAACACAAATTGCATCACTGCGCTGTAATGTGACAATACCAAGAAAACACAAATTGCATCACTGCGCTGTAATGTGACAATACCAAGAAAACACAAATTGCATCACTGCGCTGTAATGTGACGATACCAAGAATACACCAATTGCATCAGTGCGCTGTAATGTGACAATACCAAGAAAACACAAATTGCATCACTGCGCTGTAATGTGACGATACCAAGAAAACACAAATTGCATCACTGCGCTGTAATGTGACAATACCAAGAAAACACAAATTGCATCACTGCGCTGTAATGTGACAATACCAAGAAAACACAAATTGCATCACTGCGCTGTAATGTGACGATACCAAGAAAACACAAATTGCATCACTGCGCTGTAATGTGACGATACCAAGAATACACCAATTGCATCAGTGCGCTGTAATGTGACAATACCAAGAAAACACAAATTGCATCACTGCGCTGTAATGTGACGATACCAAGAAAACACAAATTGCATCACTGCGCTGTAATGTGACAATACCAAGAAAACACAAATTGCATCACTGCGCTGTAATGTGACAATACCAAGAAAACACAAATTGCATCACTGCGCTGTAATGTGACAATACCAAGAAAACACAAATTGCATCACTGCGCTGTAATGTGACGATACCAAGAAAACATAAATTGCATCACTGCGCTGTAATATGACCACAACGCGTCAAGAGTTCATGATTTTAGCTGCATCTCCACTGAGCAGCTAAGATCTTAGCAGCTCAGGTGGCGAAGAGATGCCAACAGATGTTTCTTCCTGTTGACGACTGTTGTTGACGTGTGTTGCAGGTTCCCAGAGGCAGCGGAGGCCATCAGAACGAACATCACCTTCTTCAGAGATGGCGACTTTACTGGTGAGCGACTTGTGACTTTACCGGTGAGCAACTTGTGGTTCTCAAATCAGCCACTCAAGCCCAACGTTGGGTATAGTGTGCGCTGCTAGGAATGGCAGTTCTCTCAGGGCATGTCTCTATGAAATTTTATTACTAGAAAGGAGAATCAGTGAGTCTTGTGGGCTTGAATTTTACAAGCAGAGAACACAACACGCATTCTCTTTCATGAAAAATAAACTCTCAAGCTTGGTCAAAACGTGTTTATTATAACGTTTACTTATAAGATGGAATATAGTCACACTAGTTTCCAAGTTTGATAATAATACATGAATTACATCACCCCGCTGTAATATGACGGCATCAAGGATACAAGAATTACTTCATTAGAAGCAGAACATTCATCAGACGAAAAAATACGGCTGTGTTGATCCCTGTACCTTTTGATTTTTTCATTTTATCCTAAATAACAATTACCGACATTATACTGGCACTGGCATCAGTTTGTCACCAACATCACTATAAGGATGGAAGTGCCACTCTTCTGTGAATGAACTTCACACAACACATTACTCAACAATTCCAATAGAAAAAGAACATATTAAAGCTGTTCATAGAAGGGGACTTCAAACTTTACCTCATTAACCCTCTAATGTCAGTATTTTTCCACTCATATCAATATTAACGTTATCATAACCTTTATTAGACCTACTCTGGCATCAGCTAGTGGCCACAGTAAAGGAAATGAGGTAGGTTCAAACCAGTCTTTTTTTTGACGGCGTGGTTTTGCTGACGTTTCGGCGACAAACCAATAGCAGCGCTCGCATTGCATCCATCTGGTAGCACTGCTACCCCCAAATCTGGCTCCACTATTGGCCTAACGACATGGCGTTTTGGTGATGTCATAAAGTTAGTTTGAAATAAAGCCTTTCTATTGGCTAGCCGAACAAGAGGAGGTGTATTTTCTCCCATAGAAATGACCCTACCTTGTTTCCTCTACCGTGGTAGTGGACAACATAAGAGTGAGGAAGTAGCTGCCACTCTGCAGTGAGCTCCTAACAACACATTAGGGAACAAATTCAGCAAGAAATGCAATACATTGAGGCTAATTTTGGAAATTGACCAAATAGAACAAAGGTCCAAAATGTTGAATGGTTTACACGTTGACTTCCATGGGTTAAACTGAAGCTCAATATTCAAATCAAATTTAAAAGTAAAAGTTATTGGAAAAATTTTATGAATCCTAAATATGGACTGGGTTCATTAAATACCATTAAAATTCAAAGATTGTTAAAACTTTTCAGGCTTAAAAAAAAACTTACGCACGACCCACCAATGGGTCGTATCGCAGCCAACGAGTTGAGTAAGGAACTGTAAAGCGGCCCATAGACGATCAATAAAAGACGATCATAGATGATGACTATAAAGTTGACATTATTGATAAAATTGTCATTATTATTGTCAATATAATTGTCTATATAATTGTCAATACAATTGACAATAATGAATATTGACTATTTAATTGATCGCCTGTGGGCTTGATTGACGACCGTCAATAAACTGACTTAGTGGGCAACTAGAAATCTCATCAATATATTGATTCAATGATATTGACAATTAAATTGATCGTCTGTGGGCCGCTTTAAGATGAAGCAATGATGTCGTTGTGTCTGCAGACCCGATCAGTCGCGAGGTGGTGTCGCTGGTGCTCGTGCAGATCGCTCGAGGGGACCACATCGCGGGGGAGAAGGCGCTTCGGGAGTGGGGCTCTTACGTCACCCCTGAGGAGGTGGGTGGAGCAGTGGGGAGGTGGGGCACGTGGACCACTGGGGAGGTGGGGGCACTGGGGAGGTGGGGCACGTGGGGGCACTGGGGAGGTGTGTCGCGTGCGGCACTGGGGAGGTGGGGTACTGGGAAGGTGGGGCACGTGGGTCACTGGGGAGGTGGGGCACTGGAGAGGTGGGTCACTGGGGAGGTGGGGCACGTGGGGCACTGGGGAGGTGGGGCACTAGGGAGGTGGGGCACTGGGGAGGTGGGGCTCTGGGGAGGTGGGGCACTGGGGAGGTGGGGCACGTGGGGCACTGGGGAGGTGGGGCACTGGGGAGGTGGGGCACTGGGGAGGTGGGGCACTGGGGAGGTAGGGCACGTGGGGCACTGGGGAGGTGGGGCACTGGGGAGGTGGGGCACGTGGAGCACTGGGGAGGTGGGTCACGTGGGGCACTGGTGAGGTGGGGCACGTGGAGCACTGGTGAGGTGGGGCACGTGGGGCACTGGGGAGGTGGGGCACATGGAGCACTGGGGAGATGGGGCACGTGGGGCAATGTGGCGGTGGGGCACTGGAGAGGTGGGGCACGTGGGGCACTGGGGAGGTGAGGCACGTGGGGCACTGGGGAGGTGGGGCACGTGGGGCACATCGAGCACTGGAGAGGTGGGGCACATGGGGCACTGTGGTGGTGGGGCACTGGGGAGGTGGGGCACGTGGGACACTGGGGAGGTGGGGCACGTGGGGCACTGGGGAGGTGGGGGGCTGGGGAGGTGGGGCACTGGGGAGGTGGGGGGCACTGGGGACGTGGGGCACTGGGGAGGTGGGGCACGTGGGGCACTGGGGAGGTGGGGCACTGGGGAGGTGGGGCACTGGGGAGGTGGGGCACTGGGGAGGTGGGGCACTGGGGAGGTGGGGCACTGGGGAGGTGGGGCACTGGGGAGGTGGGGCACTGGGGAGGTGGGGCGCTGGGGAGGTGGGGCACTGGGGAGGTGGGGCACTGGGGCTGCTCATCTCTGCAGTCACGTCATGGCAGGGGCACTGTCCTGTAGACAAGTCAAACCACTCCATTATGGAGGTCACCCTGGCCGAGTGGTTAAGAGCGCGCCCTTCACGGGAAGTGTCGTCAGTTCGAATCCCGGCAGTGCCACCCGGTATTTTTTTACCCGTTGGGAAAATGAAGAACTCGGCCACAATTCCCCACTTTACCCAGGTGTCGGAAATGGGGACCGGCTTGACCGGGGGTAACCGTCATTCCGTCCTGGTGTTAGTTGTAAGGCATTTGAAAAACCAATGGAAAAGATGTGTATCATGCTTGATTGGAATAAAACATTTCCGCTAAGCGACGCATCTCTGTAGTCATGTGATGGCAGGATTCCTTATGCGCTGTTCCTCAGTGCTCGGTGATGCTGTTTTGCTTACTCTGAAACTCTATAACCCAGTCTAACTTTTTTGCTGGAGCATGTATGCTTTTCGCCGCCTAAGTGATTTAATAACAGGGGTGGTGGAAAACATGCATGCAGGCGGCGATAAAGTTAGATTGGGTGACAATGCTTCCAGTCCTGTCTGGGGAAACAACTTTCCGGGGGGAAGATGTGAGGGCCCGAGCTAGAGATTAGGTAGGCCTATCTTATGTTGAAAGAAGTTTTTTGTGTTGTTTCATTTTGTTGCGGATCGGTTTTTCTTGTTCATTGCTGTCCCGTTTTTGAGCGCCTACTACTTTCTTTTACTTTTATGTGATTTCATAAACGTCTATCTTAACTAGCTGTTTCTATGCACAGGGGTTAAATATCTTTCTGCACAGGGGATCTTGTGTGGGAATACACTCTTTGCATAGATTCCCAGTTCCCTCAACTCAATGCTAAATGGTGCCTTACTCTCCTCGTTTTGGAACACCTTTGATGCGATTATGGATGCGCGAACTATCTCATCTAATACACAAAATACCTCATTCTCTCTCACATCGCCTGTTCCCCGGACTACATGCTCTAATGTATCGTTCTGAGATCTGACCCATCGTGTTCCCGTAATTAACTTTTTTAATATAAAATACCACGTTGCCACCTCACCCGTCGTGCCACCTAAACTAATTTATTCATTACAGAGTACCACATTGCCACCTCACTCAGCCGGTTTTCCAAACTAAATCATCTGATATATCATTCTGTACCATCCTCACCCGCTCTGAACTAACTCACCCAATATGTCATTACCGCCTCACCCAATCGTGCCCCATTCCCCGCCCCCTTCCCCTTCCCTCCGCCCTCCTTCCCTCCGCCCTCCTTCCCCCCTTCCCTCCTCCCCACATCCCTTCCTTCCTCTCCCCTTCCCTCCTCTCCCTTCCCTCCTCTCCCCTTCCCTCCTCTCCCCTTCCCTCCTCTCCCCTTCCCTCCTCTCCCCTTCCCTCCTCTCCCCTTCCCTCCTCTCCCCTTCCCTCCTCTCCCCTTCTCTTCTTCCCTTCTTCCCTCCTGCCCTTCTTCCCTTCTCCCCCCTCCCTCCTTCCCCCTCCCTTCTTCCCCCTCCCTTCTTCCCCCTCCCTTCTTCCCCCTCCCTTCTTCCCCCTCCCTTCTTCCCCCACCCTTCTTCCCCCTCCCTTCTTCCCCCTCCCTTCTTCCCCCTCCCTCCTTCCCCCTCCCTCCTTCCCCCTCCCTCCTTCCCCCTCCCTCCTTCCCCCTCCCTCCTTCCCCTCCTTCCCTCCCTCAACTTCCTCATCTAATACGAAAACATTACCACCTCACCCACCGCACCCTCGCCTCCCTCGCCCCCTGAACTAATCAAACACACGATCACCATTACCACCTCACCCCTCATAACGCCCCCCGCAGATGGCGACGCTGACGGCGCTGCTGGAGGCGTACGACGAGCAGGACGGGGACGCGGCGCGGCGACTGCTGCGGGCGCCCTTCATTCGCTCCATGGACGTGGAGTACAGCAAGCTCGCCAGGGACATGGACACACCCGCCTCCTCCAAGGTGAGTGAGTTCTTGGGGCGTGGCTTGTGGTGTGGCTGTGTTGTGCTATTGCCTGTCTTTTAGACTATGAAGATTATAGTCCCGCAATCCCCCCAACTATGCCACAAGATAACAACCGAGGTATCACAGGTACCCTCGTAGCAGAAGCCGCTGTGAAATTATTATTTAAATAATCTGTTAGGTCGCGTTTTTGAGTAGCAAGAGCTTCATTATTTTGTGTGGTGCATCCCTTTTGCTTATTGCGTGTCGTTAGGTCGAGTTTTGACTGACAGCAGCTTCTGTATTTCGTGTGGTGCATTCATTTACTTATTGCGGGTCTTTTAATTCGAGTTTTAACTGACTGCAGCTTCAGTACTGAGTGCATCCCTTCTTTGTGTAGCTCAAAGCAGCCATCAAGCTTCTCTCTTGTTTCTGTAAGCCTGGTGTGGTGCAAGCAAAATTCTGCTCACAATCTTGAAACAATTATATGCTCACGTTTCCTTCAACAATTGTAATGTTTAATTTTATCTCTCTTCAATATCTGCTATGACCTTTTTAACAACTTCAAAGATCTTAACTGTGGTGATCCTTCAAATCTGCAGTGTGATCGTGCTTCGTCAACTGCAAAAAGATCTCTTTAAAATCTGCGAAGTCTCTTTGAACTACTGCAATGGTTGCTGTGTGCTCGTAGATCAATGTAGGCAAAACTCGTTGAAAAGAGAAATTTCCAGTTCTCTCGCTCGGAGCCCCTGCTTTACTTACCCCCAAACGCACGAGCAGATCGGTGCAGTGTCGGCAGAAAACCTGCCCCAACATGTGTCGACTTGTGAAGAGTGGTTAATGCGTAAGGTACCTTTTTAAAACTGTTATAGGCATAAAACTACGAATGGTAAAGAGATTTGGTTAATTCACAATTAATGAGGAAATTTCAAAGTTTTCTACCAGCGTACCCCTCAGGGGGATACAATTATTGTATCTATGGAAATTAGCACTCTCAGAGGGACAATGTGAGGGCCCGAGCTGAGAGTTAGGTCGGCTTTCTTTTTGTTAAAATAGAATAGGTTTCAACTTTGGTCTTGTTTCATAATCATTTTTCACAACTTACTGTTTCTATTTCCTTTCTGCTTTGATTCTGCATTTCCTTAACTCCATACTAAATGGTGCCTTCCTCCTTCCTCTCTTAGATGAAGTACTAGTAATTGTGGAAAGCAACCTCATTCCCCTGCATGGAACCAACAGTTGTGATGCTCATTTTATTCGACAGGAATAAGTAAGATCAATATTGGAATGACTTAGCGCACGTACAATAAGATAAATTTTCACTTCCTAGCTAAAATTTCAGAAATCGAAACTTAGAAATTGAAACACATAAACTGAAACTTAGTGCCGCCCTCCAAATGCAAACGATCCTCTTATACATATTATTGTTTATTTTTTATTAAGGATGTTAATGTTAAGGTGTTTTAAAAACCAATGTATCGACATTTCATGTTTGTACTTTATAGGAAATAAAATGTTTTTTCTTTTCTTTCTTTCTTTGGATCGCATTTGTTGCTGCGGGTAGGGAGGCTAAAACTAACGACCAATCTAATCTAATCTTTCTACCAGCGTATCAAGTTTACTGACAAGTATCAAGTTTACACGACATATTGTCCAAAAATTTGGAAAATCAACAGGTACCTTACTTACGGGCCACCCTTTAGCACGCAGTTACCGAGCGAACTCTAATGCCCACAAATATGCAAGTGCCTCACTAGCGGAAAATGAGCCTGCTTTCGCTCATGTGTTATTAGACGTGCGTGGTATTGTGGCGTGCGTTTTGTTTTGTGTTCTGGTTTCGTATTTTAAATAATTAATTTTGTGTTCTGGTTTCGTATTTTAAATAATTAATTTTGTGTTCTGGTTTCGTATTTTAAATAATTGATTTTGTGTTCTAAATAATTGGTTTTGTGTTTTGGAGAATTGGTTTTGTGTTCTAAATATTTGGTTTTTGTGTTCTAAATAATTTGTTTCGCGTTCCAAATTATTAGTTTTGGGTTTTAAATTATTAGTTTTGTGTTCCATAAATAATTTGCTTTGTGTTCTGAATAATTTATTTTGTGATCTAAATAGTTTATTTTGTGTTCTAAACAATTTTTTTGTGTTCTAAACAATTTGTTTTGTGTTCTAAACAATTTGTTTTGTGTTCTAAATAATTTGTGTTGTGTTCT